>CM057467.1:134094138-134694138 GCA_030035585.1 Dugong dugon
GTCTGCCATGCCCTTGTGCCCTCTGCCCCTGTGTGCTTCCCCCACAGGACCTTTGCACATGCTGTTCATGTCTGTTGGGGCTGTCCTTCCCTATGCGTGCACATGGCCCCTCACCTAACCCCTTCAGGTCTCTGCCCAGTGTCACCTGGTCATGAGCCTGCCGTACCAGCGTATTGAACATCACAGCCCCATTCCCATCGCCTTACACTGCCCTGTTCTCCCTAGCATTGATGTTCCAGCATACTCAGAGTTCTCTGTGGACTCTGCTCAGTGCTCAGCACCTGTTTCCCCCATTGGGGTATATAGGACCATGAGGGCGAGTCTTTGTTCAGGCCTGAGTCCCAGCGCTCAGGGCCATGCTGGGCAGGTGGCAGCTGCTGAGTAAGATCTGGTAAACTTCAACCGCTCACTGATGCACCCGCCTGGCTGGCTTTCTCCTGGTCTCCTCCCTACACTTCTTATTCTGCTTAGCAGACTACTCCTCTTTTCTTGTTTTGAAATTTTATTTATTTTATTGTTGTTCTTGAGAATATACACAGCAAAACTTTCACCAGTTCAACAGCTTCTACATGTACAATTCAGTGACAGTGATTACATTCTTCGAGTTGTGCAACCATTCACACCCTCCTTTTCTGATTTGTTCCTCCCCCATGAGCATAAACTCCCTGCCCGCTAAGCTTCCTATCTGATTTTTCGAGGTGCTGTTGTCAATTTGATCCCACACAGATAGTTCTTTAAAAGTGCATAATGCTCAAGCCAGACCTGTTTTTACTAGTTAAGCTCAACTGTGCTTGGTTTTAAGAAGACTTCAGGGGATAGTTTTGGTTTAAGGTTTAAAGATGATCTTAGGGCAATAGTTTCAGAGGTTCATCCGGGCTTCACGGCTCCAAAAATTCTGGAGTCCATGAGAATTTGAAATTCGGTTCTGCGTTTTCCCTGTTCTGCATTTTTCCCCTTTCGATCAGGGTTCTTCTGTAGAATCGTTGATCAAAATGTTCAGTAATGGTAGCTGGACACCATTCAAGTCTTCTCGTCTCATGGCAAAGGAGGCTCTTTTTTTAAAAAAAATTATGGTGAAATACATGTAAGAAAACATTTGTCATTTCAGCCAGTTTTGCGTGTACAGTTCAGTGACATTAATTACGTTCCCCATGTTGTGCAACCATCACCGCTACCCATTTCCAAATTGGTCATCACCCCAAACAGAAACTCAGTAGCAGACGACTCTTGACGCCTTTCCGGACCCCCTTCTTCATCTTTCTGCTCTGCTCCTTCCTCTTGCCCCCACTGGCCCTGCTTCCTCCCACAGCACCCCAAAAGGCTGGGCCTCTCCTGTAGCCCCTAGCTTCTTCCATCCTCTGGAGAGGGCGGGGAGCCCTGAAGATGGGCCATTCTGGGGGTTACGCTGTGGCTGCTGTAGGGCCATAGGGCGGGACGGTGGGTGCTGCCTGTACCAGCTGAGGCAGGGTGGGGGGCCACCCAGGCAGAGGTGGCTTTTCCTTGCGCAGCCCTGGGGCCACTGCTGGGTCCTCCGAGAGAAGCAGGTTCCCCAGGTGTGGGTCCCTCTGAAAACTCAGGAATGAAGCCTGTGGTTGTTTCTGGAGGCTTGGCAGCAGGGAAGACTTCTCCTGGGAAGAGTGCCCACCCTGGCCGCGTCTGCTCGTCCGTCCATCCGTCGGAAACCTGCCCGCCACCCCTGTAGCGCTTCAGGCTACTGGCCTACCTGAGTCTTGGTTTGGGAAAAGCACAGGAAATTAAAAAGCACCCGCCCCTCCACCTCCGGCCTTTGAAGGTGCACCTGAACTGCCTCAGAGTAAAGCAGGCTGAAAATGCTGTTTTTCCAGTTTGGGGGGAAGAACAGAGCCAGCGAGCATGGAGTTTTTGTGCCTTGGGCAGCTTCCCAGAGCTGTGCCTGCTGCGTGCCTCCTGCCCCTCACCATGGCCCAGGTAGGCCTCCCCGGCCAGGGCCCTCTGTAACCTGTCACTGCTGTGGGGAGGGCTTACTGGGCTCTGGCTCAGGTGCCTTCCCACTGACGATGGGAGGCTCCTGGTTCACAGGGGCCTCCAGCCTCTGAGTCACTGGGCCAGTGAGTCCAGTTTTCCACTTGCCGTCAAGTCAACTTCAACTCCTGGCAACCCCATGTGTCTCAAAGTAGAATTGTGCTCCATAGGGTTTTCAGTGTGTGATTTTTCAGGTGATTGCCAGGCCTTTCTTCTGAGGTGCTTTCGGGCAGAATTGAACCTCCAACCTTTTGGTTAGCAGCTGAGTGTGCTAATGGTTTGCACCAGCCAGGGACTAGGCCATTGACACTCATACCTAATGAGTCTTGTCCCTCACCTGCAATCACTACCTTTGCTTGAATACCTGTGGCGATGGGGAGCTTGCTGCCTCCTGGCAATCCCTCTCACCGTTACTCAGAGGAGCTAATTTAGAATAGAAAGCTCTTGCCAGCAATCTTGCTTCCTGCTTGTTTTAGCAAGGGGTCTCAGGCTGGAGCTGGGCCCACCCAGCCGGAAGACTTCATGGGACCCTGGAGACAGCACTGTGCGTGTGTGTGCACGTGTGTGTTTGTGTTTCTGTGGGAGGAAATCACGTTCTCAGAGGCCTTTAACCCATTGCTGTTGAGTCAGTTTCAACTCATAGCGACTCTGTAGGACAGAGTAGAACTGCCCCATAGAGTTTCCAAGGCTGAAATCTTTACGGAAGCAGACTGCCACATCTTTCTCCTGCAGAGCAGCTGGTAGGTTTGAACTGCTGACTTTTCAATTAGCAGTCGAATGCTTAACCACTGTGCCACAGGGCTCCTATTCAAAGGCCTTTGTGACCCCTACAAAGCTAAGAACCATGGCATGGGATCTGGACTCAGCACGTCTGGGTGGGATCCTGCCTGCCTTCTCTGGATGAGCGGGGAAAAGTTGGGCCTTGCTGCAGGACCTTGGATGCCAGGTCACAGTCAACTTCATTGGGAAATGGGATTGTTGGCAATTCCTGCACAGTAGCCCGAGGATCAGGGTGCTGCTGAATGGCAGCTCGAGTTGCCCACTGGTGGTGGTGGGGTGTCTCTGCTGTGACGCTGGTGTGCCCTCCCGAGGCCACACAACCCTCCTCTCTGAGCCCCCCCCCCCCCAACACCTTCACAAATGCTCTCTGGTCCTTCTGCCTGTGATGGTGACAGGCTCTGCACCGTCTCTGACCCAGCATCCCTGGGCACAATCGCCGCCTCCCTCTGCCTCCTCTCTCCACACCCCTCCCAGTGTGGCCGGCCTAGGGGTGGGAACCCAGACGCTTCTCTGGGTAGCCCTCCTTCCTTCTCCCCTCTAACAGGGCAGGGGCCACTACTGTCTTGAAGTTGGGTGTGACTTACGGGCTGGGTCGGGTAGGTAAAATGCAGACAGTTCAACCAGCACTTAGCAGCGATTATATGCTTGCCTGGGGCACCGGTGGGCATTCTTAGAGGATGGGGAGCAGGTGGGCCCTGTGGCGTGTGGGGTCCACTGGGACCCTCGGCTCCCTGGAGAGGATTCTTTGATTCTTTCGAGCAGCTGAGAGGGTGGCCTATTAGCAAGGAGAGCAGGGAAAGTTCTATCTTTAATTTTTTAAAACTTTTTGTTGAAAAGTTAAACATAGAACTACCATTGCCCTCTCCTGTTGCTGTCGAGTCGGTTCCGACTCATAGCGACCCCATAGAATAGAGTAGAATTGCCCCATACAATTTCCAAGGAGCAGTTGGTAGATTCGAACTGCCAACCTTTTGGTTAGCAGCCAAGCTGTTAACTACTGCGCCACTAGGGCTCCAGAACTACCATGGTAGAACTACCATACAACCCAGCAATTCCGCTCTTTGTTGTCTACCTGAGATAACTGTACACAGTGTTCATAGCAGCAGTATTCACAATGGCCTAAAGGTGGAAACAGCTTACGTGTCCATCAAAAGATGAATGGACAGACATGATGTGGTCCATCCAAGCAATGGAATATTACTCAGCCATAGAAACAAAGTCCTGATACATGCTACGACATGGATGGACCTTGAAAACATCATGCTGAGTGAGGTAAGTCAGACACTGAAGGACAAATACTGTATGATCCCACTTATATGAAACAGGCAAATGAGAACAAAGCTAATTATTAGGGATTACCAGGGGCTGGGGGAAGAGGGCAGCGGGGAATTTTAAAATACCAGCGAACTTCGCATGGAAATATATGCACCCAGAAAAGTGGTGATTTTTGCCCGTGGAATGCAGTTGTATGCATAGCACCCAATGGATGTGTTCCAAGCACTGGGGCCTTTGGTGCCCCTGGAACCTCCTCTCATCCTCAGCTTCCCCTTCTGTGAAATGGGAATAACAACGCCCACGGCCGAGTGCTTGTGGGACCAGGTGGACGACGTGTGTGCGTGGCCTGCAGAGAGCTCTGGCCTCATGACGCCGAATATTCCTTATCTCCCTGGACCTGCTTGGGGGTGGGGGGGCGAGCTCTGGGGACAAATGATCTCTTGCTGTGGCCGTCTCCCTGTTGTAAGAGGTCAGATGCCCAGCCCAGCTGTAGTGGTAACATCCTATTGTTTGATTTTTTTTTTTTAAATATATTTTTTAAAAAATTGTGAAAGATATAGTTTGACCATTTTAGCCATTTTAAAGTGTGCATTTTGTGACCTTTGGTGCATTCACAATACTGTGCAAACGTCACTACTGTCTAGTTCCAGAAGTTCATCACCCCAAACGGAAACCCTGTACCCACTAGCAGCCACTCCCTATCCCCATGCCCCTAGCCCCTGCAACCCCCACCCTGTGTCCTATCTCAGTGCTGTTATTTGATTTCTGTAATATCTCTTGTTGCAAAGACACAAGGAAAGTATTAGCCCAAGAGACAGAATGGGCCACATAAACCAGAGACTTCATCGGCCTGAGACCAGAAGAACTAGATGGTGCCCGGCTACCACCAGTGAATGTCCTGACAGGGAACACAGCAGAGGGTCCCTGATGGAGCAGTAGAAGGATGGGATGCAGAACTCAAATTCTAGTAAGAAGACCAGACTTAATGGTCTGACTGAGACTGGAGGTGCCCTGGAAAGCGTGGCCCCTGGTCTCTCCATCACCCCAGAACTAAAACAATTTCCGAGGCCAACTCTTCAGACAGGGATTAGACTGGACTATGGGACATAAAGTGATACTTGTGAAGAATGTGACTCTTAGTCAAGTAAATACAAGAGACCAAAGGGGTGGCTTCTGTCCAGAGGTGAGATGGAAAGGCAGAATTAGGAGCTGGTTGAACGTTCATGGGTAATCAGGGGTGGAGGGGAGGAGTGTGCTGTCGCAGAATGGGGTGAGCGGTTGGGGTCTCATAACAATGTATGTGAAAAAAAAATTGTGTATGGGAGACTAACTTGAAATGTAAACTTCATTTAATTACAACAATAAAAAAAAAAAATAGTAGCTCTGGTAGAGTGATGATGGTGTTGATGGGGGTAGTATAGATGCTCATGACTCAGATCCTTACAGGTGTCACCCCCTACTGCAGAGGGGCCACCTGCATCCCTCTGGGGGTCTCGGCCCCCGTGTCCTGGCTGCCAGGTCCTCCCTGGTGGCCATGTGGACTCTGCAAACCCGTCCCCTGCTGGAAGCAAACCTACTGAGCTGAATGTAGAATTCAGTTACGTGGTTTTGGGTGCTTGAGTTGAATTTGTTTTGATTTCTGTTTCCAAAGGCACGTCTTGGTGGGGTCGGGGTGTGGGGTAGGCTGGGTCCCCATCTGCACAGGAGACCCCCGTGGTCTGCAGCTTCCATGAGAAGTGTGAGCAGAGTGGAACCAAGTGCTAAAATAATTTTCTGGGGTGCTAGTGGCTAGCCCTACCCTGTCCCCCAGCAGCAGATGGGCACCACAGGCGGGTGGACTCTCCTCCCCAGGAGCCAAAGGCTCCGCTGGGTCAGGAGGCCAGGTTCCCTGGGGTCCGGTAGGTAGCCGTAACCATGCCAAAAAAAACCCGTTTGCCGTTGAGTTGATTCTGACTTGTAGCGACCCCATGTGTTACAGAATAGAACTGCTCCGTGGGGTTTTCTTGGCTGTGATCTTAATGGGAGCAGATCACCAGGCCTTTCTTTGCAGTGCTGCTGGGTGGGTTAGAACCATCAACATTCAGGTTACTAGCCGAGTGCAAACTGTTTGCACCACCCAGGGACCTGTTACTGTAAGTAGGTATTTAAATTAAATTAATTGGAATTAAGTGGAATGAAGCCATTGGTTCTTCAGCCGCACTAGGCACTTTTCAGGGGCTCAGTAGCCCCTGGTGGCCAGCGGCTTCTGCTCCAGGCAGGGCAGACACCGGGCCAGCATCATTGCGATTGGACTGTGCCGCTCTGGCCTTGCTACATTGGCCAAGCTGTCGAGGGGCCTCCAGGCTTGAGGGCCTACTGGACCCTCTTGGGCTGAGGTCTAAGGGCATTTGGTGGGGTGATGGTCTCAGGGCCCCTCTGGGCTTTTATTTGGCCTATTATGGGGGCAAAACCCCACTGATCTGAGGTGAGGCAGAGGGGACTGCTGTGTTCAGGGTGGGAGAGGGCCTGCTGTGCAGGGTTGGGTGTGGTAGAGAGGAGAGTGGGTGAGATGAGACGCCGGGCAGCCTGACCTTGTTCCACACGGCACTGGGAGCTATCAAAGGTGTTTGAGCTGAGGAGGAGCATTCCAGAGTGACCCTTTAAGATTGTTCATTGTGGGGGTGTCTAGGATCAGGGTGGGGGAAAGATGGAATGCACAGGTTGGGGAGGGGCCTGAGCTCAGACCAAAAAAAAAACTGTTGCTGTTGAGTCAGTTCCAATTTTAGTGACCCTATAGAACGGAGCAGAACTATCCCATAGGATTTCCAAGGCTGTGATCTTTACGGAAGCAGACTGCCACATCTTTCTCATGCAGAGTGACTGATGGGTTCAAACTGCTGACCTTTCGATTAGCAGTCAAGCGCTTAACCACTGCACCACCAGGGCTCCTCTGAGCTTGACGGTGGTCAGGAATTGTGAGGGAATCCTGAAGCTGTGTTCGCCCAGTGGCTCTGACACACCTCTCGAAACTCGGCCCCTTGGCCTGGCCTCTGCCGGGCAGTGTGGCCAGGGCTGCCCTCCATGTCCCCACTGTGGCGGTGGGCTGAACTGTGACTGTAATCAGGCCGACGAAGGGGAGGTGACGTGGTGTCTGCAGAGCAGCGTGGGCCTCTGCTGCCACCTAAGGCCCAGGGTGGCCTTTTCCGTGGCCTCTGGGCAGGGAGAGCCACCGTGCCTGAGTGGGAGGGACCATGCGTGTGTCAGTTACAATGAGCACAGCCATCGTGGTTTTAGTAACAATCAGGACGTGCCGTGTGGCGGTAGCCTCGGAGTGTGTGGTTGTGACTGAGCTGTGGGCGCCGGTTTCCTGGCAACACCTCCGGGACAGGACGGAAGGTGGTTGGAGCTGCCTGGCCGGTGGTGCTCACGGTGCCCTCTGTCCCCACAGCCTCGCCGCTCCTGCTGTTTGCCAACCGCCGGGACGTGCGGCTGGTGGACGCTGGCGGCGTCAAGCTGGAGTCCACCATCGTGGTCAGCGGGCTGGAGGATGCGGCCGCCGTGGACTTCCAGTTCTCCAGGGGAGCCGTGTACTGGACGGATGTCAGCGAGGAAACCATTAAGCAGACCTTCCTGAACCAGACGGGGGCTGCCGTGCAGAACGTGGTCATCTCGGGCCTGGTCTCGCCCGACGGCCTGGCCTGTGACTGGGTTGGCAAGAAGCTGTACTGGACGGACTCGGAGACCAACCGCATTGAGGTGGCCAACCTCAACGGGACGTCCCGCAAGGTGCTCTTCTGGCAGGACCTGGACCAGCCGCGGGCCATCGCCCTGGACCCCGCCCATGGGTGAGTCCAGACCCCCTGCCGTGGATCCCCTGGGGGGAGGCCTGGGGGGTCACAGTTCCCCTTTTGAATTCATTTGAGCCCACGTTCATTTTTCAGAGAGAACACAGCGGTCTTGATGAACTCACCTTTCCAAATTTGTTGTTGTTGGGAATTATTTTCCTGTGATAGCTATGCTTCTTTTTTTTAAATTTAATTTATTTTATTGTTGAGAGTATACACATGAGAACATACACCAGTTCAACAGTTTCTGCACATACAACGCAGTGACAGTGATTACATTCTTCGAGTTGTGCAACCCTTCTCACCCTCCTTTTCCAAGTTGTTCCTCCCCCATTAACAGAAACTCATGGCCCCCAAAGCTTCCTGTCTAAGTTTTCAAGTTGCCTTTGTCAATATGCTTCTTTTTTATACTTGTTACCACGTCTGAGGCACCTGAGGTGGCAGTCTGGGTTTGAGATGTTGGCCATCTTACGTGTGTATGTGTGCGTGATGGACATCCCACGGAAGTATGGCTCTCCCACAGGTGGAAATTTACACAACCAGTTTTTTTTACTTTTTTTAAATTGGGATGGAATTCACGTCACACACGGACACATTTCCTAACTGTATAGGCAGGAGATGGGTAAACCAAAAAAAAAAAAACCAAACCTATTGCTGTCAAGTCGATTCTGACTCATAGCAACCCTACAGGACAGAGTAGAACTGCCCCAAAGGGTTTCCAAGGAGTGACTGGTGGATTTGAACTGCAGACCTTTTGGTTAGCAGCTGAGCTCTTAACTACTGCACCACCAGGGCTCCTGGTAGAACTAGTGAAGTTCCTTGTCTGGAAGTGGAATTCTCTAGGGGAAATGAGAATCAAGTAGCTTATTTCTCTGGTCTACTCCAGAAGTGCCTCGTGGTGCCCTCTGCCCCCTGGTCTAGCTGAGCTCACCTTGGCCCTGGAAGGCCCCAGTGCCCCACAAACACGACGGTCACTATGAGTCAGAATCAACTTAGCAGTAAGGGGCACTATGCACCAGTTCCACTTTAGATGCTGGGGGTACAGCCACGTCTCTGCTCTCATGGCCCTTATGGTGTACAAGGACAGAAGACCGTGAATGAATTAGCAGGTCAGTGGATCCTGTGTCTCAGGGTGACACATGCCACAGAGGAGAATACCTGTGGGAGAGCAGGGCACGGCGCTTCCGATTGTAGGTCAGGAGCCTGGGACAGCCTCTTGGTGACTTGTGAGCAGAGACCTGGAGCAGAGGAGGGGGAGAGCACTCCAGGCAGAGGCACATGCGAAGGGCCCTGGGCTAGCCTGTTTGAGTGGCTGTAGCAGAATGGAGGAGTGAGGGATGAGGGGGTGTGGTATCATGAAATGAGGTGCACCGGAAGTGTCACCAGGTTCGACTCCTGCTTTAAGGGGACCCCTTGGGTGCTGTAATGAAAGTAGATCTTTTGGGAGTGGACGGAGGGGCAGTCGTTGGGTGGCTCTGCCTGGGATACTGGCAGTAGCGGATGGTGGCTTGGACCAGGGAGATATGGGCTGGGGGTGAGAAGTGGTCAGATTCAGGTCCATCCTGAAGGCAGAATCATCTGGAATTGTGGACACTTTGCATGTGGGTTGGGAGAGAAAGAAGAGAAGCAAGGAAGGCATGATGCTGCTCTGTCACAGTGTCCTTGTCTCTAGAGGGGATGAGAGTACCGACCACAAGAGGGTGTGATGATGTAACACGTCGTGCAGAAAATACCCAGACAGTCCCTGCACGGATGAAGGGTACAATAAGTGTTAGATGTTATAATGGAGCCCTGGTGGCACAAGGTTAAGAGCTCAGCTGCTAACAAAAAGGTTGGCAGTTCAAATCCACCACTTGCTCATTGGAAACCCTATAGAGCAGTTCTACTCTGTCCTGTAGGGTTGCTATGAGTCGGGATCGACTCTATGGCCACAGGTTATTATGATAAGAATATCCACCACCACCGAAAATCCACTCTGCCTTTTCCTTCCTCATGGCTTTTCACATGAGGTGCTTGGCGCACCATCGCTGGGAGCTGCACAGTCTGTTTGGCCTCAGCTTTTCTTATTAAAAGGAGCCCTGGTTGCGCAGTGGTTAAGCACTTGGTTGCAAACCGAAAAGTTGGCAATTTGAACCCACCAGTAGCTCTGCAGGAGAAAAGACCTGGCGATCTGCCCCTGTAAAGATTTCAGCCCAGAAAACCCTATGGGGCAGTTCTACTCTGTCCTGTGGGATTGCTGTGAGTCGGAATTGACTCCACGGCAATGGGTTTGGTTTGGGGTTTTTCTTATTAAACATTTGAAATAGCTCCTTTCTGCTTCTGCCTCTGAATTCTCCCTGGGACCATGCCCCTGACTTCAGTTATCACTGCCCTGGGCGAGATTAGGGAGCCGCAGCCTCCCCCCTCCCTTCCCCACTCCAGTAACACCATCTGACGAATGTGGGGGTGGACTTCATCGTGTGTGCGTGGTCTCCCACTTGTCACACTGAATGGAGGCGATTACATGGGACACTGGTCCCCATATTCAGCCATGAGTGTGACTGTGGTTTGAAGTTCCTACTCTGTCCCGTGAGGCCCTGGGTTGCCCAGGAGGGGAGGACCACAGATTGGCCGTAGAAGCATGTGTGTGCGTGTGCGTGTGTGTGTGTGTGTGTGTGTGTGTGTGTTGCACCTCCCTTCACACTGAACACTAAATTGAATGGTGGCTCTGGGGCACTAGTGTGAGCTTGGAGCCCTGGAGCAGGGACAGTGGAGAGAGGATTTTTGTCTTCCCTCCTGACCACAGGCACAGGCTTGTGGGAGGGGCCTTGTCTTCCTCCAGCCCCACCAGAGCCCCTTGTGCCCCTCTGTGATTCTGTCCCCCACTGGGACCCCTCCTCAGATGAGGAAACACCTGCCCCAGCCAATGTAGGGCAGAAAGGATTCAATCAGAATGCCCACCCAGTGTGCAAGTGACCACAAGCCCCCTGCCCAGCGGAGGCACACGGCCCCCGCGGCCCCCCTAGGTACAGCGTAAGCAGCGTGGGCAGCAGAAGGCCTGTATGCAGGCCGGGTGCAGGAGACGCCCCCACTCCCAGCGCCAGGGTGACCATGTGGTGCGCAGGGCCAGCTTCGGGGAGGACCCCTGGCCCGGAGTAGCTGGCCCGCACTGGTGGGAGGCCCGGCGCTGGCGCAGCCTGGCGGGGGCTGCAGTTGCTCCTGGGGCTTCAATTAAAGCCGGGTGAAACCCAATCCCCTCTTTAAAATGCAAAACGTCCCTTCCCTAAAATAACACCTAACCGCAGCCCCCACGGCCAGCTCTCTGCAGAAAGCCCGATGTGAGGGCAGCACTTCTTCAGAAGTTGATTTCCTGCGTGGAATTCGGCCGGGCCCGAGGGTCAGGCTGTGCGCGAGACAGCTCGTCTGCGCCCATGGCCCCCGCTCGGCCAGCTCGCAGCCTCCCCATTTAAGGAAGCCGGTGGCCTCTGTTATGAAACCAGGGG
The DNA here is from genome assembly GCA_030035585.1 of Dugong dugon. Lineage (NCBI taxonomy): Eukaryota > Metazoa > Chordata > Mammalia > Sirenia > Dugongidae > Dugong > Dugong dugon. Next base: position 134,105,501 of record CM057467.1, read on the forward strand.
AGGAATTTGAGTTATGCTCCGCACGGAGGTCCCTGAGCCTTCCCATTTTCCAGCCTTTTCTGCTGGTGCAGGGAGGGATCGGGGAGGGCGTGTGGGCTCACTGGGGGATCTGTTCTGATACCTGGGGGTGTAAAGGTGCGGAGGAAGGCTGGAGGCCACCGAGCCCACCGTGAGGGCCTCTGCTGAGCTGTGGGCGGCACCTGCGGGCCTTGGGCTGTCAGGAGAAGCTCACCAACACTCTTCGTCCTGGCGAAGGCGGGCGTCACACTCTGGCTGGGCTCCGGCCCGACCAGCTCACCCTACTCTGCTCCCAAGGCTGCCACAAGGTATGATGGCCCGGGCAGGTCAGCCTCTCCGAGCCTCAGTTTCCCCTTCTGTTTGATGGGAATAGTCATTCCTTCTCGGCCTGCGTCCCTCAAGTTCCCACAGGACACAGTGAGGTTGTGGCAGAGAGGGAGGGGAGGCCCTCCAGGGAAGAGCAGGCACCCCTCCCTTTTTTTTTTCATTTAAATTTTATTTTCTTGTACTGTAAGTGAAAGTTTACAATTCAAGTTAATCTCTCATACAGACATTTATACACACATTGCTATGTGACCCTAATTGCTCTCCCTAGACTGTGACAGCATACTCCTCCTCTCCACCCTGGATTTCCCATGTCCATTCAACCAGCTCCAGACCCTCTCTGCCTTCCTGTCTCACCTCTGGACGGAAGTTGCCGTTTAGTCTCACGTATCTACTTGAGCTAAGAAGCACACTACTCACGAGTATTATCTTATGCCCCATAGTCCAGTCTAATCTTTGTCTAAAGAGTTGGCCTTGGGAATGGTTTCAGTTCTGGGTTGACAGAGAGTCGGGGGGCCATGCTTTCTGGGGTTCTTCCAGTCTCAGACCATTAAGTCTGGTCTTTTTAACTAGAGTTTGAGTTCTGCACCCCACTTTTCTCCCGCTCCATCAGGGACTCTCTGTTGTGTTCCCGGTCAGGACTACCCCCCTTTCTGCAGAGAAGGGAAAGCAGATCTGCCGCCTCTTGGGGCAGAGCTGGGACAAGAACCTGGGACTTCAGTCCTCCAGGCTGATGTGGTTCCTCTTCTGTCCCTGCAGGCCTGTCCAGCCTCCAGCCACACATCCCAGGGCTTGGCCTGCCTGCCTTCCCCTGGAGGCTGCAGAACCTGCCTCCCAGATGCCTCGGCTGCCACACGCCGACTCCCCTTGCTCTGTCTCGGTTTGTTGGCAGCTGATCAAACCAAGTTTCCTTTAGGATGTGGCCTTTCGGATGTGGGAACCACGTTCCTCGTTAAGAACTTGAGAACCTGTATAAGCAAAAGCAAATCCCCCACAACTCCGCTGCCCAGGAGTTGTCACTAACCGCTGTTATTGTTATTTCCTCTCTTTTCCGTGTGTGTCCTACCTCTGTGTTTTTAATTACCTTTTAGAGCCTATTTGCAGCATTTTCCCAGGAGCAAGCAGCCCAAGCACAGACAGCTGTTTGAGTTGATTACAGTACAGCCTGTGGTACCTGCTGTACGCTGTGCCGTCACTGAAAGGGCAGGGAAGAGGGAACTCTAGAGACGCTAAAAGGTCATCGGTTGCCAGGGGCTCAGGGGAAGAGGGGAGGGACGAGCAGGTGGAGCAGGGACATTTTCAGGTCACCGAAACTATTCTGCATGAGACTGTAGGGGTAGACCTGTGACACTGTACGTTTGTCAACCCCCTAGGACAACAGCACAAAGAGCGAGCCCTCATGTAAACTGTGAGCTTTGTTCTTGTGTGCTGTCAAGTTGATTCCAACTCATAGTGACCCTATAGGGCAGAGGGGAACTGCCCCGTAGGGTTTCAAGGCTGTCATCTTTATGGAAGCAGACTGCCACGTCTTTGTCCTGTGGAGAGGCTGATGGGTTCAACCCACCGACCTTCAATTAGCAGCTGAGCGCTTAACCACTGTGCTACCAAGCCTCCTTAGCAAAACTTGTTGTGACCCTATATGACTATGTATCAGTATCAGCTCATTGATTGTAAGGAATATACCACCCAAGTGCAAGATGTGAATAATAGGAAAACTGTGCAGCGGGAGAGGGTGTGTATGAGAACTCTGTATTCTCTGCCCATTTTTTCTCTACACCTAAGACTGCTCTAAAAAACAAAGTCTATTAGTTAAATGAATAAAAGAACAAGGAAGATTTATATTGGTGAAAAGGGGAGGTGTGTAGGACGTATTGCTAAGTGAGAACAAGTTGGAACAGCCTATTTTGTTCTTTAATTTTGTTGTACTTTAGGTAAAAGTTTCTGGAGCAAGTTTCTCATTCAAAAGTTTATACACAAATTGTTTTGTGATGTTAATCGCGATCCTTGTGCTGTGTCAACACTCTCCACCTTTCCGCCTCGGGTTCCCCATGTCCGTTTGTCCAGTTTTCAGGTCCCTTCCTGCCTTCTCATCTTGCTTTTGGGTGAGTGTTGCCCATCTGGTCTTACTACTTTTTGAACTAAGAAGCACGTTCCTTACATGTGTTATTGTTTATTTAATAGGCCTGTCTAATCTTTGGCTGAAAGGTGGACTTTGGGAATGTCTTCAGTTTGGAAACAGTCTATTTTGATTGCCCAGCTTTGTTTAAAAATTAATATGTTACTAAATGTCTAGGAAAAGAATCTGAAGTGATACCCCAGACCCTAAACTTGGTTCTCTCTGCTGGGTGAGGTCTTAACAGCCGATTCATCGTCTCTGTATCAAGCCTGCTTTCGGGAAAGCAGACAAACCAGAAAGCAGACTCTGAATTTCTCTTGCTCTTACCCTGCCTTCCTTACCAGGTACATGTACTGGACGGACTGGGGTGAGACGCCCCGGATCGAGCGGGCGGGCATGGACGGCAGCACCCGGAAGATCATTGTGGACTCGGACATTTATTGGCCCAATGGGCTGACCATTGACCTGGAGGAGCAGAAGCTGTACTGGGCTGATGCCAAGCTCAGCTTCATCCACCGTGCGAACCTGGATGGCTCATTCCGGTGAGTTCTTGTCCTGGTAGGAGGCCCCCTGCCAGATCCCCTGCACCCCGGCCACCACCAGGGCCTCAGTCAGTTTGATCTGGTGTTCCCAGGTGATCCTCCTTCATACAGGCCCACGGTCCCTTCTCCGAAGCCCTGTGGCTTCCTGTGTTCTGGAACTCAGAACTTTTCAGAACACAGACCTATGGGAACACAGTGCACATACCACATCTAACAGCTCACCCCGAGCGTGGTCTGGGGCAGCGTCTGCAGCCTAGAACCTGAGTACTCCTGTTGCAGTGTATGAGTACTCCTTCTAGATAGGTAGAGAGATCGCTACTGCAGACTCAGTGTTGACTCTGACTCGTGGCGACCTTAACGTGCTGGTCCTTCGTCATCCTCACGATCGCTGTCATGTTCATTGTTGTGGCTTTTGTGCCAGTGCATCTCATTGAGGGTCTTCCTTGCCCTCGCTTGGCCCTTTGCATCACCAAACACGTCCTTCTCCAGTGACCGGACATGATGACGTGTCCAAAACAAGCAAGTCATACAGCGTTCTGTTGTGATCCGTAGGGTTTTCATTGGCTAATTTTCAGAGGTAGATCACCAGGCCTTTCTTCCTAGTCTGTCTTAATCTGGAAGCTCTGCTGAAACCTGTCCACCATGGCTGACCCAGCTGGTATTTGAAATGCTGGTGGCATAGCTTCCACATCACAGCAACACACAAGCCACCACAGTACGACAAACTGACTCATAGGTGGTGGTGGTCATTCTAAGTGGGCTAGAGAAGACTACAGATAGCCTCATATCCACACGGGTCAGCTTTTGCCACCAAATGTGTAACAAAACCTTTTCCAATTTTCGGAGGTTTTTGGATTTCAGAATTGCGGATGAGGGATTGTGGATCTAAAGCCCAAGGGCCCCTCTGCAGGCCTCCCTCCCCAGCACCCAGCATCTCGGCAGGAGCAACGTCTGTCTTGCTCACTGCTGCACTGCACAGGCTTGCCAGGGGGCCTCACATGTAGTAGGTGCTCAGCAAATGAGTTGAATGAATGAATATAAAGGATTTTTTCCGTGTTGGGTAATTGCTTTTAGAGATGTCAGGTCAGCTTAACTTAACATCCATCTGAGAGGTCGAGGCTCCCTACCTCATTACCCTTTAGATGTGGAAATGTCCCTTCCATGTGCAGGTAAAGGGCAGTTTATTTCTGGCTCATGACAGATCTTGGGGATGCTCCCTGGGGACAGAGCTGTGCTGGCAGAGCTCCTGGCCTCGGCAGGAGGACACCATCTGATCACCCGTGTATGTGGTGGGTGCTGAGGGCCATGGTGGCACTGCATGGAGAAACTGAATGGCTGATACCCACTTGAACAGATGATGATGTCGGCAGATTTGCTTCGTTTTATCCAGGACTTGTGTATTAGTTATTTTTGCTGCATTCAAAATACCCCCAAGCTGGGCAGTCTGAAATAGTGAACGGTCTTCTGGGGTCAGGAATTGAGAGAGTGGCTTAGCTGGGAGCTCTGGCTCCGGTTCTGTCCTGAGGCTGCAATCAGGTGTCGGCTGGGGCTGCACCATCTGAAGGCTCAGCTGAGGCCGTTGGACTCACTTCCAAGCTTATCTTCATGGCCGTTGGCAGAGGGCCTTAGTTCCTCACCGCGTGGACCTCTCCTTACGGCTGAGCCATGCGTCTCGGGCCGCTTTGAAACATTCTATCCCATTGTCCCTGTGAGCACAGGCTGGCTGGGTCAGGGGCCTGGTTTGAGATTTGGAAAGCAAGGCTACCTGGGGGGTACTGTGGTCCTTGGGGAGCTGAGTGGCCCTGAAAGTTTTGAAGGGTTGCTTATAGGCTGGAAAGGCTGCAGGCCAGGGGTGCCCCAGCCAAGGGTTGTGACAGGAGACAGTGTGGGTGATAGTGGTGGTTACAATGTGAACATGGTTATGGTGGTGGCGATGGTGGTGATAATGGCAGTAGCAGTAACAGTGGTGATGGCGACAATGATAGTGTTGGTGGTGTTGATGGTGATGTGGTTACGATGACAGTGGTGTTGATGGCGGTGGTGATGGTGACAGTGATGGTGGTGGTGTTGATGGCGGTGGTGATGGTGACAGTGATGACTGGTGGTGGTGATGGCGGTGGTGATGGTGACAGTGATGACTGGTGGTGGTGATGGCGGTGGTGATGGTGACAGTGATGACTGGTGCTGATGGCGGTGGTGATGGTGACAGTGATGGCGGTGGTGTTGATGGCGGTGGTGATGGTGACAGTGATGACTGGTGGTAATGGCGGTGGTGATGGTGACAGTGATGGCGGTGGTGTTGATGGCGGTGGTGATGGTGACAGTGATGACTGGTGTTGATGGCGGTGGTGATGGTGACAGTGATGACTGGTGTTGATGGCGGTGGTGATGGTGACAGTGATGACTGGTGTTGATGGCGGTGGTGATGGTGACAATGATGACTGGTGGTGATGGCGGTGGTGATGGTGACAGTGATGGCGGTGGTGGTGATGGCGGTGGTGATGGTGACAGTGATGGTGGTGTTGATGGTGGTGGTGATGGTGACAGTGATGACGGTGGTGTTGATGGCGGTGGTGATGGTGACAGTGATGACTGGTGGTGGTGATGGCGGTGGTGATGGTGACAGTGATGGTGGTGGTGTTGATGGCGGTGGTGATGGTGACAGTGATGACGGTGGTGGTGATGGCGGTGGTGCTGATGGCGGTGGTGATGGTGACAGTGATGACTGGTGTTGATGGCGGTGGTGATGGTGACAGTGATGACTGGTGGTGATGGCGGTGGTGATGGTGACAGTGATGGCGGTGGTGTTGATGGCGGTGGTGATGGTGACAGTGATGACGGTGGTGGTGATGGCGGTGGTGATGGTGACAGTGATGACTGGTGTTGATGGCGGTGGTGATGGTGACAGTGATGACGGTGGTGGTGATGGCGGTGGTGATGGTGACAGTGATGACTGGTGTTGATGGCGGTGGTGATGGTGACAGTGATGACGGTGGTGGTGATGGCGGTGGTGATGGTGACAGTGATGATGGTGGTGTTGATGGCGGTGACGGTGTGGTGGTGGTGATGGTGGTCATGGTGGTGATGACGATGATGGTGGTGACAGTGGTGATGGTGGTGACAGCAGTGGTGATGGTGTTGTTGATGGTGATGGTTGGCAATGGTGATACTGATAACAGTGGTGATGGTGACGGTGGTGGTGATGGTGGTGGTAACGGTGGTGATGGTGGTGACAGCGATGTTGGTGGTGATGGTGGTGACAGCGATGTTGGTGGTGATGGTGGTGATGGTCTGCTGGTGACTAATCCTTCTATAGCACTTACTGTTTGCCAGGGACATTTATTAATTAGTGCATTGAATGCCCGCACCCACCCTCTGAAGCATTTCCTATGCCGATCACCTATCAAGATAATGCACAGAGAGGCCACACAGCAGTCAAGGCTCCAGAGTCCCGCCCCCTTCCACCTGCCTCTGCCTGGCGTCCTCTGATTGTGGGTGACAGTGTGCCCCATGGACGTGCCCAGGGCTGTCTAGAAGTAAGCGTGGTCGTTGTGAGGAGGGTGAGCTCGGGAGTCCCTTCAGCTGTGATAGAGCTGGGCGGCCTCCTGCTCTGAACCTCAGGGTGCGCATGTGAACTGGGGGTGGAGTTTGTCCTTCCTCAGAGGGGTGTTCCAGGGTCAAGTGCGGCAGTACATGAAAGCACGGGGCAGCGCTTGGTGTGCTCGGGGGGCTCCTGGGTGCCACAGTACACAGGACGGGGGTGTGGCTGGGGTCGCATGGAGCCACACAGAGGGGCTGGCATCCTGTGCACCGCAGGGCCTGGGAGGCCAGGTGCGGGTGAGCCAGGTGAGCTGAGGGCCAGCCCCAAGCTTCCCAAGGAGTCTCCAGCCGAGGTGGGCGTGGGAGGAGCAGCAGCCCAAGAAATGGCTCAACCTCTGGCTTCTCTGGCATCAGCAAAAGAAAACAAAAAAACCCAAACCAAAATAAACAGAAAAGATACACCATGGGCTCGGGAAGGAGCATGTGCTGATGGTGCTTGTTTATTCAGCAACACGCTTCTGAGGGCTTGCTCTCTGCCCAGTGCTGTACTAGGGGCCGGACCCTGGCTGCAGCCCCCGCCCTTAGGAGGCCCATCACAGGGTAGGGGGCATGAAGCAACTAGACACGCTCACTGGTAGCAAGAGTATGATTCTGATCCTGTGACTGGTGTGTGTTGTTAGTTGCCACTGAGTCAGCCCCAACTCCTGGCAACCTCTTGCACAATGGAACAGAAGGCTGCCTGGTCCTGTCCTGTTCCCATGGTCGGTTGTGGTTCGGACTGTTCTAATTGGCTGTTCTGATTGACGGTTTTCATTGGTTGATTTTCCGAAGTAGATTGCCAGGCCTTTCTTCCTAGTTTGCCTTGGTCTGGAAGCTCCGCTGAAACTTGTTCAGCATCCTAGCAACACACAAACCTCCCCTGATGGATGGGTGGTGGGTACGTATGAGGTGCACCGGCCAGGGGTCAAACCTGGGCCCCCCGCGTGGAAGGCGAAAATGCCGCCACTGGACGCCCTGTTCTTCTGGCAGTCCATGCTATATTCAATATTCTTTGCCAACACCATGATTCACATGCATCAATTCCTCTCCGGTCTTACATATTCATTGCAGAGCTTTCACATGCATATGAGGTATTTGAAAATACCATGGCTTGGGTCAGGGGCACCTTAGTCCTCAAGGTGACTTCTTTGCTTTTTAACACTTCAAAGAGGTCCTTTGCAGCAGATTTACCCGATGCAATAAGTCCTTTGATTTCTTGACTGCTGCATCCATTGGCATTGATTGTGGAAGGTGTTATGCTGAGTGAATTAAGTCAATCACAAATAGACATCCGCAGTCTCGTTGAAGACGAGTTCTCATTTGCTGGGCACTCTAAGTACGTAGACGAGTAAAGCTTTTTCTTACATTGAGGCCAAGTTCAGTTTACTCAGAAAATGTAAATTATGGGCATTGGAAGAATAAATGCTCAGTCCCGTTTGTGTTGGGCGGTTAACAAACAGGGTGGGAGGAGTGTGTGTCACTGGTGACCTGTCACTAGGTGTGGCCACCTCCTGGCCCCTTGTCTGGGTCATTCCTCTGCGTGTCCCACTTTGCCAGAAGCTACGATTCTTGTAACAGGTTGGATGGGGAAGAGCTGGATCTACCAGACCATTACCTGGGGGAGCCCATTGTTGCTGTGTTAGAAAGGGGCCCTGCACACCCTGGGAGAGGTTTCAGGGAGACGTCCGTGGGGTTCCACTCCCAGGATGTTCTCTCTGGGCCCGCTTTCCTCCTTCCTGGATGCTCCTGTCCAGCGTAAAGGGATTGGCAGCAGGACAGAAGGTCCCCCATGCTGGACGCGAGCTCGGGCCTCATGGAAACTCGTTCCGGGGCTTGTGCAGGGCTCTGACGGCTCCTCTCCCCACCTTCCCGCAGGCAGAAGGTGGTGGAGGGCAGCCTGACGCATCCCTTTGCCCTGACGCTCTCTGGGGAGACGCTGTACTGGACGGATTGGCAGACGCGCTCCATCCATGCCTGCAACAAGAGGACGGGGGAGAAGAGGAAGGAGATCCTGAGCGCCCTCTACTCGCCCATGGACATCCAAGTGCTCAGCCAGGAGCGCCAGCCGCACCGTGAGTGCTGCGGGTGGGGCTGGCCGGCATGGGGCCCAGGCCTGCAGCTCCCCGAGCCCTGGATGCGGGAACGGGGTCTGCTTCCGTGGCGGAAGCTCGTGGCTGACCCTCAGGGCAGGGCAGGAGAGAAGGGGTGCTTGCTGAGTCAGGGGTATGCAGAGCATAGGGGCAGACAGGCCCCCATGCAAAGCTAGTGTGGGGGCTGCTGTCCTCAGAGCTGGCAGCGGGATCCCCAAGGAAGGCTGCCCCATTTTCAAGGCCCTAGGGCAGTGACGTGTTTATGAATGACAAATCTGCATGTGTCGGTGGTCCTTGGCCTGGGGTCCCCATAGGGTCATGGCAGGGTCCCTGAAGGGAAAGGAGTGAAGTACACAGGGTCAGAGCTTCTGTGACAGGTGACCGGCAGGGCCAGGGCCCTGGGCTCACCACCTCCACGGGACCAGGAGTGGGAGTTTCTGGCCAAGCTGTTCTAGAGTTTGAACTTTGAACTTAAGACTGAGTACCCATGGCGGGCAGCTGTTCTCAGCACAGGGAAGAAGGGAGAATGCCATGGTTATTAGTCACTCATGCACACCTGGGTAGGCCGCACGCTTCAGCCAGTGTGGTGTGGCTTCGGGAGAGAGACGCCACCCGACGGCCTCCAGGGTTCACTTCCGTGTGTGCAGTCCGGACACCCAGTTGGGTTAAACACCCCATATTTCCAGGGTACTAAACCCCACCTTGGCTGGTGCAAACGGTTAATGCATTCAGCTGCTAATCGAAAGGTTGGAGGTTCAAGTCTATCTAGAGGCAGGTGCCTCGGAAGAAAGGCCTGGCAGTCTACTCCTGAAAAATCAGCCATTGAGAACCCTGTGGAGCACAGTTCTCCTCTGACACACACTGGGTTCCCAGGAGTCAGAGTTGACTCCATGGCAACAAATTATTATTGTTTTAAACTCCACCCTTGCCCTGGGCAGAGGGAGGTGCTGGAAGCAGTTGGTGGTGGAAGGGCTTAGGGAGAGACTCCACCCAGTGTCCCAAGCATGTCACAAAGACAATGTTAGAGAGACAAGACAGGCCTTACGCTCCAGGGTCATCCCTGCTCGGGAGAGCCTGAGATCCTGCTGGAGTGGAAGTGTGTTCCTGCGGGGAGCCCCCAGGGTGGCTTCAGGGAGGTGTCCTTTGAGGGGCCTCGAGGAAGAGGAGGGCTTTCTTGTTGAGAGATTTGGTGGGGGAGGGTGGGGAGATGCTTGCTGTGGGAGATGCAGAAATACCGGGCGGGCGTAGCTCGGCTACGAGGGTGGTGGGGACGTTCACGGTGGGTTTGGAGACATTGTAGACCACCTGGCAGGGCTGAAGTTCTGGGTGGAGGGTGGTCAGTGATGAGGCAGGACAGGGGTGGCACCGTGGGTAAGGGTCTTGATGACATGTGGGGAGGGTGTGTGGGCAGAAGGTCACGCTGGGGGCTTTCACGGGATACAAGGGAGCGGGATGCTGGCTCATTTGGAGACAGTGAATGGTGGGTGCTGGAAGGTTATGGACCCTGTTCTGGAACTTTCTCTCCCCCTGCCCGGGCCTCCCCAGTCCACACACGGTGTGAGGAAGACAATGGTGGCTGCTCCCACCTGTGTCTGCTGTCACCCCGTGAGCCTTTCTACACGTGCGCCTGCCCCACCGGTGTGCAGCTCCAGGACGACGGCAGGACGTGTAAGGCAGGTAAGGCAGCACAGGTGAGCAGGGGCGGGCTGGCGGGAGAGGGAAATATCGACGAGTCCATTCAGAACCTTTAGTGATGGCTTCAGCATGGTCGTCTTGGTGCCGAGAGTACTCGGGCACCTGCCAGCATGGGCTGGGTTCATGCTTACGTCAGGGCTCTGTTGCTTGGTAGTGAATAATCTCAGGCACATCACTGACCTCCTTGAAATGTCAGGTTCCCTATCTCTAAAATATCACCATGATGACACATCAAGCCCCGGAACTGTGAGCACACTACCCGGCATGTGGCAGTTGGAACATAAATTCATGCTATTATTAATGATTAAACAAAGACTATCTTTGTTGTAAAGAAGAACAGTAGTGTTAGAGGACATTCTGAAACAAGATGTGACCCCACAACCCCACGCCCCTACCATGTCTTTTCCCTTCCTGCTCTTCCTGGCTCCGTTGCACCCTTTTACCCTGATGCTTTCCTGCGGCGCTCACATTCTAGTTGGGGGCAGGTGTCAGACAGGAAGCAAGCAAGCACATAGATTAATATCATCATTACAAACTTGGATAAGAGTAATGAAGGGGGATCAAAGATTCTGTAGAAGAATCCAGATCAAAAGGGTGGGAAATGCGGAACAGAATTTCAAGTTTTGATGGAATCTCGACTTTCTGGAGCCATGGAGGCTGGATGAACCCCTGAAACTATTGCTCCAAGGGAATCTTTAAACCTTAAACCAAAAATATCCCCTGAAGCCTTCTTAAAACCAAACAATAGTTTAGCTTAATCAGTAAAGAATGTCTGCCTTGACCATTGTGTTGTTTTAAGAACTATCTATATGGGATCAAATTGACAATAGCAACTCGAAAGGTTAGATAGGAAGCTTAGGGGGCTGTGAGTATATTATGTTAATGAGGGAGGAACACTCAGAAAAGGAGGGTGAGAATGGTTGCACAACTTGAAGAATATAATTGTCTCTAAGGGCTGGTCAGCCCTTGGTTAAGTCAGGGCATTGCGTTCTTTCTGCACATTTTGACTGCATGTGGGTGCAGAGCGGCCATGGGGTTCAGGAGCTTTCTTGAGGTCGTTGTCCATGGAGGCTGCCTGGGGTCTCAGGGCCACACTGTGTAACCCAGGTTGGGGGGCTTCCCAGAGGAGGTGGTGCCAGTTGGGCTGGAACAGCCTCGATGTCTCTGTCCCCCAGCCCCATTTGCCTTGTGGGGGTGGAACTGACTCCGCAAACACCTGTGGCCTTTAACCAGTGGATTAGCAGCCAGCCCTGCCTTTCTGACCGGAAGCGTTCCCAGGCTAGAGCTGCCGAACAGGACGTGCTAACTGTGCAGCTCCTGGCCTCGCGTGGCCCAGGAAGGTGGCCTCAGATTCCCTGCTGTCAGCCATGCGCCCGGGGCCCCTTTCCCCGGCCATGTAAGAACTGTCTCCACTCCCCCAGCCGTGAAAGACACTTTTACAAGTCACTCACACTGGAGAATGCCAGGCACACAGAGGAAAAACATTTTTGTTGTTATTGGAGAGGCCTGGCTTGGGTGGGGGTGTGCGCTGGGCTGGGGACCCCAGGGTCGGGATAGGGGTGTCGGGGCGCTTCTACACTGAGCTTGAGTCTCTCTGCTTTCTTCCAGATGGCCTGTCTGAGGTAGTGTGTCGAAATGAGGAAAAAGCTTACAGAGAGACAAAAGGGACAGATAGGATCGGACAAGGAGTCTTGCTTTGCATGAGAATGTGACCATTTGGTTCAGGTTTTTTAAATAAAGATGGTTCCCAAGCTCAGCTTCTTTGAGACTTCCACAAAACTTAAAAAAACTGGAAACTTCCACAAAACCATAAAAACCAAACCCATTGCCGTGGAGTCGATTTCAACTCATACCGACTCCCTGTGTGTCAGAGTAGAACTGTGCTCCATGGGGTTTTCAGTGGCTGATGTTTTGGAAGTAGATCCCCAGGCCTTTGTTTTGAGGCACCTCTGGGTGGACTCGAACCTCCAACCTTTCAGTTAGCAGCCGAGTGCATTCACCGCTTGCACCAGCTGGAGACCCCAGGCTTCCCTTACTGCGTTGGTCACTAACTGATTTGTCTGGGGGCTGCTGGGAGCTTCTTTATCGCCAGGCCCCAGACCCAGCTGCCCGTGGAACCTTTCCACGGGCAGCTGGGGTGGAAAAAGAGCCACAGAGTTCTCTAAAAGTTTCACATTATGTTGAGAAGAAATCTAGACATTTCTTAGAAGCATTTCAAGGGCTGGCCCCCAAGATGACTTTCTGGAAATATGAGGTGGTTCTGAAATCTGTCTCTGCCTCTCTTAATCCAGAAGAACAAGAAGATGAATGAGAAATGGATTCTGCCCCCAGACTTCTGGTCTGGGAGACCAGATATACCCCATGTAACCACGGCAGGCGAGTCAGAGATGGAGGGAGCTCTGAGTGAGGCCCAAAGGGGCTGTGGGCCTCAGATTTCACGAGAGAGGAATACCACATCATCGTGCTGGGGGCTTTTAGAATGCAGCTCTCTCACCTTCCAGTTTTTGTCCTTTGCCACAAGATATCATGTTAAAGGAAGGCCTTTTACTTGAAGGCCGTCATCCATCACCTGAGCAGGGAGCTAGTTTCCCTCCAGGCAGAGAGTGTCCGTTAGCGTGTGCTGCTTTGCATCCCGCTGGACATAGGTTATGAACTTGGCTTGGAACTGCTGCCATGTACAGGGGCATTGGTGTGAAAACCTCCTGGAGACAGTGGCTGGTGTTGGATGAGCAAAATGAACAATGAAACACTAAGTCTTGACTGTCACCAGCGACGGTGGAGTGTGGAGGTCCCTGCCAGCAGATACCTTGTGTGGGGCGTCAAGCAAGGGGGACATCAGAGCTGGCTTAGGGGACTGGTACCCATGAGGGGCTGCCAGTGCTGGGGAGGAGGGTCTTCTGAGGCTGGGTGTCTCCTTGGAGGATGAGACTCAAGGGCAGGGGAGGTGGCCCTGGGGTCCCTTGGGGGTCTCGTCTTGGATGTGGAAGGGAATCATTGATGACAGGTGACCTGCGGGGCAGTGATGAATGTGGTCCCACTGTCAGGGCTCAGGAGGGGGTCCTGGCTATCAAGCGGGAAGGCCTGCGGTGAAGAAGGACATGCGGGTCACGGAGAAAGATCCTCTGTTGGTGGGACTTGCACATATTCCAGAAGGGAGGTGTCGGAAGTGACATTTAGGTGAGGAAGACACGATATGGATGGTATGGCTTTGCGCTGAGGTTGGGAGGGAACCAGAAGTGTCAGGCAAACCCTGCGTTTAGATCCCTTCTCGATTCTAAAGTGGCTTTATCCTAGCTTTGTGATCCTGGGAGATGACCCAGCCTCCCTGGGCTTCAGTTCCCTCATTGGAACAGGGGACAAGGATAGCACCCACTTCCTGTGTGGGCTTGTCAGGAGGAGGCCCGAGGATGGTGAGGCAAGACTGTAGGCGAGCCGAGCTTGAATTTGAACTTGGAACTGGAGCCAGACAGGCAGCCGGTCCAATTTGACACCAGGAAAGCAATTCTTCCCTGAACGTTTGGAATCAGAAGTGGACGCCAAGGATGGGGTGCCAGGAGGAGCGGGGAGGGCTGAAGGGGAGCCTCGTCACATGGCTGGGCAGGTGAGGGGGCGGGGAAGGCGGTGGACAATGAGGGTGGCTCCTGGTGCTGGGGTTGTGGGGGACAAAGGCCAGCGTTGGACTGGGAGGGGCGCTGGGTTGGGGGCTGGGCCTGGCTGCGTCAGAGCCGCCCAGATTCCAGTGGCACATCCAGAATCCCTGGCCCCCAGACCCATCCAACCAGAGTGTCCATGTGAAAGGACAGGGTGGGGGAGGCAGTGGGCTGAGAGGATTCACGGGCTCCAGGGGAGGGGGGAGGCCATGAACAGCCAGGTTGGGGAACTGCTGGAGCACCCAGAAATTTCTCAAGATTTGAAGCCAGAGCCTTAGGTACAAGTCACGGGTTTCAAGGGCCTCACTCTGGGCCTCTGACATTTTATGCTTCACGGAGTTGCATATGAAGACGTTTTTGTGACACGATTCCTTTTTTTTCTCCTGATTTTGGACAGAGGCAAGCAAGCTCAGTGCAGGGGTTGGATCCATCCCCCCCGGAAGGGTTGGTTTGGTGGTGATGCTGGAGTCCTCATGAATGAGAGGTTCCCAGGGGTGCACAGACATCCCCTAGAAGTAAAGGATGGGTCCTTGTTCTGCTGCTTGTCACCCATATGTCACCTGCAGTGCTGGTAATGTTGCCCCTCCGAGCTGCATTTTCTCCTTAGTAAGACGGGGAGGGAAGAATAACTTCTTCCCCGCATGGCTGGGCAGAGTCCCCAGTTGTTGCAAACGGTTAATGCGCTCGGCTGCTAACCGAAAGGGTGGAGGTTCGAGTCCACCCAGAGATGTCTCAGAAGAAAGGCCTGGCGATCTACTTCTGAAAAACCAGCCACTGAAATCCCTATGGAGCACAGTTCTACACTGACACACACGGGGTTGCCGTGAGTCGGAGTTGACTTGAGGGCCACTGGTATATGGTACTGTTGGGGCAATTAGACGAGAGGCCATGTGTCAAGTGGTTTTCACGATGCCTGCGTGGAGTAAACCCACAACATATGCTAGACATGACGCTTCCCACTTGCGGCTCTATTCGGACTGAATGGTGTCCCCCAAAAAGAGATGTTGAAGTCCTGACCTCTGTTCCTGTGAGCAGGACTTTGAGGAAATAGGGTGTGTCTTTGAAGATATTATCAATTAAGTCATGCTGGAGTAGGGTGGGTTCTAGCCCCAATCCCTCCTGAATGGCGTCTTACCAAGAGGAGAGAATGGACATAGAGGGACATACACGGGGAAGGCAGATGCCACGTGACGACAGAGGCTGATGGCGTCTACGAACAGCAGAGGACGCCGTGAGACACTGGGACAGAGGCATGGGACGCTTTTCCCTGAGAGCTCCCAGAAGGAATCGACTTGGCCGACATCTTGATTTGGACTCCTTACCTCCAGAACTGTGAGACAATGCACCCGTTCTCTAAGCTCCCCCATGGTGTTTCATTACGGCAACCCCCGGAGACCGAGACAGGTTCCCTTCCTCGTCTTGGGGTTGGGGTGTCTCGGGTCCAGGAGCCTCTTGGGTGTCTTCCTGCTGAATTTCCTCCCCTGCCCAGGTCCTGTGGGTGGTGGTGACATTGTTGGCTCGGGTATGGTGTTCCCTGTCCCCAGCCCCGTGAGTGAGGTCCCTGTAAGTTCTGAGCAGGGAGTTGTAAAAGCAAACAGCCCCCTCATGCTAAGCTCTGCCCGGGGCATAGTGAGACACAGGGATACTGCTTTGCTGAGAGACTCTTGTTGCAGGCACAGGGGGCCCTTCCTGGGTCGGGCACAACCACACGTGCCCCACGCTATCCAGCCGGGGCCTCCCAGGCCTCGGTGCGAACAAACAGCGGCCTGGCCGCCTCCTGTTGTCTCCACCCCTCCGCGCAGCCTTGCGCCTGGCGGTGCACAGCTGGCTTTGGTTTGCCCCATGTTTTTCCAATTATGTGGAATGGGCTAAAAACAGGAGTAGCGGGGCCTTATTTGGGAGTTACCGCTGTGGGGATCGGCCGCCCTTGGGAGCCTGCTGCTTCCCTTGGGCCTCTCAGCGTCTAGCTCTTTCTGGAACGTGACCCCCGTTGTTTTGACGTTTGCCGCTCGTGTTGGGCAGAATGACAGCCCTCATCGTTGGGGGGCCTTTGTGCTGGGGGTGTAAGGGGTAATGAATGGCTTTGCCAGGGAACTCATTGATCCTCCAACCACAGGGCTGTGGCCAGACTGTGTGGTTTACAGTCGCTCAAGGGCTGGCCAGGTTGGGCCCCAGGTCCCTGTGTCTCCCAATGCCAGCCCTTTCCAGAGGAGGTCGTGGCTGAACATCCGGGTGGCAGCAGGCACAGACTTGGTGATTTACGCCTTCTGTGCCTTGCCCAGCAGTTGTTTTCACAGATGTTCGTCAGGGGTGGGCGGGCGGGCGGGGCGGCAGGGGAACAGAGGGGTCCAGTGTTGGGGTCTGATGGCAGACTGACAACTGGGGTGGATGTCTCCAAGCCCATCATATCCATCCGTCTGTCCGGCGGATTAGCCGAGGAGGTGGCGGTGCTGTGACGTGGGCCGGGAATAAGGGCGCATTTGTTCGGAGCCTGGCTGTCTTGTCACTTATCAGGGAGGTAGTCAAAGGGAAGAGAAAGGAGGCCCTTGTGGGATTGAGTCCTGCCACCA
This sequence comes from Dugong dugon, assembly GCA_030035585.1. Classification (NCBI taxonomy): domain Eukaryota; kingdom Metazoa; phylum Chordata; class Mammalia; order Sirenia; family Dugongidae; genus Dugong; species Dugong dugon. The sequence continues at coordinate 134,122,085 of CM057467.1, forward strand.
GGCTGGGATTGGCGTTGACTTTGCAAACAGAAGGCAGCTGCTGTTCTCTGCCACGGACTGAATTTGTAATAGCCGGGAGAGCAGATTGCACTGCCCGGAAATGGTGTGCGGGCCCAGCCGGCGTGCTCTTCACACTGAGGGGTCGTTTGCAGACAGTGAAATGCACAGAGTTTAAAGTGAACCTTTTTTTTCATTTTAAGGGGAGCAGAAACATGGCCTTCTGGACAGTGTTTATTTCATTTTTAAATTTTATTTATTTTGTTGTTGAGAGTATATGCAGCAGAGCGTACACCAATCCAACAGTTTGTCCATGTACAATCCAGTGACAGTGATTACATTCTTTGAGTTGTGCAAACATTCTCACCCGCCTTTTCTGAGTTGTTCCTCCCCCATTAACATAAACTCACTGACCCCCAAACTTCCTATCTAATCTTCCGAGTTACTGTTGTCAGTTGGATCCCATATAGATAGTTCTTAAAAGTGCATGATGCTCAAGGCCGACATTTTTTTTACTAGTTGAGCTAAACTGTTGTTTGGTTTTAAGAAGACTTCAGGGGATACTTTTGGTTTAAGGTTTAAAGATGATCTCAGGGCAATTGTTGTGGGGTTCATCCAGCCTCCATGGCTTTAAGTGGACGTTTTGATTAGTTCTAACAGTGATGCATGTCACATCACCACCACCCCGATACGGGTTTAGAACATTCCCGCTGCCCAAACCTTCCACTGCCCATTTGCAGCCAGCCCACCCCACCCCCACTCTGCAGAGGTGACCAGTGTCCTGACTCATCACCCTAGGTTCATTTTTCCAGTTCCGGAATGTGGTGGAAATAGAACCACACACCATGTGCTCTTGTGTCTCATCCTGAGTACTAACTTGTAGATCTCCTGATCTAGAAAGAGGACACGCCGTGTTCGTAGAGAGAGGAACTGGCCTCCTGGGGCCAGGGTGAGACCAGGCGGCCACCTCCTGGGTGTGCTTACGAGGGCCCTGTTTCTGCTGCTGGCTGAAGTGCAGTGCACCCTCCCACTGGTACTGTCGCCCTGAGCCTGTCCGGTGTCCCCCTGGCTTCTGCATCCCAAGCCCAGCTCCAGCCTGGCCCACACCTGCCCTGGAGCTCGGAAGGCTCCCTTTTGTCTCGGGAGTCAAATTCTGGGCTTTCAGGGTACGGAGCCCCAGGCCACCCGGCCACTAGCCCGGCAGAGGGAAGCCTTGCAAACCCGACTCCTGGCCCCAGCTCCACCTGGCTCGTGCATGCCCCCTGCTCCTCTGATCCTCGCTGGATCTGGTGATGGCCCAGACTCCTCGGCCCCCCAACCTCAGCCGGCTGTGAGTTTATCATCAAGCGCGACTCAGCTTCCTTTCCTGCTGTCTTCCTTTACTTCCTGGTGACCTTGTGTGTACAGAGTAGACCTGCTGCATAGGGTTTCCAAGGCTGTGACCTTGCAGAAGCAGGTGGCCAGGCCTGTCTTCCAAGGTCCCTCTGAGTGGCTGCCCACCTGTAACTTGCCCAAACCAAAACTTTACATTTCATTCACACGGTTCTGCCTCTTGAGAGGCCTCCTCGGCCTGGTGACTGTAGACTTCTGGGCACATCTCTGCTCATAGTTGTGGGACAGGATCCCAGGAGTGAGTGTTCAATGCCCCAGGGAGGGTGGAGGGCTGGGGTTGGGGTCTCAGGCTCCGGAGCTCAGGGGCTTTGTCCTAGAATCCTCACTGCTCTGCCAGGGGAACTTCTCCACCCTGGGCCCGTTTATGTGAGGGAACAAGTGTTGAGAGGTCAAGCTGCTTGTCCAGGGTCACTCAGTGAGGAAATGGGGCTGGCGGCCAAATCCAGCACACTCACCAAAGCACTGCACTGCCTTTTAGTGAATGGCTGCTCAGGGGTTTTTGTGCGGGTGGCACTGGGAATGGGGAGTCTCTGGGTAGTGCAAACAGTGAATGCACTCGGCTGCTAACCAAAAGGTTGGAAGTTTGAGTCCACCCAGAGGTGCCTCGGAAGAAAAGCCTGGTGATCTACATCCAGAAAGTCAGCCATTGAAAATCCTATTTGGATTACCAAGAGTTAGGGTTGACTGAACGGCACCTAGTGGTGGTGGATGTATACGTAGGAGACTGGTACCAAACCAAACCCATTGCCGTCGAGTTGATTCTGATTCACAGTGACCCTATAGGACAGGTCAGAACAGCCCCATAGAGTTTTCAAGGAGCAGCTGGTGGATTTGAACTCCTGACCTTTTGGTTCGCAGACTGAGCTCTTAACCACTGCACCACCAGGGCTCTAGCCTGGTGGTGGTGGATATAAATGTAGGAGCCAGGGTCACAAAAGTGGTTTGCGTTTGGCCGCTAACCTAAAGGTTGGCGGTTCAAATCCACCCAGTGGCTCCATGGAAGAAATGCCTGGGGATCTACTTTTGAAAAATCAGAACATTAGGGTTACTCTGACACATGTGGGGTTGCCGTGAGTCAGCGTCGACTTGACAGTAGCTGGTGGCGGGGAGACAGGCAGTGGAGAACCGTGTGAGGGGGCCCACACCTGGGCTGGGAGAGGAAGCCACTTGGGCTGCCCCAGGCCTCTGGCCAAAGCAGTGACTCCCCTTTTTTGGGCTGAGCTGACGGAGGCTCAGATTCCAGGCTGGGACGCCTGCTGGCTGACTGCTTCCAAAAAGCTGCAGCTCTCACGCTCACCAGAGGCTGGGGTGGGGCCCTGCAGGGGGACAGCTGTTGGGGCCTCAGCTTGTGGACGGAGCCAACGCCAGGTCTGGCCCCTTTCTCTGTGCCTGTGACCCTGTGGTCATTCGACGCAGCTTCCTAGGCCAGCGTAATGGACTGTGGCCTCGGGGTTTATCCAACCACTCACCCCGGGTGGCAGTAGAGAAACTTAATCAATCGCTAAAAAACAAAAATAGCCCGGCCTCCTGCCAGCCATGAAGCTGCCCAGCCAGGCTGATGGTGTTTAGTGCTAGGAGCGCCGTTGGCCTGCACTGGGACCCGCCTGCTACATGGCTCTGGGCTGGGAGGGGCTCAGTTCAGCTCTGCCTCCTGTGGGGGCAGCTCAGGGTGGCCTGGGGCTGGAAGGGACTCCAGAGCTGGGGGCCGAGCTCAGGTAGCATCAGGGAGGCCGTTGGAGAGGTCAGGTTCTCAGCCTCGACCTCCAGCAAGAAAGAACTCTGGAGAATGGAGTTGTTGTGGAGTGGGGCACCGGGCAGTGAGCCTCTGGCTTGGCCGGCTCCTTCCTGGGGCGCCGGTGGCCTCGGAGCTGCAGTTGGCTCAGCCAGGGAGGGTTGTAATGTCCACTCTCCACTGGGAACCACGGCCCTGCCATTCTTAGCTCAAGGTGGTATCAGAACAGGCTCTTTTGGCGACGGCTGTAGTTTGCTTGCTGTTATTGATAGTTGCTGTTGCGTGGACTCTCACTCATGATGACCCTGTGTGTCAGAGTAGAACTGTGCTCCATAGGGTTTTCAAGGCTGTGACCTATTGGAAGCAGATCTCCAGGCCTTTCTTCTGAGGCACCTCTGGGTGGGTTCGAACCGCCAACCGTTCGGCTAGTAGTTGAGCCACCCAGGGACGCCATAGTTTGCTAATCCCTGTATAAAAAGTGTGTGCGACTTTTATAATATTTAAAAGTAACTTACACGTGCTGTGGCCACCAGTCCAAGGGGACCTCCTGAGAGAGAAATGTACAAGTGAAAGGTTAAGTCCATGCCCTGGGATGTGCTGTTCTTCCTTGTCATGAAACATGCCCTTGTCCCCACTTTGGGGCAGAGGGGACTAACCGTGATGACCATTCCGTTCCTCCGTGCTAGGCCACGCCCTGCCAGCAGGGCCCCCGCCTCCTGGGCTCTGCCCTGGTCCCCCATGGGTCACCCAGAGCATTCCTTGGGTTGGAAGTGGGGCCTCCTCCCCCACCCCTTCCTTCTCCTACTGTTCTTCCCCTTGGCATGGCTCAAAACCCAGAAACCCAAAAATCACAGTCTGCATGTCCCAGCCTTGGATGGAGAGGTGGGTAGGTCTGTGTGTCCCCAAGTCACCCCGGGAAGACGCTTCTGCCCCAGGCCCCTGACCCGCTGCCCTGCCTGGGCTGAGGTCTTCCGAGGAGACACCTACTCACTTTTTAAAGTCTTGTTTTTATCTTGTTGTAAAGTAAGGTTTATATTCACTGTAGAAAAGAAAATATTATAAAAAAAAATGAAAAGAAAAACCACCCATAATTTTGCCCCCAGAGGTAGCCGCTGTTAGCATTTTGATGTGTTTCTTACGCATCTTTTTACCATGTGTGTATTTAAGTATATTCTTACAGAGCTTGCTCATCTTATGAGCGCGCTGTCGTGACTTCTCCCATTTTGTGACTGTTTCCTTCATCGGTAGCTCTTCCCCATGAACCTGCTATTCAGTGCCTGCCTCGTAACCTGTAACCAGAACACCTTAACTTACTGAAATGTTTTGGGTTGTTTTCAAGGTTCATCCCTGTCATTAGCGTGCATCACTTAATTTACTTTTAAATATTACAAAAGCCATTCATACTTTTTATACAGGGGTTAGCAAACCACGGAGTCCCTGGGTGACTCAAATGACTAAGTGCTCAACTGGTAGCTGAAAGATTGGCAGCTCAAACCGACCCAGAGGCACCTCAGAAGAAAGACCTGGCAATCTACTGCTGGAAAAATCAGCCTGTGGAAATCTGACAGAGCACAGTTCTATTCTGCGCACACGGGGTCGCCGTGAGTCGGGATTGACTCTGCAGCAACAAGCAACAACGACAAGCAAACTACATACAGCCCGCTGGCCAGGTGGGCCTGTTTTCATACTGCCCACGAACTGAGAATGACTTCTCCATTTTTCAATGGTTGGAAAAAATAAGAGAGGAATAGTTTTATGACATGTGACAATGATATGAAATTCAATTTTCTGTGTCCATAAAGAGAGTTCCACTAGAATACAGCCATACTCATTCCTTTACGTGGTGTCTAAAGGGCCTGTGTTGTTTTTTTTTTTTTGGAACGACAGCATTCAGTAGCTGCCACAGAAATTGCATGGCCACAAGGCCTAAAACATCTGCTCTCTGCCCTTTACAGAAGAAGTTCTGCCAACCCCTGTTTGAGAACCAGAAGGAAGCACACGGATCTCCCAAGATAACCGAGTTTGCTATCTGAGTGTATTTCCTTCCCGGCTTTTGTTGAAGGGTGTCGCTCTATTTGTCTTCCTGGTTGTGATCCTGTTGTACACGCTGCGTGCTATTGCAGTGAGGCTTCCTTGAAGACAGGGCTGGACTCCGAGTGGCCCCAGAGTCATGCAGGCAGTAGGCACTCAGGGAAGAGCTGTGCTCTGTGGGATGGCTCAGGGTTCTTGGTCAGACCACCAGGCTGCAGACCGGCTCTGGTGTTCTCCAGCCTCTGGGCTTTTGTCTGCGCTGTTTCCTCCCCTAACCGTGCCTGGTACACTTGCTTTTGCTTTTGTTCCATCTAGAGCCTTCCCTCTCAACCTCTGCTGCCAGCCCTCTGTGCTGGCCTCATCTGTATAGTGCTGGGCCTAGTGCAGAGATGGTGCACGGTGATGTGGGTAACTGGGTCTGGGCGGAGGTTGGCAGGGAGGTGCCACACTGGACGCATCTACTACGCGAGGACGTCCCTCACCTCTCCTGGCAGGCTGCATCCCCTCGGCCCGTGGCCAGGGCTCCCCTTCTTTCCTGCGTGTGTGCATGCTGCTGGGAGGATGGAGAGCGGTCAGGAGCTGGCCGGGCAGAGCTCCAGGGACTGTAGCCGGAGCTGGGACGGTTTCACTTTCTCTGGCAACTGGCAACGCCGCTGGGCGGGCCATTTGTTTAAATAGCCTTAAAGGAAACCATTTGGCCAAGCTTTTTAGTTTCTAAACAGTTTACTCCCCTGGTGTTTAAACAAACTCCCAACCAGGCTTTGCGGCTGGTTCCAGGGACAGGGCTGGCTCCTCTGCCACACCACCCTGCACGCCCCCTGCGCCCCACCCAGGGCTGCCCTCGGACCTCACTGCAAACGTGACTTCTTGGAGGCTGAGTGTGGGCAAGCCCACCTCCTGCAGCCTGGCCCTGGGCAGAGGCCACAGCCCTGGATGGGTCAGCGAGAGGCCTGGGTGCTCTCCCCTGCAGCCTGGTCTCTGGGTTTTTCTCTGAGGAGCCGAAATAAAACTCTCACAAGCCCTGCAGCCCCAGGGGTATCAGAGACTGCCCCCCTTGGAGTCAACTGATACCTGCAGCCACCAGGACTTCATTTTAAGGAATGCTGACGTGGGGTGCCTGGTTGGTGAGGGTCTGTGGAGACTTTGCAATGACCTGATTATTGGTGGGCCGGGGCGGGTGTGCTAAGCCCCTGATGGCTCTGGGCACGTTTGGGACCCTGCTGGCATCTTCCACGAGGTGACAGTCACATGAATCCCAGGGGCTCTTGGAGCTGGAGGCCAGACCCCTCCCCCACCCCCATCTCAACTCCATATTCCCCGTTTAGCCCAAACTCTCCTTCATGGCACTGATTACAGTGCGCATTATCTAATGATTGACAGCTTTGCTCACTTAGGTCTCTGCCCTTGATCCCGGGAACGCCATGAGGGCAGATTCTGCCGCTCCATCCCCAGCATCTGGTACAGGCCTCACCTAAAGTAGCTGCCCAGAAAGAGATTGGTGGGATGACTGGGCTAGCCAGGCGCCAGGCGGGACGTGCGCCTCCCACAACACCAGGGATCCAGCTGTTTGCGGAACCTGATTTCTTATTTCCCAGTGGTTGCTGTGTACCCTTGGTCTGGGCGCTTGACCTCTCTGTGTGTCAGGCTCCTCATCAATCAAACGGGACGTGCTCAGACTTCGTGGGGTTGGAGTGAGGGTTGTGTTGTTTAGGTGGCTGCTCTGAGGATGATGGGAACAGGGACAGGGCAGAACAGGCTCTGATGTGCTTTGGAACTGAGCATCAACTCCCTTAGGGCCTGGAGTTTTCTGCAGGATTGTGGTGGAAACGCTGGTTGGGTTCTCTTGGGGCGCGACATACACGGTGGGGCTGTCCCTGGGCTGGGCTTGAGAACCCAGCAGCTTCTGTGGAAGGTTTTGTGCCTGCTCCCTTGGCGGGAGCCTGGAAAGGGACTTCCCTGGCCATGCCCTGGGGGGCTTCTCCATGCCCCCCATGGCTGTGGACTAAGCTGGAGCCCTTGCTAGGGTTCGGTTTATGGTCCCCTTGACGCCAGAACAGACATCACCCTAGAGAGGGTCAGGGACCTGCCCAAGGCCACACAGTGGGGGAGAGCCCGGAGGTTTCGGCCTTGAATTCTCGTCCTTGGAGGTGGCGCTGCCTCTTGCCAGTCTTGCTTAGCACCTGCTCTGGGTGTGGGTTGTGCTGGGGGCTGCAGAGAGGGAGGGCATGTACCAGACCCGCTGTGAGCCTGTAAGGGTGGTGCTGCTGAGGGGCACTCAACCGATCCACTGTGGGAGGGGAGGCCAGGAGGACGTCCTGGAGGAGGAGGTGGGTGATCTGCACCTTGAAGGCTGGTTGGATGTCCACAGAACATTTTGGTAGGGGAACCCAGAAGGAGAAAATCTCAGGATCCCTTCCCTCCTTGATGGAGCTGGCATTTACATGAACCCTTCTAACAGAATCTGAATTCGGATCGTGGAGGTTTCCATGTAGTTGGTACTTGGGATGCCTTCCGAGTGCTGGCTGGCACCCCACTTTCCCCACTTGCCTGCCTCAGTTTCCCCTGCCATGGACTCCTGAAGCTGTTGCTGTCACCTGTACGCCCTCTAGTGGCGGAATAGGATATGACCACCAGGGCTTGGAGCAGGAAAGTTGCAGCCCTTACTTAAAACGCAGGACACGGGACCCCTGGCTCCCTAGCGCTTCTGCCCTTGGCAGGAAGCAGGCACCCAGTGCAGGAGGCTGTCTGTTGCCTGAGGGCCCAGCTCAGCCGGGCGCTGCAGAGGCTGGGCCTGGCAGCCTGGGTACGAGGGAGGCCCTGTCCCCACTCCCCGCTGCTTGACCTCAGGTGGCCCTGGCCCGCTCTGGGCCTCTCATCCAGCCAGGCATGTGGCCCAGAGCACTGGAAGTGGCCTCTGTCCCTGACCTCCTCAGTTCTGTGGGTCTTTGAGACCAGAAAGGGCCGAACACAGGAGCAGATGATAAGACAGCTTGGGGCAGGGGAATTATATCCCGTTCCAGGTAGCCTCAGGAGACATCAGGGTCGGGGACCCACCTCCCGGGGAGTGAACACCCCGGGGTGCTGACTGCAGGGGGCACTGCAGGCAACTTCTGCTGGACTTTTTGATAAATCCCAACTGGCAGATCCAGGAAGGTGAGAATACTGATCCCTCAGCCGGCAGAGCTCTCTCCCGTCTCTGAGCATCACTCAGGCCCCGGGGGTCGCGACATGTGGGGAGGGTCATGGGGATTCTGCAGCCTGTCTGTCCCAGGATCCAGGGATCCAAGAGGCCATTCACTGGAGGGCGGGGGTGAAGCGAATGGGCCAGCGGCATCTCCATTCCCCCCTGCAGCTGGTGGGTGATGTGGAACCTAAGGAGGGCACATGGAATTTGTGAAGTGTTGGGCTGGAGGCCCAGCCCTGGCGGGAGGTATCCCTTCACTTCCTCGGCTGCCCAGACGCTGTGCGGTAGCCCAGGGCCTGGGAGCTGGGCTGAGCGGTGGGTGGAACCCGTGTTGTGCTTCTGTGCTGACTGTGGGCCACCAGCCTGCTTTGGCACCTGGGCAGAGATAGCCTTCTGTGGGGATTCAACGTCTGAGGTCCTGCGGGGGCTGGTAAATGCTTCCTTCCTCAGCTAGAGGAAGGACTTTTTTTTTTTTTTTTTTTTTTTTGCTTGAGACCAGAACTTTCCAAGCTTCCTTCTGCGTCTTGGCTCTGTCCAGGCCTGGCTGCAGGGGCATCCCTGGAGGGCCGGCTCTCCCTCTCACACCTACCCAAGTGTGGCTCTGGCCCCCTATCTGCCCACACTGCGTGGCCTCAGAGCTTCCCGACGGGCAGGCTCACTCCAGGGCAGAGACCCGGGACTTGGGGCTGTGGGATGTGGTTCTAAAATGTGGTTTGCAGAGGTAATGGGCACTGCCTGCTCCCCTGCTTGTCAGACCCCACTGAGGCCAGACCTTGTTGTGTGGGATTCTCTGGTATGTTCTGATGGCTCAGCTCTGGGGTGGCCGTGGAGGAGCACTGTCCCAGGAGTCAGGGACCGGGGTGTCATCCCGGCTGGGGCCAGAGCACGTGGCCTGGGACACATCTCTCATCTTGTTGCCTGGAGTCTCACATGGCCCTGAAACTCCCTGTTGGTGCTTGGCATCCTGTAGCTCAAAGCGCCTGGGGGTCTCTGTAGTCTGGGATGTCCCATCTTGTGCTTCATGAGTGTCTGAGAAGTGGATGAAGAAGTAAGTCACCTGACACAGCTCCAGCCCTGCTCTGGGGGCTGGGTGACAAAGAGGAAGTCTGGAGCAGCTCCTCCTGGTGCGCCCATTCTGCTGGGGAGACGCCCCTGTGTGTGGAATCTGGCCGTGTGACGCATGCAGTGATAGATGTGAAGTGGCCTTGTTGGGGGTGGGCAAAGGGGAGGGAGGGGGCATCTGAGCTGAGCTACCAAGGCAAGCAAGTATAAGGCAGGGCAGTTGGGGGCCATGAGGAGGTGGGCATGGAGCCCTGGAGCCCGGGCATGAAGCGCTGGAGCCCAGGCAGACTTGTGCTTATAGCTGGCTTGTGGCCCAGAGGGGACCTTGCAGGTGAGAAGGGGTCATATCTGACTGTGAGGCAGCTCTTATGAAGTGGCTGAAGCCAGGTGGCTGTGTGACTTTCAGCTGGTTGCTTAGCCTGTCTGTGTTTAACTGCTTTTAACCTTATCTGTAAAAGGGGGATGAAAGTTGTGCCTTCCTCATAGCTCTCCTGAGGATGGACTGCGTAGCAGGAGCTCCGTGAGCATGGCTGAGCGGTGTCTGTTGTCCCACGGAACCCCTGGGGCCTGGCCAACACCCTCCCTGCCACGCCTTCTGTGCCTGTGCAGGCCTCTGACCACTGCGCCTGTCTCCCCAGGGGCCGAGGAGGTGCTGCTGCTGGCCCGACGGACAGACCTACGGAGGATCTCGCTGGACACACCGGACTTCACGGACATTGTGCTGCAGGTGGATGACATCCGGCACGCCATTGCTATCGACTATGACCCGCTGGAGGGCTACGTCTACTGGACGGACGACGAGGTGCGGGCCATCCGCAGGGCCTACCTGGACGGCTCGGGCGCACAGACGCTGGTCAGCACTGAGATCAATGACCCTGACGGCATTGCGGTCGACTGGGTGGCCCGCAACCTCTACTGGACCGACACGGGCACCGACCGCATTGAGGTGACACGCCTCAATGGCACCTCCCGCAAGATCCTGGTGTCCGAGGACCTGGACGAGCCACGTGCCATTGTGCTGCACCCCGTGATGGGGTAAGGCTGGGCGGGCAGGTGGATGGAGGCCTCCCGACTGGGCTGGGGCTGTGTCTCAGTTCTCTAGTGCCACTGTGGAGCAGAAATACCACAGGGGGGTGGCTTTAATGAACAGAAATTTATTTTCTCGAAGTTAAGGAAGCTAGAAGTCCAAATTCAGTGTGCCAGCTCTAGGGAAAGGCTTTCTCTCTCTCTCTCGGTTCCTTGGTGGTCACGTGGCATATCTTCCCCTCCATTTGTGCTTTCTTATTGCTTGTTTAATCTGTTCTTTTTTATCTCAAAAGAGATGACTTAAAACACCCACTACGCTAATACTGCCTTGCTAATATAAGGAAGAAAACTCTCTTCCCAGATGAAGTTATAAGCACAGGTTGAGGTGTTAGGATTTACAGCACATATTTCTGGGTGACACAATTCAGTCCATAACAGGCTAGCAGCTAAACAAACGCAAGAGGGAACGTTCTCGTGTGATAAGCAAGGAGGGCCCTGCCCCGGAGTTCTGGTTCAGAAGGGCTGGGCTGGGCCCCAAGACCCTGAATTTCTAACAAGCTCCCAGGTGCTGCTGCTGGTTCTTGGACCAGACTTTGAAAAGCATTGACACAGACTGTTGTGCAAGTACATAGAAAACTCTAGAAACCTTGGATACTTTGTTTCTTTCCCTGGGGCTACAATTTCCTCATCTGTAAAATAATATAATAGCTGAGGTAGTGGTGGCCTCGTGGCACCTACCATGAGCTGAGCCCTGTTCTAAGCACGTTACACGCAGTGAATCTTTTCATCCACACGTCACCCCAGGAGGTAGGTACTGTTGAAAACGCCGAAGCCTAGAAAGGTTAAGTGACTGGCCCAGGTCACACAGCCAGAAGGTGGCAGAGCTGGTTCCAACTTTCCATGTTAGAATTCTACCCCTTGTGATGGAGGAAAGCTGGGGGATGGGGAAGGGCGCTCTTCCCATGCTAAGGATACAGCAGAGAATGAGACCACGGAGCCCACTGTTTATCTCTGCTTCCTCTCCAGCCTCATGTACTGGACGGACTGGGGTGAAAATCCCAAAATTGAGTGCGCCAACCTCGACGGACAGGAACGGCACATCCTAGTGAACACCTCCCTTGGGTGGCCCAATGGCCTGGCCCTAGACCTGCAGGAGGGAAAGCTGTACTGGGGGGACGCCAAGACAGACAAGATCGAGGTGAGTCGTCCACGGGTGTTGCTTTGGGCCGAGGGCAGCGTCATTTTAGGGAACCATTGGATAAAGGTCGTGGGCCTGGCACTGCCCAGCTGTCTTCAGACTGTACTGGGCTGCAGGCCCGAGGGCTACACAGCCCAGGACATATATCACTGTCAGCCTCTGCTGTTGGGGCAAATGGAACCCTTGAACAAGTAATGTATTATGAGAGATTTCTGGCAAAAAGGTGTCAAGAAGGTCTCTACCAGAGTTAATAGCATTGAGCAACATCTGTTTCATGGTTTTGACGATGTACTATGCTTATGTCAGACGTTATCCTTGGAGGATGCTAGGCAAAGGGTACGTGGGACCCTCTGTACTATTTTTGCAATTTCTTGTGAGTCTTAAACTATTTCAAAATACAAAATGATAATAACATTTAGAAACTCATGCATCCACCACCCCGGTGTATGACATAAAACATTGTCAGTATCATCAAAGCCTATTCTAAATTTGGTGATTTATTCCCAAGAATTTAAAAACATTTCTTTACTACGTGAACGTAACCCTGAGCAATATGTGGTCTCGTTCGGTATATTTTTATATAATTTAAGTGGTAGCATATTGGATGCATTCTTTGGTAACTCGCTTTTGCTCACTCATGGAGCCTTGTCGTTGTTAGTTGCCATCAGGTTGCCTTCAACTCATGGTGACCTAATGTGTAACAGAATGAAATGTTGCCCAGTCTTGCATCATCCTCATGGTTGTTTGTATGTTTGAGTTCATCGATATGTTCTGAGTTAATTTATAATGCATGGTGTGAGGTAGGGATCCAACTTCACTCCTGTATACAGATATCCAGTTGTCCTAGCCCCATTTGTTGAAGAGCCATAGCTGTTGGTATGTTTGAGTTCACTGATCCGTTCTGAGTTAACTTTCATACATGGTGTGAGGTAGGGATCCAACTTCACTCTTTTGCATGCGGATATCCAGTTGTTCTAGCCTCATTTGTTGAAGATCCATATTTTGTCATTAGTTGCCATCGAGTTGATTCCAACTTGTGGTGACCCTATGTGCTGTTTTAATTTTGGGTTTTGTGTCTGAGTGTGATAATTATTTCATCGGAAAAGAGAATCTTTGTGTGTGGTTTCAAAGGGTTTCCTAGGCTGTTGAGATTCATTTTGTTCTGTGTGTGGCTCATATCTCTTTACCTGACCGAGTCAGTGGGAATGTCAGATTCACTGTAAGGAAGTGCCACGCCTGGTGACTGTCTGGGGCGCAGCTGCTGGTCCCACCCTGGGGAGCCCAGCTGAGGGGGGGTTCTTATTTCAGATGTCTTCCACCTCACAGCTATTGATGTGCAAGCTCCATGATGCCCTGGCCAGGGAAGCAGGTGTCTGCCCTACTTGCCCCTCTTCTCTGCCATGACTTAGGCCCCCTGGGCCCCAGTGTGGAAGGTGAGCTGGCTGGGCACAGTGGGGCAGAGGATGGAATCCCAAGGCTCAGAGAGTGCTAGGCTGGCACTAGTGTTTCTTTGGCATCTGGTTTGACCATTTCGTTGTCTATGGACGTACTTCTTGGTTCCCATTTCCTTTCCCGAAAAACGAGGGTCTGGGAACTCCTAAAGTGGGGGTTGAAAACTCCATCCCATCTCCTGTTTTTGTACTACTTGCGAGCTAAGAGTGGTTTTTACGTTTTTGTTGTTGTTGTTTGCTGTCGTGGAGCTCGCCCGTGACTCATGGTGCCCCATGCACAACGGAACGAAATGGTGCCTAGTCTTGCACCAGCCCCATGATCTGCTGCAGATTGGACCGTTGTGATCCATGGGGTGTTTTAAATGGTTGGAAAAAACTTCAAAAGAAGAATATTTCATGACATTTGAAAAATGGTATGAAATTCAAATTTCTGTGTTTTATAAATAAAGTTTTATTGGAAGACAGCTTTTCAATACTGATAAATAAAGTTTTATTGGAACACAGCCACGCTCCCTCATTTACATGTGCTCTATGGCTGCTTTCATATTACAGACACTGGATGACCACAAGCCTCAAATATTTACTGTCTGGCCTTTTACAGAGAAAGCTTGCTGACCACTGTCATAGAAAATCCACATCCAAGTTCTTTCCTCGCTCCAGCATTCTTGGGGGTCCCAAGTTTGAGTCTCTTATCTTGTATTTGTTGGCCTCCCAGGTGTCAGGACGGGCACCTTCTCTTTACCTCCTCCTCACCCTGAGGAAGAGACAAGGTTCAGTTCAGGAATTTTCCGAAAGATTCAGGAAGGGTGGAGGCCCCTGAGCCGGGCCAGTGGGGACCTGGAACATTGAAGTGTGTGCGTGTTGCCGGCAGACAGACCTCATTGGTCCCGCCCTGGGATTTGGTAAAGGCCTGGAGTTACTTTCACCAGATCTGTTGGACTTGGTCAGGGTGTGCAGAGAGTTGTTGCAGAAGGACGAATTGGAATAATGCGTTTTTCCCACGTGTTGGAGCAGCTGAGAATTGCTTGTTGCAGTCGTGATGGTTTTCCAGGTTGGCAAGCCAGCAAATTGCTTGATGGGTCTGGTGATGGTGTGGTAAGCAGTGGGGGTAGGGAGTGGTTTCTGAGTCGCTTTTGAGTCTTGGGATGAACATAGTGCTGATTCTGAGGGTGCTGTGTCTCCTCTTCCATCTGAGGCCCCTGAGGGGCAGCCATGCTGTGGGCACAGCCTGACCTGCCCTGGGAGGGACGACGGCTGGGCACCTCCACTCACTTTGTTCCAGGGCATCCGGGGGAGGCAGCTGAGTGGGGGGAGCCGAGAAGTGGGGTGGGCAGCTGGGGGGGAGCTGAGGGGCAGAGCCAAGGAGAGGGGAGGGCAGCCGGGGGAGACAGCTGAAGTGGGAGAGCTGAGGAGAGGGGAGGGCAGCCAAGTGGGGGCAGCTGAGGGGAGCCAAGGGCAGTGAGGTGGGGGCAGCCGAGGGGAGGGGAGCTGGGGGGGGCAGCTCAGGGAGGGGAGGGCAGCCGAAGAGAGGGGAGTGGCTGCGAACCAGTGCCCCGTAAGCCTCATTTCCTGTGGGCTCATCTTCATCCTTCTTGAGCAAGACTGGAAAAATTTGCTCCCTCACCTCAGTTCAGTTTAACGCCGCTTACTTACTAATGCTGGAAGTTTAGTTATTAAAGAAAACTAAGAAAATATGGAAATGGAGAAAGAAGAGAAAAATCCCAGGAAGGAAGACCGATGCCATTTTGGTGTGCGGGCAGTCCTTGGGTTAGGAACGTGGTCGGTCCTTGACTGTGTCTTTAAGAATTTGTAGCTAAGTCGGAACAGATGCGTATGGTTCTTGTTCAGCCTTTTTTTTTTCAAACGTGAGCGGAGCCCTGGTGGCTCAGTGGTTAAGTGCTCGGCTGCTGACCAAAAGGTTGGCAGTTTGAGTCCATCAGCTGCTCCTTGGAAACCCTGTGGGGCAGTTCTACTCTGTCATACGGGGTTGCTACGAGTCAGAATCGACTCCACGCAGTGGGTTTGGTTTTTTTGTTTTAGTGCCAGAAATAGGGCTTCGAACCAGTTTGTTCCAGCTCGAACCTCTGCTGAGAATTTGCATTTCTTACAAGTTCCTGGACGATGCTAATGCTGCCTCTTAGGGAGCAATTCTGAAAAGCACTAGTAGAGCAGTGGTTCTTGAAATCTATTATACACAAGAATCACCTGGGGACCTTGATAAACTGGATTCTGACTCAGTATCTCTGGGGTGGAAATGCAAATTCTCAGTAGGGGTTCTAACCTGAACTAACCCGGTTTGAAGCCCTGGCAAGAAAAGGCTCGAAGCGTCTTCAGCAATGTAAAATCTGCACCCGCAGCTGGTGAGGGGGATTGTGATGAAGAATTTGTTGCGAGTTGGGGTTGGTCCAGTCGTTTCAAAGTGAGGGCAACTTTACATAACATTGAAGGGCAAGTTGTCTGTAATTCCAGCTTTCATAACCTGGGCGGGGACTTACTGTGTTAGAGTATTTTCTAGGTGTGGATTTTTCTTTTCCCCATCATATTAGCATACCGCATGGACAGTCCCCACCCCATCCCCTGGTTATTCTGAGAAGTCCAAGGAAGGGGTCTGAGGCCTGGTCTGAGCTGGATCCCCGCCTCCACCAGGCTGTACGTTCTTAGAGACACCGTTTAACTTCTCCGACCCTCGCTTCCTCGGTGGCAAACCCAGGGTGTGGGTTTTCTGCTGATTGGGTGTTCGGTATTCACACCCAGCGTGTTCGCATTGCCTTTGTATGCCTGCTATTGGGAGAAAAGAAGGGGAACAGGAATCTTGGACCGATTCAGGAGAGGGGCTGTGGAGAGTTAACCCATCACCTGGCATTTACTGCGAGCCTGAACCTCAGGAGGGGCCAGGAGGTCGGCACAGAATTGGTACAGCCGGGTGGCTGCTGTCCAGGTGAGGCGACACTCCCCAGCTCATGGCACAGGCTCGTCCAATCCAGCATTTTCACCTGGGCTTCCCAGAGACCCACCTTGGGGGAACTTTAAACAGCCCATACCTTCCGATGCTCATTTATTTACCTGTCCAGGTTGAGGCCCTGGCCTTGGTTAAGTTTCCTGGATGACTTCAGCCCCAGGTGTCTACTTTCCTCAGTTACAGGGGAGAAGCTGAGGTCTCTGCAGGTGCAGGGACCTGCCCAAGGATGCAGAGCACCTGGGTTGGGGCTGCGGGGAGCTGCCTTTGCTGTCCCTGTCAACCTAGCAGCTCTGTCTACTGTCCAGCCACTGGGGACCGAAGCCTTTTCTGCTAAATGGGCATGCGGTCTGTCTTGGGTTTCTGCTGTCTGCCCGCTCACACTGCCCACCGGGGACTTGCAGCTTTTCTGATGAGTCTGGCTGCGGAAGGCCTGCCAAGGCGTGCCTTCGATTACAGCTGCCTCTTTCATCTGTTCTGAGAGCGTAGTTTGGAGGTTGCTTTTTTGTCGAGCGTTCCTTTAAACGTGAGCTTATCCAGGACCACCTCTCATCGGAAACGCACCGTGGCCTGCATGTCTTTGTGTGTCCCAGTGCATTAAGGCATTTTTTGTTTGATGCTATTTTTCTCCTCTGCGGCTTTTGTGGTCATTGTTTTTAACCAGCAGTGGCTCTTCAAGAACAAGGTTGCGCTTTGACATCTCAGAGGGAGCAGCCAAGGGTGCGTGTGGTGGTGGAAAGCCTCTTAGACAGACTCAGGCTTGGAACACAGAGAACCTTCAGGGGATGCACACGTCTAAAAGAATAAAGAACAGACGTGGAAACACACAAGTACAGAAGAGCAGGAATATACCACGGAATGATAATACTTCCACTTCAAGATAGCGGTTTCCAAGGAGCCCTGGTGGTGCAGTGGGCAAGTGCTTGACTGCTAACCCAAAAATTGGTTGGAACCCCCCAGTGGCTCTGCGGGAGAAAGACCTGGCGATCTGCTCCTGTAAAGATGACAGCCAGGAAAACCCTATGGGGCAGTTCTGCTGTGTCACGTAGGGGCACCATGAGTCAGAATGGACTCAGTGACACCCAACAACAACACCATAACCAGTAATGTAAGAATGGTTTTCTGACTGTCTGTCGCTCCTTCCTCCACGTGTCTGTCTGTCGTACCATGGTGGCTTGTGTGTTGCTGTGACGCTGGAAGCTATGCCACCGGTATTTCAAATACCAGCAGGGTCACCCATGGTGGACAGGTTTCAGTGGAGCTTCAACAAACATATGCAGCATTGGAGGTGCTCACTTGGCTATGCCAAGAAATTTGGAAGACAGCTACCTGGCTAATTGACTGGAAGAGACCTATATTTGTGCCCATTTCAAAGAAAGGTTACCCAACAGAATGCAGAAATTATCAAACAATATCGTTAATATCACATGCATGTAAAATTTTGCTGGAGATCATTCAAAAGCAGTTGCGGCGGTACCTTGACAGGGAACTGTCAGAAATTCAGGCCGGATTCAGAAGAGAACGTGGGACAAGGGAGATCATTGCTGATGTCAGATAGATCTTGGCTGAAAGCAGAGAATACCAGAAAGATGTTTACCTGTGTTTTATTGACTATGCAAAGGCATTCAACCGTGTGGATCATATAGCAAATTATGGATAACCTTGCAAAGAATGGGAATTCCAGAACACTTAATTATGCTCATGAGGGACCTGTACACAGATCAAGAGACAGTCGTTCGAACAGAACAAGGGGATACTGTGTGGTTTAAAATCAGGTGTGTGTTGGGGTTGTATCCTTTCACTATACTTACTCAATCTGTGTGCTGAGCAAATAATCTGAAAAGCTGGACTATATGAAGAAGAACACAGCATCAGGATTGGAGGCAGACTCATTAACAACCTGCAATACGCAGATGATACAACTTTGCTTGCTGAAAGCAAAGAGGACTTGAAGCACTTACTGATGAAGATCAAAGACTCCAGCCTTCAGGATGGATTACACCTCAACAAAAAGAAAACAAAAATCCTCACAACTGGAGCAATAAGCAACATCATGATTAAATGGGGAAAAGATTAAAGTTATCAAGGATTTCATTTTACTTGGATCCACAATCAACACCCATGGAAGCAGCGGTCAAGAAATCAAATGACGTATTGCATTTGGCAAATCCGCCAAAGTCCTCTTCAAAGTGTTAAAAAGTGAAGATGTCACTATGAGGAGTAATGTGTGCCTGATCCAAGCCGTGGTATTTTCAGTCACCTCATACGCATGTGAAAAATGGAAAATGAATAAGGAAGACTGAAGAAGAATTGATGCCTTTGAATTATGGTGTTGGCAAAGAATATTGAATATATAACGGACTGCCAAAAGAACGGCGAGAATTCTGTCTCAGAAGAGGTACAGCCAGGATGTTCTTGGAAGTGAGGATGGCAGGATTACATCTTCATACTTTGGACACGTTATCATGAGGGATCAGTCCCTGGAGAAGGACATCATGTGTGGTAAAGTAGAGGGTGAGCGAAAAAAAAGAAGATCCTCAACGAGATGGATTGACACAGTGGCTGCAGCAGTGGGCTCAAACATAGCAACGCTTGTGAGGTTGGCACAGGACTGGGCAGTGTTCCGTTCTGTTGTGCATGGGGTCGCTATGAGTCGGAACCGACTTGACAGCACCTAACAACAACAACACCGACATTGCTCCTTCACAAACCACCTCAACACTTAGTGGCTTAAAAAAAAAAAAAAAAGGAGTAATCAAGGTAGCTGTTTCATCTTGAGGAGACTTTAACTACGTCTGTCAGATTTTATTCCTAAAAATGAGAGGTATCTTAAATATGACAAAATATTAACATCTATTCAGTCTTTATGGTATGTATGTATCTGTTATATTATCTGTATTTTTTTGTATGTTTGGAACACTTTACAATGAAAAATAAACATGTTTCTTTCCTAATATCAGAAGAAATAACATACAGAGCACTGAATGAAAGATAGTTTTAAGTTATAAAAAGAGAAAGTGTAACACGAAATATTGTCATAAGTCTAGGCCAAACATATCTATCATATTAGTAAGTAGAAATAAGCTAAATTATAAATTTATAAATTATAAAGACTGCTATTTTGAATTACAAAGCAAAACGAAAAGTAAAAAGCAAACTGGGAAAATAATCCCAGAGAATATTTAGAAGAAAAATGAAAAATAAGTGCCCTCAAAGTTCATTTGGTTCTTGTTGTGTGCCATCGAGTCGATTCCAACTCATGTTGTTGTTGTTAGGTGCCGTCGAGTTGCTTCAGACTCATAGTGACCCTGTCTACAGCAGAATGAAAGACTGCCTGGGTCTGTGCCATCCTCACAATCATTGCTGTGTTTGAGCCCGTTGTTGCAGCTGCTGTATCAGTCCATCTCGTCGAGGGTCTTCCTCTTTTTTGTTGACCCTCTACTTTACCAAGCATGATGTCCTTCTTCCAGGGACTGGTCCTTCCTGATTACATGCCCAAAGTACGTGAGATGAAATCTCGTCATCCTCACTTTTAAGGAGCATTCTGGCTGTACTTCTTCTAAGATAGATTTGTTCATTCTTCTGGTAGTCCATGGTATATTCAATATTCTTCACCAACACCATAATTCAAAGGCATCAACAGAGAAGAACTGCCCCATAGGGTTTCCTAGGCTGTAATCTTTATGGAAGCAGATTGTCCAGTCTTTTCTCCTGCAGAGCCACTCGTGGGTTCAAACCACTAACCTTTTGGTTAGCAGTCAAGTGCTTGACCATTGTGCCACCAGGGCTCCTCTGCCTGCTCCTTACTGAGCAAGAATTAATCTGCAGAGATGTGAAGAAATTTGCCCCAGGTCCTACAGTGAGTTAGCAGTCCAGCCTTTCCTCTGTGTTGTGAATACCAATCCTGGACTCCCTATGCTACACCCAGGGCAGACATTGCTAATCAATCCCAGAACTCCTTCCTGTGGAGCCCAGCCCTGGTCCAAGACCCACACCTCAGTACTCCAAGCTGCCACTACTAGTCGATTGGCGATGATAAGAGAGAGGACATGTGTTTGCCTTGCCTGTTCTGAGCCAAGCTGCCCATCTCAGCACAATATCCACACCCAGATAGGGGAGGCTGTGGAGAACGGCCCTGTCACTACTCTGTCAGCCAAGATGGCAAGTGTCATAATGAAACTTTTATTTATCCAGCACCCCCAATGAGCCATGGCACCTGGTGTTTTATAGCAGGGTGGCAAAGTACAGACAAAACCAAGGCACCTGGGGGTGACCCATGCTGTTTCGGGCCACTCAGGACGAGGTTGTTCAGACGCGGTGCTCTCTGGAGTGATAGGCGAGGTCATCCAGGTCTGTGTCTCTGCTGTTTGCAGGTGATCGATGTGGATGGGACAAAGAGGCGGACGCTGCTGGAAGACAAGCTCCCGCACATCTTCGGGTTCACGCTGCTGGGAGACTTCATCTATTGGACCGACTGGCAGAGGCGGAGCATCGAGCGGGTGCACAAGGTCAAGGCGAGCCGTGACGTCATCATCGACCAGCTGCCCGACCTGATGGGGCTCAAAGCTGTGAACGTGGCCAAAGTCATCGGTGAGTCTGGGGAGACCATGAGGCACCGATTGGGTGTGCTGGCTGGGGAGGGAGGAAGTGATGGGCCTGTGGTCCATGAGCAGCCCCGTTGGGCCAATCCTGGGGACAGAAGTGTCCAGCCAGGGGTGCCCCACTCTGGAAACCGGAAGGGGAAAGGAGAGCTGGGACAGGAAATAGTAACTATCTGGTTAAGGACAGATGGAATGAGGTAGGATATTGATCACTTACTGTAAAGTCAGCTTGTTGTTACTTGCCGTAGAGTCGACTCCGACTCATGGCAACCTTGTTTATAACAGAGTGAAATGTTGTCCGGTCCTGTGCCATCTTCATCATTGTTGATGTGTTTGAGCCCATTTTTGCAGCCATTGTGTCAATCCATCTCACTGAGGGTCTCCCTCATTTTTGCTGACCCTCTGCTTTACCAAACACAATGTCCTTTTCTAGTGATCCGTCTTCCCTGATTACGTGTCCTAAGTAAGCGAGCTGGAGTCACCATCCTTGCTTCAAAAGAGCTTTCCAGTTGTATTTCTTCTGGCAGTCCATGGTATACTCATTCTTCACCAACACCACAATGGAATGCATCAATTGATTGACGACATCGATTTCTTCTTCATTCATCATGATGTTGTTTCTCAGTTCAGTTTTGAGGGATGTTGACTAGGTAGTGGTTATTGACTAGAACTCCTGCAAGTAGTTGTGATAATGGCTAACATTTGTTGAGTGCCTGCTGTGTGCCAGGCCCAGGGCTCAGTACCTTGTGTGCCTTAACTTGACCTTACACACTTAGAGGACAGTTCTTATTGGGGAGAGTGAGGCAGAGGCCCACAGCTAACGGGTGGCTGAGCTAGGACTCCCATCGGGAGTGTGAATCTGCTGTGATTGTTGTCCAGTGTGGCGAGGCTTGGACCCACAAACACATACCTTTCATCCCAACACCAAGATCTGTGCAGAAGCTCACTTAGGAATTATTTCTTTAATGCTATAATTTGTCTCTGTCTGAAAAGGATTCAGAATTCAGGTTGACAAGCTACATGGGAGAAAGCAGGGTCTGGGGGTGTTGAGGAGTCTGACTGTGAGCCCCAGGAGGGCAGGGAGGCCTAGGACAGGGCCTGCACATAGGAGATGCTCAGTGAAGCTTTGCTGGATAAATGAATGAGTGAGACACCCCTTATTTAGCTCTGGTACAGGTCAGATGGCTATAGCTGTAATGATTTAGGGACCAAAAAAAAAAAAAAAAAAAACACCCACTGCCCTCAAGTCAATTCCAACTCACAGTGACCCCATAGGACAGAGTAGAACTGCCCCATAGGGTTTCCAAGGAGTGGCTGGTGGATTCAGACTGTTGGCCTCTTGATTAACAGCCAAGCTCTTAACTGTTGCACCACCAGGGCTCTGATGTAGGGATACCTGGCTTTAAAATGAGTCTCCGGGTGGTGCAAATGGTTAAGTACATGGCTGCTGACCAAGAATTTGGTGGCTTGAGTCTATCCAGAGACACCTCAGAAGAAAGGCCTGATGATGTACTTCTGAAAAGCCAGCCATTGAAAACCCTACAGGAGCACATTTCTACTCTGACACACATGGGTCATTGTGAGTCAGAGTCAACTCAACGACAACTAGGTTTTTTTTGGCTTTAAAATATGAGCTTAAGTAAAATAAATTTAATTTTAAAAATAAAATGTTGAGCTTGGAACTTAGGGAACAGGTAGGGGTTTGTTCCGCAAAAGGACCAGCTTGAGCCAAGCCCTGGAGGAGAGGCAGTGTGGGGTGATATGGGGGGCACTGGTACAGGCTTTTAGTTGTAGCCTGCATGGCATCAATGCAAGGATGGTTAGATCGACAAATCCTGTTTTATCAGCCACCCTTTACACACGTTGATTGGATGAATGGATAAACAATGTCATGCATCCTTACTATGGAGTATTATTCAGCTGTCAAGAGAAACTAAATCCTGATAGTTGTTATGACTTGCCTGGACCCTGAAAATGCTGAGTGGAATAAGTCAGACACCAAAGGACAAATATTGTAGGACCCCACTTACATGAAATAACAAGAATAGGCAAATGTACAGAGACCACAGTTCATTAGTGGTGAGCAGGGGCGGGAGGGAGGAGGAGGGGGAGACACTGTTCAGGAAGCAATGAATTTATGTTTCTGAAGATGAGAAATTTGGCAGCAATTATGGGTGATGGCTGCACAGTGTGATTAGTATAACTGAGATCACTAAATCGTATACCTGAAAAATGCTGAATTGGCAAAGGTTGTACTGTATATATTTTCATAGCAATTTAAAAGAGAAAGAGGGGAAGAAAACCTCTTCATTACCCATTGTGGAAAGTGGGGTCCACCTGTGACTGATTCTTTAAAAAACAAAAAAATGAAACCCCAGAGATAAGCAAACAGGCTGTCTCCATGGGATTGTGACATACAGTTCAGGAACTGAGTTTCTCTCTTTTTTTTTTTGTTCCCCCTCTTGAATCCCAGGATTTGCTGAGGGAGACGGGAAAGGGATTCTTTTTCTAGCTGAAATACGTAACACGACATTAAAGCCAATTTTAACAGCACTTCAATAGACGAGTGAGATTAACAGGCTGGCCAAAAATAAACGAACTGCTGAGTGCCATCGGCTGTCATAGAAGAGGGATGGCTTTGACCATCCTGGGGGATCTGAGTTTCTTGGAGGCTGACATTGCATTGGAGACGCTTCAGGGTGGGAATCTCGAGGGGCTGAGGCCGAGAGGAGCCGACTCTCCCTGTCACTGCCGAGAGGCATTATTGTGTTTCACCCCATCGAACCCATGGGAGATTGGTCGCTACAGATTAGTAAGTAAGCACAAGTAAGCCTGTGCTTACCTTGTTTACTGGGTCATCTGGCCCTGTCAGGGACTGTAAATTTGAAAAGAGGCCTTGATTCTGTAGGAAGGTGCTGTGGGATCGGGAAAGAGACAGATGCCAGCCATACCTAGAAGCAGAGTCTTTGATGTGGTGAAAAAATGTGACATTGGTTCACTACAGACAATCTGTAAGCAAGGTAAGCACCGTGCTTACCTTGCCTATTGGGTAATCTACTCCTCCAGGGCAGAATCTTGGTTTTCTGACCCATCATCTGGGGCTTTCCTCCACCACCCCCACTACTGTCCCCAGGTGACACCTGGCTAAAATAAAGCCACACATGACCGAGAATCTCTTTGCTGGGTCGTTGATATTTCAGCCTGTGTGTTTGCTTCCAGGAACCAACCCGTGTGCAGACAGGAACGGGGGCTGCAGCCACCTGTGCTTCTTCACACCCCACGCCACCAAGTGCGGCTGCCCCATTGGCCTGGAGCTGCTGAGCGACATGAAGACATGCATCGTCCCCGAGGCCTTCCTTGTGTTTACCAGCCGAGCTGCCATCCACAGGATCTCCCTCGAGACCACCAACAACGACGTGGCCATCCCCCTCACGGGCGTCAAGGAAGCCTCCGCGCTGGACTTCGACGTGTCCAGCAATCACATCTACTGGACGGATGTCAGCCTGAAGGTACGCTGCTCTGGGCCTCATGCGTACGCAGGTTCCTTTTGACAGCCTTGGCTAGACTATTACTGCCTTAATGGTTTTGTTTTTAAGGAACTGTATTTATTGTAACTTGATTCAAGCTAATTTAATAAACAAATAGGAATGATTATCATTAGCAGACCCAGTAGACACACAAGTGGGCTTTCCTGGAGTGCTTGCGAATACGGGAAGCATTTGTTATAAACTGACGCTGTCTTTCGGTTGCCCCTGCCCCCTCCCTCGCCAGTGGCCATTTGCTTGGCAAACTCTTTTCATAGTTCAGTATAAACAGCCTGGATAGATACAGGGGAAGACTTTTTTATCTTCTAAAGAAAGGTTTGGCAAGCTGGTCTTTGGGCCGGCCGCCTGATTTTTGTAGATAAAGTTTTATTGGAACACAGCCATGCCTATTCATTTATGTATTTTCTGCAACTAGTTTTGTTTTACAGATTGGGTAGTTGGTGACGGATCCCTTTGGCCCACAAAGCCTGAAAAAGTTACTGTCTGCTCCTTCACAGAAAACATTTGTTGACCCTCGTTCTAAAGTGTTGTATAACTGAAACTGTTTAATCACATACCTTTTATTCTACTATTAATATTATGGATCTTTTAAAGACTTTTCTGATTTTAAAAGTCACAAGGGTTCATTGTAGGAGCACTCGGGTGCTAACCAAAAGGTTAGTGGTTCGAATCCACCCAGCGTCTCTGTCGGGGAAAGACCAGAGGATCTGCTTCTGTAAAGATTACATCCAAGAAAACCCTATGGGGCAGTTCTTCTTTGTCATATGGGGTTGCTATGAGTCAGAATTGACTTGACAACACCCAACAACAATAGGATTCATTGCAGAAAGTGGGAAATATACAAGGAAGTATAAAGAAGAAAATAAAAATCCCTCATAAGGCAGAGTCAACTGCCGCTGGTATTTCAGTATATTGCATCCAGGTCTTTTCTCCTGCAATAGTAGGAAGGAGTAGTCAGTGATATACTACACAGAATTCGGTATCCTGATGTTTTCACTTAACATCGTCGTTGTTGATAGGTGCTGTCAAGTTGGTTCTAACTCATAGCGACCTTATGTACAACAGAACGAAACATGCCCGGTCTGGCACCATCCTCACAATTGTTGTTACGCTTGAGCCCATTGTTGCAGCCACTGTGTCAGTCCATCTCATTGAAGATCTTCCTCCCTTTCTCTGACCCTCTACTCTACCAAGCATGATGTCCTTCTCCAGGGACTGGTTCCTCCTCATAACATGTCCAAAGTATGTGAGACGGAGTCTCTCCATCCTTGCTTCTAAGTAGCATTCTGGCTGTACTTCTTCCAAGACAGATTTGTTTATTCTTTTGGCAGTCCACGGTATATTCAATATTCTTCACCAACACCATAATTCAAAGGCGTCAATTCTTGTTCATCCCTTAACATTGTAACAAGTATTTTCTTAAACTATTACAAACTTTTTAACATCATTTTTTCAAATATGTAAAATACTCCACTGCACAGATATTGCCCTTACACTTAGCCATTTTCTCATTATAAATGTCTTGGTTGTTTCTAGTTTTCCTGATCCTAAACAAACACAGCAATAAACATCTCTGTGTAAAGCCTTTCTGTATTTTCGGTAGTTCCTCATCTTTTGTATTTTCAGTAGGTCCTTAAGATAAAGTTTCAGGAGTGAGATTACTGGGTGAAGGGCACAAATATTTTTAAAGCTCATGATACGTGTATTACCAGATTGTTTTCTGCAGGGCTGTACTTTGCTGAGTCTCAGATGTGCGTTTCGGAACTCTCGAATGTTGGCGATCCGGCCCATGTGATCAGCGGTCACTACAGGTGGTCAGGCATCTCATGGTTAGACGTCTGCATGAGACGTTGCTTCCTCACTGTGGTGCTCTCCTTCTCGCCCCTCCCAGACCATCAGCCGCGCCTTCATGAACGGGAGCTCGGTGGAGCACGTGATCGAGTTTGGCCTTGACTACCCAGAAGGCATGGCCGTTGACTGGATGGGCAAGAACCTCTACTGGGCTGACACCGGCACCAACAGGATTGAAGTGGCCCGGCTGGATGGGCAGTTTCGACAGGTCCTGGTCTGGAGGGACTTGGACAACCCCAGGTCACTGGCCCTGGATCCCACCAGAGGGTAAGGGCTGTTTTTATCCAGTGGCCACCCTGTTCACTGCGTCAACTTACAGCCCCAAATGTTGTGCCAAGGCCCAGGGTCACCAGCAAAAGCACGACTTATGTACAAGCCCTGGAACAATGCTTTACTCTCACAGAGAAGAGACAGAGCAAGAGCAGCTTCAGTAGGGGCGTCCGTCCCCCATGGCCAGCGGGTGACTCCCCACGGCTGATGCGGGGCTGGTGTTGTGCGCACACCCCTGCGGTGCCGCAGGTGAGGGACCTCATTCCCTTCCCACCAGGAGTAGATGGAAAAGTGAGGGTGGCCAGGTGCCATTTAATGCACACATGCCCAGAGCAGAGAGAAAGTTTACCATGTACCCAAACACGGAGAAGTGAGGCTGGCCAGGCGCCATTTAATGCACACATGCCCAGAGCGGAGAGAAAGTATACCGTCTACCCAGAACAGGGACAAGTGAGGCTGGCCAAGTGCCATTTAATGCACACACGCACAGAACAGAGAGAAAGTTTACCGTCTACCCAGAACAGGAAAGAAGTTTCCACAGTGAGGAGAAGCAGCTGGGAGAGAGAGGGGCTCAGTTCCCAGCCTCCATTGTCAGGGCCCCAGCCTTCTGACTAGGCAGTCCAGGCAGGGGCCAGAAGCCTGCACGAGCAACTGCTCCCACATTTTCCCACCATCCAGTAAGGCTGTCCTTCCGTCCCTCCCACCTTATTTGTAGCCAGCTGGTCAGAAGCAGAATCGACTTGACGGCAACGGGTCTGGTGGTCAGAAGTGAGGGTGGACCTGGAGGACTGTGCCGTTCGATGTGAAGTTTGACCGAACCCAGCGTAGAGGGGTCAGAACTGATTTTGACAAGCAGGCCCAGGTCGGGGAGCCACCCGCTACCCTGTGGTTAGACTGTCACTGGCCGCCAGCAGCCCTGAAGCTGGCGGGATCCTTGGGTGTCATCTAGTTCATCTCACAGAGGGGGAGCGGAGCGGAAGCTGGTGCATCAATCAGGCAGTGCTCCGGGGACTTTCGAGTGTGTTATCTCACCAAAGAGACCATGGAGCCTGCAGGGGTAGGAACTTCTGACCTGACTTTGTAGACGTGGATACAGAGGCTCAGAGAAGCCGAGTGCCTCACCCCAGGCCACACAGCTGGTCCGAACAGTGCTGAGCCAGAAGTCCCTTGCACCACATTGCTGGGCGCTGCTGCCTCAAAGCCGGCTCTGATACCCTGGGACTGCAAACCACTCAGAAAGGCTTCTTGGAGGCCATGCAGCCCCAGTGTAAGGCCCACCTCACAAGGTACGCGCAGGGCGGGCAACCCTGCCTGAGGCACTGGGGCCAGAAAGGTGCAGGCCAGCGCCTCCCTGTGGACTCGAGTGTTCTGTGCAGTGGACGCAGTGCTTACCCATAAGGCCTCTGTGATGTGCATGGAGTACCCCAAAACTTGCCCTCAGGAGAAAAGGTCTGGGTTTTATCGAGAGTGCAAGTAGAGCTTAGAAAATTCTGGAATGACGCTGTGTTCCTTTTCCTGGGTCTGCTGAAGGAAAGGGAAGGAGGAGCTGTTGGTAGGGCAGCACAGAGCTGAGTTTGAGTCCTGGCCCTGCGTCGATTAACCCTTGTCCATTGGTGTTTTCTTGTCGTAAACGGTGTTGCAGCACTTACCTTACAAGTGAGCTGCAGGAATCCGTGAGCACACAGCTCACCCTGCTCTGCTGGTACCTGGGGGCTCAGCAAGACTGTCACCCCTCCCTGGCCTCCTGGAGGGATGTCATCCATGCAGCTTTATTGGCATCGGGCGAGCGGAGCTGGGAGACAGGGTATCCCCCTCCACCCTGTTGCTCTCTGCCTTGCGGCACGTGTGGGCTCACCTGGCCCCACCCTGCCCTTTCCCTGTGCAAAATCAGCCTGGCCCCTCCGTGCCGAGTTCAGCCAGCTTCACAGGTGAAGGGGCCACTCTTCCAGAGACCGCCCTTGCTTCAGACACCAGCTGCAAGTTTGGGGGTCCCTAAGCCACCCTCACTTCTGACCAGCTGACGACAAATTTGGAGGTTCCATTACCCCCTCAGATTAGAGAATTTGCTGCAACAACTCAGAGCTCCAGAAAGCACTAGACTTAGAATTACAGTCTTCAGATAGCCAAAGGGATAGACCCGTGGGGTGAGGTCTGGGAGGGTCTCATACTTGAAGCTTCTGTTCTCCTCTCCCTGTGGGGTTGGGGCTGCCACCCTCCTGGCATGTGACACAGAGTACTGCCCCCCGGAAGCACACCTGAGCCTCAGGTCCAGAATTGCTGTTGGGGCCTCATTGCATAGCTTGATGGATTGAATCGTTGCTCACCCAGCTGAACTCGGTCTCCAACTCCTGCCTTCCTGGAACCTGTTGCCACTGAGTCAATTCCAACTCATAACGACTCTATAGGACAGAGTAGAACTGCCCCATAGGGTTTCCAAGGAGCAGCTGGTGGATTCGAATTGCCGACCTTTGGGTTAGCAGCTGAGTTCTTAACCACTGTATCTGGAGGTCAGGCTGACATCACCTGGAGGGTCTTTCTAGCATGCCTAGCCCCCATTTTGTGTCACCTCGTTAGCATGAATTGTTAAGGAGGGCCACCACAAATAAGAAAGACTTTCCAGTCACCTGGGAGGTGCAAGGGTATAGAGGTTACCTCCCAGAACTGGGAAAAAGGCCAGCTGTGTTTGCGGGTAAAGTTGGTTTTCACTCCACACCCGGATCTGTTCCAGCTACATCTACTGGACCGAGTGGGGCGGCAAGCCGAGGATCGTACGGGCCTTCATGGACGGGACCAGCTGCATGACGCTGGTAGACAAGGTCGGCCGGGCCAACGACCTGACTATTGACTATACCGACCAGCGGCTCTACTGGACCGACCTAGACACAAACGTGATCGAGTCGTCTAACATGCTGGGTGAGGAGCCGGTGGGTCCTGCGGGCTGAGCGGGGGTGCTTCATGGTGAGAGCCGGCAACAGGCCGGTGGCCTGCGGGGCTGGGGGCCCCCAGGCCTGCCACCTCTCAGCCCTTCCACACTGGGCCCCCCGGCCTTTCGAGTCCGCTGGCCACAGGAGGTGTGGACACATCCCATGAGCGTGACTGCTCATGAAGTCTCATGCTATTCTGGGGGTTTGTCCCCTTTAAAATAATTTTAAAATATTTTTCATTAAAAAATGTTTAATTTTTAAATTGTCTTATTCTCTATTTTTAAAAGACAATTTTGACAATTATTGAAGTACAGCATATATGCAGTAAAGTGCAAAAATCTTAAGTGGATAAGCTGAATAATTTTTACGTATGTACACACGTGTAAACCTAATCCGTGTAGTTTGGTCACCAAGCTATAGATGTTTCCAGTTCCCTAGAAGGCTCCCCCGTGCCCCTCCCAGTCAGTCCCACCAGCCCCCTCAGAGGTAACCCCTGCCCTGACTTCTGTCTTTGGGTATTAACTTTGATGTTCTAGAACTTTCTATAAATGGGGTCATACACCATGTGCTCTTTGGCATCTGACTTCTTTCACTCAGCCTAATGACAGATTTCTCCACATTGTTGTCATCCTTTGTTATGGCTGGATTGTTTCTGTCATATGAAGGTGGTGGTTGTTTTTACCTGCCATCGACTTGGTTCCGACTCACAGTGACCCTGTGTACAACAGACCGTCCTCACAGTAGTTGCTATGTTTGCACCCATGATTGCAGCCACTGTGTCAGTCCATTTTGTTGAGGGTCTTCTGTTTTTCCCTGACCTCTATTTTACCAAGCATGATGTCCTTTTCCAGGGACTGGTCCCTCCTGATAACATGACCACAGTATGTGAGACAAGGAGCATTCTGGCTGTACTTCCAAGATGTAGTCTGGTAAGACCTCGTTAGCGTAGCAAAAGAAAACAGCTGTTCCCAAACAGGGTCACATTCAGAGGTGCAGGGGTTAGGACTTCAGCATAGCTTTTTGGAGGACACAATTCAGTCCACAGCACAAGGCTGGAAGGTTGAGCCAGCTTGCCCAACAGGGCACTCTCTCCTGCTGCTGACACCGTGCCACATGTCCCTGCAGGTCAGGAGCGTGTTGTGATCGCCGATGACCTCCCGCACCCCTTTGGCCTGACGCAGTACAGCGACTACATCTACTGGACCGACTGGAACCTGCACAGCATTGAGCGGGCCGACAAGACCAGCGGACAGAACCGCACCCTCATCCAGGGCCACCTGGACTTCGTGATGGACATCCTGGTGTTCCACTCCTCCCGACAGGACGGCCTCAACGACTGTGTGCAGAACAACGGGCACTGCGGGCAGCTGTGTCTCGCTGTCCCTGGCGGCCACCGCTGCAGCTGTGCCTCACACTACACCCTAGACCCCAGCAGCCGCAACTGCAGCTGTACGTGCCAGGCTTACCCCCGCACCTCGCCACACGTTAGCGCAGGCTGGCTCTGGGGCTGAGGCTGAAAGGAGCTGCTCATCTGGGGTAACCGGGTGTATGTGGATGGTTGGGCAGGTTGTGCACTGCACCAGCTGCATAACACTACCTGGTGAGCCCACACCGGGTACAGGGCCTGTTGCTCCATCAAGACACAAGTAGGTGGGCCGAGCCCTGGGCTGGCAGATTCCATGGGGGGTCTTTGGATCCTGGGGGAGAGCACCCACTTATAGAGCCAGGCACTGTTCTGAGTGCTTTCCATGGGAACTCAGTTCATCCCCACCAGAGGTCTGTAAGATAGGGAGTGTCACTGTCCCCATTTCATAGGTGAGGAACTTGTGGCACAGAGACAGTAAGTCGCCCGCCCAAGGGCCACACAGCTGGTGTGTGGAGGGCCAGGTTTGAACCCAGGCCAGCTGACCCCAGAGTCTGTGCTCTTCACCACCACGCGCATGGCCTCTCGCCACCACATCAGCAACTCTAGTCTTCACTCCAGCCCTCTGAATTAGTGGGCTTTTTGTTCCCATTTCAGGGATTAGAAGAGCGAGGCTCAGAGAGTCTGAGGGCAGCTTTCTGTGGCCCCAAAGGCGGTGCAGGTGCAACCCGTTGGCAAGCTCTCCCGTGACGTCGGTTGTCATTCTTGTCAAGTGCCATGGAGTCGATTGCAACTCATGGCGGCCCCACGTGACAGAGTAGCTCTGCCCTATAGGGTTTTCTAGGCTGTAATCTTTATGGGGGAAACCCTGGCAGCGTAGTGGTTAAGAGCTGAACTGCTAACCAAGACGTCGGCAGTTTGAATCCACCAGCTGCTCCTTGGAAACCCTGTGGGGCAGTTCTCCTGTGTCCTGTAGGGTCACTATGAGTTGGAATCGACTCAACGGCGATGGATTTGATTTTTTTGGGTAATCTTTACAGGAGCAGATCACCAGGCCACCTTCCGTGAAGCCACTAGGTGGATTCAAATCGCCAGCCTTTTGGTTAGCAACCGAGCAGAACACTTAACTGTTGCTCCACCAGGCCCCGTGTGACATTAGCAGAGAATTACAATTCAGCCTCTGCTCAGTACTTTATAGTTTCTAAAGCTCGTTGTCGTCTGAGGCCTCATCTGAGCCTCACAGTGGTCCTGGGTGTCAGCAGGACTGATCTTATTTATCCCAGGTATGTCGATGAGGAAACCGAGGCTCAGCAAGGTGAAGGGGCTGGATGGAGGTCCTGCAGCTAGTGTGATGGGCAGGAGCCACAGCCTGCCCCCTCCCCACACCCTTGGGCTCCCTCTGGTCCTGTCGCTCCCTTTCCAGGGGGGCCGTGACCTTGAAGAGTCTAGTGGAGGTTGCAGAGGGTGTGCGTGTTACTCCACGTCCCACTCCTGCGGCTGCAGACCTGGGTGATGATGGGTTTCAAGCTGCCCAGCTGTGATCACCTGACAGCAGCTGCAGCAACTGTGTGGCCTCCAGGTGTTCCCAGTGACGCAGCTTATAAACCCAGGCAGCTTGGCTTGAGCCTCTTGACCTCAGTTTTCTGCCACGAGGGAGAGCCCATCCTGTATTCTGGCCTCCCTGCAAAGCAGGTGCTGGGGTCCTCGTGTTGTGGGCCGAGCGATGGCCCAGGAACACTACATCCCTGGATCCCTGGAAAAGCAAAGAAGCAGGCCTGCAGGCGACCATGCTCCCGTGGAGCCAGCAGGCAGCCCCCTGGCCTTCCCGGGGTCAGGGCCCAGGCCCAGCCTCATCCCAGGCTCCACAGCCTCATATCATACATGCTGCTCCCTGACCCCCACAGAGTGTCCCCTCCTAGTGATACCGCTCCCTTCTACTGTGCACGACTGTTCACTCAAGCCCGTAGAGGCACTGAGCCCACAATGGAGGCATCGAGCCTCACAGACATCTGTGGGTGTGAGTTTGAGGTGGACTCCCATCACCTTCCGTTTTAAATCTTCGTGGTTTAAAAATAAATGTGTCTGTTTCAAAAAGAACATAAGCACTTGTAAGATACTCAGACGACAGAGCCACATCTCCCATGGAGCAGGACTCCCCAAGCCCCCTCCCCCAAGGGGCAGCCTAATGTCCTTCCAGGCTTTTTTCCCGGTACGCCTAGTGCGTGCAGACACATGTCGGCAGAATGCGGTTGTCCGAGTCTCCCAGCACTGCTGTAACAGAAATACCACAAGGGGGTGGCTTTGAAGAACAGAAATTGATTTTCTTACAGCTCAGGAGGCTAGACATCCAAACTGAGGGCACCGGCTCTAGGGGAAGGCTTGCTCTCTGTCTGTCGGCCCTGGGGAAAGTCCTTGTCTCAGCTTCGTAGCCCCTGTGTTCCTCAGTTCCTTGGTGATCTCCATGTAGCACCTGTCTTTCTGCCATTTGTGCTTGCTTGTCTTTATGTGGAGCCCTGGTGGCACAGCGGTTAATTGCTGAGCTGCTAACCAAAAGGTCCGCAGCTTGAATCCACCAGCCGCTCCTTGGAAACCCTGTAGGGAAGTCCTGCACTGCCTTACAGGGTCGCTGTGAGTCAGAATTGACTGGACAGCGATGGGTTTTTGTTGTCGATTTTGTCTTTATGTGTATGCTGCTCTTTACAGCCCTCAGAACCAATTAGGTTTAGGACGCTCTATACAGATGGGGGCTTCATTAACATAACAAATAGGAGTACCTCACAAGTGTGGGGGTCAGGACTCCAACACACATTTTTGGGGGACACAATTCAGCCCAGGACACAGTCTACCCCCACTGGCTCTCTCTCCAGCTGCATAACGCTGACCTGAGGGCCCCTTGTCTGTTTGCCTCTCTACAGCACCCACCACCTTCCTGCTGTTCAGCCAGAAATGCTCCATCAGCCGGGTGATCCCTGATGACCCCCACAGCCCAGACCTCATCCTGCCACTGCACGGGCTGAGGAACGTCAAGGCCGTCGACTATGACCCACTGGACAAGCTTATGTACTGGGTGGATGGGCGCCAGAACATCAAACGAGCCAAGGACGACGGGACCCAGGTAAGTGCACCTGTCGGGTGACCATGAGGGTTGAAGGTAGCTCACCCTGGTGGTTTCCAAGCTGCCTACCTCTCCTTTTGTTTTTTTGCTATTTAAAAAAAAATTTGATTATAGTAAAATACATGTAAGAAAAAGCTGTCATCTTCACTGTTTTGTGGTATACAGTTCAGTGACACTGTATTTCTGATATTGTGCAGCCATTGCCACTATCCATTTCCGAATGTTTTACATTACCCTAAACAGAAACTCAGGAGCCCTGGTTGCACAGTGGTTAAGCACTCAGCTGCTAACTGAAAGGTCGGTGGTTCGAACCCACCAGCTGCTTTGCAGAAGAAGGATGTGGCAATCTGCTTCCATAAAGGTTGTCATTGTTAGGTGCCATTGAGTCGGTTCTGACTCATAGCAATCCCACGTACAACAGAATGCAACACTGCCCAGTCCGGCGCCATCCACACAGTCATTGTTATGCTTGAGCCCATTGTTGCAGCCCCTGTGTCAGTCCACCTCATTGAGGGTCTTCCTCTTTTTAGCTGACCCTCTGTTACCAAGCATGATGTCCTTCTCTAGGGACTGGTCCCTCCTGATAACATGTCCAAAGTATGTGAGATGAAGTCTCGCCATCCTTGCTTCTAAGGAGGATTCTAGCTGTACTTCTTCCAAGACAGATTTGTTCGTTCTTTTGGCAGTCCATGGTATATTCGATATTCTTTGCCAACACCATCATTCAAAGGCATTAATTCTTCTTTGGTCTTCTTCACTGTCCAACTTTTACACATGTATGAGGCGATTGAAAACACTGTGGCTTGGGTCAGTCGCACCTTAGTCTTTAGTGACATGTTTACCTTTTAAAGATTACAGCCATAGAGATTACAGCCTTGGAAACCCTAAGGGGCAGTTCTACTCTATCCTGTAGGGTCTCTCTGAGTCTGAACCCATTTGACGGCAAGAGGTTTTGTTTTGTTTTGTTTTCGGCAAACGGTTAACTCAGTCCCTCTTCAGCAATAACTCCTCATTCTCTTATCCCCCCAGTCCCTGGTAACCACTTATAAACTTTGGTCTCTATGCGTTTGCCTATTTTAGATATTTCATGTAAACGGGATCAATATCTGTCCTTTTGTGTCTGGCTTATTTCACTCAGCATCTTGTTTCCGGGTTCATCCATGTCCTAGCATGTGTCAGGAATTCATTTTTCCTTCTGACTGGATATACTGCATTTGTTCATTCATCGGTTGATGGACTCTTGGGTTGTGTCTGCTTTGGGGCTGTTGTGAATCATGCTGCAGTGGACGTTGTTTTATCCATATGCCAGTGCGTTGGAGCACATTTCAAAAGGCATGTTCTAGCAGGGACGACTGTACTTGTCACCTTGAGGTCCGTGTGGCATCGTCCAGAAAGGACGCTCTCCCTGCAGCGTTGAGGCCTCCCAGCGTCTCCATCTCTGTAGGATTTACACTTAGTTTTACCCAAAGAGGGGCCCTGGTGGCATAGTGGTTAAGCGTTTGGCTGCTAACCAAAAGGTCAGCAGTTCGAATCTACCAGCCACTCCTTGGAAACCCTGTGGGGTGGTTCTACTCTGTCCTATAGGGTAGCTATGAGTCGGAATTGACTCGACTGCAACAGGTTTTACCCAAAGAATTTGGTCTTTGTCTTTGGTTCCCAGCAGGTTACCTCTAAACTCTTGGCATTTCTCTCATGATTGGAGTCTGTTATCCACAAGGGCTCCAGACCATACCTGAGGGTTTATGCTAATGCGATGATTCACGTAGGGTGGATGGGGGCTGGCCAGGCCAGGAAGACCCACCGGGTGATATCAGACCAACCTCGGGCGAGGGAGGCTGGAGGTCGAGTTCAGCCAGGTGGGCAGTGGTCCAGTCAATCGGGCCTGTATAGCGAGACCTCAGTATAAGCTCTCTGGACATGGAAGCTCCATGGGCTTCCTGGTTGGTGATAGACATCAGTTCACCGGGGAGGGGAGCATGTCTTTAGGGACGTGGAAGCTTCATAGGCTTCCTGGTTTGTGATAGACATCAGTGCACAGGGAAGAGGGGAGCATGTCCTTGGGGACATGGAAGCTCCGTGCTGAGGACCCTCCTCGGCCTCGCCGTATGTGTCTCTTCACTGGTATCCTTTTTGCTATAATAAAACTGTAATTGTAGATGTAGCACTTTTCCTGAGTTCTTTGAGTTGCTGAACCGAAGACTAGTGGGAGCTGTAGGTCAGAAGGGATGGGGGCTGGGGAACCCCTGAGCTTACGACTGACATTGTGAAGGGGTAGAGGGAACTCCTGAATTTGTAACCAGCATGTCAGAAGTGAGGGTGCTGTGGAGACCCCCAAGCTTGTGCTGGCATCCTGAAGGGGTTCTGGGAAAGCCCTGAATTTGCAGCCAGTAGGTCAGAAGTGAGGGTGTCATGGGGACCCCCGAGCTTGCGGCTGGCATCTGAGTCTTGGGCCAACTTGGCAGCGCAGGAAGACAGTGCCCTTTCCCTTGTGAACTTTGACCTCACTCCAGGTGGTTGGGGTCAGGATAAAAAGTGTTGTGTGTGCAGCTGGGGGCAGAACAGAGGGGAAAGGATTCTCTCAGTTTCCCAGTCCTGTGACCGGGCGGGTGGAGACCAGCGTGTACTAGTCCGTGCAGAATTCAGGGACACGCCGGGCTCACCTACCTGTTTTCCAAGACTCAATTTACGAAAGCTGCAGCAGCGCCAAGCGGTGGCTTTCTCCATTGAGTGGTCAGTGCACATGAACTCACGGTGCCTGTATTGCAAAGACAGAGACGCGCTCATCCAGAGAGATTTTCCAGGGGTGCCCAGGCTCTCTGTAAAGTGGGTTCCACTGTTCTGCATGCCAAGCGGGGGGTAGATGCTGTCTCGACGGCCTGGACATCTCTTTCACAAAATACTTCTTGGGCATCATTTTAAAGTGAATGAGTCACCCGAAGAGGCCTCTGGGGTCTGTGTGCTTGGTCGATGGTAAAAGTCAACAGTTGAAATTCCCAGATATGCCTGTGGCTCCTCCTCTCCCTGGGAGCCGGATGGAGGTGGAGATGGAGGAAACGGATTTCTTTCATCTCACTTGGCACAGAGGACAGTCACACTTTAGAGTCACCTTTTGGAGAGTGGGAAGGTGTTAATTGATGGATGGTGGCTTCCTGCTGAGAGAGCTACTGGGTGCAAATTGCCTTAAAGTCTCTTTGAAGAAGAATTTCTTTTATGGTGGGACAGAAGACTTTGAAGAAAAAGTTTCCTAGGAACAACTTCTAGGTTTCCTCTTAATTTGGAAAACGTGCCCCTCCCTGCGTGTCACCAATGGTCCATTGTTTGGCCTTCTCCCTCTGGTGGCTCCTGCTTTCTTCTGGATCAGAGGCATCGTCCTTTGCTCCATCCCTGCAGCTGAAAGATGCCCCTTTCAATCATTATCCACTTGGCTCAGGTTTTGAACTGGTGAGGAGGGGGGTTGTGGGTGGTGTTGAATAGGATCTTGGTAAGAAATTTTACATTCACATAAATATTATTACACATGTCAAAATATTTGCACTGGGCAAATCTGCTGCAAAAGACCTCTTTAAAGTGTTAAGCAAAGATGTCACTTTAAAGACTAAGGTGCGCCTGACCCAAGCCACGGTGTTTTTCATCTGCCTCACACGTATGCGAAAGCTGGACGATGAATAAGGAAGACTGAAGAAGAATTGACGCCTTTGAGTTGTGGTGTTGATGAAGAGTATTGAATATACCATGGGCTGCCAGAAGAACCATTAAATCTGTCTTGGAAGAAGTACAGCCAGAATGCTCCTTAGAAGCAAGGATGGTGAGACTGTGTCTCACATACTTCGGACACGTTGTCAGGAGGGACCAGTCCCTGCAGAAGGACATCATGCTTGGTAAA
Organism: Dugong dugon; assembly: GCA_030035585.1. Classification (NCBI taxonomy): domain Eukaryota; kingdom Metazoa; phylum Chordata; class Mammalia; order Sirenia; family Dugongidae; genus Dugong; species Dugong dugon. The sequence goes on from CM057467.1 coordinate 134,159,666, forward strand.
GTAGAGGGGCAGAAGACTCCCCACGAGGTGGATTGACACAATGGCTGCAACAATGGGCTTAAGCATAACACGATTGTTGAGGATGGCTGCAGGCCCGGGCGGTGTCTCCTTCTATCGTACACAGAGTTGCTATGAGTCAGAACCAACCCTACAATGTGTTAAAACGGGCTCCTGCCAGCTGTGAAACTCTGCCTTCTCCTTTCTCATTCCCTGCCTGGGGGAGTGGTGTGGGTGTGTGTCCTCCACACTGGGCAGATTTCTAAGATGGTTGTTCTGATGTCTGGGGCCCTAGGGACTGGTTTTATGCCCTGCTCCCACAGACCCACCCTCCTCCATGGGCCTGATTTGGCTGGGGCTGGTGGAGCCTCACTGCCCTGGGCTGTGGTCCCCTAGCCAGAGAGCTCTGGGGCATTTGGGAAAGGAATGTGCCCAGTTTGAGTTGGCACACTGCTCCCAGAGTGCTGATCACAACTCTGGGGATGTGAGTTGCTACCTGCAGAGGAATCGGGAGCAGAGAAGAAAGACTCAAAAATGTCAAACGGTCTTCATCAACGGCTATTCCAAATTCATCTGCAGTCGATATCTATCCAAGGCTCCATAATCAGTGTTCCAACGGGAGCCATGCTCTTCCAGCCACCCAGCAGGGCTGGACCAGGGACTGCCGTGTGTGTGTAGGGGAAGGGGATGAGGAGTGGAGAGTCCTTTCAAGCTGGGTCCAAGAGGCTGAGTCTGGGGGTTGTTGTTAGTTGCTGTTGGATCAGCTCTGACTTACAGCAGCTGTATGTACAACAGAAGCGTTGCCCGGTCCTGCGCCATCTTCATGATCGTTGGTATGTTTGAGCCCATTGTTGTGGCCATTGTGTCAGCCCACCTCATGGAAGGTTTTCCTCATTTTTGCTGACCGTCTACTTACCGACTGTCATGGATTGAATTATGTCCCCCCAAAAATGTATGTATCAGTTTGGCTGGGCCATGATTCGCAGTATTGTGTGGTTGTCCTCCATTTTGTAATTGTAATTTTATGTTAAAGAGAATTAGGGTGGGATAGTAACACCCTTGCTAAGGTCACATCCCTGGTCTAATGTAAAGGGAGTTCCCCTGGGGAGTGGCCTGCACCGCCTTTTATCTTACAAGAGATAAAAGGAAAGGGAAGCAAGCAGAGAGTTGGGGACCTCATCCCACCAAGAAAGCACTGCCGGGAGCAGAGCGCATCCTTTGGACCCAGGGTCCCTGCGCGGAGAAGCTCCTAGCCCAGGGGAAGATTGATGAGAAGGCCAACAGAGAGAGAAGTCCTTCCCCTGGAGCTGATGCCCTGAATTTGGACATTTAGCCTACTTCACTGTGAAGAAATAAACTTCTGTTTGTGAAAGCCATCCACTTGGGGTATGTCTGTTATAGCAGCACTAGATAACTAAGACACCAGCCATGATAGCTGTGGGTCTTCCCTGATGACGTGTCCAAAGTAAGCAAGACAAAGTCTTACCATCCTTGCTTCTAAGGAGCATTCTGGTTGTATTTCTTCTAAATTTGATTTGTTTGTTCTTCTGGCAGTCCACGGTATACTCAGTATTCTTCACCAGTAGTGCAGTTTGAATGGGTCCGTTCTTCTGTCTTCCTTTTTCATTGTCTAGCTTTTGCATCCATATGAGGCGATTGGAAATACCGTGGCTTGGGTCAGGCACACCTTAGTCATCAAAGTGACATCTTTGCTTTTAGAACCCTAAAGAGGTCTTTGGAGCAGATTTGCCCAATGTATTCCGTTGTTTGATTTCTGGGAGAGCAGGCTTCTCCTTGGCAGCAAGACCCCTCTTGCCCGCCTGGAGACATTGTGTTTTATTAACTGCTGGGATTCCAGAGGTGGATGAAGAAAGTCCGAGGTGACCTGTGATCACAACATCATCTTAAGACTTTTCCCTCCAAGTCATGAAGGGAGTAGAGATGCCGGCCCCACCCCTTTCTTGGAGGAGGGAGCTTCTCATCCAGACCATTGGGACAGCAGCCCAGGTCTAAGCCCGAGAGCCCAGGCACAGTTGTCTGGGGTAGCCCGAGTGGCCAGAGCCACCGAATGTCAGCTCTGGTGTGTGGATGAGAGGAGGACGACTGGGCTCCCCTCAGCTTGTGAAACAAGGTCCCTTTGAAGGAACTCTCTGCTGGTTGCTCCATGTCTGAGACACAGTGCATGGCATGGAGGCAGAGCTCTGGGAAGAAATGTCCTGGATGGAGACCCCACAGGAGGTACGAAGACCCATGGAACGTGCAGAGACCCCACAGAACATGCATGCAGAGATCCAATGAAACGTGTGGATACTTTTGGAATGGCCAGAGACCTCACGGAATGTGTGGGCACCCCACGGAACACACACACAGAGACCCCAAGGAATACACGAGGACCCCACAGAATGTGCGGAGACCCACAGAATGTGTGGGGACACACAGAATGTGCGGGGACACACACAACATGTGAAGACCCATGGAACATGCAGAGACCCCACGGAACGTGTGAAAACTCGCGGAACACGCAGAAACCTCATGGAGCGTGTGGAGATCCCACGGGACACACATTGACACACATGGAATGTGTGGAGACCCACGGAACGTGCAGAGACCCCATGGAACATGCTTGTGGAGACTCCTTGGAACACGTGTGTGGAGATTCCATGGAATACATGTGTGGAGACTCCACAAAGTGTGCGGAGAGCATGGAACATGCACGCAGAGACCCTGCAGAACACATGTGCAGAGACCCCATGGAACACCTATGCGGAGACCCCACGGAACACGTGTGCGGAGACCCCATGGAACATGTGTGCAGAGACCCCATGGAAAGTACGGAGACCTCGTGGAACATGTGGAGACCTTACCAAACATGTGTGCAGAGACCCCACGGAACGTGCTCAGAGACCTCATGGAACATGAGGAGACACCATGGAGTGGGAGGAGACTCCATGGAACACATGTGCAGAGACCCCACAGAACACGTGTGGAGACCCCCATGGAACATACATACGGAGACCCCCCATGGAACACACACACAGAGACCTCCCAGAATACACGGAGAGAGAGATCCGGGGCTGAGAGCTGCTTTTTCCCATGCAGCTGGGCCCTGTGTTCCCAGGATGATCTGTGGCCAGCCCCTGCACCCCTGACCTCTTCCTGGCATGCCACCTCACCCCTCGGGGAAGGGAGGGTTGTGACAGGTAAACACTTGTCTTCACGCCTCTTGTCCTGGCATTCCAAATTTATAAAAAACAAGATTTAAGGGTGTTAATCCAAAAGTGTGAGTCCAAGAGAACCAGAAGAGAGAAGCTGGCTAGAGGAGGGGTCTGTGATCACAAGTCAGGTACCAAGCCGCCATCAGCTACTCTGTGCGATGGGCCATTCCATGCAGACGCAGGGGCAGGGGACGGGATGGAGAAGACAGAGAGCACGCGCCGGGGGCTGATTAGCCAGGGCTGGAGCATTCGCTGACTGGTGGGAGCTTGAAATCAGAGTTCATTTACCAGAGCACTTCAAGAGCTGAAGGAATCACTCTTTGCTCCCTGAACCCCAGCAAACAGCAGCTGGTTTGAAAGGAAACATCCCAAAACTAGGATTGGAATTTTTACTTTAAGTCTAAACTCAGGAACCATGCCGTCTGCCTTCCTCTGCGATGCCTTTTGTTTTTCTTGATTTTATTGAGGTAGAGTATACATAACAAAAACAATGACCATCTTAACCGTTTTTGAGTATATGGTTCAGTCACGTTAATTCCATCCATCACCATGTAGGCATGCGTGTGTGCAGCCAACACCATCATCTGTGTCCACATGTCTTCCTCACCCTAAACAGAAACTCTGTACCCATTAAGCAGTAACTCTCCATTTTCACTTCTCCCCAGCCCTTGGTACCCACACATCTATTTTTGTCTCTGCTTATGCCTGTTCTAGATATTTCGTATGGGGGGGTGTCTTAGGCTGGGTTCTCTAGAGAAGCAAAACCAGTAAAGTGTATAAATATATATATAGAGAGAGATTATATCAAGGAAACAGCTCACGTGATTGTAGAGGCTAGAACGTCCCAAGTCCATGGATCAGGGTAGAGGCCTCTTCCAAGTCACACAGCTGCAGAAGCTGGTAAGCCCAAGATCGGAAGGTCGGAGAGTAGGGCTCCCACTCACTGGCTGTGCAGATCGACGAATCCCAGGTTCGGCAGATAAGCTGACAGCTCAAGTCCCAAGAACGGGAGATGAGACGACAGGAAGCAGCCACAGGATCCAGGAAGAACAAAAAGCCAGAACGTCTGCTTATATACAAATGCGGGCCACACCCCCAAGGAGACTCCCTTTCATCTGATTGACTACTCACAGTATATTCAATCATGGGAGTGATTACATTAAAACACGGAGAATCATGGCCCGGCCATGCTGACACACCATCTTAACCATCACAGGGGGGTCATACAGTATTTGTCCTTATGGGTCTGATTTATTTCACTCAGCGTAATGTTTCGTACGTTCTCCCATGTTGTAGCATGTATTAGAACTTGGTTTCTCCTTATGGCTGAGTAATATCCCGTTGTAAGTATGTAGCACATTGTGTCTGCCCTCTCATCCATTGCTGGGCATTTAAGTTGTTTCTACCTTTTGGCTGCTGTGAATGGTGCCTCAGTGAACTTTGGTGTACAGGTGTTTGTGTGAGTCCCTGCTTTCAACTCTCTTGGGTATATGCCCAGGAATGGAATTGCCGGGTCCTATAGTGAGTGTATATTTAACTTTTGGAGGAACCACCAAGCTTTTCCACAGCAGCTCCACCATTTTACATTCCCAGTAGCAATGCAGAAGCATTCCAGTCTCTCCAGATCCTCGGTACGCTTGTTATTTTCCGTTTTTCTGCTAATAGACACTCTAGTGGGGTGAAGTGATTCCTCACTGTGGCACAATGCCTTTTCATGATCGCCGAGCTTTGCTTTCTTTACTGTCTTACAGCCCTACGTCTTGACCTCTCCCGGCCAGAGCCAGAGCTCAGATCGGCAGCCCCATGACCTTAGCATCGACATCTACAGCCGGACGCTGTTCTGGACGTGCGAGGCCACCAACACCATCAATGTCCACCGGCTGAGCGGGGAGGCCATGGGCGTGGTGCTCCGTGGGGACCGAGACAAGCCCAGGGCCATTGTTGTCAACGCGGAGCGGGGGTAGGAGGCCGGCGAGTGGGCAGGGCGCCGTGGGCATGGGGGGCCCCCCTGCACCCCACCGGGTGTGCCAGACCACGCACTGGCCAGTGTGACCTCTCAGCAAATGCCAACCTCTAGGAGGCTGGAGGGATTTTCGGCCCCAACATTCCAGGATTCCCACCTCAAGCAGTCAGAACAGAGATGGAAATGGAGACCCAATCTCCATCACTCAGGGAGGCAGAGACGCTGACAAGGAAGCTTAACAGAAAGTGTGGTAGACAGTGTCTCAGGCCCCTAGTACTGCTGTAACAGAAATCCCTCAAATGGGGGGGCTTTAATAAACAGGTACTTACTTTCTCACAGTTCAAGAGGCTAGAAGTCCAGATTCAGAGCGCCAGCTCTCTGTGTCTTCTCTGGGGGACAATCCTTGTCTAGCCTTGTTCTCGGCAGTCCTTGGAGATCTCCATGTGGCATCTATCTTTCCCCGTTTGTCCTTGTTTCCGCCTAATCTGCTCTTTTATATCTCAAAGGTGATTGGCTTAAAACACACCCTACTCTGATAATGACCTCATGAACATAACAAAGAAAACCCTGTTCCCAAATGGGATTACTTCCTCAAGTATTCCGGTTGCATCCAGTAGATTCCGACTCACAGCCACCCTATAGAACACAGTGGAACTGCCCACAGGGTTTCCAAGGATGGAGCCCTGGTGGCGCAGTGGTTAAGAGCTTGGCTGCTAACCGAAAGGTCGGCAGTTTGAATCCACCAGCCGCTTCTAGGAAACCCTCTGGGGCAGTTCTACTCTGTCCTGTAGGGTCACTATGAGTCGGAATCAACTCAACAGCAATGGGACACGGAACAGTACTTGACAAAAGGGAGTCTTGATGGCACAGTGGTTAAGCACTTCACTGCTAACTGCAAGGTCAGTGGTTTAAAGCCATCAGCCACTCTGAGGGAGAAAGGTGTAGCAGTCAGCTTCTGTAAACATTTAAAAAAAAAAAAAACAAACCTGCTGCTGTGGAGTCGATTCTGACTCATAGCGACCCTACAGGACAGAATGGAACTGGCCCACAGGGTTTCCAAGGAGCGGCTGGTGGATTCGAACTGCTGACCTTTTGGTTAGCAGCCTGAACTCTTAACCACTGTGCCACCAGGGCCCCTCAAGTACTATAGGGGTTAGGATTTACAACACATATTTTTGGGGAACACAATTCAGTCCGTAACAGAGGGGAAGCAGGGGGTTGTGCTGAGACACAGAAGAGAAGTCTCAGTGAGAAAACAACGGTGGAAAGATGTGAATTCTAATTTATAGGGTTCACACAATCCCATCAGACTTGAACCCTATACCCAATCCCTTCCACGGCATCCCAGGTGGTGGCTGGTTCTACACTTGCAGATATCCCACCACAGGGAGCTCACTACCTCCCAAGCCAGCCATTCTTGGGTGGTCTTGGCTCTTCTATGCTGTGTGCTCAATCCCTGCTTTCTGTGGTGATCCCTGAAGCTCCCCCATGTTAGTCCTCAGGGTCTCAGGTTGGGGTGAGGCCTCCAAGGATGGGTTCACAGACTAGAGGGTCCCAGAAGGAATATAACCAGCGTGGGAGGGGGACTACAGCCGCATAACACGAAGTTCAGAGACACAACCCAGTGCTGGAAGGCTTGGGGACGAGAGGGAGGAACAGGGTGGTGTCTTCTGTACCATCAGAACGTAACACAGGCCCATTAATATTATACCCCCAAGGAGCCCTGGTGGCACAGTGGTTAAGCACTCACTGCTAACCTAAAGGTCGGTGGTTTGAAGCCCCCAGCTGCTCTCTGGGAGAAAGATGTGGCAGTCTGCTTCTGTAAAGATCACAGCCTAGGAAACCCAATGGGACACTTCTACTCTGCGCTACAGGGTCGCTATGAGTCAGAATTGACTTGACAGCAGACAACAACTGCTACGTATAACCCAATAACCAAGACTAAGCCCACTGCCATTGAGTCGAAGTCTAACTCAAAGCAACCCTATGGTACAGAGTAGAACAGCCCCATAGGGTTTCCTAGGCTGTAATCTTTATGGAAGCAGACTGCCCCATCTTTCTCTCATGGAGTGGCTGGTGGGTTCAAACTGCCGACCTTTAGGTCAGCAGCCAAGTACTTAGCCATTGTGCCACCAGGGCTCTCTATAACCCAATAAACCAGACCTGAAAACCAAACCCATTGAGTCAATTCCAACTCATAGTAACCCTATAGGACAGAGTAGAACTGTAGGGTTTCTAAGGAGCAGCTGCTGGATTCGAACTGCTGACCTTTTGCTTAGCAACCTGAGCTCTTAACCACTGTGCAACCAGGGCTCCCTGTAACCCAATAGGAGTCCACAATATGTTGAGATTTTCAAATTAGTCTTCATTAGTGGCTATTCCAAATTCACCTGCGGTCAGTATGTAGCCAGGTTTCCATGGGATCCCACCGTAACAATCTTGAGATCAGGCTAATATAAGTCCTGCAAAGCTATCAGAAACAGGTTCTAGGGTTTGGTGGACCTGAGTTTGAATCCTGGCTCCTCTGCTGGGTCACCCTGGGCCGGGGAGGTGGAGTCTCGGAGCCTCAGTTTCCCCGTCTGTAGGAGTGAGGGCAGCGGTAGTAGCAGCCTCTGTGACACGTACAGAGGGCTCGGAGCAGAAACTCTCATGTTTAATGTGGCTGCTCAGAGCTGAGTGAGCCACCCTCGAGGCTGGGCTCCCACAGGCCTGGGACTCCTGAGCAGCTAGAAGGGGACATGACCCCTCAGCCTCTGGAGCCAGACTCAGAGGCCGGGGCTATCTGACCGGTACGTTCCCAAAGCCCCACTTGATGTCGAACGGCCAGCGGCTGGTCTTGAGCTTCTGGAGGTTCAGTCCTGGCCGGGCACGGGGGAGCTGTGTGGCTGGAGCTCACCGCTTGCTCCCTTCCTGCCCGCAGGTACCTTTACTTCACCAACATGCAGGACCGCACAGCTAAGATCGAGCGTGCAGCCCTGGATGGCACCGAGCGCGAAGCTCTCTTCACCACCGGCCTCATCCGCCCCGTGGCCCTTGTGGTGGACAACAGGCTGGGCAAGCTCTTCTGGGTGGACGCGGACCTGAAGCGCATCGAGAGCTGCGACCTGTCAGGTGCCGGCCTGGGCGCCCCTCGGGGTCCTCTGCCAGAATTGAGTCCATCAGCCGCCCACGGGTCTCGCTTTCTCGGAAACGCCCCGGCCTGCCTTTTCAGTAACGGTGCAGCCACCTCGTGGTGAAGGCCTACCACACCCTGGGCGCTGTGCCGCGGGCTTTATGTACATTGCATGGGATCCTCACCTGGTGGCTCCCCGGGGTTAGATCTTCTCCCATGTGGCAGAAGCACAGATGAGGCTCAGACAGGGTGAGCGAACTGCCCAGGGTCACACAGCACAGGGGGCAGAGCAGAACTCACACCCCAGCCTCTGCCTTCAGTGCCCATGCTGGCTGCCGCTCTGCTGGGGAGGCCCCCGTGCCGGGGGGGCACCTTCCCAGGAGAGAAGCCTAGTGTCTGGAGGGGTGCATGGGTCCCCATAGCTTTTCCTCCATACCACAGGGAGGGGAGGCACAGTGACCAGGTCTGTGGTGGACATATGGCCCTTATCCCCACATTGACTTCACTGCCAGGCTGGCCCAGGTGGAAGCAAGATATCCAGTCTCCCTGGTGGCCCCGGCCTCCCCGGTGGCCCCAGCCTCCCCAGCGGCCCCAGCCTCCCCTGCGGCCCTCCCTTTAGACTCCCCTGCTCCCACTCCACAACCAGGGGCTGCGCTCTAGTGGTCAGCCACCATCAGTGTGGCCCTTGTCCCTGCAGGAGCCAACCGCCTGACCCTGGAGGACGCCAACATCGTGCAGCCCGTGGGCCTGGCCGTGCTCGGCAGCCACCTCTACTGGGCCGACCGCCAGCAGCAAATGATTGAGCGCGTGGAGAAGACCACCGGGTACCAGCGGACACGCGTGCAGGGCCGGATAGTCCACCTCACCGGCATCCACGCTGTGGAGGAAGTCAGCCTGGAGGAGTTCTGTACGTTGGTGGAGGGGTGCAGGGGGGGCAGAAGGAGTGTGGGATGCCCGCCGTGCAGGGGTGGTGCCGGCAGTGAGGGGTGTGTGGGATGGGGCGGGCCATGAAGGGTGGTGCTGGCAGGGGATATGTACAGGGGACCGCCAGCAGAGGGTGTGTACAGGGGGGCAGGTGGGGGGGCAGGCTGTGCAGGGTGGATAAGGGGGTGGTGGGGGTCAGGGGGATGTGTGGGTGGTGTTCCTGCAGGTCTGGGGAGGCCTGGGCCCGGGAGAGTGCACCTCTGCTCAGAGCACAGACCATGCCCCAGTCCTAACCCTGTCCCTGTCTATGCCCAAGCCCTGTCCCTGCAGGAAGACAGGCAGGTCCAGGCACTACATGGCCTGTCTGACCTTAAGTAGAAAACGGGCTCAGCGGGGGTATGACCCCATCCCCATCACTAGTCATTGCCCCCCTGAGGTTCAGCGAGATGTCCGGATGTCCCTAAAGCCCCCGTGTCCAGTTTCTGTAGCTGTCTAACAAATGGCCACAAACTTGGCAGCTGGGAGCATACCCTCTTCTCACCTCAGAGTTCTGGGGGTTGGGGCTCGCTCAGGGGCTCATGTTGTTATCACAGTGGTGGGTCTGAGCCGCCTGCCGCAGAAGCCAAGCCTGAGACAGGTGAGGTGAGCAGCAAGAAGGTTTTATTGTATATCGATATACAGGCGACAGAGGGGAATGAGCTCCTCCAGAAGACCTGTCTCCCCGACTGGAGACTGGCTGAAGGTTTTATATGGACGGGGTTATAGTTTCTCTTCCGGTGGTTACATTCGGCATGTCCCAGATGATCTAACTTCTTACTGGCAATCCTTGAAGGCTATCTGGCACTGTTAGTCACAATTGTCGTGTTGCAGATGAGTTAATCCTAGTCCTTGAGAATTATCAATTTGTTCTGCCACCCTCCAAGGAGAAACTTTAGTTAATCTTACTGGAATAGGAGAAGGGAGAAAGAATAACAAAAAAAGAAAATATCATGGGGAAGGAAGAGAGAGGATAGGAGGAAAACAAATCAAAATCATAGGAGCGTGCAGAAGCGAAGTCTGCAAGCTAGGCATTAACAATACCACAATCCCCGGGGAGCTAGGCCTGTACTGCTGGCAATAAACAGTAAATGTGAAGTTTCCACACAGCCCCTTGCAAAGTGGCCAAGTCAAGGTGGTGACCAGCGGGGCTCACACTCACTCAGGTTGTGTGCCATCATAGGACTGAGGCTGGTACCACCGTCAGCTCCTAGGTCACTCTCAGGTCCTGGCCCCAGGACCCGTCCTCTCTCCAGTGGGCCCCTCCCTTGGGGGAAGCCCCTCCCACCCTCTCCTCTGACCTCAGCCTCTGCTGGAGAGAGCGCTTTGCTTTAGAGGGCGCCTGGGGTTGAATGAGGTCTACCCCAGGCCCATCTCTCTGGTGATGAACTCAAGGTCAGCTGGCCTTCATCACACCTGCAGATCCCTTTTGCTGTGTAAAGGAACAGTCACAGGTGCCATGCCTCACCACGGTCATGGAGCTGGAGATTGGCCAGGAGATGGGGTGCCAGGGAGTTGGGGCTGCACAGCATCTCAGCCTGGGTGAGGCCAGGGAGAAGGCCTCCAAGGCTGGGCTCTCTGCACGCTCTCTGTCCTTCTTTCCATCTCTCTTTGTCTGTCTGTCTTTCTCTGCCCTGAATAAGTGAAGCTACTGGGTAAATAGCTTCTGGATAATCTATGGATAGGAGTTAGGACGTCCAAATTTTCCTGACCCCCAACACCTTCCTTAGCAAAGTTCCAGACTCCTGTGGGTCACGGGCCTTCAGGATTCTGGCAAACGATCAGATGGTAGATGTTGAATTTACCAAGGCCGGGGCCACTGCCTGCTGGTGTCAGCAGGAACCCAGGCCACTGAGCAGAGCTCCTTGGAGCTGAGGGGACAAGAGTGCCAGGAACATATTCAGAGCAGGGATGGGGCTGCACACTGGGGGTGTCCCAGGAGTGCTGATATAAGATGTTCAGGGTGACACGGAGACTCTTCTTGTTTTTAGTGAAAGCAGGAAGTACCCAGATGAGTGTTCCCATGCTTGCTTGGGACGTGGATCCCAGCCTGCTTTCCCATAAGATCTCACAGCTAGATTCTAAACCAGAGGTCGGCATACAGACTCTTGTCTGTTTTGTAAATAAAGTTTTATTAGAACACAGTCATGCTCGTGTGTTTATGCACTGTGTATGGCTGCTTTTCGGCTACCCCTGGTAGAGGGGAGTAGCTGTGAGGTGGTCTGGCCCACAGAGGCAAAATTATTTACTTTTCGGCCCTTTACAGAAAATGTTTGCCGATTCTGCTCTAAACCACGACTTCTACCATTTTTAAAAACACCTAATCCTTGCAGTTGGGCAGGGACACTGTTATTTCCTTTGGGGCGGGGGGCAGAGTGTTTATGTCATTTCTTCCCGCCTGAGGGTGTGTCAGCCTGCCCTCCCTGCTGCTGACCTGTCCAGTTCATGCAGGCGTTAGTGTCATATTTGATTCATTGAACAATCTGACTTCCCCAGAGCCTCAGTGCTTTTGCTGTGTTAATTCTCACGTGTCTGCATTTCCACCATAACGAATGAGCACAAGCTGGGTAGCTTCAAACAACAAAAATCAATTCTCTCACAGTCTGGAGGCTAGAAGTCTGAAATCCAGGTGTTGGCAGGGCCGCGCTCCCTCTGAAGGCTCTGGGGGAGGATCCTTCCACGCCTCTTCCAGCTTCTGCTGGCTCCAGGTGTTCCTTGGCCTGTGGCCGCATTACTTCAGTCTTTACCTCTATCTTCACACAAAGGCAGTGCACAGAGGGACCCAGAACTGTCCCTCCTGGATAAGCCGGGCTGCCAGGCCAGCATGTACAACCGCCTGCTTGTGTGCATGTGACCCACCTGTGCGTCTGTCTTTTCTGTCTCTTAGAAGGACACTTGTCATTGGCTTTAGGGCCCACCTGGGTAATCAGGGCGATTTCATCCCAAGATGCTTCACTTCATCGTACCTGCAGAGACCTTTTTTCTAAATAAGGTCACCCTCATAGGTTCTGGGGTTAGGACGTGGGGGTCACAGTCCCAAGCACTACACCATGAGAGGCAGAGGCATTCAGGTGGGCAGTGGAGGGTGATGGGCACTGGCACAGTAGAAACTGGCGCAGATGGGCTGGTGTGTGAAGCTGGGCTAGTACCTTAACGGTTTGCATCCTCCATCTCCTCATCTGTAACGTGGGGATGTTCATAGAAACGTCCTCTGTAGGCTGCTGTGGGTGCCTGGCACACAGGGAGTGCCAGTTGTTGTGTGGTCTCGTCTGGCCCCCACCCGCTCCACCCCTGGACCACAGCCCTGCAGTGGGAGCCAGAGCCTAGCCTCCCTTGTTCTCTCTCCGCAGCGGCCCACCCATGTGCCCGGGACAATGGCGGCTGCTCTCACATCTGCATCGCCAAGGGCGATGGCACGCCACGCTGCTCGTGCCCCGTCCACCTTGTGCTCCTGCAGAACCTCCTGACCTGTGGCGGTAGGTGTGACCTCAGCTCTTTCTGTTGGGACGATGGACGGGGAGCTGGTTCTCTGCCTGCCAGGTCACTGCCTGGCATCCTTTTTAACTCACAGACCCTGTGACATCCACTCTCCAAAGCAGATGGTCTTTTCTCTTGTCCTCCTTTCTTTCTTAGTGCGTATATATATATACATATATGCGTGTGTGTGCGTGTGTGTGCGTGTGTGTGCGTGCGTGCGTGCGTGCGTGTGTGTGTGTGTGTGTGTGTGTGTGTGTGTGTGTGTGTGTGTGTGTATTGAGTGCTATGAATTTCCCTCTAAGAACTGCTTTTGCTGCAACCTACAAGTTTTGATAAGTTGTCTTTTCATTTTCATTTATTCAAAATAGTTTTTAATTTCTCTTGAGACTTCTTTGACCCCCCTGTTATTTCCTGGGTCTCTCTGACCGCGTCCTGCCCAACTACCCCTTGCCCTCCAGCCAGGGAGCACTGTGACTGAGTCCTGCCCCACCACCTTACTCAAGCCACCACAAGCACATAGTGGGTGCCGACCGTCTGCTCTGACTCCCTACTCACCATGGGGGTGCAGTGGAAGCGCACATGCACACAGTGAACAGTTGTACATGCTGGCCTGACAGCCCAGCCCAGCCAGGAGGGACAGATCTGGGTCCCCTTGTCCAGTGCCCTCATGGTGCGTATGGAGACTGAGACCTAGAGGAGAGGCCACCTAGCTTCTCAGCAGGCAGGACCGAGTTTCCAGCTTTTCTCCTTGGTGTCATACCTGCCGAGGTTCCTAGTCAGTCCCCTTTTCCCTCCAGTGGTTTAAAAAAATATATGCACACCTACTTCTGGCACATGTTTATTTGTCCCCTGCCTTCATCACCTGCTAAGCTGGAGGCAGGTTGGTGACTAGGACACACCTGGCAGCAGAGACAGTGTGGGGACAGCACCCTGCAGTGGGGCGCCTGGGAGCACCAGCTTGCATGCACTTCCATTGCAGGGTTTCCCCTGGCCAGCTGGGCGGGGGGTGACCCTGCACTCTGTCCCTGCCCAGAGCCCCCCACGTGCTCCCCTGACCAGTTTGCGTGTGCCACGGGCGAGATCGACTGCATCCCCGCGGCCTGGCGCTGCGACGGCTTCCCTGAGTGTGACGATCAGAGCGATGAGGACGGCTGCCCCGTGTGCTCGGCCGCCCAGTTCCCCTGTGAGCGCGGTCAGTGCGTGGACCTGCGCCTGCGCTGTGATGGCGAGGCCGACTGCCAGGACCGCTCGGACGAGGCCGACTGCGACGGTGAGCCCCGGTCAGCTGACCACCCCGTCCCTGCTGTCCAGGCTGCAGAGGTCACGTCCAGCTGGCCGGACGCAATAGGAGCTCCATAAAGTCTTTGTTGCTATTGTTGTTTTGTGCCATTGAGTCAATTCCGGCTCATGATGACCCCAGGTGACAGAGCAGAAACTGCCTTGTAGGGTTTCCTAGACTGTAATCCTCATGGGAGCCGATCACCAGGTCTTTTCTCCCACAGAGCCGCTGGGTAAGTTCAAACCTCCAGCCTTTTGGTTAGCAGCCGAGTGCTTAACTGTTGCATGACCAGCACTCCCAGAAAACCTTTACCCAGAGGGAAACCACCAGGTCTTCATCAGGTTGGGAGGCAAAGAAGTTATTTTTAGGCCCAATGAGCAACCAGACACCCCCTCCCCCACCGCTAGGCAGTTTGGTTTGAAGGCAGAATGGTGTGAGAATGGGCTCACCTTACCCCACTCAGGTCAAGAGTTGTACAGAAACCCAAGGCAAATAAGAACACTTACCTCTGGGTGGTTTCTAGCAAACCATGAACCTGGAATGTTAGTTACACAGAGATTTGTTTTGGGATCCTGGGCCCACTCTGACCAACAGGATTTTCCTCTAGGCCTTGACAATGAAACATACATCTTCTGTGCTCCTTCTTGAATTTCCTTTTATCAGTGGCCTGTTGCTTGGTTGCCTGCCATGTGTTGTCAGTGGCATGGCCCCATGACTGCCACTGAGCTGTTGATGTGGTCCCTCTTGCTGCCTTCCCTGAAGCCGCTGGGTCCTGTTCTTGGATAACTGTGGGCCCAGCTTCTTCTTAGATGCCATCTGGTGACTGTCCACCAACCCCATTCATGATGAGCGGCCAGCGTGGAGAAGAGGAGAATCTGGAGAGTCATTTCCCCAAATGTTTCTATGAAGCCACAGTTAATTGTTTCCAGCGTGCCGACCCCTTTGAGGATTTGATGGAGGCTGTAGAACAGGGGTCAGCAAACTACGGCTCACAGACCAAATCTGGCCCGCTGCCTATTTTTGTATATAAAGTTTTATTGGAACACTATCGCACTCATTCTTTCCATATTGTCCGCGGCTGCGTTTGTGTTAAAACCATAGCTTTTAGTAATTGCAGTAGAGGTCATGTGGTCCTCAAAGCCTAAAACGGTGACCATCTGGCCTTTCTAGAGAAGGTCTGCTGCCCCCTGCTGTACACCCAGGAGAGGTGCTGAGCGTACGGCACAGTGTTGCCCACGATGTCTGAGGATTGCTGGCCCTGATTAGGAGCTAGGAGTCCCTGGGGGGTGCAAACGGTTAAGCACTCCACTACTAGCCAAAAGGTTGGTGGTTCCAACCTATGCAGGCCTCGGAAGAAAGGCCTGGTGATCTGCTTCTGAAAGGTCACGCCTTGAAAACCCTAGGGAGCAGTTCTGCTTGGCACACATGAGGTCACCCTGAGTCAGAATCGACTCAACAGCAGCTGGTTTGGTTTTGGATTAGGAACCACCCCTATTTCCTCCCTTCTTAAGTGTGTGTGCTGGCGTGAAATGCCATGCTCCGTGGCAGGTCAGAAGCCTCCTCCCCTGCTCCATTACTGCAAACCAGCTGGCTGGGAGCCCGGAGAGGGGCGGGGGTGCCCAGAGAGGGGCGGGGCGCCCAGACAGGGGCGGCACAAGTGGGAGCTTATAGAGCAGGGATGTGGGTCAGCAATGGCTGAGCGACCAGGCAGCACTTTTCTGGATGGAGCGTTTGGGAGAAGGGACGGGAGGAAGTAGCTGGGGTCCGAGGATCCAGCCTTCTCTCCCTCCTCCTACAGCCGTGTGTCCTGTTGGTCACTGCTCAGGCTGTGTGCCCGCCTTGAGTTCAACTCCCTGTTCCTGACCCTCTGCTGGGCCATCCCTGCCCCAGTCCTCCGGGGAGACGGGGCTCCTCTCCGTTTGCTACTCTACTCCATGCCCCCGCCACCTCCAGGAGAGCCTTGAGGGCATGGCTGTGCCTCCCCGTGTCTCCTTGGTCGGTTCCTGGGAGATACCTCCTGGAGGAAGGAGGCGCTGAGGCCCCTTCCCTGCCAGCCCTAGATTAGCCCTTGCCGGGGGAGGGCGCTAGCCGGGACCACCCCACGCGGATTTGTTTGCTTTGCGTTTGCCAGTCTCGGCGGGTGGGCCGGGAGCCCTGGCTGGTCTCGGCAGGGTGCCCCGGCGCCTCTGAGTGTGCGGCCTCCCGCAGCCGTCTGCCTGCCCAGCCAGTTCCGGTGCGCCAGCGGCCAGTGCGTGCCCATCAAGCAGCAGTGCGACTCCTTCCCCGACTGCATTGACGGCTCCGACGAGCTCATGTGTGGTGAGTGGGCACAGGGTCTGCCCTGCGCCAGGATCTGCCCGGGAACATGGGGGCCGCACTCTGAGAGGGGCAGGCGGGGTGGGGGCTGAGGAGGTGGGAGCTCCAGAGGTGGGGAGGCCTGCAGGGGCTGAACTGGGAGGACCGATGGAAGGGGAGCCTACGGGGAGGAGGGAGGCCAAGCCTGGGGCTTTCCCAGCTAGGGGCACAGGGCTCCTGGGGGCAGAGGTACAGAGGCAGGACCCCCGTGCCAGCCAGGCTGAGCATCCTGGTCTGCCCGCAGACTTTGCCCACAGCATCGGTCAGATAGTCAGACAGCAGGACAGACCCTGAAAGGCCCGTGCTCCTGCCCCCAGCAGCTGCAGTTGGCTGAGGAGGGGCGGTGTGCACACACATGCAGACACACGCATGTGCCGACACATAGGGATACACAGATATGTAGATACACATGGAAATACACACATACATGTACAGACTCTCGTAGATACACAGGTATACAGATACATACAGAGACACACAGGCAAATAGGTACACAAGTATACAGAGACACATAGGCGCACATACACACAGACACACAGATGTGTACAAACATGCAAATGCACACGGACACATACAGACACATGTAGACACAGACACGTGCCCATGCACAGATATAGAGATATACTCAGACACGTACAAACAGACATATAGACACACAGATACACAGGTACACACACAAGTACACACACACGGCACAGCCATGTGTGCCACCTGCCCCTCCATGGCCTGTACTGTCAGGGCTGCGGGCCCAGAGGATGAGGAGGCCAGGGCAGTCAGGGAAGGCTTCCTGGAGGCAGTGGCTCTTACATTCAGACAGGAAGGGAGCCAGAGTCCCATACAGGAAGTAGGACTGTGTCAACGTGTCCAGGGACGTGACTACTCTTACTACGGAGGAACCTGGCTGACAGTGCTGACCACAGGAGAGACAACTATGGGGAGGAGGGGAGGAGGGCATCCCCCAGGGGCTCTTGAACACTTCTGCACCCTCTTGTCTACCTGGGTCAGTCACCTCGGGGACTAGCACAAGAGAGTGGCCTGTGCCAGATGGCAGCGAAGGGGTGATCTGAGCCTACCTGTCTGTGGGCGGTTCTCCAATCTGACAGTGTCTGTCCTTGGGACCCCTTGGGCCAGGAGGTGATATTCATCAACAGCCAGGCCTGTCACCTGAGCCAACAGGCCTGTCCCTGGGGCTGACGGGTTTCCTCCTTTGGGTTTTCAGTCAGCAGGAGGGAACATGAGTCATGCTCCACCCCTTGCTTGGTGCCCCCCTTTGGGCCAGCCAGGACTCCTGGCCTTCTGTGGCAGGTGGGCTGGGAGCTCAACAAGCCCTGCTGGTCCCTGGGTGCACCCGCTGTCCCACCCAGCCCCTCACATGGACGAAATCCACTGCTGGACGGGCTCGGAGACCCCAGCACCTGCCCATACCAGCAGCCTGGGGGTCACCACCCTAAGCCGCTCGCCCAGTTCTTTGAGGTACAAGATAGGCGGGCTTTGGCAGGCCGTGCTGGGAGAGCTCGGTGCACACGCTTCTAGTCCCACCAGCACAGCCCCTGAACAAAGGGAGCTCGGATGTCAGGCCGCTTTGGGGGAGATGCCAGTTAGAGGCTGCCGGGAAGTAGGTGGGGGGAGCCAGGCAGTGGGGGAGCAGCAGGTCGGTGGTACTGGGGTTAGCATGGCCCCCACCCTAGCCCAGGGCCCCGCCTCTCCTCCCTCCCTCCATCAGTGGACCCTGGGGCCTGGGCAGAAGCAGCCCCTCCAGGGCACATGCTGTCTTCCCCAGCCCCCAGGAGGGCCCTTTGATGTTCATGTTGCCATCCCTCTGTCATCCTTGGCAGAAATCACCAAGCCACCTGCAGATGACATCCCCGCCCACAGTAGTGCCATCGGGCCTGTCATTGGTATCATCCTCTCGCTCTTCATCATGGGTGGTGTCTATTTCGTGTGCCAGCGTGTGGTGTGCCAGCGCTACGCAGGGGCCAATGGGCCCTTCCCGCACGAGTATGTCAGTGGGACCCCCCACGTGCCCCTCAACTTCATAGCCCCAGGCGGTGCTCAGCACGGTCCCTTCACAGGTGAGGAGCCGAGATGGGCAGGGGCCATGGGCAGAGCGAGGGTCCAGGCAGGAGAGCTGGTCCGTGGATCAAGAAAGGTGCTTCCATGCCCTCTTCTTGTGTGCGTAACAGAATCACGGCCCTCAGACTTTCCTGCAGAGCCTGCATCTGGCGTCAGATTCCTCAACACAGAGGCCTACACAGCCACTACCTGTCCTTTGGCATTGGAGGTGTGGGAGAAACTTGGGACTTGACCTCCGATATTCTCATGTCCTGAACAAAATCACCCATTGCTGTCGAGTCGATTCCAACTCGTAGCGACCCTATAAGACAGAGCAGAACTGCCCCAAAGGGTTTCCAAGGAGCGCCTGGTGAATTCGAACTGCTGACCTCTTGGTTAGCAGGTGTAGCCCTTAACCACTGTGCCACCAGGATTTCCTCACGTCCCCTGGAAATGAACACAGGACAGCTACGCTCCCTCGAGAGGCAAACGGCCCACTCACGTAGCTCACAGCTTTGTCCTGAGGGCAGTTCCAGTTTGTGGCCGAGCATAGTTATGACCACTCCACGCTGTGGGTCATCAGGAACACACACCCCAGAGGTGACATTTGCAGGTGCCCGGGGGCTGCACCACAAGGGTGAATCTTGCTTGTTCATACCGCAGCACGCTCGTGGCGTGTCTGAGATGGTGGGGTCCATTGGTGCAGAACCCCACAAGGGTCACTGTGAGGCCTGGAGGTACCCCTGCAGCTTCACCTGGTGGGCAGCCAGTGCCTGCACAGCCTGGCTTCCTCTCCCCTGCAGCCCCTCCCAGAGACGTGGGCCATGAGCCCCCAAAGCCAGCCTCATGCAGACCCCCATGTCCGTGTGCACATATGACCTTCTCCTTGCAGGTGTGGGACCACTGGGGATTCCCAAGAGCTCTTGGGAGCCCCCGGTGGTGGTGGCAGCCTCATCACCCTGGCACACTTCGCAGAGAACAAGGCCCCATCTGTGCGGGGCTGGCTCTGTGCTGAGACCCTCCGTAGTCCCTCCCGCAGTGCCTACAGTGACCCCTGGTGGGAGTACTGTTTACCTGCCTGGCTTACAGATAAAACTCCAAGAGCTCCCATTGGTGGTGGCCAGAGAGGCCTGCAGGGCAGCGCTGTGGGTCTGCTTGGCTGTGGCTCAGACAGGACTCTCCTGCCTGACCCTGGTGCCTGGTGGACAGCCAGAGCTAGGACGATGCGCCGTGTCTGGGGCAGCCCAGCGCCTGACCCACCTTGTCGCCTTCCCCGCAGGCATCTCGTGTAGCAAGTCCATGATGAGCTCGGTGAGCCTGATGGGGGGCCGGGGTGGGGTGCCCCTCTACGACCGGAACCACGTCACCGGGGCCTCGTCCAGCAGCTCGTCCAGCACCAAGGCCACGCTCTACCCACCGGTGAGTGCCATCAGGGGCCTGTCACCATCCTGCCACCGGCACTGGCCGGCCTGGGGACTTCTGTGACCTCAGGGTTGCTAAAACCATCAACTCTTCAACCCCCTCAGAGAATGACGGGTGTGCTTACTACCCTCCCCCCTTTATTCTTTTCTGTTTAGAAAAGGGAAGTGCTTGCCCATGGTGCACAGTCTGGAGGCCCCACCGGAGCACCCAGGGATGGAGTCTCACTCTAACCCCCTTTCCAGGGCTCTGTCTGGGTGTCTCCGGCGTTCTTCTTGCCGGCCTGTGTTCTGGCCACAGGTGCCCCACGGTCCCGCCTTGGGCTGCCTCCTGCATGTGGGGGCCGTAGGGCGCAGCTACTCAGAATGTGCCGGGTGAGCTCCCTGCAGCTTATCTGTCAGGAACTCCCCATTTCCCACCCTGTGTGAACTTCCTCAGGGTGCCCTAACGAAGAACCACAAAGTAGGGGGCTGAAAACAACAGAAGCGTGTTGTCTCACAGTTCTGAAAGCTAGAAGTCTGAACTCGGGGTGTCAGTGGGGCCGTGCTCCCTCCGAAGGCTCTAGGGGAGGATTCTTTCTTGTCTCTCCCAGCCTCTGGTGGCCCCTGGCATTCCTGGGCTTGTGGCAGTGTCACTCCTGCCCCCATGTCCGTTGTCCCTCTACGTGTCTTCTCTTTTCTAAGGACACCAGTTCTTGGGTCAGAACCCACCCTGCCCCAGTGCGACCCCGTGTTAACTGAGAACATCTTCAAAGACCCTGTCTCCAAACAAGGTCACGTTCACAGGTGCCAGGTGTTTGGACGTCAGCCTACCTTTCTGGAGGACACAGTTCAATCCATACCACCACCCAAGTCCTTGCTGGTTCCCAGAAAGTAGTTGGATTGTTTTCCAAATGACAGACCAACACAGGATGCCTTCTGTGGCTGATATGCTCCTGGAGGCTTTGGCAGACCCTGGCGTGATGGGTCTGCTTCAGCCAAGCCACACCCCTCAGGGAGACAGCTGTGAAGAGGGTGAGGCCCTAAAGCGCCCCCCGGTTCTCGAGCTTTCTCCAGGGTCTCCCCCACTTTCCCCGGGGTCTCCCGCACTTGCCCCCGGGTTTCCCCGGGGTCTCCCGCACTTGCCCCGGGGTCTCCTCCACATTCCCCTGGGGTCTCCTCCACTTTCCCTGGGGCCTCCCGCACTTTCCCCGGGGTCTCCTGCACTTTCTCTGGGGTCTCCAGCACTTTCTCTGGGGTCTGTCCAGCTAGCCCTACCACGCCAGGGGCTACAAACAGAGGGTCCACCCAGGTGTCCTTCCCGCCCTCTGGGTGCCCCTGTGCCTGGGGTGTTGCTCCGCCCTTATCTTGCTGGTGGGCCCGGGGAAGGCCTGGAAGGCAGAGGGTGTTAGTCATCTCTGGTCACAGCACAAGAGCTGAGGCTCTGGGGGCTGCAGGGGCCGGATGTGCTTGGCTGCGCTTAGGGCGGAGCTAGTGAGGAACCAGAGCCTGGTGGTAGAATACTCGCTGTGGTTCTTTATTCTTCTCTTCCTCCCCGCTGCTCCAGCTGTCTCCTGCCTCTCAGATTCCCCATGGCACCAGCTAGAAACCCATGTGAGGCTAAGCTGACGCCAAGAAGCAGCCCGTTTGCCCCCAGTGCAAACGCGGGGGTGCTCAGGAGACTGGATTCTCCTTCCCCAACAACTGTAGAGGGCACCCCTGCCCCAGGCTCTGCTGGGAGCTGGGGAGTCTCCTTACAGAACAGAAGAGGACACTGCCCCAGCTAGCTTTTTTAAATTAACCAATTATTTTGCATCAGTAATACGAGCTCAGTTTTTTTAATGAACACTTTGTTGTTGTTGCATGCTGTCAACTCAATTCTGACTCACAGCGACACCACGGGACAGAGCAGAACTGCTCCGTAGGGTTTTCTAGGCTGTAGTCTTTACAGGAGCAGGTCACCCGATCACGCTTTCTCCCACAGAATGGCTGGTGCGTTCAAGCTGCTGACCTTTTGGTTAGCCAAGCGCTTAACTGTTGTGCCACCAGAGCTCCTTAACACGTATTACTGATGTAAAATAATTCATCGATTTCAGAAATACTGGCTGAGTCAATGTCATGTCTCGTTCCTGGGTGGCGCAAACGGTTAAGCACTCAACTATGAAACGAAAGGTTGGCGATTCGAACCTACCCGGAGGTTCCTAAGAAGACAGGCCTGGCGATCTGCTTCTGGAAGGTCACAGCCTTGAAAACCTTATGGAGCAGTTCTGCTCTGCACACATGCGGCCACCATGAGTTGGAATCAACTGGATGGCGATTCACAACAACGCTATGTGTTAATGGTACAGGAGAGTAAATGGTGGAAACCTTGCGGTGCCCCTCCCTCGGGACAAGCAGGTCCTTCCTGGAGGCATGCCCTAGAGCAAGTTTCTCCTGTGCCCTTCCAGAGGTCACCTGTACACCTACGAGTGTACAAGGGTGTGTACCTTTCTTTCCCCAGCAAAGAGTAATTGTTTAACTTTTTACTTTGAGATCATTGGAGATTCATGCGCAGTTGTAAGAAAATACAGAGACCCATATCCCCTTCACCCACTTTCCCCTAATGGTAAACCATCAGCTGCCACAAAGTCGACTCCGACTCATGGCGACCCCATGTGTATCAGAGTATAACTGCACTCCATAGGGTTTTCAGTGGCTGGTTTTTCAGAAGGAGATCGCCAGGCCTTTCTTCCTAGGTGCTTCTGAGTGGACTGGAACTGCCCAGCTTTTGGTTCACTGTTTGCACCACCCAGAGATGCCTCCCCCAGTGGTAATAGATTAGTATAGTATAGTATCCCAATCAGGAAACTGATTTTGATACGATCCTTCACCTTATTCAGATTTATCACCTGCTTTACTAGAGGGTCACTAGGAGAAGGAATCAACTCATTGGTAATGGGTTTGATTTTTGGCTTTTACTTGTGTGCTTTTCAAAGCCAAATGGCAGCCTCTGCAGACTCCGCTCTGAACTTTGCTTTTTGCTACCAATGGTATGCAAGAGCCGGCATGTACTGAGTATCCTCATGCTCCCACTGTCCTAGCGTCCTGGTGCGCCACACCAACCCTAACCCAGCTCTGTGAGGAGGCACCGTCGTCCCTGTTTCTCAGCAGAGGAGACCAAGAGAAGTGGAGGCTGCTGGCTTGGGTCATCCTGCTGGTAGGCGGTGGAGCTTGGTTGTCTGACTCTTGACCCGCACCCTGCCCTTGCTCTCCTGTGTCCTGCAGTTCGTGCTGCATCCTGCCTTCAGCTGCCCCGATCTTGTTAATGGCCGCATAGCACCCCTTGTGAAGTAGTGTGGCCAGGCTCACGCTGATGGTCTGTCCTGTGATTTGCCCTCCCGTGCAAAGATAACAGGAAGAAAGTCCTGAGTGACCCCCTCGAGAGGGCCAGTCCACCTTCCCAGCAGCAGAGGCCACGGTGGCTAACACCGTCCCTACCTACCTTTCTCTCCACCAGCCTAATGTAGGGTGAAAGGGGTATCACGTTACCTTAATTTCTATTTTTCTTATGACAGATAACACTGAACATCTTTTTGTGTGTTTAAGAACCTTCACAGTGTTATTTTTTCAGATGGGTCTACTCGGGTCCTTTTTAAAATTGGATTATTGGTATCTGTCTTCTTGATTTGTAAGATCTCTCGACATAGATTGATACAGGCACATTCTTCATATAGTCTTGTTTCTCAGATTATTTGCCCAGCAACCTCTAAATGTGACCTTATTTGGAGATAGGGTCCTTGCAGATGAAACCAGTTAAGATGAGATCATACTAGATTAGTTATTGTTGTTGTTAGGTGCTGTCGAGTCAGTTCTGACTCATAGCAACCCTGTGTACAACAGAACGAAACACTGCCTGGCCCTGCGCCATCCTCACAATCTTTGTGCCTGAGCCCATTGTTGCAGCCACTGTGTCAATCCATCTCATTGAGGGTCTTCCTCTTTTCCGCTGACCCTCCACTCTACGAAGCATGATGTCCTTCTCCAGGAATTGCTCCCTCCTGGTAACATGTCCAAAGTAAGTGAGACAGACTTGCCATCCTTGCTTCTAAGGAACATTCTGGCTGTACTTTTTCCAAGATAGATTTGTTCATTCTTCTGGCAGTCCCTGGTATATTCAATACTATTCGCCAACACCGTAATTCGAAGGCATCAATTCTTCTTCGGTCTTCCTTGTTCATTGTCCAGCTTTCGCATGCATATGAGGCGATTGAAAACAACATGGCTTGCATCAGGCACATCTTAGTCCTCGAGGCGATGTCTTTGCTTTTAAACACTTTAAAGAGGCCTTTTGCAGCAGATTTGCCCAATACAATGCATCTTTTGATTTCTTGACAGCTTTTTCTGTGGACGGTGATTGTGGAGCCAAGTGAAATGAAATCCTTTGACAACTTTAATCTTTTCTCCGTTTATCATGATGTTACTTATTGGTCCAGCTGTGAGGATTTTTGGTTTCTTTATGTTGAGGTGTAATCCATTCTGAAGGCTGTGGTCTTTGATATTCGTCAGTACGTGCTTCAAGTCCTCTTCACTTTCAGAAAGCGAGGGTGTGTCATCTGCGTATTGCAGGTTGTTAATGAGCCTTCCTCCAGTCATGATGCCCCACTCTTCTTCATAGAATCCACTTTCTCGGATTATTTGCTCAGCATACAGACTGAATAAGTATGGTGAAAGGATACATCCCTGACGCACACCTTTTTTGATTTTAAACCATGAAATATCCCCTTGTTCTATTTGAACGACTGCCTCTTCATCTATGTACAGGTTCCCCATGGGCACAATTAGTGTCCTGAAATTTCCGTTCTTCACAATGTTATCCATAATTTGTTAGGATCCATACAGCAACGATTGTGAGGATGGCACAGGACCGGGCAGCGTTTTATTCTGTTGCACATGGAGTCGCTGTGAGTGATTCTAATGGTGACTCCATGTGTGCAGAGTAGAACTGCCTCGTAGGGGTTTCAAGCTGTGACCTCTCAGAAGCAGATCGCCGGTCCTGTCTTCCGAGGCACCTCTGGGTGAGTTTGGACCACCAACCTTTCAGCTCTTTGTTGAGCGCTTTACCGTTTGCGCCACCCAGGGACTAGTTATAGGTTAAAGTATAAATACAGTGAGGAAATTAGCCCATTGCCTGGGGTACGTGCTGAAAATATTTTTTCCCAGTTTTTTGTCTTTTGATTTGGTTATGTTTGGCCATTTAGTGAAGTTATCAATCTGGGCTTTTATGGAGTCTGAGGGTTTTTTGGATGCTCGGAAAGCCATCTGGATTCTGATCACAAAAATGACTCCTTTCCTGCTGTCTTTCCTAGCGTTCCACGCTTTCATGTTTTATGTTTAGATCTTTGGTGCCCCTAGAACGTAATTAGAGGTACTGCATGAGGTCGGCGACCAACTGTCGTCACTGGTGCCTCCCAGGTGACCTGCATTAGTTGGTCCAGTGAGGAGATAGGACCATTTGGTAATTTGAACGGGGAAGTTCAATATACGGAATAGTTAACAAGGCATTGAAATAATGGGGGATTGGCCAGTAAGAGTTAAGAGAACTTTTCGAGAAAATATTTAAAGAAATGGTTCTTTACTGAAAAAGAAACTTGAAGGCCCTTCTTTTAGACCCTGGAAGCTTCTCTGGAAGTTCCATCAGCCCGCACTCTGTTCCCTGACCGTGTGAGCAACGGCGAGTTTTCTGTTGAGGGTTTGTTGGGGTCTTCACCCTCCTGTGTGGTTCACTGTGTGCACGGTCCCAGGAGACCCCGCCCCGGGGAGGCTGTGGCCTAGTGTTGCCTCTCCTGGGGTCTCCGGCCAGCTCCTCTCAGTCGATTCCCCCAGCGTCTCCACCACAATGGGGCATAATGGGCAGAGCACTGGAGTTGGAGTTACAGACTGGGCTCACATCTCAGTTTGGCCACCTTCTGTGTGACCTCTCTGATCTTTGCAAACATAAAAATAGTAATGTCTTCCTCACAAGGTTGAAAGGCTGAAATAAGGTCATTCTTCCCCTCCTATACAAGGTGAGAGGCCATGCTTGACCCCAAATGTGGGCTCCTTTTTCTTCCCTCCACGGCCTAGCCTGGCATCTCAGGCTCCCAAGCAGAGAGCCACTGGCTCACCCCAAGACTGGGGAAGTGAACTTTACAGGAAACCCACCTCCCGTGGCCCAGGTGCAGGGAGACGTGGGAGCTTGTGGGGACATCAGGAAGCCAGGCTGTCCTGCTGCCAGGGGTGGGGCACAAAGGGGGTGTCTTAGTGACCTAGCGCTGCTATAGCAGACATACCACATGTGGGTGGCTTTGACAAACAGAAGTTGTACACTTTAGGAGGCTAGAAGTCTGAACTCAGGGTGCCGGCTCTCGGGGAGGTCTTTCTCTGTCGGCTCTGGAGGAAGGTCCTTGTCTCTTTTCAGCTTCTGTTCCTTGGTTTCTTGGCGATGTTCATGTGGCTTGTATCCACTCATTTGTTCTTCCTTGCTTCTGTGCCTAATCTGCTCTTTTTATATCTCAAGAGTGATTGGCTGAAGACACACCAAACATTGATATGACCTCATTAATGTAACAGAGAAAATTCTATTCCCAGATAGGATCACGTCTACAAGTATATTGCTGTTGTTGTGTATTTCTGACCCATAGCGACCCTGTAGGACAGAGTAGAACTGCCCTGTAGGGTTTCCAAGGCTGTAATCTTTATGGAAGCAGACTGCCATATCTTTCTCTCACGGAGCAGCTGGTGGGTTCAAACTGCCGACCACACCACCAAGGTTCCTTCACACAAGGATAGGGGTTAGGATTTACCACACATATTTTGAGGGGACACAGTTCAACCCATAATAGGAGGGCTAGTGCCTCTTTGAAACTCGGCCTCTGAGTTCATGGGTGAGCATCTGGCGTGGATCTGGGGTGGTGGATCCACAGGCACCTCTGCCCCCTCCCCTTCTCCTGCAGCAAACTTCAGGGTGTGATGGCTGCTCTACCCCCCACCCCCCACCTCTGGTCTCACCAACCCTAACTGTTACGAGTCGCTATGAGTTGGAATCGACTCAAGGCCAGTGGGTTTATACTTGTGTTATTATCCTATTTGAGAATCGGTTTTCTTTGTTACGTTAATGAGACAGTAACAGTGTACGGTATGTTTTAAGTCAGTCTCTTCTGAGATATAAAAGAGATTAAACAAGCAAGTGAGCACGTGGAGATGGGGGAAGAGAGATGGCACGCCACACGAAGGTCACCCAGGAGCAGAAGCTGAAAAGGGACAAAGACCTTCCCTGAGAGCCGGCGCCCTGAATTCAGACTTCTAGCCTCCTAAACTGTGAGAAAATGGATTTCTGCCTGTTAAGGCACCCACCTGCACTGTTTCCGGTACAGCAGCGCTAGGAGATGGAGGCGCTAGCCCGGCACCATCCAGAGGAAGGATCCAGGGGAGTGTGGCACCAGGCTAGCCGGCCGGCGCAGCACAGAACCACCACACTGGGGGCGAAAACCCAGGAGGAGGGCAGCCGCTCCCGAGGAGCACTGGGTAACCCCTTCTTTGCTCCCCCCAGATCCTGAACCCACCACCATCCCCTGCCACAGACCCCTCCTTGTACAACGTGGACATGTTCTACTCTTCAAACATTCCTGCCTCCACAAGACCATACAGGTAAGAACCCCCCACAGCCCTCCATGTGCCATTTGATGGGTGGGAAAACCGAGGGAAGGCGCCAGGGGCTGATGATGATGGGTGTGCGCTGGGGCTCTGCTGGCCCCGTCCCGACCACACCTGGCCGCCTCCCCACCGAGCTGCACTGGTCTGGGTGTTCTGAGTGGGCTCTCTCAGCTCACAGGGTAGTTTGTGAAGCGGGACATGCTGCTGGCAGGTGTAGCTGTGGAGTTGTGGGCCTTGAATGATGCCACAGGGGTGTTCCCACCCACATGGCCAGTCCAGGCCCTGGTGCCATGGGAGGCTGATGTGCGGAGGTGAAGGGCTCGGGCTCCGATGGCATGGTGTGAACCCCATCTGTGGGACCCTGGCAAGTGATGTCGCCTCTCAGGGCCTCAGTCCTTGGCAGGATCAAATGGGTGTGGGAAAAAAAAGACCAGACCTACTGGCCTGACAGAGACTAGAGAAACCCTAAGAGCATGGCCCCGGATACCCTTTTAGCTCAGTAACGAAGTCACTCCTGAGGTTTACCCGTTGGCCAAGGATTAGACAGGCCCATAAAACAAAACAAGACTAAAGGGGCACACCAAGCCTAGGGACAAGGACTAAAAGGCAGGAGGGGACAGGAAAGCTGGTAATAGGGAACCCAAGGTCAAGAAGGGAAAGTATTGACGTGTCATGGGGTTGCTAACCAATGTCATAAAACAATATGTGGACTAACTTTAATGAGAAGCTGGTTTGTTGTAAACCTTCATCTAAAGTACAATAAAAAACATTAAATAAAATGGGTGTGGAGTGCTGGCCGTATTACCCAGCACGTGTGGGGCCCTCGACACATGTGGAGTCCTCGGCTGGCGCAAAAGTCTTCTGCTTGACTGCTAACCTAAAGGTTGGTGGTTTGAACCCACCCAGCAGTACCATGGAAGAAAGGCCTGGCAATCTGCTTCCCTTAAGATTACAGCCAAGAAACGCCTATGGAGTGGTTGTACTCTAACACACGGGGTGGCCATGAGTCCAAATGGACTAGATGACGCTGGTAGGTTCAATGGTCCTTTCTCCTTACTTGCTACATCAAATGGTCCATTTAAGCCTGAGAAACCCACAGGCCTGTTCAGCAAGACCCTGCCTCCCCCAGTGCTCCCATACTAGGGTCACAGGCCCGTCTCTCTCTCTGGGTGGGGTGAGGCACTTGGGAATCTTGAAAAGTGGAGTCCCAGCCACCTGATCTGTGTCCAGGGGCTGGGTCAGAGCCTGGGTGGGTGGGGTGAGCCTCAGCCCCTTAACCCAGTGGTCTCAGCCAACAGCACCCACCCCCAGGTCCACTGGGGCCCTCACCCCAGGTAAGCCTGAGTCTGGTGAGGCAGGTGGGCTGCGCTCAGGCCTCCTGGAGCTCAGGGCCTTGGCCACGTCTTTGGGACCACCTGAAGTGGAGACAGGTTACACTGCCGCCTAGTGGCCAATTTTGGGAACTCCTGGGCCCAGCCGCAGCCTCCCTCTCTCTCTACTTCCTCACAGCTTGGGGTGGGCAGCATAGAAAAAGGGGAGCCGAACAGCCCCCCTGCAGAGGCAGCTCTTCATTTCCAGCCTCCTCTTTACCACGTACCTGCCCTCAAGGACCTGCGGTGGCTTCCTAGTGCTTCAGTGTCACGTCCAGCCACCACTGTCCACCTTGGCCGTCACGGGCTATGAACAGCAGCCTCCCCTGTCACTGACCCCGTAGTAGTCACACCAGACAGATTTGTCCATCTCTGGTCCCACCCTGTGCCTTTGCTCTTGCTGTTCCTGATCTCGATCCCCCTCCCCATGGCCCACCTCACAGCATACAGGGTCCCTTCCTGCTTCCAGGCCCCAGGAGGTGTGTAACAGGCTGCACCTTCTTTGGGTGTCGGCTCCACCTTCCAGCTCCTGTGAGCCCCTCTGCAAAGGGCCGGGGCTCTCAGACACACCACAACCGCAGCCCCGGCCCCATACGCTGATGCAGGATTTCTGCGCTGCGTGTGGGCGCAGGAGGCATCTGGGAGGTGACGTCACTGTGATGGAGGAGGAGGGGAGACATCTCCTGGAGTCAGATTGTTTTAACTCAAGATGAAACCATCCCGGCCATACAGTCTCCAACGTTTATAGTAACGATGTAATGGTGAAGGGTTGCCAGCACTTTCTTATGTCAAGTACTACATCTAGCACTTTCCACGTAGCTTCTCCTCTAACTCCCAGCCACCTTGTGAAATGGATACTGTTTCATCCATGAGAACCTGAAGCTCAGAGAGGTTAAGTCAGCTCCCCAGGTCACCCAGCCAGTCTTCTGACCTTGACAGGCAGGCTCTGGGGTCCTTGTTCTCCACAGAGGCGACCTTGGCCTGGGGCTCCAGGCCTTGCCGGGGCCCAGGCTTACAGTTAACAGAGCCGTCCCTCGTAACAGCCCTGCAGGGTCAGCGCAGGCACACCTGCTTTACAGGTAAGATGGTGAGGCTCAGAGAGGGTAGTGACCTGCCCGGGCGGCTCAGCTGGGGTGGACCTGCCTTGCCCCAGAGCTTGTACTTGTTAACTGTTCCAGGGCACCTTACCCGCTGGGGCGGACATGGCCATGGGCATCCCCGAATCAAGGGCCCACCCCTTTCTCTGTCCTCTGCAGGCCTTACATCATCCGCGGCATGGTACCCCCGACGACGCCCTGCAGCACCGACGTGTGTGACAGCGACTACAGTACCAGCCGCTGGAAGGCCAGCAAGTACTACCTGGACCTGAACTCGGACTCAGACCCCCACCCGCCCCCGCCTACGCCCCACAGCCAGTACCTGTCGGCGGAAGACAGCTGCCCACCATCGCCGGCCACGGAGAGAAGCTACTTCCACCTGTTCCCACCCCCGCCATCCCCCTGCACGGACTCATCCTGACCTCGGCCGGCCGCCCCGGCCTCTCTGCGCCCCTGTAAATATTTTTAAATATGAACAAAGAAAAAAATATATTTTATGACTTAAGAAATAAATATAGTTGGGATTTTAAAAAGAAGAAATGTGAACAGTGATACGGTGGGTGGGGCTGGGAGAACTTTGTACAGTGGAGAAAATATTTATAAATTTAATTTTTTTAAATGTAACTGCTGTTCTTTCGTGCCCTGTGTGTGTTTGAGGTGAAATCCCAAGTTGGTGTCCCCATGGAGTGAACGCCAGGCTCTGGCCCACCTCCGGAACACCTGTCCTCCTGGGTGAGGGCTTCTGTCTCTGCTGGATTCCCAACAGGATGAGCCAAGACCTCTCTGGGCAGAGGGCAATGTGTTCACTAGGCGTCATCTGCGGTGCAGTGAATGACTTAATATGGCCCTTCTAGCCTTAGTCTTTATAACTACCACCCAGTGACTGGGTGGGACTCTGCAAATGAGGTGCTTATGGCCCACCAAGGGGATTGGATACCAGAAAGTCAAACCCATTGCCAGTGAGTCAATTTCGACTCATAGCGACCCTATAGGACAGAGTAGAATTGCCCCATAGGGTTTCCAAGGAGTGGCTGGTGGATTCAAACTGCCAACCTTTTTTTGGTTAGCAGCCAAACTCTTAACCACTGCGCTACTAGGGCTCCAGGGGGATTGGATAGCTTGCTACTAATGTAAATAAGGTGCATGGCATCCTTGTATGGAACCCTAATGAGGGGACCGGTCAGTTTTGCCATCACACTAGGCTTAAAGGGAGACAGACAGAGAGGAGCTGTAACACTGAAGACAGTGATAGCAGGAACCAGGGGACCAGGGCAAGATGGCTGCCACGGGGCTGGCCAACCCACGCTACTAAGAGATGTAACACTTGCCCAAGAAAGCCCCCAGCACGGCCTGGTGGCAGAGGGCAAGAAGAAGCTGTCCTGATTGAGGGACTGCGTCCTGAGTTGTTCCTGTTACTTCCCTAATAAACCGCTTAACTGTAAGTATAGTTCATGAGTTCTGTGAGATGTGGCAGCGAATTACAGAACCCAAAGATGGGAGGAAGTGTGCTGAGGGAAGGGGAGCAGTTGATGTTAGAGATGATGGAGTGGGACAGCAGCTTGGAGAAGAACTTGGACATTTGGGACATCTTTAACCTCTGCCTCATAGGAACCAGCTTTGTGCTGATCCTTACAAAAGAAATTTATTCATTTAGTTGGTGTCAGAACAGTGGAGTTCCCTGCAACAGCCCAGACTCACTGGAATATTTAGTTTTGGAAAAAAGGTGATAAACGAGAGAATGAGAAACCTTTGTTTTCTGGATGGGATTAAAAACACCCATGGATTAAAGCAGCTGTTACGTTGCAATCAGTTACCCAAGGCAAACGCTATTTATGGGAATTAGGAGTGGTGGATCTAACTCCTGAGGAATAGGCTAGTTGGATGCATAGGAAATCGAGTGATAAAGGCAAGGGAGACACAATTCCTTGGTTTCTGTTACCAGTGATAGCTGCAATAGCAGGGAAAAGAATGTAGGAGTGGATTGTAGCACTGAACCAAGCCCAGATCCTGTCTGGTCAGAGCTATGACTGCTAGTCTCAGGGTCCATCTGGAAAGGAAAAAAGTGTAGGAGCAACAGGAAGTTCCTCTACAACCACTGGTCGCCAAGAAGATAGTCTGGGTGGGGAACGGGCAAAACCAAGAAACTATTGAAACCAGGGGATATAGTGTAAAGGAGTTGCATCGGTTTGTAGATCAGTATCATCAGCTTCCAGAGGAACCATCACTAAAATGGATTGTGAGAGTGACTAATTTAGGGTCAGTGTCTTTAGTTTTGAATGCTGCAGAATGGAAGAGTATGTTTGGGTTGATGCAAGACCCACAACTCACTATGGAACAGTCAGGAATGATGATACAAGATCCGGTTACACAGCAAGTTAACCCGGCGACAACAGCCAGCCTGGTGGACTGCATAAATTTGCAGTGAGATTTGTTTATCCTGAGAAGGGAAACTGCCCCTCTCCCCCTCTAAATACCCAATGGAACACTCCAGAGGAAGCAGCTGACGTGCCGCTAATGCAAGCCATGCTGGAATGGCTTTATGGTGATCAGGATATTCATCCAATGAGTATGCCCCTTACACAGGTCATGGCAGATATGGTAACCAAGGGAGCCCCTTCTACATGGGCACCCCACATAACCTTGCTACTGCAAAACAAAGCAACAATCTGAGAAGACTTGTTGGATCTGTTGGCAGAGCTTTCCCGCACGGGTCTTACAGATGCGGGAAACATAAGGGTGATTCATAGGAAAATGAGAATAGACAATAGGGTAAGAACTTACCCTAGCAGGACAGAGATTTTTAGATGGTTACTAAGAGATGGGATGAATGCAGTGGACATTGATGGAGTTGAGACAGGTTCTAATGCAACACTAGAAGAGGCTGGGTGGACCAATGGAAACTCTTGCTGGTCCCCCAACGTTAAAGAGAACTAAACAAGTTCGTTCTGTTCAACCCAGTCGGAAGGAATTTAATGATGGGGAGTCCCACCTGGGGCCATTTGAAGCCAAGCTCAACTAGTTGATCAAGGTAAGGATTGACAAGGGGGCCAGGGTCTTCTGGTCCAGCCCCTAGCAAGAGACCCAAGGCCATATGCACATGTGTGGGTATAACGGTCTAGGGGTGGGGAAGAGACTTTCTTGGGGCTCCTGGACACAATACCCCAATGTACTGTAATCCCAAATCCTGCCAATAAAATCTTAAGGGGCTTAAGGTTAGACTGTGGGTATCTGGGGGTGCAGTGGTTGATGGGATTAAGGTGAAAGTTTGGATGAGAACTGGAAGATTTAAACAGATCTTGTATGAAGTAGTTGCATCTCTCCTACCTGAATGCATTATTGGTATGGATATTATGTCTAATTGGGGAACACTCCCTCTACCTGATATTGTAAAACTGAAGGCATGTAAGTCTGCCCTTAGGCCAGTACTGATTGAACATGCTAAATGGGAACCATTAGAATTGCCCAAACTCACTCAGGTTGTTAATTTGAAACAGCAGACTAAAGGAGATTATTGCTTTGGTTAAAGGCATGCTAAAAGCTGGAGTGTTGGTGCCGACAAATTCTCTGTCAGCCCGTGAAAAATGGCTCATGGAGGCTGACAGTAGACTATCGAGGCCTAAATAAAGTAGTGCCACCTGTGGCTTCAGCTGTTCCAGACATGGTATCAATAGTGCAGAAAATACAGCAGGCTAAAGGAGACTGGTACTCAGTGATTGATCTTGCAAATGCCCTTTTCTCATCCCAATCTCGGAAAAGAGCCAGCCTCAGTTTTCTTTCATGTGGGAAGAATTCCAATTTACTTGTACTGTACTGCCACAGGGTTACTTGAATTCCATGGCTTACTGTCATAGTTTGGTTAGAAGAGACTTGGACTTGGTGCAGATCTCAAGTGTAATGATACATTAAATTGACAATATTATGTTAATATCAAATACTGAAGAACAGGCTAGGCCTGATTTGAATACAGTGGTGGCCCACGTGACCAACGAAGGCTGGTTAATCCAGAAAAAATCCAGATCCCTGCCCAAATGGTGAAATTCTTGGGAATAATTTGGGCAGGAGCCACCCGTGACATTCCACAGGCAACCAAGGATAAGTAGACTAATCAGAAGGCCCAACGTTGGGTTGGTCTGTTTGGATTTTGGAGAACGCATATTCCACATGTGGAAATATTGCTGGCTCCCATCCATAAAACCACGTGGAAGAAAACTGCATTCGAACAGGGGCCAGAGCTACAGCAGGCTGTCTGAATTACAGAAAGCAGTCTTACTCTCCCTGCCTTTAGGCCTTTATGATCCACATTCAGACATGATTTCTGAGGTGTCTGCCACATGTGCTTATGCAGACTGGAGCTTATGGCAAAAACCTGAGAAT
This sequence comes from Dugong dugon, assembly GCA_030035585.1. Classification (NCBI taxonomy): domain Eukaryota; kingdom Metazoa; phylum Chordata; class Mammalia; order Sirenia; family Dugongidae; genus Dugong; species Dugong dugon. Next base: position 134,193,985 of record CM057467.1, read on the forward strand.
ACCACCCTATGGTGACCATTGGGATTCTGGACTAGAATGTTTCCAGATGCTGCAGCACAATACACACCATTTGAAAGGCAATTAGTTGCCTGCTATTGGGCATTGGTTGAGACTGCCTCAATGACAGAGGATGTAAAATCATCATGAGACTTGAAATACCCATAACGTCTTGGGTGATGTCAGAGAAACACCCTAATAAGGAAAGCAGTGCCCAAACAAGTTCCATATAAAATGGAAATGGTTCCTCCAAGAACAAGCTACTGGGGGAACGCAGGGAGGCACCCACCATACCCAAAAGCAGGTAGTCACTTTTCCCATAGGTCCTACCCTGGAACCCCTGGGAAGCTGCCAGAGCCTATCGCTACATGGACAGTGCCCTATGAACAACTTTATGCTGACCAGCAGAAGGCTGCTTGGTTCACGGATGGCAGTTCCAAGGTACATGGACAACATGTGATGTGGAAAACTGTTTGCATTAAGACCAGCAGTTGGAAAGACTCTGAAGAAGGTAAGAAGAGGTCAGCTCAATGGACTGAACTGCATGCTGCCTTCCTAGCTGTGATGGAAGAATTGCACAATGATGAGAGCTCATATGTTTGGATTTTTATCAGTTCATGGGCAGTGGCCAACAGCCTGGCTATATGGTGAGGTAAATGGTCAATGGAAAATTGGACTATTAAGGGGACTCCCCTGTGAGGCATGAACCTATGGAAGGCACTCTGGGAACTTAGAAGGCACATATGAGTAGGACATGCTGATGCCCATCAGAAAAACCCCCTTCCTGGATCAGAAGGCGATTGGAATCAGCAAGTGGACCTATTGGTATGCTCACTAGAGATGGCCAATTGAGTCCCTGAAATGAGTGGACATGGGGGTGCTGCAGCAATGTAGAGATGGGGTGAATCTAGATATATCCCCCTTGCACTCTCTGAGGCACAAAATGCCCATAAGGACTGCTGTGTCTGCCAGCGAGAAAGACAGAGGTTGCAGACAGCTAAGATGCAGATTCCCCACAGGAAGGCCCTGCAGGTAGCTGGCAAGTTGATTGTATTGAGCCAAGGATGTCAGTGGCACTAGTGGCTACAAATGGGTCCTCACAGGAATAGATCCTTACTCTGGACTGGGCTTTGCATAGCCTGTGACAGACGCAAATGCCAAGAACACCATTAAGGGATTGGAACAAAAGATACTGTACCAATTCGGGCTGCTGAGTTATATTTCATCAGACCAAGGAACATACTTCATAGCCCTCAGGATGCAGCAGTGGGCCAAGAAACATATTAAGAGGATATACCATGTTGTATACTACTCTCAGAGTAATGATTTAACAGAGAACTGGAATGGACAATTGAAACCTTTGTTGTGTAAAACAGGAGATAAAGGCATGAACAGCTGGCTCACACACCTTCATGAGTGTATGCTCACACTCAACATGAGGGGGCAAAGAGAGGATCACCACTGGACAGATTTCTACACTTCTCTGGGGATCTGGGGAAGAGGGGACGGGGGAGGATGCTGGTCCCACTGTACAGTTCTTCCCCACATCACCTAAAATTGCCTTTTCCTGCTGGATGATGCAGTTCCAGGACTAGGGATGGAGCTACAGGTGCCAGAAGCAGGGGTGATCCCTAAGCAAGAGACTATAACTATACCCGTGAACCTATATGCCAGAATTTCCAAGGGCCTGATGGAATAGATTGTACCTTCCCCTCATCTGGCAACATCGAGGTTGACAGTGAATACTGCCGTATTGCCTAGCGGTCGCGATAGACCGCTAGTGTTGTACCTATGTAACCCTACCCAGCATGAATGGGAGTGGACTGAGGGGGAAGCACTTGCGGGGCTGCACTTGCTACCAGCAATCTGGATCAGCACAGCAGTTGAACCTGATGTTCCTTCCCAAGGTGGAAAAGTTTGGGTAAAAATAAATTCAAATGGAAGGAAGGAGTAATAATAGCTGAAGGTAAAGGAATGAATAAATGGATTATGCAGTGGGGGAAATCTGACATTATGCTGATACCTCGAGAGAGATTCAGAGCAAGGGAATAATCTTGTCTCAGTTAAAATTTATCAGAGGCCAGAGAGGGTGAAGCCAAGATGGCTTTTGGAGAACCTGACCACATCAGATGGACGCCTGCAGCCGACCTGAATGGCTGGTACCTGAGTAACCACCCTTACGACTCTTTGCCCTATTGAAGGATGAGTTAATGACTGTTTGGGACTGGTAAAATGACTAGGCGGGGGAAGTTAATCCTTCAGGAATAAAAGGCCCAATGGCTAGAAGACCCAGGGGGTGGCTGTAGTGCAGTGAATTCCTTAATATGACCCTTCTAGCCATAGTCTTTGTAACTCCCACCAAATGACTGATTAAACCCAAAAAAACCAAACCCGTTGCCATCAAGTCAATTCTGACTCATAGCGACCCTATAGGACAGAGTAGAACTGTCCCATAGAGTTTCCAAGGAGTGGCTGGTAGATTCGAACTGCCAACCTTTTGGTTAGCAGCTGAACTACTCTGCTACCAGGGCTCCAATGATTGGGTGGGACTATGCAAATGAGATGCTTGTGGCCCACCAAGGAGATTGGATAGCTTGCTAATAATGGAAATAAAGTGCACGGCAACCTTGTGGGGATGGGACCATGCAAATAAGGTGTGTGGATCTTTAGTGAGGGAATCGGTCAGTTTTGCCATCCTGTTAGCCTTAAAGGGAGACATGGAGAGAGACAGAGGAGCTGTAACAGGGAAGACAGGGAGAGAGGCAGCGGGAGACTGCAGGAACCAGGAGACCAGCTGTGGTTGGGCTCGCCGAGCCACGGAGCTCAGAGATGTAACACTTGCCCGAGAAGTCCGGCAGCAGGGCCTAGCGGCAGACAGCAAGAAGAAGCTGTCCTGATCGAGGAACTGCGTCCTGAGTTGTTGTTCTTGTTACTTCCAAGTTGATCCCAATCCCGAGTTTCATGGGCATAAGACCCGTGCGGTCTTGAAGGACCAGCACTTGGTTTAATGTCCTGCTGTTGCCGTCTTGAAATTCTTAATCTCTTTTGAACAAGGGGCCCCACCCTTTCATTTTGCAGCTTGCTACGCAAATTACATACCTGCCCTGCCTGCAGCTGGCTTTGGCCGCTCCCTGCTACTGTCTGCTGTCAGCTGACCTGTGTGTGCCCTCCAGGGCCGCTGTCCATCGAGATGGCACTGGGGGTCTGGAGGCTCTTCCTGGCCCCGTGAGCCTGGTGGATGGGGCTGCAGAGCCTCACTTGCTGAGCTGCACTCACTTGGGCTCCCAGTACCCCTGCATCCCTTCTGCCTCCAGGCCCCCCCACCTTGCCCATTCCTGCAGACAGGCGGTCAGTGCCTGGCCATCAGGCATCCAGCCAACATTTCCTGGGGCTGCTGTCTGCCCACCCGGCGTGGGTGCTGGAGAAGACAGCTAAGGCCTGGCGCCTGCCCCTGGGGTCCCCGATCTGGGAGGAGACAGACCTAAACCAGCAATGGTGTGTCATGGCGAAGCTTGGGCTGGTCTCCAGTCGCCCCTGCCACCAGGCAGGATGCCCATGTCCAGAGGGGAGAGCGGAAATGTCCACCGCAGCAGACTTGGTGGGGCCGGACCCCAGTCAGAGGTCAGGGAAGGACGCCCACACTTGGTGGTGGGTGCACCCCACTTAAAAATCAAAACACAAGATCTGGGAGAGGCACCCTCAGTCTCCTGGCCTTCTAACAGGACCCGAAATTGAAGCCTTGAGCCCACCCCAAGGGGGCTGGGAGGCAGGGGGAGGAGAGTTGTCACAGCCAAGCGCAAGACCCCTCACAATGAAGAACCCCTGAGACCCAGGAATGCAGGAGGAGTGGATGGGGAGGTGGCACCCATGCTGGGGACACTACTGAGTGACCACCAGCTAGGGGCGAGAACAAGGATCCTCCCGGGGCCAGGTGTACTGGTACAGACCTTTGGGGAGTGGTCTCTCCTGCTCCCGACTGTCCGCCCCCCCCCCCCACCAGGTGATGAGTCTGGGACGGCAGGGATGGAGATGGCAGACTTGCTGGTGCCACCCCGAGATCAGCTTGGGCTGGGAGCAGACCTGAGCCGAGAGTGCAGGAACCCCACTCTAGAGTCCGCCATGGCTTCCTGTGCCTCCGGGAGGAGGGCCGAGTTTGCCTGGGAACGCTGCTCCACAGCTGCCAGCTTCCTTCTCTGCCTGGGGTTCCCCACCTGTGGGTGCAGGTAACGTCACCCGGGAAAAAGCTGAGTGGAGTGCCTGGCCCCGGCCCCGGATAAATGGAGCTGTGACCTATTAAACTCGGTGGGGCGGTGGGCGGGGAGGGGGGGGGTTGGGGGAGTAACCCCGGGGCATAATGCTAATGCCAGAGAGCGCACCCAGGGTCCCCCACCCTGGGCCGGCCTCCTGGGGGCTCAGGGCCCCAAGGGCTCGAGATACCTGTTTTCAGGTTGGGCCACGCACCCTGAGGTGCTAACTGAAGCACAAGCCACAAACCCAGAGCCCAGGGGGGAAGCCTTTGCAGGCTCAGAAGCAGCGGCTGCCTTGTGGGGATCCCTGGGTGACTCCCCTTTCCACTCTCCTGCCCTGCCAGCCATCTAGACTGTGAGGGCCTGCCAGGAATCAGGGCACAAGGTGGCAAAGGAGCTGCCTGGGCTGCAGAGCCCTGGAGTCCCGCAGCCCTCCCCTCCCCCCTCCCCAGCTCCCAGTGCGTTGCCCCCACGTGGAGTCATTGCCTGGTTAGGGGTGCCGCCTGGTGGCCAGGGGCCTCTTCTGCACCCTCCGCTGGACCCTTTCTGCCATGCAGACGCCTACCAGGACCGCGGACCAACCCCTGGCCTCCTTCTAGGTGCCAAATAAATCTGCCAGCTTTCAGTAAGCACCTATTGTGTGCAGAGCCCTGCATTTAAGTCACCTGCGTGCTGGGGGAACCCAGAGATTAGTCAGGTGTGGCCCCTGACTAATGAAGGTCCTGCAAATCCGGGGGTGGGGCCAACACAGTTTTCAAACCAGAGGGGGAATGGCATTCCCCTGGGGAGGCAGGGAGGGCTTAGTGTGTTGAAGAGAAGGAAGAGAAACACAAGAGTTAGGTTTCCATGTGTCACGGATTGAATTCTGTCCCCCTAAAAATGTGTGTATCAATTTGGCTGGGCCATGATTCCCAGTGTTGTGTGGTTATCTTCCATTTTGTGACTGTAATTTTATGTTAAAGATGATTCAGGTGGGATTCTAACACCCTTACTAAGGTCACATCCTGTGGCCAATGTAAAGGGAGTTTCCCTAGGGTGTAGCCTGCAGCACCTTCTGGAAAGAGAAGTGAGCAGAGAGACATGGGAATCTCCCACCAGCGAGAAAGCAGTGCCGGGATCAGAGTGCATCCTTTGGACCTGGGGTTCCTGGACTGAGATGCTGCCAGACCAAGGGAAGACTGATGACAAGGACCTTCCTCCACAGCCGACGGAGAAAGCCTTCCCCTGAGCTGAGCCCTGAATTTGGACTTCTAGCCTACTAAACTGTGAGAGAATAAATTTCTTTGTTGAAGCCATCCACTTGTGGTATTTCTGTTATAGCAGCGCTAGATGACTGAGACACCATGTTAAAATGGGTTGAACCTTCATAACCTACTAGAGCCCCTGTAGTGGGTTGAATAGTGCCCCCCTCTCCAAATTCCTCTCCACCCAGAACCTCAGAATGATCTTGTTTGGAAATAAGGCCTTTACAGATGTAATTAGTTAGGTTAAGATGAGATCATACCGGATAAGAACCAGTTGCCTGAGGTGTATCTTCAACGAGGAGGTGAAGTGAACCTGGTTTATTTCATCTGAACATCACAACAGCCCAGCTAGGTAGATGGTGTCTAGATGAGGAAACTGAGGCTCAGGCAAAAAGCAGCAAGGCCAGAATTTGTGTTTTTTTCATTTTTTTGCTCAATTGCTGCTTTATCCAATACATGTTACCAATTGGGGGTGCTACTCAGTATGGCCCGAAGGAACTCTGCCTTCCCTCCAAACCGGCTCTCCTCCACGGTGACAGCCACCACTCCCCGAGTGCCTTGCACCCCTGCACCCCTTGCTGAGGTCTCCCTTGTGTAATGGGCTCCCTCCCCTCAACCTTATCAGCAGGGAGTCATTTGCTCAGCTCAGCCCTCTCCAATACCTGATCCTAGGAGGGGGTGAGAGCTGTTCCTTGTCCACGGGCTTATATCTGCCCGGGGCACTGTGGGAAGGCAGCCTCCAGGCAGCTGGACAAGAATCATGTGACTGGGCCGTGGGCATTTCTACTGCCAGGCAGGCCACAGGGGGAGCAGGGATACCTGTGATGGGGAGGGGTCCTGCCTGGAGAAACCTGGGTGGTGAGAAGGTGGGGGGGCTCCGGCAGAGTTCTTTCTCCCAGCCACTCTGCTGGCTCTTCACAGCTTTGGGGCCCCCTGTTGGACCACACCCTCAGACCAGGGGCCCAGGGGTCTCACCAAGGTAACCTCTTGCTAGCTCTTCTCCCAGACTCCCACAGCCCTACCACTTTGCTCTTTTCTTTCCCCATGAGCTTGATGGCAGCCTGTTAAACCTGAGCCCTAGTCCTTAGCAAGGAGTCCCTAGGTGGTGCAAACAGTTAAGCGCTCAGCTACTAACTGAATGGTTGACAGTTCAAACCTACTCAGAGGTACCTTGGAAGAAAGCCTGGTGATCAGCTTCCAGGTCACAGCCTTGAAAACCCTGTGGAGCAGTTGATGTCAACTAACAAAAGTCTTTAGCAACCCCAGCGGCTCCGCTTTCTTCCAACACTCCGTCTACAGTCTACAAACATCCCTTTGCCGGGACAGGAGCTCCTCACCCCTTCCCTACCTGGAGTGGACCTTCACGCACTGAAGAAAAAGGAAGAGAAACACTAGAGTTACATTTCCAAGCAAAAATGGGGCTGAACTTTCATAACCTGCTGGAATCCCTACAGTGGGTTGAATAGTGTGCTGCTGTTGTCAGGTGCCCACCCTGTGCAGAACAGAACGAGACACGTGCCCCCTGGCCCAGCCCCTCTGGCCCGGCCCCCTGTGCCCCCTCCTGCTACTCTGGCTCCAATCTGACCTTTCTGAAGCATGGGCATCCCTGAACAGGCCCCTTTCCCACTCCTAAACTTTCCCTGGCTCCCACTGTCTGAGCATAAACCCCGTTTCCTCTCCCGTCCTCCAAGGACTCCCTCCCTGGTTGGCTCCCGACCTACTTCCTCTTCTCTTTCCCCAGACCTGCTACCATCCCCAACCCAGTCCTCCAAAGACAGTGCATTCCTCACACCACGCTCCACCTGTGCCCCAGGTTCTCTGGGACACACCCTCCCTCGCCCTCCCCTGCACTGAGCACACCTTGGGAATTGCTTTTGGTCTTGACTGTGTCCCTCAGTAGCCTCTGTGAGCAGCAGGGTCAGTGAGAGCAACATCTGCCCTTGGTTGTTGCCTCCCTAGAGGCCCGGCACCCTCAGGGCTGAGGCACAGGTGGGTTGATGTTACCACCTGCACTTTACAGATACACACCAGAGAGTCAGAGAAGTTAGATCATCCAGCCAATAGGGGCAGCACTTGGTGCCCAAATGCTTCCTAAAAAAACCAAACCAGCTGCTGTCCAGTCAGTTCTGACTCACGGCGCCCCCACGTGTTGCACAGCAGAACTGCACTCCATAGGGTCTCCAAGGCTGTGACCTTTCAGAAGCAGACTGTCAGGTCCTTATTCTGCGACGCCTCCGAGTGGGTCCAAACAGTGAAACTTACAGTCAGCGTTCCAGCGATTAACCATGTGTACCACCCAAAACACCAAACCAAACCCAATGCTGTCGAGTAGAGTCCAACTCATACTGCCCCATAGGGTTTCCAAGGTTGTAAATCTTTACAGAAGCAGACTGCCACATCTTTCTCTCACAGAACTGTTGGTGGGTTCAAACTGCCGACTTTTAGATTGGCAACTGAGCGCTCTAGCCACTGCATCACTAGGGCACCTTTTGCACCACCCAAGCCAAGCCCGTTGGGATTGAGTCAATTCCAACTCATAGTGGCCCTATGGGACAGGGTATAACTGCCCCAAGGAGCAGCTGGTGGATTTGAACTGCTAACCTTTTGGTTAGCAGCCGAGCTCTTAACCACTGTGCCACTAGGCCTCCTTTGTACCACTCAAAAAAACCAAAAAACCCCAAACCCGCCACCAGACTGAGTCCAGCACAACTAGATGGTGCCTGGCTACCACCACCGACTGCTCTGACAAGGATCACAGCAGAGGGTCCCGGACAGAGCTGGAGAAAAATGGAGAACAAAATTCTAACTCACAAAAAAAGACCAGACTTACTGGTCTGACAGAGACTGGAGAAACTCATAGAGTATGGCCCCCAGACACCCTTTTAACTCAGTACTAAAGTCACTCCGAGGTCTACCCTTCAGCCAAAGATTAGACAGGCCCATAAAACAAAACGAGACTAAATGGGCACACCAACCCAGGGCAAGGACGAGAAGGCACGATGGGACAGGAAACCTGGTAATGCGGAACCCAAGGTCGAGAAGGGGAGTGTTGACACATCGTGGGGTTGGCAACCAATGTCACAGAACAATATGTGTATTACTTGTTTAATGAGAAACTAATTTGCTCCGTAAACCTTCATCTAAAGTGCATACACACAAAAAAGTAAAAACCAAACAAAAAAACCAAACCCATTGCCGTGGGGTCAATTCTGACTCCGCCCAGGTGCTCCTAAATGCTTTCTAGGCCTCAGCTAACTCATCTGTAAAACGGGACTGATAATATTGTTTGGGAGCTATCGGCAGTGAGCTCCTTCTGGAGAGTTGGCCTCCAGCCACAGGATCTGCGGCAGGTGTGAGCTGGGGAGGTGCACCCATGTTTGCACCAGAGACCCAGTTCTCCAGGTCTGGGAGCTGACCTGACAAGCCAAGCTGGGCCCGATTCTCCCTGCAGTTCGAGGCTCTGAGAGTCAGTGAGGTGGAGGAGCTCAGGCCAGCTGAGGCCTGTGCAAGGGATGGGGGTGTGGGTGCACAGATGCTGAGCCCAGAAGGCAGCCTGCTGATGGGAGCCAAAGGAGGTGGGAGGCGGGGGACGCAGCCTGGCACCCACTTGGCAGCTCCAGCCCCCACCCCCACACGCAGTGGCCAAGTTCTACCCCTGGCGGCAGCCTGGGGAAGCCTCCCAGTCACCCAGTGACCCTATTTGACCTGGAATGACCAAGCCAGCACCATCCGAGCAGCTGCTGGGAAAGGCCTGTCAGTCCCCTGCATGGATCCCCCACTGTGGTTCCAGGCCCGGCGTCCTCCGAGTAAAATGTGCATCGGGGGCTGTTGAGTTCTCCGGGACACGGTGGCACTGTCCTAAGGGACATTCGTGACCCTGCCCCACTGCCGCTCTTCTTGTCCTGTCCCTCTCCTGCCACGCCCCAGCGTCGCCTGTTCCCTCAGTGCGTCAAAGCCCCGCCTCGGGGTCTCTGCGCCAGTCTCTATCCCTGCCACGCTCGACCCAAGAGCCCACGGCTCGTCCTTCCTGTCCTGCGGGCTTTGGTGGAAATGCCACCTCCTCGGAAGGGCGTCCAACACTCTCTGCCACCAGCCCGTCGGCTTCCCAGATGTTTCCCTGGCTGTGGACTGAGTGTCGGAGCCGCGAGGACGTCCGCGCCCCTGTACCCCACAGTCCTTGCACACCTGCAGCGCCCCATACAGAGCTGCTGCACGAACGGATAGACCAGCCTTTCCCGCTCAGGCCCCCATCCCAAGCACATCCTTGGGGTGCGACTTTGCATTCGATTCCACTCTGGCCTCGCTTCAGGAGGCGAAACTTGTTCGTCCTTTTCATCGCCCATGTCTAACTTTTGCCCTCTTGTTGATTTCCATGAGACTCAAAGGCGCCTCGAATCTACGTTAGGACAAGGCAGGCTGTTAGGAAGCCCCTGAGGCGGGCGCCCGCGACTCTTAGGTGTCCCAGGCCGGTTCACCGTACGGAAAGGGGGTCCTGGAGCTGGAAGGCCTCCCGGGGAGGAGCGCGGACGGTTCTGTAAGCTGCTTGTGTGTAAATCCTTCTCGAAGACAAAAAGGACACCCATTCTATTATTTGCACACGTCTGCTTTCTCCCGCGGAAGTGGGCGCACAGCGCGAGAAGGGAACGCAGCCTCCACCACCTTCACCCCCCAATCCTGGCACAGCTACCTGACGTGGGTGAAGCGATGATGGCTTCCTTTTACAAAACTCAGCGTGGAGAATGCGGGCATCGATCCCGCTACCTCTCACATGCTAAGCGAGCGCTCTACCATTTGAGCTAATTCCCCAGCTCCGAGTCATTTCCGTCGCCGGGAAACACATAGCACTCACGTCATCACCCGCGTCGCCGCGGCCGCAGCCCCGCCCCCGGCCATCGCGCACGCCCATTGGCTCCCCTGCCTCCCGATGCCCGCAGCCTGGATTGGTTTGGCTCCATTTAGTTTTAAAAAGCATTGACTCCTCGGATTGGTAGTCAGCAGCGTCCGTCAGGCGGAGTCCCTGCTGTTGCTACGGCGCAGGGGAATCCCACCAGGCTCCTCCCGGTTTCTGATTTGTTTCTCAGACTCCGGCGTCCTAGAGGTTCCGGATCCGTCAAGTCCATGGGAAAAGAATGTGCCTCTCGCGCTTGACTGATGGCGCCCGCAGGCCAATCGGAGTGGAGGCCGGGGAGCTGTGAGGCCACCCAGTAGGCTGCAGGGGGCGGGAGAGGGAGACCAATGCTCTTTGCGCTGTGGGCGGGGCAGAGCAGCGATTGGTGGCGAGGCGGCCGGAGGGAGGGCGGGGGAGCTCAAGGCCTGCTTGATACGTCCGCCATTTTGGGCGCTTCGCTGATGGTTTCGGTGAGCGCGTTTCCCGCCTGAGCGCGACTAGCGGCGGGTCGCGGGCACCTCCAGGTAACCGCGTGGGGAGGCGGCGGGGCGGGTCGCGGCGCGGGGGGCGCGTGGCGGGGTCCTCCGCTGAGCCTTGGGGCGCGGGCAGGAGCGTCCGGTCCCTCTTCCCCTCCCCCCCGGAATTCGCTCGCCCCGCGGCTGGGAGGCGGTGAGTCCTCCGGCCGTCCTCGCCCGCCCTGTCAGGCCGCGCTCCCCGCTGAGGCCCCGCCGGGCCAGGCTAGGGGCGGGCGGCAGGCCTGGCGGCAACTCTGCGCCCGCCTTGACGGCCGCGGCCTGCGCGGCGCGCGGGTGGGCGAGGCGGCCGGGGGAGGTGCGCTCCTCTCCAGGGCTCCGGCTCCAGCCGTCCCGCCGCCCCGAGCGCCGCCCAGGGCCCCGCACGCGGCCGGGTGTCCCGGGAGTCCCGGGCCCGGCCGCCGCTCCTTGGAGCGGGTCAAGTTGAGGCAGCACTTCGCGGGGCGATGCGCGAAGGCCATTGTTGGACACCAGTTTCCGTGAAACAAGTTTTGTCGGTTTCAGTTAATTCGCCGCAGAGTCGTGCGATCCGCAAGAGCCCGTTTGGAGTATTTAAATGTCCTTCCAAGTGATTTCTAACACCGCTTTTGTGACTCGAATGCAGACCTGGTCGCGAACGCCTCCTTGGCGAATATGAGCCGGGGGGATGGCCCTCCTTGTGGCTGGAAGTTCCTCCCTCTTAAAGAAGCCCCAGTCCCTGCAAACTCGGAGGTCGTTCCTCCTAGCCAGGTCCTGCTTGCTTTGATTACAAGTTGGACTCTTGCATGTAGGTGGACGGAACGAGTCCTTGGGTGGATGTCTGCGTCCTGACATCTCAGCCTCGTAACTTCAGGTAATTTGCTCAGTTCTTGACATTTTCTTCGTAGACCGATCGAGCTGTTTACGTGTTGCGTTTATGGGAGGGGCACTTTGTAGTTATTTCTTTCATCCTCGCAGCTCTTGTTAGTGTTGGTATTGTCCCATTTTATTAATGGGACGTTTACTTTGATTTTATCGTCAAGGTCATGTTGCAGACGGACAACAAATGGGAAAGGGACCCCGGATTTCCACCCCTGGAATATGCCTTCAGTGGCAAGTGTGTGATACGCGGTTAGCCGTGGTGGTTGAGCTTTCTTCACTCTGAAATTAGACTGCCTGGATTCAAATTTTGGCTTGACCACTTTCTCGGCTCTGTGACCTTGGGCAAGTCACTCAACCTCTCTGTTTCCTCTGAAATATGGAAATAATAATAGTAGCTACCTCGTAAGGTTGGGAGTAAATGGTTTAATACAGGTGAAGTCACTAGAGCCGGGCTTAGCACATAGACTTGGCACAGTAATTTGTGGCTATTATTAGTTTAAATTTGATTTCTAAATATTTAGTTACTATTAGGAAGTCAGAGGAGCCCTGGTGGTGCAGTGGTGACACGCTCAGCTGCCAACTGAAAGGTCGGCAGTTCTAATCCGCCAGCCACTCCGAGGGAGAAAGATGTGACTGTCTGCTTCCATAAAGATAACAGCCTTGGAAACCCTGTGGGGCAGTTCTACTCTGTCCTGCAGGGTCACTATGAGTTGGAATCAACTCCAGGCAGTGGGTTAGGAAGTCAGATGAGTCTGTAAGGCCTGGCTCTTCGTGACCATCTTAGAAAGCTCTGTGTATGTAAGAGGTCATTGGGACTGGAAAAGTGAACTGGAAGTTATTGGCATTTTTTTTTCTGGGAAGGGGTGGTTGGAGATTCAGTTAGATACTTTTGGTAGAGCAGTTCGTGGCATACCTCAGAATGTTCTCTGTACCAGGTGGTTAGATACAGAAAAGTCCACTAAGAGCTTGAGTAGGACTCTGTTCTTCATGTGGCTGGCAAGTTAGCTTTTGGCCCCAGATAAATAACTCCCGAGTTTCTCAGTGGACCCATGTAGGTTGTTATGGAGGTTTACATTAACGTAGCTAAGATGTTGAAGGTTACTGTGTATTAAGATATACTTCAGTGAAGATAGTTTGGGAAATAACTGTTGTTTTTGATAATGGATACTTTGAAAGCTATTTTGTCCCTGTCTGATCAGGGAGTCTGGTATATGTGACAGGATGTCAGCCATCCAGTCATGTGTACCCTCGCAGTCTTCTTTCTTGTCCTATGTTCTTCTCCAAATGTGGTGCTCAGACAGAACCCTTCTTGCTCTTCTCTGGGTATTTGTCTGGGACCCAGCTTGCTTTGGTGCACTGGGGAAGTGTGTTTTCATATGCTCAGAAGAGATGAGCATCTTGCTGGGTAAAACTTACTAAAGAACAGGAAGAAGATTGTTTTTGGGTTTAGAAAGTTTTAGCCTCTTTTATGTAAAGTATAGCAAAAAAAAAAAAAACTCACAAACTTGCTGGTTTTATTTCACTAATTGAGAATTGGACCATAGCTGGACAGAAAATGAATAGTCGTAGAATTAAGACTTGATATAGAGTAAGATTTCTTTAAGATAAAATTTTTCGTCTATTTGGCACATCAATAATGTGCTTTTTACAAGTAAAACATTTTTTTAAGCAGAGTATGTGTTAGGATCAGTATTTAGTTTGTTTCCATGATAAACTTGTATCTTTCAGTTTTATTTTGGTATTCGAGAGGCAGTATATATTGGTCTGGAGCCCTGGTGGCACAGTGGTTAAGAACTCTGGCTGCTAACCAAAAAGATTGGCAGTTTGAATCCACCAGCTGCTCTTTGGAAACCCTGTGGGACAGTTCTGCTGTGTCCTTTAGGGTTGCTATGAGTCGGAATCGATTTTATCAATTTTTTTGATATTTCGGTAAACAATTTCACAGTGTTTTACTACACTTTAAAAAGAGTAAATGAATAGTGATGATGAAGCTCTTCTGACAGTCTGCTTGCTCATGTAGAGCTTGCATCGATTAGATTTCAGAAAAGCACAGGAATCTGGTCGCCCCGGTGCGTCGGCCTCTGAGTGCCCGGTGTAGTCTCAGCGGTGTCGGTGACTGTTTTAGGTTAGGACTTCCTGAGAAAATAGGCCTGCCATCTTGGCTTTAAGCAGCTTTCCTATGTCGTTGTTTAAAGAGAACCTCAAACAATTGGTTTTTGATTTACTCTAGATGGGTGGTTTTCAACTGTGGCGATTTCTCCCCAGGGAACATTTGGCAATGTGTGGAGACATTTTTGCTGACAGCTGGGAGAGGGTAGGGAGTGTGCTACTGGCATCTAGAGGGTAGAGACCAGGGATACTGCTTGACACCCCACAATGCACAGAACAGTCCCCCACAACAAAAAATTATCCTGCCACAAATATCAATAGCCAGGGTTGGGAAAGCTTACTTAGATGCTAGACTGGCCTGCACTGGAATTGTTCGGGATGCTGTACCCTACCTCTGGAAATTTGTAGTGGGACTGAGAATGTATTTGTAAAAAAACTCCCCAGACAACGTTGAAGTGCAGCTGGGTTTTGGAACCACTGTTCTAGACCACAGATTTTAGGGACTTCTTGCAAGTTAAGGGATTCTTCTCGTGACGTGTGAGCTCTGTCTCTGTAGTACCTGGAAGGAACCTTAGAGGTTATTTAGTAGCGGAGAGAGGTGGTTTACATGCATAATTTGCCAGATGCCTGAAGACTGAACTTTCAAGGAAACATTAAGTGAATTGATTTTATAAAATAATTTAGAAACTTTTTTTTTCTTCATGAAAATACATTACCATCCCGTGTGGAAACTTAGCAGCATTCTCTGGTGTTCAGGGTTAATTTTTGAGTTTTGTATCTTTCTCCTTCATGCTGTCAGTCAGCTGTCAGTGCTGGTTTTAGATGCCAGCTTCGTCATTATCTTTTTTTTTTTTTTTTTTTTTTAAATAAAGGCTTATTCAGACAGTGTTTGCACTGGGAAAGTATGTTTTCACAGATTCTGGAGATTCATGAAATTATACTTACGAGTGTATGGGTGAGTATTCTTTCTTCCTTAGGAGATTGAGGTACAATAGTAGAGGGAAGGGCAGAGATCCTTCTCCTACATACTTAACATTTAGATGATCTAAGTTATTGAATAGAAGAACGTTAGTATAAAAACTACGAATTCTCAGTAACTGATTGTCTAATATCTGGACATATAAAAGGCAGAAGATTGTGGAAGTACTTTCTAATCCTTCACCCTGAAATTATGTGTCTGGCCATGTTAAGAACAGCAGGCTCCCTCTCCCCAGATTAGAAGAGTCTTCTAATCTTTATTTATTTGATCAGCAAATATATTGAGTCTTTACCCTGTAAGGAACTGTATTAGGGATTCCGTCATAAACAGGCCCTTTAAGGACTTTTAAGTTTGGGGGGAAGCAGTAAGCAATTACTAGAGAGGTCTAGTTTGGTCTGGGAAACCAAATAACAAAGCTTGTTAGAATTGTGCATGGGCTAAGTAAATAGGCTCTTAGTGAGAGGCCCCAGAGGCCTCCGAGGAAAGAGTTTACGTTTGCTGGTTGACTGGTTGATTTATTTAAGGTCTGGGTGGTTGAAGTTGCCAGAAGTATCTTGCAAAAGAATAAAATACTTATACCTTTGTTTCTCATATGCACTAAGTGGTTGCTTTGACTTGCCTTATTGATTTGGTGTCTTAAAAAAGCAATGCCATTCTTCCCGTGCTGGGACAAATAAGATTGATCCATATTGTCTTTTGCTCTGTGGACACTGGTTGTCAGTCAGTCAGACTTGAAACACTGACTGTCAGTGATTACAGACCCACCATAAGCTTGATGTAGGTTCAGGTGAAATGTCTTGAGCATTCTGGAAATTGATGGTGCTTAGAGTGGGGTTTTTTTTCCCTGCTGCAGTCTGAGTCCAGGTGGACTAGAGATTTGTTTTTCTGGCCTTTTGACTTTTGCTTGGACTTAATTGCTGTGGAAGATCCTCCACCCCCTTCATTTTTCTTCACTGAGAGAATAGTTACTATGAGATCAATACCCAGTTTATTTCAGAGGTTGAAAGATTATAGACTGGATACCAGGTAGATTTGCTAGATGGTGAAGAAACAAGTAAAAGGGAACCTTGGCAATACTTGCAAAGGCTTTTTTCTTTTATGCCTAACTAGGACGTTCTCATGTCACAGACTTGGCAAAGGCTCTGGCTTGACCCCAAGTAGAGACTATTTACTGCTTGTCAGTCGTAGGTGGCTTGTGTTGATCTGTTTTAGCCGTGTTGATGAAGACCACCCGATTGCCTGTGAATTTATACAAATACAGTGTAATGGGTTCTGAACATTTTTTTACCCATGTAAGGAGGCTCTGATTTTGGGCGTCTCACAACTCTGGAGGAAACTAGGGTATTACTAGTTCTAGAATTTCTTACAGTGGGGATACTGTATTAACTTGAATGGTTTGTGTGCCTCAGAGGTTGACTTCCATGAAATCTGGTGGCCCACTGGAAAGGTGAATGAAAGATTATTAAGGACACTAGTGAGCAGAACTATAAAGGCTGCAGAAGTAGGAGTATGACTGAATGTTGAGTCAGACTTATAGAGAAAGCTGTGTGGATTGCCAGTTAGAGCCTTGAGTTCCTGGTTATTGTGTTAGTTGCCCTTGAGTCAGCTCCAACTCATGGTGACCTCATGTATAACAGCGTGAAACATTGCCCCATACTGTGCCATCTTCATGATCACTGATATGTTTGAATCCATTGTTGTGGCTGTATATCAGTCCATCTCACTGAGGGTCTCTCTTCGTTTTCACTGACCTTCTCCTTTACCAAACATGATGTCCTTTCCTAGCGATTGGTCTTTCCTGATGACTTGTCTAAAGTAAGTAAGCTGAAGTCTCACCATCCTCACTTCTAAGGCGCTTCCTGGTTATATTGCTAACACCTGGATGCAAATCTGAGCTAGAATAGTGGCGTCAGAGACACACTTTGAGAAGAGGAGGAAGGAAAGAGCTTGACTAAGAATGCATGGCACTGTGAGACCCTAATTAGAGACAAGTAAGACAGCCCCATGGTTACACTTGGTGGCTTAGTGGTAGACATTTGCTGGACCTTGGTGAAATCCGAGCTGAAAGCCCTGAGATGGGGGCACTGACAGGAGGAACACTGGAGACAAGTATTGACTTGATTGGCAGTGTAGGGCTTCCTTTCATGAGAATCATGATTTTGGAGCTGGAACAGAACTTAGAGATCATTGATTCCTAGAGAAAATTTTAGGCCATGCCGGAGAATGGACCCAGAGGCAGTGGAGAAATCTCAGTCCCTGGGTGATTCCCTAGGGTTGTGGTGGCCCCACTAGGCCACCATTTCAAATGTCATTTGCTTCAAGAGTGACATCACAGCTGGATCTCACTGAAAGTTAAGAATAAATGGTTAACTCCTGAGAGTTGAGAAGAATGTTCTGAGTATGTCTCCTTTTGGTGGTAGTACATGCCAGTCTTCTGTCACTGTGTAGTTAGTAGTAGTTGAGCGGACAGTGTCTGTTGGTGGACATAGAGAGACACAGGGGTTCTGTTGTTTCTCGACACGGGCAGGTCTCATGTGCTTCTGTTGTTTCTCGACACGGGCAGGTCTCATCTGCTTCTCTTGCCTGTGAGATGAGACCTTGCCCCTTCTGGATTGAACAACACTCTTCAAATGACACTCCTTTCCTGTGCGGATTTCTCACCCCTGCTTTATTACACTCTGGATGCATTCAACAATGATGCATTTGGCACCTACCATCGGCATAGTATTTTGCTGCTGAGGGAGTTTTCACAGATTAGTACCTGGTCTCTGTCCTCAGTTCAGAGTATATTGTGGTAGTTAGGACTGTACAGGGTCTGAAATAGCTGGGTTTGAGTTCTGGCTCACAATTTTCCAGCTGCATGAGTTTGATGTTAGTTAACATCTCTGTTCCTTAGTTTCCTTATCTGTGAAATGAGTATTAAATGTGACTTGTTTAGCACAGTGCCCAACACAAAGTGATATTTGTGTTAATATTATTACTTTTGTCTGTCTTCTTCCTGATAACAGTAGAAATAAGTACACAAATGACTAATGCCAGGTGCAGTGAATGCCATCTTAAAGGGGATTGAAGGGGAGAAATGGAGTATCATGGGGTCAGAGAGGAGCTCTGAGGTCTCACTGGCTGCTCTGCCATAGTATGGATGGGTGGTGACATGGTCAGGAGGTTGTTATGGAGTTAGTGTTTACTTTTTTTTTTTTCACCCTCCAAATTTGGATTGTTATATAGGTTTTATTTGCCTAAATGTGATGATACTCTCTTATTTTGGGTGGAGTAGTGATCATAAATTTAAGGTTTTGCAGTTTGTGTTCTAAAACATTCATCTTTAAAATCTGCATTTCTTTCTGGCACACAGGGAGTTATAAAGGTAGCTCAACTTGCCATAGAGTCTCCAATGGTGTATAGAATCTTATTTTTTCAATGCACTGTGCTCTTGAAGATAATCACATATGCCTTGAGGGATTAATTTGTTGTAAATATATTTTAACAGATGATTAGATCTTTTTTCTATCGATTCCACATGATAACCAGACAACTTTTTGAGGGTCTGCAGGCTTGTTCTGTAAAGGGCCAGTTAGTAAATATTTTAGCCTTTGTGGGCTGTGCAGTCTCTGCAGCTACTCAGCTCTACCAGTGTAGCATGAAAGCAGCCATAACAGATATGTAAAGAAATGAATTTGGCTGTCTTCCAGTAAAACTTTATTTATAAAACAGGCAGTGGGCTGGATTTGGCCTGTGGGCAGTAGTCTGCCAACCCTTGCTCTAATCTATTTTTTATTTGAAATTTAAATGAGATCATATATTCAAAGAATATATATCAACATGTATACAGATGTTATTAAACATTGAACCAGTACTGTGTGCCCACTAACCAGTAGAATATTGCCTCTACGTTTAGTGCCCTCTGTGTCCTCCCAAGGCAAGCACTACCCTGCATGTATCATTTTCTTGCTTCACTTTATGAGGTTGCCATCTATGTATGTAACCGTATATAATGTAACTTAATTTTTGCATGCCTTTGAACAATGTACATTGAATCATTTTGTTCTGATTGTTTTTCACTGAGCATTGTTTTTGAGATTCATTTATTCAAATATTCGAGTACTTGCTATGTTTTAGGCATTGTAGCGCTGGCTATATTAGCAGTGAGCAGTGTGCAAAGCGAACAGAAGTCCCTGCCCTCATGGAGCTTACCTTTTCGTGGGGGGAAGACAGTTAACAGATCAGCAAAAGGTACTATAGTCATCTGGATGTAAGTTGTTGTTGTTGTTAGGTGCCATTGAGTCTGTTCTGGCTCATAGCAACCCTATGTACAACAGAATGAAAACACTGCCCGGTTCTGCACCATCCTCACACTGGACATAAGGGCGAGGAGAAAAGTGAAGCAAGGGATGCAGGTGGTTGGGGATTGCTTACAGATTGAAATTCTGTGGTGGTGGTGGTGGTGGTGGTGGTGAGGCCTCCCTGAGAGGGGGACCTTGAACAGAAGGTCATGGGGGAGCATTATAGGCAGAGGGTCCAGCATGCAAAAGGCACTGAGAAGGTGCTGTTGGACAGACAGTAGCGAGGCCATTGTGGTTGGGGTGATGTTAGCCTGAGGGAGAGGGGTTAGGAGGGCCAGTGGATGAGGGGGTGGGAGGCTGGGGGCAGGTCACAGTTAAGATGGGAAGCCATCGGAGCATTTTGAGCAGAGATGTGACATAATCTAAATTATGTTTTTAAGAAAAGCTGCCCCTGCAGCACAATTGGAAGAGCATAGTCAATATCACTTAAATGTGGAAGTAAAAAGTTTTGAAATGGTGTTTAAATAAAATAAAATAAAAAATAAACAAATGAGACTAAAGAGGTACAATAGTCCACTGACAAGATCCAGAAGACAGAAGGGGACAAGGAAGCCCCCTGGTGATAGGGAACACATGGTGGAGTAAGGATATTCTTGATGTGCTGTGAGATTGTTAACCATTGTCATAGGGCAACATGTGTAGTAACTGTTAAATGAAAAACTATTTTGTTCTGTAAGCCTTCATCTTAAGTGAGAATAACAGCACAGTTGGAAGAGCGTAGTCAATGTCACTGAACTGTGAATGTAGAAAATTTTGAAACGTTGTATCTTTGGCCATCTGTAATTTTCATAAAAAAAAAAGGTTGAGAATTTAGAGGCTTAATACGTTGTGGGGTTGTTAACCAATGTCAAAAAAAACAACATGTGTACTACTATTTCATGAGAAACTATTTGCTCTGTAAGCTTTCACCTGAAGTACAATAAAATATAAAAAAAAAAAAAGAAAAGCTGCCCCTGGGCTGCTGAAGGAGGCCAGTGCCATGATCCAGCTGAGCCATAATGGCGGCTTGGATTGAAAGCACAGGGGTGGGAGTGAGAAGTGGTTGGATTCTAGGTCCTTCTTAAAGGTAGACCCAACAGGATTTGCTGACAGACTGGATGTGGGTGTGACAGAGGTGTGAAGGGTGATGCCAGGGGTTTTGCTCAAGGGAAGAGTTACCATTTATGAAGAAAGAGAAGAAAGACTGTGGGAGGAACAGGTTTTGGACATGTTGAGTTTGTGGAGATACCCTTTTGGAGTTCAGGAGAGAGGCCTGAGACTAAAGATAGAAATTAGAGAGTCTTCAGTGATTCGAAGGCCCTGAGGAGATACGAGATGGAGAGCACTGAGGGAATGAGAGGCCAGCGTGTCAGCAGCCCCTGAGGTGGGAGGAACCCCAGGCTAGCTGGCATCTTTGAAACCAGGTGAAAGTGTTGTCCTGGAGGAGGGAGTGAGAGCCTTGCTGCCATAAGGTCAGGGAAGATGAAGGCCAAGAATTGTCCTGTGCCTTTGGCAGCGCAGAGTCATTGACGACTTTGACGAGCAGTTAGCATGCAGTGGTGCAGGAAAAGCCTGGAAGGACTGAGAGAAGAGGCAGCAGATTGAGAGCCTCTTTTCATGGGGTTTTGCTACGATTCTGCAGGGAGGTTTGGGATGCAAGGGTTTTGTTAAGATGGGAGAAATTACGACATTTTTGTAATGTTGCTGGGAAATGGTTCTGTCGAGAGTGAATAATTTGATGAAGTGGGAGAAGGGACACTTGCTGGAGCCGTGTTCTGGTGAATGGACAAGGAATGGCCCAGTGCCCAGGTGGAGAGTTGGTGTCGCGATGCCCGCCCTCGGTGAGAAGAGGGGAGCAGAGCGGGGCAGGTGCAGGAAGATGGGATAGTGGAGTCCGGGGACATGTTCTTTCCTTTCTCCTTAGTGGGATAGAAGAGAGGAGAAGACATGGTTAAGAATGTGAATGGATTAGCCTTTTTGGAGGGAGCGGTCATGAGTTTAGTGTGAAAACAGTACCCATCCTGATTATTTTTTACCAGAAGTAGAGCAGTTAATGTTGCATTTAACTAGGTAGGATTTCCCAAGCAAAAATGGCAAAGCAAGAGAGGGCCAAGGAGTGATTCTAATGGTGGGATGTGGAAGGGAGGGAGGGAGATCTTGAGGACAGTGAGGTTTGCCCACATTGACACAGGCCGCTGTAGTTCATTCTTTGTCAGGGCGGTGGTAGGTTTCAGACTATGAATATATCTCATTTGGTTCTCTGTCCTATCTTTGGAGGATGAGATTGTTTTCTGTAAAGAAACAATGCTGCTCTGAACAATTGCGAAAACATTTCTTCAGGGTATGGACTTCGGAGAGAGTTACAGGATAGTAGGACATGCATATTTTCAACTTTAGTAGATGATGCACATTATTTTCTAAAATGGTTGTACCAGTTTACCCTCGTCGCATTACTGTTGTTCTACATCCACATCAACCCTTGGTGTTGTCAGACATTTTTATATTTGCCAGTTTGGTGGATATGAACTTATATCTTGTGTGTGTGTGTGTGTGTGTGTGTGTGTTTTGAAATAACAGCTTTGTTGGGTTACTATTCACATGCCCTGTAATTTACCCATTTAAAGAGTACAGTGTAATGGCTTTAGTAGATTCACGGAGCCCTGGTGGCACTGTGGTGAGAGCTTGGCTGCTAACCAAAAGGTTGGCAGTTCGAATCCACCATCTGCCACTTGGAAACTCTATGGGGCAGTTCTGCTCTGTCCTGTAGGGTTGCTGTGTGTCAGAATTGACCTGACAGCAACGAGTTTGGTTTGGTTTTAGTATATTCACAGAATTGTGTAACCATCACCACAGTCTGATTTTAGAACGTTTTCATCACCTCAAAAAAAAAAACAAAACTCTGTACCCTTTAGCTATCACCCCTTTACTTCCTCCAGCCCTCATCCCCTACCCTAGACCTAAACAATTGCTGATGTACTTTCTGTCTCTGTAGGTTTGTCTATTCTGGACATTTCATATAAATGGAATCCCACAGTATGTGGTCTTTTGTATCCCACTTCTTTCATTCAGCGTAATTTTTTTTAAGGTTCATCTGTATTGTACCATATGTCAGTATCAGTACTTCATTCCTTTTTATTGATGATGATTATTCCATCGTATGGATATTCTGCATTTTATTTATTCATTTATCAGCTGGTGGACATTAAGTTGTTTTCACTTTTTGTCTGTTATGAATAATACTGCTTGATTGTGTACAAGTCTGTGTGGACATATGTTTTCATTTCCCTTGAATATATATTTAGCGGTGGAATTATTGGGTCATGTGGTAACTCTGTCTTTAACATTTTGAGCAACAGCCCCACTGTTTTCCAAAGTGGCTCTGCCATTTTACATTTCTACCAGCAGTGTAACAGGGTTCCAGTTTTCTCCACATCCTTGCCAATACTTGATATTGTCTGTCTGTTTTGATTATAATCATCCTAGTTGGTGTGAAGTGGTGTCCTGGTTTTGATTTGCGTTTCCCTAAGGACCAAGGGTGTTGAGCATCTTTTCATGTGCTTGTTGGTTATTAGTATATCTTTTTTGGAGAAAATTCTATTCCAATCCTTTGTCTGTTTTTATTAACTTTTTTTTTTGCCCAGCTTTAATGTTTTTTTCCTCTGACCTTTAATGAAGTTGAGCATCTTTTCATATTTCTGACCAGTTGGATTTCTGTTTTGTGAAATGTCTGTTTATGTCTTCCCATATTTATTTATTTTTTATTCAGTTTGGTTTTCCTTGTTTTTAGGAATTCTTTATGTGTTATGGATAAATCTTCTGTTAATTATCGGTATGACAAATTTCTTTTCTCAGTTTGTGGCTTGTCTTTTTACTTTGTTTACGGGATTTCTTTCTTTCTTTCTTTTTTTTAAGTAAAGGCTCATTGAAACCATAGGATTGTAAGGGCAGAAAAGGATCTCAGGGCTTTCTCATCTCTTCTTCTAGCTCTCAGACTGCAAATGAGCAAACAGTGTCCCAGAGAGAGCAGTAGCCACACGCAGCACCAGCTGTCGGCAACAGATGCAGGATTAGAACCCAGGCTTACTGGTGCCCTCCGTGCTTGGGCCGTGTCCCATGCTATGGTGAGTTCTGGGCTGTAGGTAATCTGTTTGATCCACACTCTATTTCAGTATTTTTTCTTCTAAATTTTTATCTTAGAAAACTTCTATCTACAGAAAAATTGAAAGAATAGCATGTGAACACTCATCTGTCTTAGATTCAGCGGTTGTTGACATTTTGCTACATTTGTGTCCAGTCTTTCTACATAGTGTTTGCAGTGCATTGGATCGTTTTTGGGTGGCCTTTCTCGCCATGGTCTTGTAACTCCCACCAACTGATCGGGTGGGACTGTGCAGGTAAGGTGATTGTGGCCTACCAAGGGAATTGGTCAGTTTTGCCATCCTGCTAGGCTTAAAAAAGAGCCAATTCCAGAGCAGAAAGAGGATCCCACCACCACCAAGGAAGAAGGGCCAAGACAGGAGCATGTGTTTTGGACCCAGGATCCCTTCACTGAATGAAAAGTTCCTGGAACCAGGAGAGATAGAGAGAGAGAGAGCTGTAACACTGAAGAGGGTGAGAAGCGGTGGCAGAGAAATGGTAGCAGGAGAAGACCAGCAGGAGATGGCACAGTGGGCTTCCCAGCCCCTGGAATGATAAAACTGAGTACCTTTGCGCAGGAGGCTTGCTGGTGGAGTAGTGTGCCTCCGAACACTTGGTGGAGCTAGGTTTGCCGACCCATGGAGCTAGAGCTGAGCACTTTCAGGCCAGAGTGAGGTGCCTCTGGCACTTACTGGCAGAGCTAAAAGAGCTTTGTAACACTTGCCCAAGCAGGGCAGAAGCCGAGGAGCCATAGAAAGATGTGCACACGACTGACAAGAGGCTGTCCTGATGGAAGAACTGTGTCCTAAGCATTCCTAAACCTGAATCGTAACCTGTTACTTCTCTAATAAACGCCATAATTGTGACTATTGCCTGTGAGTTCTGTGTGGCCATTGCAATGAATTATTGAACCCAGCAGAGGAGTAGAGAGTGCCGTGGGAGGGACAGTTGGTGTCAGAATTGGTAAAGATGGTGGAGAGAGGAGTCATGTCTGATCTCTGCCTCATAGGAATCAGCCTTGGGCTGTCGATCTTGATTCTCCTTCCCCCTTGTGAAGTTAGAGGGGTTAGACGCTGCCCCCTGTCATTTTTGTAGTGCTTTCTGTTTTATTTAAAAAAATTCATTTCTATTCTCCAGTTAGAAAGATTTCCTCGTGTGTTTTCTTTTAAGAGTCTCAAAGTTTGACTTGCATGTTTAATTTTTTAGTCTACCTAGAAGTGATGTTGCATGTGGTGTGATGTAGAGACATAATTTTATCTTTCCCATGTGGATAACCAGTTGTCCCAGGGCCCTTGTTGGTTAACCAGTTGCCATTGCGTTGACTCTAATTCATGACGACCCACGCGTGTCAGAAGAGAACTATGCTCCATAGGGTTTTCAGTGGTTGATTTTTTGGAAGTAGATTGTCAGGCCTTTCTTATGAGATGCCTCTGGGTGGACTCCAACCTTCAGCCTTTCGGTCACCAGCCGAGTGTGTTAACCAATTGCACCACCCAAGTGTGGCCTTGTTGGTTAGTCTTACTCTTTTCCTGGTGTAAAGCCAGCTCTGTCATAATCAAGTTTCCACATATTTATAGGGTTTTTTTTATGGTTCTGTGTTTTGTTCCATTAGTTTGTCTGGCCTTGTGCCAGTACTGCTGCTGTGTTAATTATCATAGC
This sequence comes from Dugong dugon, assembly GCA_030035585.1. Lineage (NCBI taxonomy): Eukaryota > Metazoa > Chordata > Mammalia > Sirenia > Dugongidae > Dugong > Dugong dugon. The sequence goes on from CM057467.1 coordinate 134,218,940, forward strand.
TTGGATCACACCTCAACATAAAGAAAACAGAAATCCTCACAACTGGACCAGTAAGCAACATCATGATAAATGGAGAAAAGATTGACGTTGTCAAGGATTTCATTTGACTTGGATCCACATTCACCAACCATGGAAGCAGCAGTCAAGAAATCAAAAGACTCATTGCACTGGGCAAATCTGCAGAAGACCTCTTTGAAGTGTTTAGAAGCAAAGATGTCACTTTAAGGGCTAACGTGTGCCTGACCCAAGACATGGTGTTTTCAGTTGTCTCATATGCATGTGGAAGCTGGACAATGAATAAGGAAGACAGAATAAGAATTGACACCTTTAAGTTATGGTGTTGGGGAAGAATATTGACTATATCACGGACTTCCAGAAGAACGAACAAATCAGTCTTGGAAGAAGTACAGCCTGAACGCTACTTCGATGCAAGCGTGTCAAGACTTTGTCTCACATGCTTTGGACATGTTATCAGGAGGGACCAGTCCCTGGAGAAGGACATCATGCTTGGTAATGTAGGGTCAGCAAAAAAGAGGAAGACCCTGTACGACACAGTGGCTGCAAAAATGGGCTCAAGCATAACGACTATTGTGGGGATGGCATAGGACTGGGCAGTGTTTCGTTCTGTTGTACATGGGCTTGCTGTGAGTTGGAACCAACTCAGTGGCACCTAACAACAACACAGCATGGTAGGTTTTGATATCAGTTAAGGTAAGCTTACCAAGCTTTTTGTTCGTTAGCAGTGGCTCAGCTTCTTGGCCTGTTATTCTTCCATATAAATTTTAGAATCAGCTAGTCAAGTTCCATGAAACATTCTTTTGGGATTTTGATTTGAATTGCCTCCGGAGACAACTGACAACTTGAGCATCTTGAGTCTTCACATCCAAGAAAATTGTATAGCTCTCCATTTATTTGGATCTTTTTATTAGGATAGTAGTGGCTGCCGTAGCAAATAGACACTCCAAAATGTATATTGACTCAAACGCAATGGATATTTCTTGCTCACATAACAAGCGATTCACAGTGGGTATTTCTGGTTACAGTCGACTTTTCTCTATAGGATGATTCAGCGACTTGCACACCTCCAGTGTTGTGGTCTGCTGTCCCCTCAGGCCTTATCATTGTGTGGTAGAGTCAGCAGCAGGGTTGTAGAGAGGAGACATACCTACTACTAAAAAACACAAACAAACAAAAAATCTGTTGCCATCAAGTAGATTCTGACTCAGCGAGCCCATAGGACAGAGTAGAACTGCTTCATAGAGTTCCCCAGGAGCAGCTGGTCAATTTGAACTGCCGACCTTTGGGTCTGCAGCCAAACTCTTAACCACCAGGGCCACCAGGAAATGGCAAGCATCACTTCTCTGCACATCCCATTGATTGGTACTGATTCATATGGTATTTGTAACTGCAAAGGAGTCTGGGAAGTATAGTTCACCTCTGTACCCAGATAGAAGAGGAAACAGATTTTTGGTTTATAGCTAGTTGCCTTTAATAAAGTTTTATAATTTTTCTTCCTATAGGTCTTATACTTCTTTTGTTGAATTTATTCCTTGGATACTTTGTAATTTTTGTTGCTACTGTAAATGATTTTTTTTAAAAGTTAAATTTTCTTTTTGCTGGTAAATAGAAATGCCAGTTGACTTTTATATGCAGCAACCTCCCTAATTTAATAACTTACCTATAGACTCTTGGGTTTTTTATGTGGATAAACAGATTATCTTTGAATAGTGAGTTTGTTTCTTTTTTCCCATTCTTTCTACTTTTCTTATTCTTGTCTAATTGCACTGCTTAGGACATCCTTTACAATGGAAAATGTTAAGTGAAGTGGCAGGCATGATTGTTATATTCCTGGTTTTAAAGAAATGCTTTTACCTTTAACCATTAAATCTGTGTACTTTTTTTGGGGGGGTCCTCTGTAGCAGGTTAAAGAATATTCCCTCAGTCTTAGTTTATGGAAAGTTTAAAAAGTTACAAGTGGGTATTAAACTTAATTGAATGCATTTTGTGCATTTATTGAGATGATGACAATATGATTTTTTTCCTTTAATCTACTAACGTAAAAAATTGCTTTAAAAGGTAATGTGAAATTAGCCTTGCATTTCTGGGATAAGCCCAGCTTGATCATGATGTAGTCTTTCTTTCTTTCTTTTTTAATATTATATGTTTTTCAGTTTTTGATTTGTTAGTATATTAAGATTTATGTGTCTAGGTTCATTGGTGATACTGGTCTGTAATTTTCTTTTTTTGTATCAGCCTTGGTGAGTTTAATAAGATGAGCTGCTGTATCCCCTCGTTTTCTATTTCCTGAGACTTAATGTAAATTGGAATTTAACTCATTGCCGTTGAGTCTGACTCATAGGGACCTTGTAGGACAGAGTAAACTGCCCCATAGGTTTTCCAAGGAGCTCTTAACCACTGTGCCACCAGGTCTCCAAATTGGAGGTATCTGTTCCTCAAAGGTTTGGTAGAATTTATCTGTCAGGGCCTAGTGTTTGCTTTCTGAGATTTTTAAATCACTTTAAACTGCTTTAATATTTACAGGCTCGTTAGAGTGTTTTTTCTTTTGAGGCACATTTGGAAATTTACATTTTTCTGAAAATGAGGTAGTTTTTGTCTACACTGGCAAATATATTGGTGTAAAATTCTGATTTCTTTAAAATCTCTGCCATATTTGTAATTAACACAAATTTAATTTCTTAAATTCGATACTTAGCTCATTGATTTTAAGCCTTTTCAAATAAATAATTTTGAATGTACATACATATCTAAATAAAACTTAAAGTAGTAATTTCTATTTAACTACCGCTTCAGCTGCATTTCATGAGTTTTGCTATGTAGAATTTTTATCTTTCAGTTCTGAATATATTCAGGTTTTCGTTATGATTTCTTTGATTTATGTTTGGAAGGTGTGCTGAAAAATTTGTCTTGTTAAATTTTTGTTCTTGATTGCTGACTTAATTATGCGTGTTAATAAAATGTAGTCTAGTGTGATTTTGGAGCCATGGTGGCACAGGAGTTAAGAGCTCAGCTGCTAACCGAAACATTGGCAGCTAGCTGCTCTTTGGAAACCCTGTGGGGCAGTTCTACTCTGTTCTATAGGGTCACTATAAGTTGGAATCGACTTGACAGCAGCTGGTTTGTTTTTTGTTTAGCGTGATCTTGGTTCTTTGATATTGTTGAGGCTTGTTTTTAAATGGTGTATGTTGTTGTTAGGTGCCGTTGAGTCGGTTCTGATTCCTAGTGACTGTATGTACGACAGAACAAAACACTGCCCAACCTGCGCCATCCTCACAATCATTGTTATGCTTGGGCCCATTGTTGCAGCCATTGTGTCAGTCCATCTCGTTGAAGGTCTTCCTCTTTTTCTCTGACCTTCTGCTTTACCAAGCATGATGTCCTTCTCCAGGGACTGATCTCTCCTGATAACATGTCCAAAGTATGTGGGATGAAGTCTTGCCATCCTTGCTTCTAAGGAGCCTTCTGGCTGTACTCCTTCCAAGACAGATTTGTTCGTTCTTTTGACAGTCACTGGTGTATTCAATGTTCTTCGCTAACACTGTAGTTCAAAGACGTCGATTCTTCTTTGGTCTTATTCATTGTTCAACTTTTACATGCATATAAGGCGATTGAAAATACCGTGGCTTGGGTCAGGCGCACCTTTGTCTTCACGGTGACATCAGATGGTGTATAGCTTGTGGCAGATTTTCATCGATATTTCATGTTTGTTTAAAAAGAATATGTGATCTCCGAATTCAAGGTGAGCTTTCTCGATATGGCCTTCAGATTAAACTCATTAATTAAATTCATGTTTAAATTAGTATCCATAACTAGTTTTGTCTGCTTGTTCTATCAATTACAGAGAGAGTTGTTGTTAAAATTCCCTGTTAATACAAGAATTTATCAAATTCTTGCAGGCCTCCCAGTTTTTGCTGTATGTGTATAAGTTGAGAATTGTTTAATTCCTGGTGATTTCAACAATTTGTCATTCTGTAGTGTCTGTAGGAATGCTTTTTTGCATTAAAGTCTATTTTGTCAAGTATTGGCATAGCTATACCAAGTGATTTTTGCTTAATGTTTGCCTGAGGTATCTTTTTCTGCCCTTTTTCATTCAAACTTTATGTTGCCTTAATGTTGTAGGTATGCCTTTTGAAAGCACATAGTGGGATTGTGTTTTTATAATCTGATGCCAAACTGAGTTAGTCCTTTTATATTGTGATTGAAATATTTGGTCTATTTCTACTATTTTATTTTGTGCTTTCTAACTTGGCTTTTTATTTTTCTCCCTTGCGTTTTATATTGTACGGTTTTTCTCTTCATTCGTGCCCACTTTCCACACCCACACCCAGTAATATAGAAATTATGTACTTCTATTCATTTGTTGGTAATCTTAGACATTTCATATTTAACTTAGAGCCTAAAGTTAATTATCTTTACTCTTGCAAGGACCTTAGTATGCTTTTTTTTTAATCACCCCTTCCTGATTTATATGCTTTTGTTGCCTAATTTTCATTTTGCTGCTTTTGCAGTTCCACAGAGTAGGCATTATTATCGTTTTATATTGTTGTTCTTGAAGGGCAGTTTCTAACATCCATTCTAGGTTGATGATTATTTTTTCTCAGCACTTTGACGATACATCTCCTGCCTTTTGTTGTTGAGGTTAATTAGAAGTCAACTGTCAGTTGTTCCTTTAAAGGTAATCTCTAGCTTTTCTAAAACATTTTTTTCCTTATTCTTCAATTCACTAAGGATTATTTATGTAAAGATCTCTTACTTCTCATGTGTCCTCTGTTTGAAGATTGGCGTATTCCTTCAGTTCTTAAAAATTCTCTGCTAGCATTGATTTGATGTTGTCTCACTTGATTTTTCAATGATCTCTTCCTGGTAGTCTGTTTAGACCCTTATTAGAATGTCTCACTCCATCCTCCATGTTCTCTTTAATGGTTTTCATCTTTCTGTGCTACCTTGTGGGCACTTTTCTTTAACTTCATCTTCAAGTTAAGCACTTCTCTCTTTAGCTTTGTCCATCCAGTCTGCTCTTCATCCATCCATTGAGTTTAATTTCATTCATGTCTTTTCATTTCAATAAGTTCTATTTATTTCTTTAGCAAGTCTGCTTGTTCTCTGTTAGCATTTTCTTGTCTTTAAATGTACTTTGTATATTGTGTTATTTCCTCAAATAAATTGACCATATATTATGTATATATAATACATATATTATGTAATAGCTTATTTCCTGTTGTGTTTGGTTATTATTGATTATGTGGTCACAATTTTTGTCTACCACTTTCTAGTTTATTGAGGATGGCCAGATGCCCTCTGGACATTCATGGTCAATATTTAACAAATACTTATTGAGCTCCAGCTGTGTACCAGGCACTATTCTAGGCACTTGGTATTTATCAAAGAACAAAACAGATATTGTTCCCTGACTTTGTGGAGCTTAACTTCTCATGAAACCAATTTGGAATGGAGATGGAGGTGGCTGTGAGAATTTCCTTCTTGTTCATGTCAGCCCATTTAGAGAGATGATTTAATAGCATATATAGAATTTTGAGGTGTCTGCACCTAAAGTGCTTGTCATGTTGTCCAGTCTAGCAGACGTATTTAGTCTGTTTTATTTTTAGGTTGCTGGTGTTATCTGAAGGAGCCCTGGTAGTACAGTTAAAGTGCTTGGTTGCTAACCTAAAGGTCTGTGGTTCGAACCCACTAGCCACTCTGTGGGAGAAAGATGTGTCAGTCTGCCTCTGTAAAGATTATATACTTGGAAACCCAATGGGGCAGTTCTCCTGTGTCCTGTAGGGTCACTATGCATTGGCAGTGGGTTTGGTTTTTTAGGGGGTGTCTTGGGCTGGGCTCTCTAGAGAAGCAAAACCAGTAAAGTGTATAAATATATAGAGAGATTTATATCACGGAACTGGCCCATGTCCTGGAATGTCCCAAGTCTGTGGATCAGGCGGGAGGCTTCTCCCAACTGGTGTAGCCACAGGGGCTGGCGAACCCAGGATCAGCAGGTCAGGCAGCAGGGCTCTTGCTCACAGGTTGTGAAGACTGATGAATCCCAAGATTGGTAGGTAAGGTGGCAAGTGTGCTGCTGGCTCATGTCCCAAGAACTAGAGGTCAGACGAACAGGAGTCAATGGCAGGATCCAGAGCAAGCAAAAGCCCGAGAGCCTTGCCAGAAAGTCCACCAGTATTGGATGCACACCCAAGGAAACTTCCTTTCAGCTGACTGGCTACTCACAGCAGATCCCATCATAGGGGTGATCACATCATCATGTGACTGCCAGACTATTTCATAACTGACAAACCACTGAGAATCATGGCCCAGCAAGTTGACACACAACCTTAACGATCACAAGGGAGATTATCTGTTATTTTGGATTACTCTTTTGACGTCTTGCTGTCTCAGAATAACCAAGTACCAGGTAGATTACAGCTAGTCCCTGACTTCCGATGGGGTTCCATTCTGACAGCTCTGTTGTAAGTCTGTTCTGATGTAAGTCAAGTACCTTTTTTTTTTTAGTTTTCATTATTAGTGCCTTTTATTGTCAGTATCTTTATAAGTCCAGTCTTTGTCTTTGGGGTTGGAAACGTTACATATAAACTTACAGATACGTTTTAATACATACATACATAAAATACATCATAAAAATTTACTCTGACAACGAAGCAGGGTTGGACAACGTTGGCATTTTGTCAGTAGCGGAAATAACTCCACTTGTGGAAGATTCTGGATCTTCTGTATTATCCCTGGGAACAGGGAAATGTTTCTAGTCAGCAAATTAGTGAGACTTGTCTGTACGGTCCTTTTCTTTTTTCCTTCATGTATTTCACGGTAGCATCTCACTACTTCCTGAATCTGCCTGTTGGCTTTAGCAAAGCAATTGCCATTTGGGTCCATGTTTTCAAGCAACTTAAGCTCCTGATTTAGTTTGGAATAAACTTCAGCAATCCTTTCACTGTAAAATTTTTTGACAACTTCTTTCCTTCTTCTTTCTCATTATTTCTTCTTCAGCATTTCTTTCTTCTTCAACAGCTATTAAGTCCTGGTCTGTCAATTCCCCTTCTTCATGATCTGTGTATGAGCTGTTCCACATCAGCGATGTTTTTCCACTAGTCACTTTGATCATATCCTGATCAACTGCTTGGAGCATGTTCACGTAACTCAGCAATTTTTTCCAAATCCCCTGCATGCATTTTCCTGTAACTTCCTCCCAGGAAGATGCAGTGTTCCGGATATACTGAAGAATATTGTAATTCTTCAGAAATTGCATAATGTTAGTGTACTCTATCTGTTGCAGCTAGTGCCTGAGCAAATGTAGTTCATAGGCAGTGTGCCTTGAAGATGGTGGTTGCACCTTGATCCATAGGCTGTTGTATTGGCAGGGAGATACCGACACCAACTTCATTAGACCAGCCCATAGCCCGCCATACGGCAGTGTTTTGAACATAAATCATAATATTGAACATCTGCAAGTGAACATCTGAGAATGATAATGCCAGCAAATTATGTGCTGCGACATAGTATGCCACATTGAAAACATATTGCTAACAATTAGATGTACCAAAACAAAACAGACTGTCCTAAGTGTGGTTTGTCCCTATATGTTGCAGGTGGAGGACTACCTGTGTATGTTTTAGATAGCTTGCGAGTAAATATTCAAATAAAAAAACTTTAAAAAATGACAAGTAATAGAGCTGGCAAATGTGAATATTATCTTCTCCTTTAATATGGAGTGTTTTTGCATCAGTAAGGAAGTTTCCTAGAGGTTTTCTACTGCTTCACATTAGTTAGCGCCTTCTTATATCTAAAAATGGGAAGTAATTCAGTGATGATTACCTTTTTAAAATGGAATCATATGATTGCTAGAAAATATTTATGTGAACCTTAGGTGTAACTCTAGTCAAGTACACAACACTGAAAACAATCTGGAAAAGAGATGTGGATCAAAATAGATTATGAGCCAGATATATCTTGGGGAAGGGAAAAGATCCATCATTTATAATATGTAGCCTATCCCAAGGGAGAGGAAAGACTGTTTCATACTTGTTTATATTGAAAGCCTTCTCTTCCTCTGACAAATAAATTAAAAAGAAGCAATCAGAAAAGAAAGAGGCGTCAAGTGACACAGTGGCGTGTGGGCTGGAGCTAGGGTTGGAGTCAGTGACGGGTTACCCAGTAAACAAGATAAGCACGTGCTTAGGACATCAACAGAACAGGGGCACTAGTTGTCCAAAGCAGAGACCCATAGGTGCCAAACAGGACACAAGGAAAAGCGAGCGCACAGCAGTGATTCAAGAAAGACTCAATTCATTATCCGTATTACATATGGAAGTAGATATTGTTCAGCAGCTTCATTGTGATGAGATCATTGAAGAATTTGTAAGAGCAAAGCATAGAGATGTTTTTAGTTATATAACATGGTAGAGATGAAAGGTTATCTAAAAATAAAATATAATGATTTGTTGTAATATTTGTTTTCTGACCATTAAATTCTTTTATGACGTCTTTTCATTTGTTCGTTTGTAATTATAGCATTTATTATGAAACTAGCATCAAAATCGAAGTATGAGCCATTCAAAACAAAATTGTTGAAAGTCAGTTTTTCATTGTGGGAGATCAGTGAAATTCTACATTGATTGTTGACTCATTTTCTTTGTTCTAGAATATGTGGAGTATTCTGTTTGTAGAAAATGTGGTGTATAGTAAAAATCTCAGTACTTGTGCTTCCACTAAAAATTTTATAATCCAGTTCATGTCATTCCATTGAAATGGCATACACTACTTTTGCATTCAGTTGCTGCTAATATAGTCGAATTTAAAAAGAAGTTACATCATGAATAAGCTAGCGCACACGTATGTATCTAACTCACATCTGCTGTTCCAATGCGTGAGTAAGCGGAGGAGGTGGGCACCACAGATCATCAGTGTTTAGGACCTCGTGAGCCTTAATCCGGCCCTGGTTGAAGCTTGTTTTGTGGCACTGTGGTTAGCAGAACCTGTTGGATTGAGGAGCTCTGTACGTGGCTGTTCCCTAGCAGTCTGCCATAGCCCTCCTGAGCAGCACTGCTGATCTAGAAGCCAAGTTAACGCTACCTGTAGTCCTGTCTCAGTAATTTTCAAGGAGGCAGGGAGTTTGAAATGCATAGGCAATCTAGCTATTGTTTTCATCCAACTTGAAAACGTAAAGCTTGGTCATCTTCCAGAGTGTCAAGGAAAGAATGAGAAAGGACTGTAGGGACATGGGTTAGAGAGAGCTGGTATAGCAGAATGGTTGTGAGGATTAAAGTAAACGTTACTGTATATGTTTGTGTCTCTTCATAGGAGAAAGTAGACTTGGTACCTTCCTGTCCTGTACCATATCGTCAAGCCTAAACAAACCTTCCAGTTCTCTGCATCAGTTACCACTTCACTGCCTCGGGGAAAACCTCCAGCAGCTCACTTAACCTACATTACACTGGGTAGGTGTGACTTCATGTCTTTCCTGTTTTGTCTGTTGAGTGTCTTCTTTTATAGCTGTCATCATGCTTGATTCTTAATCGGTTATTTATAACTCTGCTATTCTGGGGTGAGCGTGGGGTCTTCATCTTCAGGTAAGAAGCAGCCTCAGGAGGCAGTAGAACGAGAATGGTTAAGAGGAAGGCTCATTAAGCTGATCAGAACTGGATTGGAACCTTGGTTAGACCACTAACTTAGCTGTGTGACCTTTGGCAAATTAGTTGACCTTTCTGAGCCTCAGTTTCTTCGTATGTCACATGGCAGTTGTCGTAAATGTCCTCCTCCCTTTCCAGAGAAAATGTCTTCGGGTAATTTGACTTTGTGGTCACTTTGTTTTGCAAGTGTTCTAATATAGAAGTCATAAAATGCTACAGAACAAGTGGTTAAGGCCAAGCTATTTTTGTTAATGTTTAATAGTTTATTTTATGAACTCTCTTACTGGCCTTTGTGTTGAAATCTTGATGAGAGATAGGATATTGTGAATTTTTCTTTTTTATTCCATCGACCATTTTTCTGATTGGAATAGAAAGTCATAGCTTTTTAAAAAAATTACTCAAGTTGTTTGTGATTATATTTACTTTGCAAAAAATTAAAATTATAAATAAGGCAAAAATCCCTTTTGACCACCTTTTAGTCCTCCTTTTTCAGATAACCTGCTGTTACTAGTTTTGGGTATACCTTCTTGATTTTTTCCTTTGTATTTGCATATATATATGTGTGTTTATAGGAAATATGTGGTGTTGGATATGTGTTTTGCTTAAATAGCACCATGCTATTTTGCTGTTGTTTCCATTTACCATTTTTCTCTGATAGACCCGTGCAGTACATGTAGATGTTCTCCATTCTTTTCTGATGCTGTATAGTCCAAAACCAAACTCGTTGCCGTCCAGGTGATCCCGACTCATAGCGACTATAGGACAGAGTAGAACTGCCCTGTGGGGTTTCCAGGGCTGTAATCTTTACAGAAGCTGACTGTCACATCTTTCTCCTGCAGAGGGGCTGCTGGGTTCGAACTGCTGACCTTTTGGTTAGCAGCTGAGCATTTAACCACTGTACCACCAGGGCTGTTAATTGCTGCATAGTAAGTATTTTATTTAGGCATTTTCCATATTGGTGGACTTTTTTTGCCGTCACTTTTTTTTTTTTTTTTTTGTTATCACAATTGATCTTAGTTTAGTATAAAACACTTACTTTTTAGAAGCCTTTAGAAATATAGTGTTTAGCACAGAAATAGGTAAAATACCTACTAAGATATAAGCTGGGGTGAGTTGTTTTTTTTTTTTTTTTCCTGCTTCTTTTCTTTGCATGTGATATACAGCTGTGGAGCAATTGGAAGAAACCTTTTCTTAGAAAGCTTTCTATCTCCCTTTCAAAAATAAGATATTTATTGCTTTTAAACTCTATAAACAAACAGTTATTTAGCAAATATTTTTGAATACTTACACATGAGCTATACAAAGACTTTCAAAGCACTGTTGTTGCTTAAATCTTTCTGGCAGGAAATCCAGGGAGTAGTTTCCTTTGTTGAATTTACAAGTGATACCATATTTTCCTGTTTTTTTATTTTTTCCTACTTTTCTTGGCCTCTCCTTTTAAATTTTATTTTAGTCCAATTTCGAATTCTGTTTTTCAGTCCTTCTTAATTTCCATACTCTCCCTTGGGTAATCTCTACTTTCATGGTTAAACTTAACCTGTATGTGCTAATGATGCCCGCGTCCATTCTCCAGCCCTGAGTTCCAGCTGCATATTGGGCTTTTCCACTCACATTTATTCTACCCCAAACTCAGGTACAACCCTAGTAGTGTACAGTTTAAATGCTAGTGAGCATAAATCCCAGTACTGCCAAATACTAGCTGTTTGATCTGTGAACTTCCCTTCTCTTATACAGTGAAACCTGTGAGAGCCGGAATTTGATGGGACTGCCTTGTTTTTCTGGACCTTGCAATTTTTCTGCCTTTGATAGGGTGTAGTCTTACCACTTTTCTATCGCTCGTTTTAGTGGAAGATATTTGAGTTTTCCTTCCCTAACAGTGCCTTAAACAGGGTCTGGCTTTTGCAGGTTTTACTGTACGGTAGGGATGATAATGGTTGTTACGAGGGTTAAATGATTGCTCATGTAATGTTCCCGTTACCGTATACGTAGATCGTAGTTGAGAGGCATTAGCCATTATTACTATTATTCTTTATACAAATAATTACCCCCCTTTTTGATAAATTTCTTAATATATTTGTCATAATGAGATTACCTAATCAACAGGCACCATCATTTTTATTAATCTCATAGATTATCTTCCCAGCCAGTTGCCATACAGTTGATTCTGACTTATGGCGACCCCATGTGTGTCAGAGTAGAACTGTGCTCCATAAGATTTTCAATGGTTGATTTTTCAGAAGTAGATCACCAGGCTTTTCTTTTGAAGCACCTCTGGGTAGACTTTAACTGCCAGCCTTTCAGTTAGCAGACAAGTGCGTTAACCATGTCTGTCACCCCAAAGACTCACTATATTGTTATACAGAGCCTGTGTAAGGCTGAAACTTGTTAGAGAAGGAAAACCCAAATATTTCCCACTAAAAGGAGTGATGGAAAAGTGGTTTAAGACTATACCTGTCAAAGGCAGAAAACTTGCGAGATCCAGAAAAACAAGGCAGTCCTGTCCAGTTCCAGCTCTCACAGGTTTCACTGTACTACTCTTTAAAAATCCAGTACCCACTTACAGTGCATCAGCAATGGATGAATGTACTTGCTTCTCCATAGCCCTCCCGATATTAAGTTTAATCATCATTATTTTTTGCTGATATACTGGGTAGAAAAGAATACTTCTTGAATTTTTATTAAAAAATAAGCCGTATTAAACATTTTTCAGATGTTGGTTTGTGTAAAAATGGCATGGCAGCAGCATTGTTTTACCTCCTCTAACTTCACAAGGGGAGAAGAGAATTGTTATCAGCATCAACAGCCCAAGGCTGATTACTGTGAGATGGAGGTCAGACATACCGCCTCTCTTCAACCTTTTTACCAGTTCTGACACACTCTACTTCTCTTCTGGGTTTGATAATTTCTTGTAATAGCCACACAGAACTCACAGACAGTACTCATGATTATGGGTTTATTTGGGAAGTGAAAACCAAAAACCAATAACCAAACCCACTGTCGTCGAGTCAGTTCCGACTCATAGCAACCCTATAGGACAGAGTAGAACTGCCCCATACAGTTTCCAAGGAGAAGCTGGTGGATTAGAACTGCCGCCCTTTTGGTTCACAGCCATAGCTCTTAACGACTGCACCACCAGGGTTTCCGTTGGCTGTTTAGGTGCATGTATTTGTGGGTGACCTGGATTGTCCTGTGGTGTTCCCCATAGTGCCCTGTGTCATTCATATCTAGACATTTCCCTTTTTTCTGTTGTAAACTCTTTGTTTTATATAAACGTTTATACCCAGGATAAATTCATAGAAGTAGAATAACTGGGCCCAAGGGTATGTAGATTTTAATACCTTTTGATGTCTACAGCCAGAAAAATTAATCCAGGTTATGCTTTTACCGTTCTGAAAGAAGTACAACCAGAATGCTCCTTAGAAGCAAGGATGGCGAGACTACGTCTTACGTAGTTTGGAGATGTTGTCAGAAGGGATCAGTCCCTGGAGAAGGACATCATGCTTGGTTAAGTAGAGGGTCAGCGAAAAAGAGGAAGACCCTCAATGAGATGGATTGACACAGTGGCTGCAACAATGGGCTCAAGCATAGCAGTGATTATGCGGATGGTGCAGGACCGGGCAGTGTTTTGTTCTGTGGTGCATAGGGTCGCTGTGGGTCGGAACCCTCTCAGCAGCACGTAACGACGACAACGTGCTTTTACCAGCAGTTCCAGCCAGTTTTATATATTTTTTTTTAATCGGGAAATTTTAAACTTACACGAACATGGAGGTAATAGTATAACGAACCCTCATTACCCACCCCAACAACCACATACCCAAGGCCGATCCTGTCCCATTTCCCCCTTGCACCTTTCTCCTGTAGTATTACCTTTTAAAAACCCTATTGAATTATAATAGAAATGTAGGACAGTGTACACTTCAGTGAATTTTCACAAACTGAAATCCACCTGAGTAATCAGCCCCTCAGAAACCCCCTCGTGTCTACCACTGGGTATACTCTCTTCGCCTTAAGCAACCAGTATCCTGCCATCTAACAGCGTTGATTAGTTTTATTCCTAAAATAAATAGAATCTTACAGTATTTATCCTTGTGTTCGACGTCTTTCTGTTGGCATTGTTTGTGAGATTTATCCATGTTGCGTGTAGTTGTTGATTATTCATTCTCATTTCTATATGAAATTTCATTGTATGAAATTATTGTTTATCTGTTCTCTTGGTGGACATTTGAGTAATGTTTTGGACTTTTAGGAACAGCGCTGATCTGAACATTCAAAGTAATGTGTCCTGAGTGAACATATGAATGCATTTCTGTTGGGACTATACCAAGGAGTGAAAATTCTAGATCATAGAGGTATGCATATTTTCAATTCTGGAAAACTGGCAGGATCTACTATAAGGACTGTACCATGTTACACTCCACCAGCCACGTGTGAGGGTTCTGTTTGCTCCGTGTCTTTTCCTGCATTTCGTATTTTCCATCCTTTTCATTTTGGCCACCATGGTAGCTGTGTTGCGACATCTTATGGTTTTAAATTCACACTAGTCAGGTTGAGCTCCTTTTCCTACTTTGATTGGTCATTTGGATGTCCTTTTCTTCTGAAGAGTATTCTCTGTTTCTCTTATCATATTATCTATTGCTGTGTAATAAATTACCTGCAAACTTGATGTCATTAGGCACTGTTAAGTCGGTTCAACTCATGGGGACACCGTGTGTTAAAAAGTAGAATTGCCTCATAGGGTTTTCTTGGCTGTAAGCTTTACAGAAGCAGATCGCTAGGTCTTTCTCCTGTGGAGTGGCTGGATGAATTTGAACTGCAGATCTCTCGGTTAATAGCCCAGTGCTTAACCATTGCGCCATCAGGGCTCCTCACCTATAAACTTAGTGGTTTAAAATAACAAACATTTATTATCTCACAGTTTCCATGGGCCAGGAATTTGGGAGCGGCCTGGCTGGGTGCTTCTGGCTTGGGTGTGAACCAGGGCTTGCCCTCCTCTGAAGCTCTGAAGGCTTGACTGGGGTGGGAGGATCAGCTCCAAGGTGGCTCATTCACTTGCCTGGCAAGTTAATCCTGGTCGCTGGTGGAAGGCCTCAGTTCTTTCACATGGGCCTTTGCCAGGGCTCCCCATGGAGAGGGATTGAAGAGAAGGAGCCTCAGAAGTCACACAGTGTCAGTTTTATCGTATTCTATTTTTTAGAAGAGAGTCACTTAAGTTCCACCTTACCTTCAAGGGGAGGGGAGTTGAGCTCCACCTTTGGGAGGAGGAGTGATAAAGAATTGTGGACATTTTAACACAATACTTAATCATTGTAGAATTTTTGTATTCTGGATTTGAGTCTTCCACAGATACGCATTGTGAGTATCTTCTCCCAGTCTGTGGGTTTTCACAGTATCTTTTAGGGGAGAGCAATTAATTTAATAGAATTCACTTTATCATTTTTTTTTTTTCCATTATAGTTAGCTCTTCCCCTATTATTTTGAAGAAAATCCCAAACATTTATTTTATTTCTTCCGTATGTCCTGGTGATGCAGTGGTTAAGAGCTGGGCTGCTAACCAAAAGATCGGCAGTTCGAATCCACCAGCTGCTCCTTGGAAACCCTATGGGGTGGTTCTACTGTGTCCTCTAGGGTTGCTGTGGATTGCAGTCGACATGATGATAACAGGTTTGGTTTATTTGGTTTGTATAAGCATGTCTGTATATATTAGAAGATAAAAGACTTTTTTTTTCTTTTAACCGTAACTTAACTACAAAAGTAGGAGCCCTCGTGGCACAATGGTTAAGTGCTTGGCTGCTAATGGAACAGCCGGCGGTTTGACCCTTCCAGCTGCTCCGAGGTAGAAACGACCTGGCGAACTGTTACTGTAAAGATTGCAGCCTTAGAAACCCTATAGGGCAGTTCTACTCTGTCCTATAGGGTCATTATGAGTTTGAATCCATTCTAGCATACCACCACAAACCACAAAACTGTCACATCTTAAAAATAATCCCACACAAACCTAGTTGAGTTAAAATTTCCACCTGTCTCAGATATCTCCAAGTCTTTTTATAACTTCCTAGTTTGGTAAGTCAGGTTCTAAATAAGGTCTGCTCATTTAAAAAAAAAAAAAAAAAAAAAAAAATCTGTAGGTTCCTTGTTCACCTGTCTTTCTTTTTCCTGGCCAACCCTAGATTGTTTGTCCTGTGGCAATCCCCACAGTGTCCTTTGTCCTCTGTCCTCTGTCTCCTGTATGCAGGTAGTTGGGTCTTGAGGAAGTTCCTTTTTTTTTTTGTTTATTTTGGTAAACTTTGTTCCACTCTCACTTTATAACTTTCATCTTAAACTGTTGTTGCTTCTTTGGTTCCTGGTCTGCCTCTGGAGAGTGAGCATGGACCCAAACTGAATTTTTTCAAGGGCTTCCAACCTAAATCACATTGAGATTTCTTCAGATTGAAGTTGCTTTACTCTTCAACTGTAAAGATGTTTCTTGTGGAATGCACTGTCCACCCCATCACTTTTCTGGGTATTGCGAGGTCATATGGACCTCCATTTTGTGTAGAGCGATGACACACTGGTTGTAAGCCTTGTCCTCTTGGCGTACCATACCCTCTCTGCGTAGTCAGCATGTGGTCCAACTCTCCTTAACTAGATTTTCCATGTTTATCGTCTGTGTATTTTTCTCCTTGTACTACCCACCAGCTTTCTTTCTCTCATTGCCGATTTGAGTGGTGATGGCCAGTGTTTTAAGGGTTAACGACTCAGAATTCTTCAGTTCTTTTTTAGCCCACCTTGAATGTCTAGTCTTCCCCTGTCTCTCTTTCCAGTCTTTCCTTTCTAACAGAAATGTTAGCAATGAAAGGTGAGAAAAATTACGGAGAAGCAGTTAGCATGAACGTTAGAGAAGTAGACAAATTATGTTTCAAAATGCATGTTATGCCGGAAGTTTAAACTTAAAAGGTTGTTTTCTTAATACCAATTGCATTTAAAAAGTATCGTTCAACTTTAAGTAAGAGTTAAGTTTTTAATGTTTTGTTTTTAAGTAAAGGTATGTCGATACTGACTTTTGGCCACTAATCATTCAACACGTCTGGATGCCTGCCCCACGCCAGGCAGGTGCTTTCTGTGCTTTGGTGTAATACATGGTTGAGGAAGATGGACGTGGTGCTGGCACCCTCAATGAAATGCTCAGGCCAGTGTCTAGCACAGTGCTGTCAGATAGAAATATGATGCAAGCCATATGGGTAATTTTAAATTTTCTTGTAGCTGCGTGAAAAAAGGAAAAAGAATCCAGTGAAATTAGCTTGAATGTATTTTATTTAACCCAGCATATTGAAAATCTTTTCATTTCAACGTGTAATCAATATACAAGTTATTAATGAGATATTTTCATTCTTTGAAATCCAGTGTGTGTTGTACACTCACAGCACATCTCAGTTCAAAGGAGTGACCTTTCAAGTTTTCAGCAGCCCACAGTGGCTCCCGTGGTAGACAGTATGGCCCTAGCCCACAGTGGGTGTCAGCTGCCATTATCATCATTGCCCACATGGAGTAGCAGGGGCGCTGACCAAGAGCCCAAGTGAGCAGTGGTTTGGAGGAGGCCAGAAGAGAAGCTGAGCGATGAATTAGGAGGCTGTTTCCGTCTTCCATGTGGTGGCAGAAGATGGAGAGAATTGTTGTGTTTGGGAGCTATTAAACCAAACCAAACCCATTGCTGTCAAGTCGATTCCGACTCATAGTGACCCTATAGGACAGAGTAGAACTGCCCCATAGGATTTCCAAGTCTGTAAATCTTTATGGAAACATTCTGCCATATGTTTCTTCTTGGAGTGGCTGATGGATTCGAGCTGCCCATCTTTTGGGTAGCAGCCGAGCCCTTAACCATTGCAGCAACAGGGCTTCTTTGGGAGATACTAGGAAGGTAGAATTGATAGAATTTTTATGAGTTGGATTGAAAGGGGAAAGAGGATCCAGGGCCAGTTTTCAGGCTTCTGTCTCCCACAATCAGGGTAATGCCTTTTACTGAGGCAGGCAGGACTTGGGGAGGAACAGGTTTGGTCGGGTGGCTGGACTGTGATGGAGAGCGAAAGCTCTGTCTAGGAGATGTTACGTCTCAGGTGCTTGTGAGACACTCAAGGAGAAATGTCTGGTAGAGTTTGCATACCTGTGTTTGAGGTACAGAGATGGCTTTACTGGTTTTATAAATTTGGGTCTCAGCTGTGTTCATGAGAGATTTTAAAAGCCCATGGCAGTGGGTTCGTTTATTCAGCAAAACTTTGAGTCTTCTCAGACTTTGTGTTAGTTGCTGGGGAATGATAGTGAATAAGACAAACTTGAATTTTCATCCCAGGAAGATGTGGTAAACTCAGGAGAGGGTCTGAAGCCCAGCCCTGTGGGAACCCCTGCGCTAGCAGTTGTGTAAAGAGGAGCAACAGCAAAGGAGACTGAGAAGGGGCCGGCGAGCAGACAAGGGGAGTAGGAAATCAGAGAAGCCGTGTGAGGAGCGTTTTCTGATGAGGAGAGTCTGCTGTCGACACATGGAATGCTGCTGAGAGCAAGGTGAAGATGAGATCCGAAGAGTGCCGTTTGGGTTCAGCCCCAGCTGGAGGTCATTGGTGACGTTGAAGGTGGAATTTCCGTTGAATGGTACAGATAGACACCAGATTGGAGTGGGATGGAGAGGGGATGCTGTCAGACAAAGGGCTCATTTTTTTGCTTTGAAAGAACCACACCAGATCATTGAAGAAACAACATAATAGAAGAATGGACAAAGGATATAAACAGACATTTGGCAGAAAGTGAGGTATAAATGGCTGTCAAACACGTGAACAGTGCTCCGCCTCCCTCACAAGAGAAAAGTGCACGTGCTGTGGGAATATGGGTGAGTACAGCGCCCGGGAGAGCCATTCGGCAGTGTGCGTTTAATCAGCAGGACACATTCTTTGATCTAGCAATTACCCTCCTAGGAACTCTGGCTTTTTTTTTTTTGGTAGGGGGGTAATAGCAAAAATTGAAAATGAAATGGTCGTCAATGGTGGCCTGATTAAATCAACTGTAATACAAAGGAAAACTTTGTACCTTGGTAAAACATGATATTTTCCAAAAAAATAGAATTTACTTGTTTCTAGCATGCTATAAATTAAGCTTTTAGAGTGATTTTTTCCCTTCTTTTTAATGTTTGAGAAACATATCAGGAGGTCTAGATTAGGCCACAGGAGATATGTGGAATGATGCCTTTGAAGAGCTATATTAAGCTTATCATTCTGCCTTTACCTTCTGCCTTTTAACACAGTTCATGTAAGTTATTAGTCTGTATTCCCTTCTCTAGAGACCTGTTAGGATTCTTTCTAGTGGACCCTGTCCTGTTTTGTATATATTTACATATGTACTGGGTCGTATACCACAGCAAAGATGGGTATGACGTGTCTTTACAAGCTTCGTGGATGAATTCAAACTCCACTTTACCTTATTGCTCCTAAAAATAGCCAGTTCCTATGAAGAGAGCATCAAGTTTTACTTGTTTGAGTCATCGGCATATGATGTTATTTGAGAACCCTGAATGTAGGGATGGGGATTATACTATAGCTGTTTAATGTAAGAAGAAGACCTTCTTGGAACTGTTCGTGGGGGAAACGACCAGTACAGACCTTTGTGAGCTGTGTATTTTGCTGCCACCTACGTTAAGCTGGCTCAACTCACCTTTCTGTAGTTTGGCCTTCTTTGCCGATAGCAGCATGCTTACATATGGACTTCAGACAAAAACGAAAAACTGGCCACAACCAAGCAGAGCAAATCGGTCTTCGGCAGAGTACAGTGATACTGTACAACTTCAAGTTCTCTTTCACTGGGACTCTATCTTAAGAGCTTGGTTACATTTACTGCTGATTGCTTAGAGTTTGAAATGGTGGTAGTCATTGATTTTTTTCTTTATTTCTTTGAGTATCTGGTTTCATAAGTGTTTTATATTTATTCACTACTTAGATTCGTAGAAATGAAGAATTTTGGAATCTTAAGAGCCTTAAGTGATCATTTAGTCTAAACCTCTCATTTTATAGATAAGAAAACAATCTAAAGAGTTGAAATGACTTGCCCAAAGAAATCCAGGTATTGACTGAACTGAATCAATGTTCTTTTAGTTGTCCCAATTAAGTGTGATGATGTAGAGGGGTAGTATGACGCGTTGGCATCATCAGGGCGAGGCACCTACCATAATGTTGAGGGGTGTGTGGCTTTAATTACATTAAACTGTTCTAACGAAGACTGTTAATCTGTAGGCTGCACTGGTTCGTTAGAATCTTGGAGACAATCCAGCCTACCTCTTTTTACATGTTTTGGTTGAGAAGGCTGAGGCCCAGAAATGTGAATTTATTTATTTGAGATTATAAATTGAAAACATTTATTCTGTGCTTAGTTTTCTCCTGTGAGCCAGGGCAGCACTGTCCAGTAGAATGTTGTGTGATAATAACACTCTTATATCTGCGCTGCCCATGTGACTCTTTAAATTAGTTAAAATCAAGCAGAATGTAAAATTCAGTTCATAGTCTTCCTAGCCACGTTCCAGGTGCTCAGTGGCTAGGTGTGGCTAGTGGCTCCTGTATTAGACTGTGTGGGTCTAGAGCATTTACACTTCATCTTATGGTTGAGAACTCTGGAAGCCTTAGTGGTGGGGACTCAAGGTCTGAGTGTGATTAGAATTGCCGACCAGAAATTAGAAGGTTTATGTTCAAAACGGGGTGTGGGGGGGTGGGAAGCACTTTGTGACAAGGTTATGACTGGTCATGGCTTAGGCTTTTCTTGGTTCGTGTTTTGCCCCTTCTTTAGGACAATAATCAAGAACCTATGTGAAATTTATTTGCCATCTCTTATGTATTGTAAAAAGATGTGGTAGGGGTGTCGTCTGACCTCTGACTTCACAAGGGGGAGAGAGAATCACTGTCAGCATCGATCCAAGGCTGATTCATATGAAGCAGAGGTTAGATACACCTCCTATTTCCAACCTTTTTACCAATTCTGACACCAGCCATCTCTCCCACGGCACTCTCTGCTTCTCTGCCAGGTTCGAAAATTCATTGCAGTGACCGCACAGAACTCACAGACCATACTCACGATTATGAAGTTTATTAGGGAAGTAATGGTACAACTCGGGATACAGTTCTTCGATTAGGACAGCTTCTTCTCAGCCACGCCCACAGGCACCTCTCTCTGGCCTGGGCCTTGCCTCTGTGCTGCTTAGGCAAGTGTTACAGAAAGTTCCTAGCTCCGTGGGCAGCAAGCCCCACTGCAGCCATCTGCTCTGGTCATCTGGTTCCTGCCATCTTGCACCACTGTGGTTCTTGCTACTGCTGTGCCGCCATCTCTTGCTGTCTTCCGTGTTACAGCCCACTCTGTGTGTCTCCTGGGTCTAGGAGGTTCTCAATGCAGGGGTGCTGGGTCTAAAGGATGCACTCCACTCCTGTCTCTTCTTCTTGCAAGTGAGGTTCCCCCATCTTGTTTCTGGGATGACTCATTTTAACCCTAGTGGGATGCAAAACTAACCACTCCCCTTGGGGGTCCATACACCTTATTTGCCTGACACCCCCCCCCCCCCCGCAGGGTTCCATGAACCTTACTTACATTATTAACAAGCTGTCCAATCCCTTTGGTTGGCCACAAGCACCTTATTTGCATAGGCCCACGCAATCATGTCGGAATCAGATAGACTATGGCTAGAAGGGCCGTGTTACGTAATTCACTGAACCACAGGTATCTTGTGTTGCCAGTTAAGTAAATCCCATCTTTGGACTTGCGTTTGCAGTGACTACATTCATTCAGCTTCATGGTGCTCAGCATGTTGTCCGGACTCTAGACTTATCTCAAATATTAATCGCTTAGGTTACCAAGAAGCCATACACGAAGTTTTGGTGTCTTTCTTGCTATAAGATGTATGGAACTTTCATCTTTTATATAAAATCAAGTTCATTGTGTATCTTGGCTGAGCCACCCTAGAATAGCTTCGTGACTTAGTGACGGTGGTGACGGGGATCGTGTTGTCCTTTGAACCATTGTTTGCACTCTGTTATTATAACACAGGCAGAGTTGGTTACCTAGGCTTTCCTTTGGATACCAATTTACTAATTTATGACATGGCTCTATTTTAACAGTGACTTAGATAGGGTTAGCTTTTTGTATGACTGCTGTGGTCAGAGTATCCATCAAGGTGCAGAGCCAGACTGTGATGTAATCCAGTCAGATGCCAACGTTTTTACTTAAAGCACTTTACATACATGATTTTGCTTTTAAAAGGTGGTGGTATAGATTTACCTTGGGTATTTTGCGCTTTAAGAAGTAGTTTTGTTTTGTTTGATTCTTGGTAGAGTGATTTTTGATTAATGGTTTATAAATCTTGGTATTCTTGCCTTGGCTTGTGTTGAAATGATTGGTGTTTCTGAAAGTAGCTGATAGAGTTACCAATTTTTTAAAAATCTAGGTTGTTTTTCCCAGTTCCAGTGTTTGCATATGCTTTTTGCTGGATGATTTTTGTATTCACAGTGTGCTAGGCATTAGAGTAAAATGGTGCATGAGACAAAACGGTCCCTGAGACAGATTATCTTCCCAGTTTCTATACTTGGGGTCATTGAGATGACCCCACATGAAGATGCTTCTCTGATGGAGTTGGCTCGCCTTAGAAATTCTTTTACTTGCTTTTTTATGTCCAGGCTTTGGGTATCACCTGTCTGTAATCGAGAGTGCATTTTTAGGTTGTTTTTTTATGATACGTGATATAAGGAGAAAGTGCTTTCTTGCATGTTATTTAATAGCTGTGGTTTCCTCTTGTGAATTTGCATCAGTAAGGAATACCATGATAATTTATAGTAAAAATTTATGTGAGAGCTTAGGGAGCCAGTTGTTACTGCTAGATGCTGTTTAGTTTAGAATGCTTTTTTCGCTGATACAGGCCAAACTGGTCCTTATTATGAAAGATGTTGTTATAATTGTGTTGCACTTGCATTCTCTTCATTGGCCTTATTCAGAGTCAATAGTATTGAAAAGAGGAGAAGCTTTGTGATAGGGTTAGTTTTGTATGGCTGTTGAAGAAAATATGGCTCCTTTAAGGAATGACTGGCAAAAAGAAAAATAAAAGAATGAAGGTATGTTGTTATTATTATTTTTTATCGTCTTGATTCTCTTTTTTGTCGGCGGGGTGAGACCTGGATCCATTTCCTCTGAGTGAATAATCTAATGATTGTTGTTGTTAGAGGTACCGTCAAGTCGGTTCCAACTCATAACGACCTCATGTACAACAGAATGAAACACTGGCTGGTCCTGTGCCATCCTCAGAATCATTGTTGTGCTTGAGCCCATTGTTGCGACCACTGTGTCAATCCATCTTGTTGAGTGTCTTCCTCTTTTTCGCTGACCCTCTACTCTACCAAGCATGATATCCTTCTCCAGGGACTGATCCCTTCTGATAACATGTATGTGAGACGAAGTTTCAGCATCCTTGCTTCTAAGGAGCATTCTGGCTATACTACTTCAAAGACAGATTCGTTTGTTCTTTTGGCAGTCCATGGTGTATTCAGTATTCTTCGCCAACACCATGATTCAGAGGTATCAGTTCTTCTTAGGTCTTCCTTAATCATTGTCCAGCTTTAGCATGCGTATGAGGCGATTGAAAACATCATGGCTTGGGTTAGGCATACCTTAGTCTTCAAGGTGGTGTCTTTGCTTTTTAACACTTTAAAGAGGACTTTTGCAGCAGATTTGCCCAATGCAATGCGTCCTTTGATTTCTTGACTGCTGCTTCCATGGGCGTCGATTGTGGATCCAAGTAAAATGAAATTCTTGACAACTTCAATCTTTTCTCAGTTTATCATGATGTTGCTTATTGATCAAATTGTGAGGATTTTTATTTTCTTTATGTTGAAATGTAATCCATACTGAAGGCTGTAGTCTTTGATCTTCCTCGGTGTTTGAAGTCCTCTTCACTTTCAGCAAGTAAGGTTATCTCATTTGCATATCACAGGTGGTTAATGAGTCTTCCTCCAATCCTGATGCCGCATTCTTCTACATATAATCCAGCTTCTTGGATTATTTGCTCAGCATATAGATGGGATAAGTATGGTGAAAGGATACAACCCTGTTGCACACCTTTCCTAACTTTAAACCACACAGTATTCCCCTGTTCTGTTCAAGCGACTGCCTCTTGATCTATTTACAGGTTCCTCACGAGCACAGTTAAAGTGTTCTGGAATTCCCATTCTTCGCAGTGTTATCCATAATTGGTTATGATCCACACAGTCGAATGCCTTTACATAGTCAGTAAAACAGAGGTAAACATCTTTCTGGTATTCTCTGCTTTCAGTCAAGATCCATCTGACATCAGCAGTGATTCCCTGGTTCCATGTCTTCTTCTGAATCCGGCTTGAATTTCTGGCAGTTCCCTGTTGATATACTGCTGCAAATGCTTTTGAATGATGCTTAGCGAAATTTTACTTGCCTGTGATGTTAATATTGTTTAATAATTTCCGCATTTGGTTGGATCACTTTTCTTTGGAATAGGCGTAAATATGGATCTTTTCCAGTCGGTTGGCTGGATAGCTGTCTTCCAAGTTTCTTGACGTAGATGAGTGAACACTTACAGTGCTGAATCCATTTGTTGAAACACCTCAGTTGGTATTCTGTCAGTTCCTGGAGCGTTTTCACAGATGTTTTCAGTGTAGCTTTGGACTTCTTCCTTTGCTGCCATTGGTTCTTGATTATATGCTAGCTACCTCCTGAAATGGTTGAATGTTGACCACTTCTTTTTGGTACAGGGACTCTGTGTATTCCTTCCATCTTTTTTTGATGCTTTCTGCATCGTTCAGTATTTTGCCCATAGAATTCTTCACTGTTGCACCTTGAGGCATGGAATTATTTCTTCAGTTCTTTCAACTTGAGAAATGCTGAGTGTGTTGTTATTCCCTTTTGGTTTTCTAACTCCAGGTCTTTGCACAGTGTCATCATAATACTTTGTCTTCTCGAGTTGCCCTTTGAAATCTCCTGTTCAGCTCTTTTAAGTCATCATTTCTTCCATTTGGTTTAGCTACTGACGTTCAAGAGCAAGTTTCTGAGTCTCTGCTGGCATCCATTTTGGTCTTTTCTTTCTTTCCTGTCTTTTTAATGACTTCTTGCTTTCTTTATTTGTAATGTCCTTGATGTCATTCTGGTCATTAGTGTTCAGCATCTCAAATCTATGCGAGATGGTCTCTAAATTCAGGTGGGATTTACTCAGGGTCCTACTTCAGTTCTTGTGGACTTGTTCTAATTTTCTTCAGTTTCAATTTGAACTTGCATATGAGCAATTAATGGTCTGTTCCGCAGTCAGACCTGGCCGTGTTCTAACTGATGATACTGAGTTTTTCCATCGTCGGTTTCCATAAATGTAGTCGATTTGATTCTTGTGTATTCCATCTGGCTAGGTCTGTGTGTAGTGGCCGTTTATGTCGACGAAACAAAGGTATTTGCAGTGAAGAAGTCATTGGTCTTGCAAAATTCTGTCCATGCGATATCCAGCGACGTTTCTGTCACCAAGGCCATATTTTCCAACTCCTGATCCTTCTATTTGTTTCCAGCGCTCTCATTCTAATCACCAGTAATTAGCAGTGCATTCTGATGGCATGTTTGATCAACTTCAGAAGTTGGTAGAAATCTTCAGTTTCTTCATCGTTGGCCTTACTGCTGGTTGGTGTGTAAATTTGAATAATAGTTGTATTAATTGGTCCTCCTTGTAGGCGTATGGGTATTGTCATGTCACTGACAGTGTTGTACTTGAGGATAGATCCTGAAATGTTCTTTTTTGACGATGAATGTGATGCTATTCCTCTTCAAGTTGTCATTCCCAGCATAGTAGACCGTAGGATTGTCCGATTCAGAATGTCCAGTACCAGTCCATTTCCACTCACTAATGCCCAGGATATCAGTATTTATGTGTTCCATTTCATTTTTGATGATTTCCAGTTTTCTTTGATGCATACTTTGTACATTCTAATCACAAGTATGACAGACTGACGCACCTGTGGGGGAATCTAATGATACCAACTATTAAAACGACAATATTTTATTGATCGTCAATTCCATTTTTTTCCCTCTCTTGGCTTCCGTGACACTGCACTATTGCTCCTCCTGTCTTGAAAATAGTCAGCTCTCTAGCCATGCCCCTTTGTCATTTGTGTTCTTTAATGACTGCCTAAAAGCTATGAGTTCCTAGAAAATTAAGTATTTGGGGGGGGAGTTCCCCCTTTTTCCTTTTCTGTATTCTTTGGGGAGAATCTTTCATCATCCTCATGGATTCCACCATCATTTGTGTTTAACTTTTCAAAACGAGCATCTCTTTCGACTTAGTTAGCTCCTTGTCGGTGGTCTCGTGTGAGAGTTTGTCTGGTTACTTTCAGTTAGATTTTCTTTTTTTAAGAGCAGAGTTAGGAACCTTGTGTTTTCATTTCTGAAGCAGTGCTTTTCTTCTTCTTCACTGTCAGCACCCTGTCAGTCCTCACAGTCTTAAAACGGATGTTTTTTCTTTTCTTACTTGTCACTCCAGCTCCTGTTTCATCAAGGCCTACTTAATTCTTCCCGTAATTTAATTTGCCCAGTGTCTGTAGTCACTGGCACTGAATTTCAAGCTTTGATTACCTTATTCTTAGATGAGACTCATAAATTATTGAAGCAGGAATAAAGTTGAGGTTAATTTAATACAATTCCTTTATTTTATAGAAGAAGTAATGGATACTCAGGTTAAAAACAGTATTTATTGCCAGATGTTTGAAGAGCAGAATAGTATTGCTATATATTGATTTTTTTTTAGTTTTAAACATTATCTGTTGATTTCCTGCTATGGAAGATAAGGATTAGCTTTCTCTTCTCCCCTCACTGCACCCTCCTCCCAACTTCTGTCATCTCTATCCTACCAATCTAGTTTTATTGCAGTTTCATTTAAGTCAGCTTTCCACTCTTATCATTATAACTACGTAGGTATTTGTAGCTGTCACGCGGTAAATTAGAAATACTTTTCCTTTCCTAAACAACTTTTGGCATTCCCTGGAATTGTTGCATTACTTTTTGGTTTAGTTTTTTTAAATGTACTTATCACTAATTCAACCTCAAATTTTTAAGCCAGTCAAGTGTTCAGGTATTTCATTAGTTTTATCTTTTTGAAGAAATGTTTCTCTACTCCAGTTCGGACTGCATGCCCTCCCTGCTTGGTGTATAGTTGTCACCTCTTGCTCTCCCTTTTCTTGATCCTGGGGATTCTTTTTGTCTCTCTCCTCCATCACATTTCTGTGTTACTGTCTTTTTTGTTGCTCTTCCTTGTTTTATCGGAACACAGCTATAGTAGTTTTCTGTGAGAAAGGTGTATAGGAGGTAAATTTTTTGAGACTTTCTGTGTCTCCTTCCAGAAACCCTGAGGGTGTTGTGGCTAAGAGCTATGGCTGGTAACCAAAAGGTCTGCAGTTCGGATCCGCCACGTGCTCCTTGGAAACCCTGTGGGGCAGTTCTCCTCTGTCCTATAGGGTTGCTGTGAGTCGGAATCTACTGGAAGGCAATGGATTTTTTTTTTTTTTTTTTTTTTAATGTTTCTTTCTGTGGACTCTTGATTGTTAGTTTGTCTGGGTATAAGATTCTGGGTTGCAACTCATTTTCATTGAAATTTCAGAGTTGATGTTCCTTGGTGTAGTTTCATCCGTTTGGCTGGTGTTCGGTAGAACCTTTTCAGCTGGAAGCTCATTTCAGGGCCTTTTTGGGGAATCGTTTCTCTCATTTCCTCCTTTCTATATTCTCTGTTTCCTCTTTTTGGAATCTCTGGTACTTGGATGTTTGATGCCCAATCTAGCCTTCCAGTTTCCTTATCTTTTTTCTGCCTCTAATATTTTTTTCTTTTCTATTTTATCTTCAAATTTTCTACTTAGTTTTTAATTTTTGGTGTGAACTTTTTAATTTCCAAGAGCTTTCTTTACCCTCTATACCCTTTTAAGGAGTGTCCTGCATTCTCTTATCTTTCTGAAGGATTCCTTTTTCCTGTATAGTTGTTTTCCTCCAATTTGAATTTTTCTGTTTGTTTTGCTCTCTCTGTTTCATGATAGAGGCTTTCCAGAGATGTCTGGTAATTTGCTTATATTGAATAATCAGGGACACACACAACTGAATCACGTAATTACCATTTTCCCCAGCTTTGTCCACTATAAGAAGGCATAGAAGAAGTGACACCAGTAGCTGTGAACATACTTAGCGCCCAGCTCTTCTAAGTTATATTCTCCACCAACAGAAACCAGTGCTTTTTGGAGGAATGGCTGATTTCAGAGCTGGGGCAGGGGATGTGCAAGATGGATATAGAACATGCTGTTGGGCCAGAAAATAATGAAGTGCTCAGAAAATACCAGAAGGACACAGGAGCCTGTTTGAAGGGGCTCCCATTGGCCAAATCTGGGACAATTTGAGTATGAGAATGAATGATGACATTAATGAATAAAATAAGAATCCGTGAGTCTGTACTGATAATGAATTCAAGAAAGAAACGATGAGTGGGGAGAAAGGAAAACACCTTACTAAAGTTAGAATGTCAGCTAGTAAATGCAGAAGGAACAGTAGAGCTACCCCCGCAAACCAAAACAAAATAAAAGAACAGTAGAGCTCCTCCCCCCCAACCCCCAAAATAAACCAGCAAAACACACACATGCAAACACATGTTTATAATCATTAGAGTAACAATTGATTCAGACAAGAATCATCAGTGGGTACTAAAACTATTGGGTGAACATTTTAAGAAGAACATAGTTTCCAAGTATTTTCCCACAGATTACTACTAATTAATTCTGAGGGAAAAATGGTTACAGTGGAGATATCTTAACCGAGTTATCAACATTATCACCAATAACGGGACACATTGACATCATCTATTTCCTTATGTAATGCCCTGGGAAAAACAAAAACTTCGTGTATGTAGTAGACCTGCCAGAAATGCATAACCTGAACTTTCCTCACAAAGAAATATCCAGCAGACACAAATTGAGGGACAGTCTATAAAATAGCTGGCTTGTATTCTTCCAAGATGTCAGTGTACTGAAAGACAAAGATGCTGAAGAGTGTTTCAGATGAAAGGAAATGAAGAGACGTGACGTTAGATGTAACATATGATCCTGGCTTGAAGGGAAGGGGGAGTGCTACAAAGGACTTCATAAAGCAAGAGGCAAGATTAGAATATGAGTCCATATTTGGCGGTTGCTAGGGTAAAATCCCGATTGTGGTATGTGTATTGTGGTTGTGTAAGGCAATGTTCTTGGTCTTTGGAAAACACACACACTGAAGTGTTTAAGGGCAAAAGGATGTCTGCAGTGCCTGTCAGATGTTTGAGGTGGGGCTCCATGTGGAGGGGGAGTGGCATAGGGGCACAGTGTCATTGGTGGGTGAAGGAGTTAGGGATTTTCTTGCACTGATCTGCAAATTTGAAATAATTTTAAAATAAAATAATGTTTTTAAATCACTTATTCCTTTATTCCAGTTTTTACTGTTTTCTTTTTGTTTGTTTACTGTTGTAGTTTAAATGAAGTTTACATTTCTGGTTAGTCTCCCATACAAAAATATATACATACATTGTTAAGTGACCCTAATTGCTCCACCCCTGATTTCCCGTGTCCATTCAGCCAGCTCCTAACCCTCTCTGCCTTCCCATCTCACCTCCGGACAGAAGCTGCCCGTTTAGTCTCTTGTATCTACTTGAGCGAAGAGGCACACTCCTCACGAGTATCACTTTATGTCCCACAGTCCAGTCCAATTCCTGTCTGAAGAGTTGGCCTCAGGAATGTTTTTAGTTCTGCGTTGACAGAGAGTCCGGGGGCCATACTTTCTGGGGTTCCTCCAGTCTCAATCAGACCATTAAGTCTGGTCTTTTTACTAGAATTTGAGTTCTGCACCCCACCTTTCTTCTGCTCCATCAGGGACTCTCTGTTGTGTTCCCTGTCAGGGCGGTCATTGGTGGTAGCCGGGCACCATCTAGTTCTTCTGGTCTGAGGCTGATGCAGTCTCTGGTTTATGTGGCCCTTTCTGTCTCTTTGGCTACTACTTTCCTTGTGTCTTTGGTGTTTTTCATTCTCCTGTATTTACTCCAGGTGGGTTGGGACCAGTTGATGCATCTTAGATGGCCACTTGGTAGTTTTTAAGACTCCAGACGCCACTCATCAAAGTAGGATGCAGAACATTTTCTTAATAAGCTTTGTTATGCCAGTTGACCTCGATGTCTCCTGAAAGCATGGTTCCCTGACCCCTACCCCTGCTACTCTGTCCCTCAAAGTGTTGATAGTATTCAGGAAACTTCTTAGCTTTGGTTTAGTCCAGTTGTGCTGACTTTCCTTCTCCTAAGATAATTCTTATCTGCTATCTAGTTAGTAAATAACCCTTGCCCTCCCTCCCCACCCTCCTAACCATAAAAGAATGTTTTCTTCTGTGTTTAAACCTTTTCTTGAATTCTTATAATAGTGGTCTTATTCAATATTTGTCTTTCTGTGACTGACTAAATTCACTCAGCATAATACCTTCCAAATTCCTCCATGTTATGTTTCACGGCTTCATTGTTGTTCTTTATCGTTGCGTAGTATTCCATTGTGTGGATATACCATAATTTGTTTATCTGTTTGTCTGTTGATGGGCACCTAGGTTGTTTCCACCTTTTTGCCATTGTGAACAGTGTTGTAACGAAAATGGGTGTCAATGTATCTATCTGTGTGACGGCCCTTATTTCTCTAGGATATATTCCAAGGCATGGGATAGCTGGATCGTATGGTATTTCTATTTGTAGCTTTTTAAGGAAGTGCCAAATCGATTTCCAAAGTGGCTGTGCCATTTTATATTCCCACCAACAGTGTATAAGTGTTCCAGTCTCTCCACAGCCTCTCCAGCATTTATTATTTTGTGGTTTTTGAATTAATGCTAGCCTTGTTGGGGTGAGATGATATCTCATTGTAGTTTTGATCTACATTTCTCTAATGGCTAATGATCGTGAGCATTTCTTCACTTGCCTGTTACCCGCCTGCATATCTTCTTTGGTGAAGTGCCTGTTCATATCCTTTGCCCATTAAAAAAATGTTTTTTAAAAGTTAGACTGGGAAGCAGCTGGCTGGAAGCTGTGTCCTGGGTAGGGCTTGTGGCTGTGGACTCATCTAGCTTTGTGATTGGGAAGCCCCCCAGGTCATTGCGTCCAGGTCTTTTTTTCTCTAGGTCAGTCAGATAACTCAAGACACTTTCGGTCTTCAACCTGGAGAGTGGAGGTCTTGGCTGCTGGCAGGAAATGTGGGACCCACGAGGGCTGGGCTGGGCAGTGCAGGGGCACGTGTCCAGCGTTTGTTCCGCAGTTCACACTGGCCCTCTGTTTTTGGTGTGGCAGTCCAGTCCCCCCTGGGCTGGACTCTTCCAGCTCATTGTCAGCATCTGGTCATCTGCTGGGGTGGGGTGGGGGGGCAAGAGAGAATGAGGAGATTTAGGGATCTAAGTGTTCTTTAAGTAGCTTTCAATTGATTTTCCTTCTGCCCCCTTCCACTTTTGTTGTCTTTTGGTCCTTGCGGATTGTGCCTTTAAAAACAAACAAACAAAAACCGTTTAGTTTTAGAGGCATTTCAGTTTGTGTTCAGTACACGTTCTTTACCCAGGAATTTTAGTGCTGTATGTGTATGGCATGCCATTCTGTTCTTCCTCTTTTGACCTTGTTCTCATACTCTTTAAAAAAATTTTTATTGAGAAGAAATTCACCTGCATGCCAGGCTAAATCGTACAGTTCAGTGGTATTTATTCACAATGTTGTACGTCCACCACCTCTCTCTAGTTTCAGAACTTTTTCCTCATCCCATAAAAACATCCCGTACGCATTAAATGATCACCCGTTATTCCTCTTTCCCCAGAGCTTGGCTGCTAGCCAGAAGGTCGGCAGTTTGAATCCACCAAGCTCCTTGGAAACCCCATGGGCCTGTTCTACTCTGTCCTGTAGGGTCGCTATGAGTCGGAATCAACTCGATGGCAATGCGTTTGGTTTGTTTTTTATAATAATTCTGTGTTTAACTTTTTGAGGAACTGCCAGATTGTTTTCCAAAGTGGCTGCACCATTTTTCATGCCCACCAGCGATGTGTGAGGTTTTCTGTTTCTCCACATCCTTGTAAACTAGCACTTGGCTATTTTTTGATTTCTTGATTAAAGCCATCCTAGTGGGTGTGAGGAGTCTCTGGGTGGTGCAAATGGTTAGTGTGCCTGGCCGCTAACCAGAAGGTTGGAAGTTTGAGTCCACCCACAGGTGCCTCGGAAGAAAAACACGGCAAATTACCCACTTGCAAACATCAGCCATTGAAAACTCGATGGAGCACAGTTGTCCTCTGACACACATGGGGTCGTCATAAGTTGAAGTTTGGCTTTGGTTTTAGTGGGCGTGAAGTGGTATTTCATGGTGGTTTTGACTTGTATTTTCTTACTGACTATTGACGTTGAACATTTCTTCATGTGCTTGTTGTGTTTCTCATAGTCTTATGCTTTAAAATAGCCAGATTTCTTAGTGTCAGTAATACAGATCCAGTCTTTTCTCTAATTATGAGCAATGGAAAAAAAGGCCCTTTTCCAGAAGAGTGGATTGTTTCTAAACATCCTTCTTACACCTTAAATAAGCACCTGAGATCCTAGTGCTGTGAACTGGTGTGAGAGCTGCATTTTCTTTTGGCATCTCTGGATGGGAGTGAGTGACATGGTGAGGAGGTGGCGCTGGGAAAACTGCCCAGAGCTGTGATTGACTGGCCTGCTGGGGGAAGAGTAGGTAGGGGGAGGGGGTGATTGCAGATTGGTTCCTAGGGGCCTGGAACGATTCCAGTTGAAATGCCAAAGTTTGTATGTATGTGCATTTTGTGGGTGCTCTTTGTCAGATTCTTAAAAGGGTCTGGAACCCCTAACACATAGAGAGTGACTGTTGAGGTAGACTTTAGACTTACCTCTGATGCTGTTGACAATGTAGTTTGACACTAACATGTTCAGCTTATGTCTCAGGAGCAGAGCTGCGTGTGTGGGCACGTGGTCTGTTCTTTTAAGTGTCAATTCAGAAGATAAACTATACTTTTATTTATTTTTCCCCATACAAAAATTTATACACACATTGTTATGTGACCCTAATTGCTCTCCCCATACTGTGACAGCACACTCCTCTTTTCCACCCCTGATCCCCTGCATCCATTCAGCCAGCTCCTAACCCTCTTTGCCTTCCCGTCTCACCTCTGGACAGAAGCTGCCCGTTTAGTCTCTTGTATCTGCTTGAACTAAGAGACACACTCCTCACGAATATCACTTTATGTCCCACAGTCCAGTCCAATCCCTGTCTGAAGAGTTGGCCTTGGAAGTTGTTTTAGTTCTGGGCTGATAGAGAATCCAGGTGCCATGCTTTCTGGGGTTCCCCCAGTCTCAGACCATTAAGTCTGGTCAGAAGATCAAGTGTATGTTCAGAGAGCACTGAGGTGGTAACATGTTTTGTTTTTAGAATGAAATATTCTCTTTTGCATTTTCACCTGGGATTGCTGTTTTTACTGTCAATTCATTTTATTGGTTTTACAAGCAGTTAGCAGTGTTTTCTATTTATTATCTTATTTGAGGAAAAATGATGAGTTGAGATAACAAAGTAATGTGAATTTTATGGAAGAGACGCGTTAGACGAACAGCAGTATTTTTAAAGGAGGCCTTGTAGACTGCATTCTAATTAGCACACTGAAGTTTGAGTGTTTTTCTGCGGTATTCTGTGATTAATGAAGAGTCTTGGAAGACGGTTTTATTCCTTTCATGTGCAGTGCTTGGCTAATTAACATTAGTGACTGAATTTGTCTACAGCTAGTACTTCAAGGACCTTGGTGTTCTTCCACAGGTCCTGGTAAAAGTTAGGAATGTTTAAAGGTATTACATGGACTTACTTGGGGGCTTTGAGAGAAATACTTTCTAAATTTTTTAGTATTTTAAAGTATGGTGCCTTTGCAGTTGACCCTTTGTTGAATAAGAATATCATTGATGTTCTCACAGGATAAATAAGAATATTTTTTTCTTCACTCACTGATTGCCCTGTTATGCTGTTTATGGTTATTTCTGGGTTATTGTTTAGCGTAGGTCAAAAGCTGAGGTGGAGTGATAACAACTGCCTGGTTTTCTGTAGAAAATTTCGATTCACTAGAGCTTTTCAATTCTCTGAGGTACTGTTCTGTGTGACTCAAGACCCTGAGCCAGTGTGTTTTCTGTTTTAATGGCAGCTCTCAGAAGGTGGAAGGAGAACATGCAGTGATGATGCTCTTTTTTCTTTCTAGGGGAGCTTCTGTTTCCCGTCCCACTCTTTTCCTGCTCATCTGCTAATGCGGTAACTTGGAAGACAACTGTTGCCAGGATAACCTGTAATGGGCAAGGAGCCACAGAGAAGAAGACACTTCTTTTAATTTTTAAACTTTGGTTTGAAAGGTAAGATCCGTTAAGATTATCGGGAGTTTCCTCAAGGAAGACAATGTTCTATGGTCAGACCTTGGAGTCTGGGTGAACCAGGTCTAGGTCAGTCTCTTTAAGCCAGGTACAGTATACTACTGAGGTATTTTTAGCAAGTTAAATAGCAGCCTGAGAGAGTAAGAACGTGTGTGTTGTGGGTTTTGACTTAAACCAGCCAAAGGACATTTGGCTTTAGCCAGCCACCTGACATATGCTTATTACTTTTGAGTCCTAATTGCTATCACTTTGGAACTCTTTATTGGAACTTTTTATTAATGATGAAAAGTTGACTTTTACTTTTGGCTTAGTTGGTACTTAATAGGAAGTGGTGCGCGGTAGGATCTTTATGGGACGTGCATGCGTACTCAATCTGATTTCATTAGCTCCGTTGTTTTGACTCTTCAGGGCAAGGGGAGGTGCACAAGCCATGTAATCTCTCTGTTCCAAGACTTGACATTTCAGTCATTTTTAATGGTGTTTCCTTCTCAGCTGATGATCAGTCATTTACCTCTCGGTTCTACCCTCATTGTGACTGCACAGCTGCCTTTTTCTTTCATTCCAGTGCCACGAAGCGAGGTGAGGCCTCCTGATCTCAGGAGGTGCTACAGCTCTTCTGCAGCAGGTCTTTGCTTATCCCAGGTGCATCTTCCCTCAGCACCCAAGACACCACTGTGCACATGTGCCCCCACCCCCAGCCCCTCACACGTGGCCATGCCCAGACTCTGGTGCTCCCCTCGTGCTTGTGCAATGAAGTGCCACCTCCTTCTCTGACAGATTCTTGTACAAAAAACCGGATTTCTTCGGCTTAACTCCATATTATTCTCATGCATGAATTTTCTAATGTTGGCTCCTTGTCTCATATTATTTTATTATTCTGTGTTTTTGATTTCATGACTTCCAGGGCTCAGCTCTCTTTCAGCCTCTTTTGTCAAACCTTTCTGAATTATTCCTGTTCCTTTGTGATTACTCCTTTGTGAACTTTTTTTTTTCCCTCCCTTTTTAAATAATTTTATCTTCGTTGTTGAGAATATACACAGCACAAACATACAGTTGAAGTTTGCATACTCCATGTCTAGCTCAGTGGCATCGATTGTGCTCCTTGAGTTGCGCAGCCATTCTCGCCCTCCTTTTCTGAGTTTTCATTAACGTAAACTCACTGTCCCTGAGGTTCCTGTCTGATCTTTTGAGTTGCTGTTGTCAGTTTGATTCCATATAGATACATCTTAAAAGAGCATAATGTTCAAGGCAGACACTTTTTACTAGTTAAGCTATTGTTTGGTTTTAAGATGACATTGGGATATTTTTGGCTTAAGGTTTAAAGATTATCTTAGGGCAATAGTTTCAGGGGTTCATCCAGCCTCTGTGGCTCCAGAAAGTCTGGATTCATGTGAAATTGAAATTCTCTTTTCTATTTTCCCCCACTTTGATCAGGATTCTTCTACAGAATCTTGTTTTGTTTTGTTTTTAATTTTATTGTGCTTTAGATAAAGTTTACAGCGCAGATTAGTTTCTCATTCAGAAACGTATATGCAGATTTGCTTTGTGACGTTAGTTGCAGCTCCCACAATGCGTCAGCACTTTTGCCCCCGTCTGCCCTGGGTTCCCTGTGTCCGTTCATCCCGTTTTCCTGTCCCTTTCTGCCTTCTCAGCTTTGCTTTTGGGCAGGTGTTGCCCATTTGGTTTTATGTACTTGAATGAACTAAGAAGCACGTTCTTCGTGTTATTTTATTGTTTATTTTATAGGCCCGTCTAATCTTTGGCTGAAAGGTGAACTTTGGAAGTGACTTCAGTTATGAATTAGCAGGGTTTTGTGAACTCTCAGGAGTAGCTCATTAAAGTATTTTAGGATCTTTTTTCCTCTCTAACTAGACTATAAGCACTTTGACAAGAAATTTTGACTTCTACTTTGTATCTTTAGAGCTTTTTTCATAATAGGTATCCATAATTATTTGGTGATAGGAGTTAAAATTTTAGGCATTTCTCAGGTTAATAATTTTAAGGTTTTCCATCTGTCTTACTCCATCTTTTTTTGTTTTATTTTATTTGCGCTGACAGACCTTAAGCTTTGGCAGCTTACAGAATGATTCCTTACCTTCAGCTGTTTCTCCTTTTCTTTGTTGTCCTCATCTTTGCTCATCAGCGTGTTGTCCCACACTCGGAATAAGTGCACTCTTCTCTTACGAAGTTGTCCAGAAGTCTCAGGAGTCCTAGAATCAGTGCAGGTTGTCAGGAACGGGTCCCAAAGATGAACAGCACTCTAGGGAGAAGCTGCTTTAAACTGGGGGTGTCACCCTACATTTTTACTGCTAACCTCCATATGTTAAATATTTTAGGTTTTGTGGACCAAGAGATTAAAAAAAAAAAAAAAAGACATTATGAAGGTACTTATGTGATAAGAGAAAACAGATTTTCATAGATTTTTTTTTATTGATGAAATTTTTATTTTATTTATTGTGCTTTAAATGAAAGTTTACATTTCAAGTTAGTTTCTCATACAAAAATTTGTACACACACTACTCTGTGACCCTAGTTGCTCTCCCTATACTGTGACCGCACACTCCTCCTTTCTACCCTGGATTTCCCATGTTCATTCAGCCAGCTCCTGTCCCTTTCTGCCTTCTCCTCTCGCCTCCAGACAGGACCTGCCCATTTAGACTCATGTATCTACTTGAGCTAAGAAACACACTCTTCACGAGTATCATTGTAGGTCTTATAGTCCGGTCTAATCTTTATCTGAAGAGTTGGCATTGGGAATGGTTTTAGTTTTGCGCTAACAGAGAGTCTGGGGGCCGTGTCTTCTGGGGCCCCTCCAGTCTCAGACTGTTAAGTCTGGTCTTTTTACTAGAATTTGAGTTCTGCACCCCACTTTTCTCCTGCTCCAGCAGGGACTCTCTGTTGCGTTCCCTGTCAGGGCTGTCATCGGTGGTAGCCGGGCACCATCTAGTTCTACTGGTCTCGTGCTGATGGAGTCTGTGGTTTATGGGGCCCTTTCTGTCTCTTGGGCTAATAATTTTCCTTGTGTCTTTGGTGTTCTTTATTTTCCTTTGCTCCAGGTGGGTTGGGACCAATTGATGCATCTTAGATAGCCACTTGGTAGCTTTTAAGACCCCAGACGCCACTCACCAAAGTGAGATGGAGAAATTTTCTTAATAAACTTTATTATGACAGTTGACCTAGATGTCCCCTGAAACCATGGTCCCCAGACCCCTGCCGCTGCTACTCTGTCTCTCAAAGTGTTTGGTTGTATTGAGGCAACTTCTTAGCTTTTGGTTTAGTCCAGTTGTGCTGACTTCCCCTGTAGTGTGTGCTGGAAATTTTTATTTTATTGGTGAAATTCAAAATAATACAGTTGAGTTTAATTTTTTGTAATACAGATCTATAATGAGAAGAGTGGAATTCTTTTTCTGGAAGGATAGCATTTCACTTAATTGGGGTTCAAAGTTAGAGTTCCCCTCTCATCAAAATTAATTGCAGATGTTCATCACATCTGTTAATACTCTTCTGTAATGAGACTTTTTTTTTTTTGCAGTTTTTAAAAAATTTTTTTGTTTTATTGTACTGTAGGTGAAGGTTTACAGAAGAAGGATTTTCTCATTAAACAGTCAGTACACATATGTTTTATGACATTCGTTAATAACCCTATGACATGTCAACACGCTCCCTTCTTGCTTGGCCTTGGAGGACCTTTTTTTTGGTGAAAATAGACATAGCCAAAGATACACCATTTCAAAAATTTGTACATGTACAATTCATTGACGTCGATTACATTCTTCCAGTTGTGCTGCTGTTCTCACTTTAGATGAAGGTTTACAGAACAAAATAGTTTCTTGTTAAACATTTAGTGCACATATTGCCCTATGATAATGGTTAAGAAGCCCACTGTATGTCAACCCTGTCCTTACTCAACCTTGGGTTCCCTATCACCAGCTTTTCTGTCCCCTTCTGCCTTCTAGTCCTTGTCCCTGGACTGCTGTGCCTCATTAGTCACGTTTTGTTTTATGGGGCTGTCCAATCCCCGGCTGAATGGTGCACCTCGGGACTGACTTCACCACTGAGCTAAAAGGGTGTCCGGGGTCCATACGCTCAAGGTTTCTCCAGTCACTGTCAGGCCAGTAAATCTGGTCTTTTTTGGTGTGTTAGAATTTTGTTCTGCATCCTTGTCCAGCTCTGTCCAGAACCCTCTGTTGTGATCCCAGTCAGAGCAGTCGGTGGTGGCCGGGCACCATCTTAGCTGTACTGGACTCAGTCTGGTGGAGGCCTTGATAGCTGAGGTCCATTAGTCCTTTGGACTAATCTTTTCCTTGTATCCTGTTGTCTTCATTCTCCCTTCCTTCCGAAGGGATGAGACCCGTGGAGTATCTTATATGGCTGCTCACAGGCTTTTAAGACCCCAGATGCTACTTACCTAGGTAGAATGTAGAACATTGTCTTTATAAACTGTGTTATGCCAACTGAGCTAGATGTTCCTCGAGACCATGATCCCCATAGCCCTCCGCCCAGCAGTTCAGTCCCTCAGGGTGTTTGGATGTGTCTGTGGAGCTTCCATGACCTTTCCTTGTACAAGTTGTGCTGGCTTCCCCACTATTGTGTACTGTCTTACCCTTCACCACAGTTACCACTTACCTGTTATCTATTTCCCCCCTACCCCCTCATCCCTTGTAACCAACAAAGATTGTTTCTTTTTGTGTGTAAACTTTTTCACGTGTTTTTACAGTAGAGGTCTCACACAATATTTGTCCTTTTGTAATTGACTTATTTCACTCAGCGTGTCCTCCAGTTTCATCCATGTTATGAGATGCTTCACAGATTCATCATTGTTCTTTATCATTGCGTAATACTCCATTGTGTGTATGTACCATAGTTTGTTTATCCATTCATGTGTTGATGGGCATCTAGGTTGTTTCCATCATTTTGCTATAGTGAACAATGCTGCCATGAACATGGGTGTGCATATGTCTATTCGTGTGACGGCTCTTTTTTCTCTGGGATATATTCCTAGGAGTGGGATTGCTGGATCGTATGGTATTTCTATTTCTAGCTTTCTAAGGAAGTGCCATATCATTTTCCAAAATGGTTGTATCATTATGCATTCCCACCAGCA
Organism: Dugong dugon; assembly: GCA_030035585.1. Classification (NCBI taxonomy): domain Eukaryota; kingdom Metazoa; phylum Chordata; class Mammalia; order Sirenia; family Dugongidae; genus Dugong; species Dugong dugon. The sequence goes on from CM057467.1 coordinate 134,258,151, forward strand.
GTGCATAAGAGTTCCGATCTCCTCACAGACTCTCCAACATTTGTTATTTCCAGTGTTTTTGATTCGTGCCAGTAACGCCGGGGTGAGATGGTAAGATTTTTTTTTTTTTTTTAACATATTTTATCTTTAGAAATGTCTTTTCACACACTGCCAAATGGTGATATCTATCCAAAGCATGTGGTTTTAACTGACCATATAGAAAGCATTTGTTGAATTCTATTTTATTCTTGTTATTTGCCTTTTAGCATGTCATGACATTGCACATTCATCACTTCCAACTGAAGGTGAGGTGGAAGCTCCTTAGTCGCACAGTTAAATGTATTTTGAAATATGGAAATTTGCTTTGCACTCACATCAAGGTCTGAAAAATGCTGTTTAACTGTAGTTTGAGCTCCTAAAATAGATCTGCTGCAAATTCGTGTGAAGATGGACATCTTACTTTTTATTTTAACATTTGACAGCACAGGAAGCGTAGAAAGCAGCTTGCTGTCACTTAGGATTTGAACAGGTTGTTGCCGAGACGACTTGACGCAGTGTGAGTTTTGCGTTATTTACCACCGTCGGTTGTAGCACACGCTAGCCAGTTCCAGTGAAGCTGAGTCGTTTGTCAGCATACTGGAAATAGGGCTTCAAAATGGGTCGTTCTGGTTCGAACCTCTGCTGAGAATTTGCCTTCCCACTCCCAGATATACTGAATCAGAACCTACATTTATTATGCATAAGAATCACTTGGGGTACATAAGAATCGCCGGCGGATTTTAACAAGATCCCCAAGTGATTCTTATATATAATAAATTTTGAGAACCACTGCTCTTCTAGTAAGGAGCCCTAGTAAGCGCAGTGGTTAAAGTGATTGACTACTAACCAAAAAGTCAGCGGTTCAAAACCACCAGCGGCTCCACAGGAGAAGGAGGTGGCAGTCTGCTTCTGTAGAGATATACAGCCTTGGAAACCCTGTAGGGGTGCTGTGAGTTGGAGTCGACTTGATGGCATAGGGTTTGGGTTGGTTTGGGCTCCACTAGTGGTTCTCAGAATTGGTCCCTAACCAGCAGTGTTAGCATCACCTGGGAACAAACGTGTTACAAATGTGAATTCTCAGCAGGGGTTCGAACTAAACAAACTAGTTCGAAGCCCTGCTTTGAAAGCATTCCACCTGTAGTTGCTTCACGCAGATGATTCAGAGGCTTATTCTTTAGTCACTTCCAGCTCAGCCTTGACTCCTCAAACAACGGAGCGGTGGCAGTGAGCTCTGTGAACTGTCCAGAGTCAAGGGGACCACGCTTTGCCTTTTTTTAGTTGACTAGGAGCCCTAGTGGTGTAGTGGTTAAGAACTCAGGCGGCTGACCAAAAGGTGGGTGGTTCAAATCCACCAGCTGCTCCTTGGAAACCCTATGGGACAATTCTGCTCTGTCCTGTGGGGTCACTATGAGTTGGAATCGGCTCATTGGTACACAACAACAACAACGTTGGTATTGCTGCCAGTATCCTCACCTCCGTGAGCAGCTGTTCCTGACAAAAGGCTAGTAGTCTTAACAAGTTTATTTTCTTTGGACCTGTTTCTTTAGCTGCTGCAGTCAAACATGATACAATTCACTCACCATTGGTAAATGGCTTTCCTTGCTTGGCTAACAAGCCACTTAGAAACTTAAACTTTGGTTACAGTATCCGTTACCTTTTTGTGAAGAAATTGGGCTGTGGTGGGATATTGTTTTAAATTGTTGCTTTCCTGTGAGTTGGTAACACTGTGATGAGTGCTTAGTCTGGCAGTGTTGATGTACATTGTATTCTTTTAGCAGAGGTTTAGTATCAGTGGGTAATAAAAACAGTGCTTTACCATCTAATTTGAGTACAAAATAATTTGTGTCCCACTGTGCCTTTAAAGCACAGCCTGGGGAACCGAACGTTTTCTTGTTTTGAAGTGATGGGTGTGCGCTAGTAAAATGGGTACAGCTTGTGGCGCTCAAAACGCAGTTGACTTGGAATGTGTCACTGTGGTTTGTAGGGCGCACAGCCAAGCTGTAGAGCAGAGCTTTGAGAGGCCCACGGGTGGCCTCTGGTGCAGCTGTCCGCCTCTGCCGGCAGAGCGGGAAGTAGCCGGAGATGCTGTGTGAACCCCGGAGGGTTGCTGTATTCAGTTAAAGTTTATTTATGAACACTAAAATTTGAATTTCATAGACTTTTCATGGCCGTAGAATATTATTCTTTTTATTCCCCCCTCCCCAACCATTTAAAAATGTATACACCATTCTTTGCTTGTGGGCTGTGTAAAAATAGGTAGCACACCGGCTTTGGTTTGTGGGGCATAGTTTCCTGACCGCTGAGCTGGATAATTAAGCCAGTGTGGCCGAGTTAGTTAGATTTGAAAGATATTTATTAGAAGAATTAGTTATTTCCTGTTTATTTTTGAAATACTCCTTGCTTCAGGATAGCCACCTAAGTTTGGTATAAAAAACAGATTCTGAGATTTTTCTGCTCATACCATTATAATCTCAGTGCTGCCCCCCCAGCTGCCCCGGGTTTCAGGCTGGTCACACACAGATGGCAGAAAGAGTGGGCCGATTCTTTGTCTAAACACAAAGAGGTACGTTGGGGCTTTTGTTGCTGGGCGGTTTGGTTGGTTGGATTTTTTGTTTGTTTTTTGTACACAGGAACCTTCTAGCCCCCTCCTAGGCGTATCTAGCTGTATGATGTGGCGGGTTAGCTCATCTTCCGCGGTACCCTGCTTTCAGATGGTGCGTACATTTACAGAGTGTGTACTTTCCTGGGCCAGGCAGTGCACTGAGTGCTCTTAGATTTTCTTGTTGGTAATTTTCTACTTTGTCATACTGTTAAAGACACATAGTTTAAAAAGTCAAATAGTATCACAAGGTTTATAATGAAAATCTGCCCCAGTCTTTTCTATCCAAACCCCTCCCCATCCCCAGATTACAGGCAGTCCCCAGGTTAGGATTGAGGCCTGTTCCTAAGTTTAACTCCAATTTGTAGGTAGTCGGAACAGGTACCTACGGTTCTTATTTGGCATCAGTTCGTCCGGTGTTTGTCTTAGTAGGTTGTATGTGTTTTACCTTTCTGTGTACATACAGGAAACTCTGATGCTATAGTGGTTAAGTGCTACAGCTGCCAACCAAAAGGTGGGCAGTTGGAATCCACCAGGCGCTCCCGGGAAACTCTGTGGGGCAGTTCTAGTGTGTCCTATAGGGCTGCTATGAGTTGGAATCGACTTGACGGCAACGGTTTTTTTTTTTTTAATGCATATAAAAGCATATTAAAAAATGCTACACATATCAAGGCGCTCGAATGCAAGGTTGGTGGTTCGAAGCCACCAGCCACTCCACGGAGGAACATGTGGCAGTTGGCTTCTGTAAAGAGTTACAGCCTTGAAAACCGAATGGGGCAGTTTGACTCTGTCCCGTGGGGTTGTTATGAGTTGGAATCAACTCGATGGCAGTGGGTTTGGGTTGTTTTTTGGTTTGTCCATATAAAACACTGAAGAAACACTGCCAAACCGCACAGTGTTTTCATGAGCGTCACAAAGTAGTGTGTGTTCCTTATTAAGAACTATTGTATTTAACTCAAATTTTTAATATAATAGGCTTTATGGTGGTCCATTCTTAGGTACGAGTTGTCCGTAAGTCGGATGTCCATAACCTGGGGACTGCCTGTACTTGCTAGGGGCTAATACCTTCATCTCTTAGCTGTTTTCTCATATTTACTTCCATATTTCTAAAGTGTGTGCTATGAAAATGAGGTTTTAGCTCTTTACATACACCTCCTTCGCTCTCCCGTCTTCCAGTATGGTTAAAGCACAGCTTTTGGCTAAAATCAGTATTTAAAGGCATGCATATTTTAGTTATTGCTCTAAGTCAGTAATGCAGCCTTTTAAACTATGATTACATTCTTTTGTATAACATTTTAATTTCTCTAGAGTTAATAATTGCCTTTTCTGTGTTTTTCTATTAATTATTCCCTAAATCTCCGACTTGCAAAGTTCTTCCTAGCATGGTCAAATACATCATGCAATCTGTCAGCTTCATCTTCTTGGACACATCCTTTCCAGACCCACTGCCTCATGCCTGCCTTTGGATTGGTTGCTCTTGGGACCTTTTGTGCAGCTGTTGACCTGGTGTTTCCCCTCATCGTTCAACTGGGCAGCGTCTTTACTGCTTGGTTGTGCCAGACCTCTGGTTTCATGTATTCCAGGTCTTCCTCTTTCCTGGTTCATTGCCCCATTTTGGTGAAGCACATCTTCCAGTAGCTTCCTGAGAAAACATGAATAAATCTTTTGAACCTTCAGTGTCTGAAAGTGTTGTTCTTTACTAGGATTGCTATTGAGAAAACGATATCATTCTGATTTCCCGTTTTTTAGTGTCTTTTCTTTCTCTAGAAAAGTTCAGGCTACGTTGTACATTTCCCAGGCTGTGCAGTTTCACGGCGTTCTGTTCTGTGCAGTGGGTCTGTCTCACTGCTCACGATGGCGTTTGCCTGAGGGGGAGAAAAGGACGTGTTTGGTGAGGGAGAGGATCAGCAAAAACGAGGAGAACTCTCAGTGCGATGGATTGACACAATAGCCTCAACACTGGGCTCAGACATATTAAGGCTTATGGAGGTGGTGCAGGACTGGGCAACATTTCATCCTGTTATACATGAGGTCACCATGAGCTGGAGCTGATTCAATGACAGCTCACAACAAGAGGGGCAATCATGTTCTTTAAGCTCTGGGGGAAAAAAATTTTTTTTTCCTTTTCTTTTTAGACTGGGGGTGGTTTGTGGATCATATGTTCTTCTCAAACTTCTGTTATTTGAATGTTGGACTTCCTGAACGGTTTCTGCATTGTCTCCGTCTTTCACCAGTTTGTTGGCGCTCTCCTTGGCTCTTGTTTCCTTTTCTCCTCCTGGTCCTTCATTGTTATTTTTCTAGTTTCTAGAGCCGTGGAGGGTTGGGTGTGGCTCCGTCTGCCAAGTGTCTGGAAGGCTTGCGTAATCCTTTAAATTTCTTGATGAGGCTCTATGTCAACGCAGGGTAGCTGTGCATTGTACATTTTATATCGGATGGCCTTTGAGAAGAGATTTATAAAAACAATATTGTGGTCGTTTAGCACACCATCCTTTCCATACAGAAACTTCTGCCACTGCCTGATAGGTCTCATCCAGGCTTTGCCAGAGCGCCTCCTGCTGAGCGGGGCCTTGCAGGTGTGCACGGCGCCCATCTTTAGCGAGCTCTTGCTTCCACTGATCACAAATAATCTATGCTGTCTACTGATTAGCTCTCGTTTGATCCTTGGGAGCTGTACATGATAGGTGTTCTCTTATACGTGATAAAACCAAACGCGTTGCCATTGAGTCCATTCTGACTCATAGCAACCCTATAGTTGGAATATACGTTATACGTTCCTCTATTCCCCCCCCCCCCCCCCCCGAAAAAAGAGCTTTAAGAGATTCAAAACTTATATTATCCGGAGTGATGAGCCCTTCTGTCGCCCAGGTCATCTTTTTGGGTGCCATGTGGTTGGCAGTCTCTTCATGTTCCCCCAGGATGTGATGTTGCAGGATGTGGTGGATATTGCCTGATGTGGTGTGATCTGATCAGGGCAGGCTACAGCAGGATTAGTATCTCCTAGACACAAATCCTCTGTTACTATATCCTGAGGTTACTTTGCTTATTAGCCACATCATGATACAAGTTTATACTGAGCTTATAATCAACTAAAATCTTAGGACTTTTTTGTTTCTTTTCTTCACTTAATCCATGTACGGTAAATTTAGTTTTCTCAAGGTCGTTTTTGAATGCTGACTCTCTTGTCCGACGTCAACTATCCCTCCTAGCTTTGTGTTTTCTGTAATTTTCACGAGCCTATGTTATTCTGGTCTGTCAGCACTGATGGGGGCCACGGGCCACAGAGCTGAGCTCACCACTTGTGCAATTCAGGCTGAGCTGCCCAACCAGCTGATCTGTAAAGTCACTCTTCACCCTGTGCACAGAGCCATGGGGTTCTCGTTTGCGAGTGTGTCCTGAGAGCCGCTGGATTGTGGACTGCCCTGCTGCTGCTGTCCTCCGTGGGGAAGAGCACATGCGGGCTGGCTGCCTGTGCCAGGTGATGCTCTTCATACCTGCCGCTCTGGCCCCTTGCTCGCCGGGTGTTCCCACACTGGTCTTATGAAGGCCATTTGGTGTAGGGGGAAGAGTGCAGACTGTGGAGCCAGACAGACCTGGTGTTGAGTTCCAGTTTCCTAGCTCATGAGGCCTCTCAGAATCTTACCTTTTTCCATCTGTAAAGTGGAATCACAAAAATTCCCTTGATGTGTTTTTGAAGTTGTGAGTTGGGATAACATATTTAAAAGCATCAAGCCCAGAGTCTGGTGTATGCTAGGCACTTGATCATTGGTAGTTGCCATTAATCTGTTTTCACCTTTAATAGAAAGTTGCAGTGCCAGGACAGTTAATGTTACTGTGGAATGGCTAGAAGAGATTGAAGCTTGTATTTCATCAGAAGCTGTGCAGATTAAGGACCATTGAGCTCTCATAATCCACACTAAACATTTTCCCAGAGCAGTCTGTCTTAACAGTTCATGGACCTGCTTTTCCTTGTCTTGAACATTAGGGTGCATACTGGTAGCCTGTTCACAGTGGAAACCCGTTACTGCAAGTTATCACTTTATTGCTGCTAGTCTAGGGATGGCTAGTCCTGGATGCACTGTGGCCATGCCCAGTCTGATAAAAGTGTGGTGGGAGAGGAAAATGGAAGATAACAGTCGAAGCTAAAAGGGGGCCGTTGAGAGATTTTTGTGACCAATTGACCAGTTTTCTCTTCTGCTGTAGAATTGGTTATAACTAATAACTAATATAAATAAACTTTGATAGCAGCTGTTAGCTCTTTCTTAATCATTCTGAAGCCTGTTTCTTTTTGACCTTTTTAAAAATTTATTTTTTGCGAAAATATATACACAGCAAAACCTATATCCGTTCAACAATTTGTGCATGTACAGTTGAGTGATGCTGGTTACATTCATACGTTGTTATCATTCATACTATACCCAAATTATTTCACCTTCATTAACTTAGACTCACTGCCTCCTAAACTTCTTACCTGTGCGTTAGAGTTTACTGTTGTCAATTTGATCTCATATAGATAATTCTTTAAAAAACAGCAATGCTCAAGGTAAACACTTTCTACTAATTGAGCTAAATTGTTATTTGGTTTAAAGATGACTTCAGGGGATAGTTTTGGTTCAGGGTATCTCAGGGCAATAGATTCAGGGGTTACTGTAGTCTTAATGGGCACAGAAAGTCTGGATTCTTAGGGGTTTGAAATTTCATTCCACATTTATCCCCCTTTTGATCAGGATCCGTCTATTGAGTCCATGATCAAAACATTCAGTAATGGTAGCCGGGCCCTATCCAGTTCTGCTGGTCTCATCTCACATCAGAGGAGACAGTAGTTCATGGAGGCAATTAGAGCTGTAGTCCAGTTCCTTCCCTGATTCCTGGGTCTCCTTTTTCTGCTGCTCCATGCGAGTAGAGACCAGTGGTATCTTGGATGGCTGCTTGCAAGATTTTAAGACCCTAGACCTTACTCACCAAACTAGGAGGTAGAACAGAAACTGGATTGTCCCATGAAACCATGATCCTAAGCTGTCAAACCAAGAAAACTAATCCCATGAGGGTTAGGTTGTAGCTAAGTAGTATCAACGGCTGTACCTCTTGTTGGTTTGTTTTTGTTTTGTTGTTGTGAAAAATTATATATGACATCACATTTGCCATGGCACCTTTTTTCCTGCTGTAGCTTTTAGTGATATCAGTTACATTAGTCAAGTTGTATAACCATTGCCTCTAATTGATGTCCGTTTTCCCTCACCATAGGCAAAAACTCACTACTTCCCAGAGAATGATTCCCTCCCTCCTGCCCCTGGCAACCGCTAGTAACCACTGGTCTCTATATATTTACCTATTCTTATCATTTTATGTAAGTGAGATCATACAGTATTTGTCCTTTTGTGATTGACTTATTTCACTCAGCATAATGTCTTCGAGGTTCTGCCGTGTCGTAGCATGTATCAGGACTTCATTTCTCTTTATGGCGGAGTCGTATTCCATTGTAGGTATGTGCCACGTTTTCTTTGATTCATTCACCTGTTGATGGGCACGTAGGCTGTTTCCACCTTTTTGCTATTGTGAGTAGTGTTGCAGTGAACATAGGTGTACATATGTCTGTTCGTGTCGCTGCGTCTAGGTCCTGAGGATATATACCTAGGAGTGGAATTGCTGGGTCATATAGTAGTTTCGTTTTTAATTTTTTGAGGAATCACCATACTGTTTTCTACAACAGTTGTACCACTTTACATTTCTACCGTCAACAGATAAGCATTCCGATCTCCCCTCATCCTTGCTAGCATTTGTTATTTTCTGTTTTTTTGATCATTGCCCTTCTTGCAGGGGTGAGGTAGTATCTCATTATAGTTTTTATTTGCATCTCTCTAGTGGCTAATGAGGAAACCCTGCTGGCATAGTGGTTAGGAGTATGGCTGCTAACCAAAAGGTCCGGCAGTTTGAATCCACCAGGCACCCCTTGGCAACCCTACAGGCAGTTCTACTCTGTAGAATTGAGTCGATGGCAGTGGGTTTGGGTTTTTTTTGGTTTAATGGCTAATGATGGTGAGCATCCTTTTATGTGTTTGTTGGCTGCTTGAATCTCCTCTTTGGTGAAGTGTCTGTTCATGTCCTTTGCCCTTTTTTCGATTGGGTTATTTGACATCTTGTTGTTGTTGAAGTTTTATGTATATTTTGGTTATTAGACCTTTATTGGATATATGGTTTCTGAATTTTTTTTCCCCAGTCTGTAGGTGTCTTATTACTATTTTGGCAAAGTCCTTTGATAAAGATAAGTATTTAATTTTCATGAAGTCCCTGTGATCTATTTTCTCTTCAGCTGCTTGTGCAATTATTGTGTTTGGCAGTCCGTCATTAGAAAATACGAAGTCCCATAGCTTTGCCCCTCTGTTTTCTCCCAAGAACTTTGTGGTTTCAGGAGCCCTGTTAGTACAGTGGTAAGCGTTCGGCTGTTAAATTGAAGGTCAGTGGTTCAAACCCACCAGCCGCTCTGTGGGAGAAAGATGTGGCGATTTAACATTTAGGCCCTTGTTCCGTTTTGAATTAGTTTTAGTGTATGGTATGAGGCATGAATCCTCTTTTTGACCCTTTTTCAAAGGAGTCTTAATATGCTGTAGAGTCTCTGCTTGATTTGGAAAGGTTGTTGTCTTTGGACATGTTCTCTATAATAAAATCCGGTGCTGTCAAGACTTCTCTGACGCATGGCGAACCCATTTGTTACAGAGTAGAACTGAGCTCTAGAGGGTTTTCTTGGCTGTGATCTTTACGGAAGCAGATGGCCAAGCTTTTCTTCTGTGGTGCTCCTGGGTAGGTTCAAACCACCAACCTTTCCGTTAGTAGATGAGAGCAAACCATTAGCTCCACTCAGGGAGGCTTTGTCTGTCATAGATGTATGAGCCATAAAGTGATCATTGTCACTTGCTTCAAGTTGATTGACACAAAGTTGAGTGCAGCTTGCTTTCACTTAGTGAAAATGGGAGAATTGTATTTCCCAAGTGTTCCCCGCCCCCAGGTGAATATAGAGTTACCTTTCTTGCTGTGTAGTTTTCATGCCATTTCTTCTTTGCTCAGGACCCTTCCTCCCCACAGCTTGAGAGATTTAGAAACTTTGTGTTTGTATGTTGTTGCAGATGTTAGCTATGCTGATAGCAACCCTGTTGCCTCTTGCTTTCTGTTTACGTGCCACTTCTTTCTGATGTTTGACTCAGATTTGTTGACTCTTGGGGTCCTACCTGGGTTTCAGAGATTCAGAGAATCGTGGATGCTTGGGATGGAATACCCTCTTTCTAGGGCCGGTAGTTTTCTGATTTGACTTTGACTTTGACCATATTCTCTTACCTGTATTCACACACCGTCCCCTCCAACACACACACGCACACAGAAGAGACACCTAGATCCAGTTCACATTCCTGCGTTTTTCTGGCCTTTGTTCCTTTGATTTCTGCCAGGCTCCTGGCAAAAACTCGACTACCATTGTGTCATCCTCATTACTTGCCTTTTTTCTTCCCAACCTCCCAGTTCACTTTAAAAAAAAAAAACTTGTTCTTAGTATAAATAACTTGGCTTTGCATGTACTTCAGCTGGAGTTTTTTAAACTGTGGAAAATATGCACAGAAATTTATGTGCATCTGAATTTGCATAAGGGGGCTTTGTAGAGGAACACATTTCTGTGTTCGCTTTGACTTGTACTAGTTGACGAAAGTGCGGCTGGACTTTTCTGGCTGGTGGTCGGCTTTTTTCGTAAGAGTCAGGTGGGCACTAAGATTGCCTTGTCTCGCTCTGCTCTTCCTGTCTTCACAGCGTGCTTGGTGTACGTAGGCGTTGGTTTTCTGAGGGTCCTGCACATCCAGGCTGCTCAGAATTCCAAAGGCAAGTCATGAATTAATATCATCTGATACCAAAGTGCAGCTGAGGAATATAGGAAATGTGAAAATCCGGCTTTGAGGAGGCATGGATGAATGGGAGGACCACGGTCATTTCATGCGAGATCTCTCAGGGGCACTTTGGTTTGCAGACAGAGGCTGTTAGGACGCCTCGCTGTCTTCAGTGAGTCTCTGGGTTGGTCGCTGGCTTTTGGGGCTCATCCCTCTCCAGCCCATCTGTACATTGTTGACATTTGATCTTGTCACTCATTTGCCTAGCCTCACCTGACTTCCTTGCTTATGTCTCGGCACTCTGGTGGCCTTACCTTCAGCCACTCCTGTTCCTACACCACATGAAAGTGCTTGGACATACGGAGGACAGCCTGGACAGCTTGCTCTACTTCCTTCCTAGGAATGCCACCTCTGTTGAAAGGACCTTTCCACGGCTTACATGGCGTTTGCTCTCGGTTGCCTTCCCCTGTCGACTTCAGTTCAGAATGAATTGCTTCTTTCTAGATGTTATTAAAACAGTTTGTTTAACCTTTACTAAGGTGGCACAGTGGTTAAGAGTTCAGGCGGCTAACCGAAAGGTCGGCAGTTTGAATCCACCAGCCGTTCCTTGAAAACCTTATGGGGGCTGTTCTACTCCATCCTATAGGGTCGCTATGACTCGGAATCAACTTGACTGCAACGAGTTTTATTTTGTTTTGTTTTTTTAATAGATATTTTAATGTGCATTTCTCTCAGTCAAAACTCTCCCTGGCTCCCTCCTTGCTTCTGCAACAAGCTTGCATTGCATGGCCAGCCCTGATGTCTCCTACCATCCCAAAGGCCATTCCTTGTCCTTGGGACCTTCTCCCTGTGATGACTCTCCTTGAAGCTTTAGGGTCTTCCTATCCTCTGAGCTCTCAGGTGTTTCTCCTGGCCTGGGATACTTTTTGCTTCTCCATCACCTACCACATCCTATCTATCTCTTGAGGGGCAGCTTGCTTAGTCATTCTGTATAGTGAAGTCTTTTCTGGTGGAGTCCCCCATCATTGAGCTCGTTTTCTATGGGAGAAGCTTGGAGTGTATGCCTTCGTGTTCTCTGTGTTTATTACCGTGGGTTTCTCAGTTTTGTTGAGAAGGCTAGGGGCCACTGATCATATTACTCCTGTGTTTCTCATTGCAATGTATGTTAATGCTCCAGAATTACCTGTTGATTGTTTAATAGAGCTCATTCAACAGACTTGGCTCCTTTATTTACCACTCAAAGAAAAGCTGAAATATCAGAGAAGTTACAAATTAAAACTGGAAAGATTTAGGAAGACCTGTATGTAGGAAGTTGATTGCCTTTGACACCTTCTTTGAAAGAAGCAGTTGCAAAGCAAATACAATGAAACTGGCTCTGAGTATATATTGTCCTCTCCTCTAAAGAAATACATTGCCTCTGTGTAATAGGCACTCTGATAATTTGATCCAAACTGGATTTAATTAGTCTGGTCTTGAGGGCTAGGGGCAGTGGTGTGACCAAGACTAAAGACTGGGTGGACTTTCAAGACTTTTCTCAATCCTTTCCCTTAGTACTTAGCAAGAACTACCTTCAAAGCCCAGATTCTTCTTTGTGGTTGTCCATGTTTCTGCCTCTTGTGAAAATCGTAACATTTCCCTAGGCTTTGAGCTTTACTGTTAGGAGGAAAAGCTCATTGCTAACTTACAGCGCTGCGAGGTGACCTCCCTTCAAAGTGACTCTGCATTTGCCTATTTATAGATGCTTTCTCCTGTGCCCTTCTTAGTGGCATGCAGCTTTCAGCGGGCCAACCAACCACCCACCTACTTCTTTTTTTTTTATTGTTGTGCCTTAAGTGAAAGTTTAGAGTTCAAGTTAGTCTCTCATACAAAAATTTATACACACACAGCTATGTGACCCTAGTTGCTCTGCCTATGCTGTGACAGCACACTCTTCCTTTCCACCCCAGATTTCCCATGTCCATTCAACCAGCTCCTGACCCTCTCTGCCCTCTCATCTCGCCTCTGGACAGGAGCTGCCCATTTAGTCTCATGTTATCTGCTTGAGCTAAGAAGCACACTCTTCACAAGTATCATTTTATGTCCCATAGTCCAGTCTAATCTTTGTCTGAAGAGTTGACCTTGGGAATGGTTTTAGTTTTGTGCTGACAGAGAGTCTGGGGGCCATGTCTTCTGGGGTCCCTCCAGTCTCAGTCAAACCTTTAAGTCTGGTCTTTTTACTAGAATTTGAGTTCTGCACCCTGCTTTTCTCCTGCTCCGTCAGGGACTCTCTGTTGTGTTCCCTATCAGGGCGGTCATTGGTGGTAGCTGGGCACCATCTAGTTCTGCTGGTCTCAGGCTGATGGAGTCTCTGGTTTATGTGGCCCTTTCTGTCTCGTGGGTTACTACTATCCTTGTGTCTTTGGTGTTCTTCATTCTTCTTTGCTCCAGGTGAGTTGGGACCAATTGATGCATCGTTGATGGCCACTTGCTAGCTTTTAAGACCCCAGACGCCAGTCATCAGAGTGGGATGCAGAAATTTTCTTAATAAACTTTGTAATACCACTTAACCTTGATGTCCCCTGAAACCACAGTCCCCAGAATGCTGCCCCTGCTACTGTGTCCCTCGAAGCTTTTGGTTGTATTCAGGAAACTTCTTAGCTTAGGTTTAGTCCAGTTGTGCTGACTTCCCCTGTAGTGTGTGTTATCTTTCCCTTCACCTAAGATAATTCTTGTCTACTACCTAGTTAGTGAATTCCCCTCTCCCTCCCCACCTTTGTAACCACCAAAGAATGTTTTCTTCTGTGTTTAAAGTTTTTCTTAGGTTCTTATAATATTGGCCTTATATAATATTTGTCCTTTTGCAACTGACTGAATTCACTCAGCAAAATGCCTTCCAGATTCCTCCATGTTATAAGATGTTTCACGGAACCATCGTTGTTCTTTATCGTTGTGTAGTGTTCCATTGTGTGAATATACCATAATTTGTTCATCCATTTTTCCGTTGATCGACACCTAGGTTTCCATCTTTTTGCTGTTGTGGACAGTGCTGCAGTGAACGTGGGTGTGCATATATATTCATGTGATGGCTCTTATTTCTCTAGGATATATTCCAAGGAGTGAGATTGCTGATCATATGGTACTTCTATTTCTAGCTTTCTAAGGAAGCGCCAAATCGATTTCCAAAGTGGTTGTACCATTTTACATTCCCACCAACAGTGTATACGCCACACCCTCCTTGAGCCCAGTGGTCAGATACCACCCAGGTCAGTTCCCACCTCCCTGAGTCCCAGCCTAGAACAGTCCTGAGAGCCCAGGTGTCTGGACGCTGGTGTGAGATGAGCCTGGGAGGACAGCCTTTCCGCAGCGTGTTGGTTCTGATCCCAGACTGCTCAGAAGCACGGCCAGAGGTATAAACGTGCCTGCCGTTTGAGGATAAGCACATTGTTTTAGGTCCTAAGTGGAGGCCACGAGGGCTCAGTTTTCTTCAGGACGAGAGGGGATTCTGTGTCATTTAACACTAGTAAACCAAACCAGACCCATTGCCGTTCAGTTAATTTTGACTCATGGCAACCCTGTAGGACAGAGTAGAACTGCCCCATAGGGTTTCCAAGGCTGTAGTTTGTACGGAAGCAGCCTGCCACCTCTTTGTCCCTCGGAGTGGCTGGTGGGTTCAAACTACCAACCTTTCAGTTAGCAGCCAAGCACTTTAACCGCTGTGCCACCAGGGCTCCTTTTAACATTAATAGTTTTTCCCCCTTCCCCCACATTGATCAAATATCATTGTCTTACAACATGTTTGAGTGATATGGGCATTTTTTTCTTCCTCTTAAAATATTTTTGAATCCACTTATAAAATGAAATAAATTCCCAGGGACATGCGCTTGTTTTTAAATTTGGCTGGTTATAGCTATACTAGTAATGAGCCACCTGTGGTCCTCAATTTAAGATCCAACCGTCTTCCTTATTTCAGGATGAAAACTTTGAAAATGTCCCTTCTCTTGGTACAAATATTTCTGGATGTTAGAGGCTAAAAACAGTTGTAGTTGTCTTGTGACCTACTTTTTTGAGTTGAAGAATGCCTGCCTAGGTTGTAATATATAGTATACATGGTTTCTCATGTATATTTATATTTTAAAAGGAGAGAAAAACATGAAACATGGCCCGTAATCTCTCCCCACCCATCCCGAATTGGCCCTTGTGTGAAAAAGGTTGTCAGCTATTGGCTTTGGCTGTGGAAAGAAGGTTGGGGGTGGGAGGTATTTTAGTACCAAGAGAGAGACTTTGGATCACAATTGTAGTGATAATTTAACTAGACCTGCGCTGTGTGATATGGCAGCCACGGGCCACATGGACTCTTGAGCACTTGAAGTGCCTCGTCCATACTGAGGTGGACTGTAGGTATAAAATGCACACAAAATTTTAAAGACGAGGTACTATTGCATGTTGAAGTAATGTTTGGATATATTGGGTTAAATAAACTACATTATTAACATTAATTTCACTGGTTTCCTTTTACTTTTTGATGTGGCTACTAGAAAATGTAAAATTATGCATGACTCACATTTGTGGTTTGCGGACAGTGCCGACTTGGATGACGGGTGGAGCTAGCGTAGTTTTGATGTAACAGGGCCATCGTGGTGAGAGAGGGGACCTTTAGGGGGTGCTTATGGGAGCCTCGGGCATATAAAATCTGATGGGCAGTGTGTGCTTGTGTGCTTTTGTATAAGGTCGTGCAGATTTTTATTTCAAATACCCATTCCCTTCATAGCACGTTTTGAAAAAATACTGTTAAGAGTTTATAACACATTTTGCTGTTTTAAAGTCTTTCCTATGTGTGTTTCTTGGGCTCCTCCTAGTTTTGTATTTGTTTGTACTCCATATGGTTAGGTAATCACAACCATGTAACTTAGAAATATCTTACGCACATGTGCTACAAGTCTGGAGTATTCATGATGAGTACTCATGGTCTGCTCACCTTAGGCTGTGGAATCTTGAGGAGCACAGTGGGGCAGTGAGACGTAGAGACAGAGCTGACTTCTCGGTATGTGCCTGCGCGGCTGCACAGGGCCGAGCACAGAAGCACTTGGTTTAATGCTCTGCTGTCACTGTCTTGAAATTCTGCAGACTGTTTGAACAAGGGCCTACTCTTTGATTTTGCTCTTGAATCCAGCTGGTCCTGGGTACCATTACCTCACAGTTGATAGCAGTGTGTTGAATTGGGACTGTGCAGAGTATAATCTACCTGCTTGGATAGAAAATTGCTAAATTTGAACAGTGTTATATGAATAGAAGGTTCTGAACTTTAAATTCGGTGATGTTCTTCCTGTCATTTCCAGTTTTACTGCTCATCTGTGGGTAGGACAATCAGCAGTTCCTCTCTGGAGAGTTCACATAGTTTATCTCCAGTGTGTTTATGGTGTTACTATTTTCTGAGCTTCTGCTGGAAAGTGATACAGTACGTTACATTCTTCTTCCGTCATGTTGAAAGAAAATGCTGTATTATCAGCTTGTCCAGAGGGAGTTTCTGAACTGACAACAGTCTTGCCCTGGCCCGCTTTCCCTCCATTTTCTGTGACTGTATGGTTATTTTGAATATACTCTTTGCATTTTTGAAGACACAGACTAGAATGACCCTCAGTGGTTCCCTTTGTGAATTACAAGTAATGAGCAGTGGCTTAAACCCAGAGCAGCGTAACCTGGAGACTGGTTAGAAATGTAGACTCTCAGGCCTGATCCCTGAGGTCCTGAATCAGAATCTGAGCATCTGCGTTTTGACAAGACCCTCAGGTGATTCTCTGCCCATTGCAATTTGAGAAGTCCTGGTTTAAAGCCCACTGATGTCAGTGGTGGGCACGTTTATTGAACAATAGCTTCCACTTACCCAGGGTCTGGATTGCCCAGACTCTGTCCTGGGCCTTTCTGGCGCTTTCTCATTGCCTCCTTATAGCCAGTTACTTATGAGGATACTGAGGATGCAGAGGCGAAGGAGCTTTCCTGAGGCCTCAGGGCCAGTGAGTAGTGGAGTCCACATCTGCTTAGATACTTAATAGGCCTAAAAAGGTTTGGGGGAAACCTCAGAGACAAAATGTCAGTGTTGAAATAAAGGCTTCGGTATCGTGAAGATACATTTCAGTCAATCTGGAGGGTCTTTAGTGAAAGCAGTTGATCTGAGATGAGCAGATTTAGTCAACAGACGCCTCCTTTGGTCCTGTTTTGTGCGCCTAAGATTTGATTTTCACTTGTGTCTTCAGTTCTGGTGAGGGCAGATGGGGAACAGCAGGGGTCATCTGCTGTGGCATCCGGTGAGAGTTTGCTGCCCAGTCATCTGCTCACCTAATCTTTAACCATTTTGAAAAATCCTGGTTTGAACTACTTAAACCCATTTCTAAATAGCTCTGGGACTCGAAGAAGGGTGGAGGCTAGTTTGGTTTTGCTATCTCCGTTTTCGTCTTACGGATTTAAAAGCCTGTGTTTGAGTTTGCTAATTCACTGAAGGAAACGTGTTCTCTTTTCTCCCTGAATCCTATTCAGGACTAGTCTGAGGTGTGGATTTAAAGTGTATTGATTTTGAAGTTCTGGCTCCTTTTAGTTTGTCTGAGTTTCTTAGAGTGGTCACATTTAAAAAAGGGCTCTATTTCACCTCAGGCCCCTCGGCGGTTGAACTCTCTGACTGTTGTTTCATACCAAGCTGGTAGGTAACTCATTTACCTCTGCCATTGGTTTCCAGCCAATTTGCTATTTGGCTAAAAGATAAAATTCATAATGTTTGCTTAAGCTGTCTACTGCAGTTCCATTTTATTTTATTTTTTATTTATTGTTGTAGTTTAAATGAAGTTTACATTTCAAGTTGGTTACATTTTATTTTTGAGTATACTCAGTATAAAGAAAATTCACTGTGGAAATCTACGTTTCAAAGTGTTCTCATTTTGAAAAACCCTATTCTTAATTCAGGATAGTGGAAAGTGAAAGGAGTGGGGCATTTTGTAACTGATAATTGTTAAACGAGTCCTTTTCTTGTGTTTAAATCTCATGTTCAAAGGAAGTATACTGAAAGACAGAGTTCCAGGCTGGGGCAGTAGAGGACTTGTGTTCATCAGGTAGGGATGTGATGGCTCCACACACTGGAAGATGGCTTCATGCTCACTGTCACATGGCCCCGGGCAGGTGCTGGGGTTGCAGGCAGCTTTCTTCATGTGGTGATTTGGGAACCAAGGTGCTTTCCATTTTTCAACTCTTCCATCACTCAGAGCCTTTGTCTTCAGCATCCATCCAGGTTCAGTGGAACAGCACAAAAGTTCTCGTGGTTCATATCCCATTGGAGAAGACACTGTCACGTGGCCATCCCTACCTGCCAGAGAAGTTTGGAAACATAGTCTAGTTGAGTGCCCGAAGATGGGGGAGTGGGTTGGAAGGACAGCTAGCTGTCTGCACCCTAGCAGCTCACAGCACAGACTATTCCCATGCAGGTTATGATGGCTGTGGGGCAGAGAGGCTTGTGGATTCGGGAGAGGGCAGAAAGGAAAGCATCAGTGGAAACTCTGTATTTCCTCTTGAGCCAGGGGACTGCAGTCATTTTCGGTAAAGGGCCAGGTAGTAAATTAGGCTTTGCAGGCCACATACGGTCTCTGTCACATATGATCTTCTTCATGTTTTTGTTTTAACAACTCTTTAAAAGTGTAAAAACCATCTTAGGCGCCCAGGCTGTGTCTGGATTTGATCTTTGGGCTGCAGTTTGCCAACCCCTGCTCTCAAGGATGGCATTGCCTGCTTCCTGTGTGCTCGGTACTTAAGATGCTTTAGCTCATGACAGCCAGCATTTCATAGTTAACTTTAAGGTTGAAATTTTGGAAGTTGGTTTTTACTTGAGGTAGATAACTTGTATCTTGATTCATAAGTTAGAAGTGTGACTTAGTTTGGAAACATTTGTAGTTTGTTGCCACTTGATTGATATGAATGAATGTCCTCTTCGTAATCAGCTAATAGTGCTTTTAGCTCGATATCAGATTTGCTTTTTTGTGATTTATTTCTTAGTATTTTTCATTACACTTTTCCATTATATATAAGATTACAAATAAAAAAGACTTGTTACTTTAAATGAGACTTAATTTTAAAAAAGGCTTCAGGCTAGATTTTTAATTAGTCCAGTTTTCTGACTTGAACGGAGAGAATATTAGAAATTGTCAAATTGGGTTTACAGGCCAAATTCAGGTTAGTACACTAACCTGAGGACGTCAGTGGGTGGGGCGTGGGAAGGTGTTTGAATACACCTGGTAGCTTTTCAGTCAGTTACTTTGCTGCAGTATTTAAAATAGGTAAACTGAGTTATTTTGTCAATCTCTAGACATGCTAGGATCAAACTTTCAGAGGCCAGCTTTGAAGACGAGGTGGGCTGACGTGGATGATTAGGTTGTTTTCCGAGTTCTTTAAGATGATTTTCTACTTCAGCTAAATGAGCGCTCACATGCCCATCAGCATCCTTGGAACCCGGACGAGGCCTGCGACAGCGAGCTCCCCTTGTTGGTGCACTGCGTGGCACCGCTGCTTGGTCATCAGGAGCTCTGCTAGGAAGTGTGGGAGAGAGTGTAGAACACACAGAGAAGGCAGCCACGGCGCTCCCACAGGGCAGAGCGGCCTGCATGACAGCCGCTGCCGCGGGCCCAGACAGGGAATGGCTTCTTTCCTTCTGCCTCGTGGGGAGGGAAGCCCACCTTTTCTCCTTTACTCCCTTGATTTCCTTTCTTTTGGTAACCTATCTTTTTGTCTTTTTGCTTGTCATTTTTTTTTTTTTTTTAAGGATAAAATAGTGTAATAAAATTTTTTTTGCTTGCTGTTTTCTACAAATCTGAAACCCAAGAAAGCTTTATGTATAAGGGTTACCCCCACTGACATTTTTTCCAAAGTAATTTTTTTCTGTTACATGTAGATCATCTTTGCCCTTATTTCATTTCTAATTGTATTAGAAGTAGGTTGCTCTCTTTCTTTCTTTCACCAGCGAATGTTACCTTTACCACCAGTGGCCTCTTCAGGGCTGCCCCTCCCTGTCCTTGTTTTGGAAGAGAGGCCACACATTAGCCCGGTGCTGCGGGTGGTTGTGGAACGTGCTGGGAGTTGTGACACGGCTTCTCTAGCATGTTCTGTGATGTCTTCTGCACATAATTATCAGCGTAACCATTACGTGGCGAGGACAGCTGTGCCTTCGTACATTGTAGACTACTGTCACGCGAGCTTGTGTGGAAGGTGCACGTCACTCGCGGACTCCTCTTCAGTAAGGTATAGTGAGTCTGATTTAGGTCCAGTGTCGCCGTCGGTTTTCGTGCCTAAACACGTCTTGGTCCCCCTGTTGCTGTTAGTTGACGTGAATGCATTGCCATGTGTTTCTTTTGAAGCATTTAAAGATGTTCTAAACAGGGGCAGCTTTTACCACGCTTCACCTTTGATAATATTTTTATCCAAAACTTGTTTCCTAAGGAGTTCTTCTTTTAGCTTCCTTAAAACTCTGTTTCTGTTTTAAATAGTATGGTCCTACACTCAGTAAAGTCCAGGGTTTGATGCCTTTGTGAACTGGACATGCCTTTATAGAGCCTTGAGTAACCTGTTGTGGCACACATGGTTTTCTTACCTGTTACTGGATCGATCAGTATGATCTCTGGTGTCAAAACCTCTTGCCCTCTCTGATCTTTATTTTTAAAAGTGTTTTTGAAACAAACCAAATCAAAAAAAGTTAGCTATGCCTGTGCTATGTATCTCCAGATCACCTAGGTTCTTCTAGTGCTGGCTTTTAATGCACACACGTAGATATTAACAGGCTTTTTGGTGAGGTCATGACGGGACACCACGCTAGGTGGATGGTGACACTGCACCCAACCTCTAGGTTTCCATTTTGGGGTGATGTGGAGCCAGTGTGTGTTCTTACCAGACCCTGGACCAGGGAATCTGCAGTGGTGAGTGTCTTTGACTGATAGGAATGGTTGTAGCTTGTCAGCATCTTGGCATTGGTCAAAGGGCCTTCGAAATTGTCTCTTCATGGCAGCCTTCAGATTATATGGTGAACCCTGTTCTTCTTCCTAGCTGTAACAAATACCTTCTGTAACTAAAACTTGAAGAAAATAAACTTTCTGTTTTCATTGTTGAGGGAGAAGGGAAGGGTAGGAGGAAGGTGGTGAAGGAGCATGTATGTGGCCTTGTGGAGTGATTGTTTTGAATGTCAAATGTTTTTCCTAGTAACTGAGGAGAATGGTCTCTCTAATTCCTCAAGAATTGGGTTCCAGAATTGGCAGAGGCTTTACCGTTTTATGACTTTAAGACTTGTAGCTATGAGTGAAAGTGCTAGCAGTGGCCCGCAGTGCTGGTTTGTAGTGGGGTTGGTCGAATTCTTTAGTATTCAGAAGAGTGCTGGACACTTAGGTCTCATTACTTCTCATGTGTTGCTCAGGTTGCATTTCAAGAAGATGTTAGTTCATGTAAGAATGTGTTCTTCATCCCTAAGAAGGGGTTACTTTCTCCCTTCCCCAGAATTATATTCCTAACAAGGTAGCATGGTTGAGTTACTTTCTCAGGTCAAAATCATCCCAACTTTTAGCTTTAAGCATCTTCAAGTCAAAACTTTTTTGTTATCAATAAAAGTCTTTTATCTTTTTTCCTGAGAAAGTAAAAAAAATCCTACCAGTTTTGCTTATTAAAGAAGTGTTTTAGAGGTTCAGTATGAAATTTATGTATGTGGGCCAAGTTGTCGTTTTAGACTGTAAAACTTAACTTAAATTTGAATTACGGAAAATGAAAATGTGAAGTTGAAATTTGATGAACTACTCTTTGCATTTTGTTTAGACCAGCATGTTTTGGAAGTTTGATCTTCACTCATCATCCCACATAGACACACTTCTAGAAAGAGAAGATGTAACACTGAAGGAGTTAATGGATGAGGAAGATGTTTTACAGGAATGTAAAGCTCAGAACCGCAAACTTATAGAGTTTCTGTTAAAAGCAGAATGTCTCGAAGATTTAGTCTCATTCATTATAGAAGAACCACCTCAAGACATGGATGAAAAGATCAGATACAAGTAAGAAAATTCAATCTTCTCTCTCGGGTGGGAGTAAAGCGAAGAGGGGAGAATGTTAGTGTGCTTGTTGTCAGTGCCCTGGTGCTGCTGTAGACCATTGACAGCGTGGTGAGACGCTCCGGACTGACAGGCTTAGTGGAGACGTAATCCATTCGCCAAAATGGAGTCCAGTTAAATGACAGGATTTTAACAATGAGTGTCATTTTTAAATCAGTCAGGAGGCTTCATGGAGGGGCAGAGTCCTTCATGAACAGCCGTGACAAGTTTCTTTAAATAGCAAGATGATTCAAGGTAACTGTTTTCTCTACATCGCAAATAGGAAGATAGTGATGATGTGGCTGCCCCAGATCACACAGCAAATCTAAATCAGATTTTGGGCCATGAAGAGCATTGCTGATAGAACAGATCCTAGCCTTTTGCTGACTGAAAATAAGGGTCTGGTTCTTGCTGGGCATTAGCGTAGCTCAATTTAAGTAAATAACTCCATGGATAACTTCAGTGAGTGGATGTAGCCATCACTGGTCTAATCTGCTTACAGGCAGAACAACAGTGAAGTGAGAATCCTTTATCGCTTAATGCTTCTTATTCAAACCCCTGGAACAAAAAGCCATTGATTAAATAAACTTAACGGAATTAAATAAATTTAATGGAAATTAGGAAGAACTGTGGCTTTTAGTAGAGTTTCCTTTGCCCTTTCTCCCCGTCTTTCCCATGTTTTCATTTCTGGGGCAGAGTTCTGCTATCAGCGAAATAGTACTTATAATGCTTTCAACTTGCTGGTGGCTTGTGTCTTTGAAGATGTCATGTTCTCTGCCAGCCATTAAAATTGACAACTAGCATTCAGTGAAAGCTTCGACTTAGGTTAGTATCCTAAAAAAGAAGAAGAAATCATTTGGCAGCAGAAATACCAGCATGTGTTCGAAAGAAAATGTCCCACTTTGGAATTCCCTTCATAGCACGTGGGTGAAGGCCTCTGGACAGGGGTGTACTCTGTAGGAGGCAGTGTGGTGTAGGTCCAAGAGCGCGGGCTTTGGAGCAGGCAGACCTGCAAGGACCGTGTAGGCCCCCGTCTTAACAGGCTCTGAGAACTCCGGAGTTACTTAACCTTCTCGGGTCTGTCTCCACGTGTAGCATGAAGCTGTTTCTTTATCTGGCCAAGAGAAGGCACGTCTTATGTAAAGGGCTTACGTTACCAAAAAGGAGTGGTGGCTTTTTTTCCCCTGTTACAGCACAGCTTGGCAGTTTATTGTGCCGCCTTTGAAGCTGTTTGTGAAGCACTGTTTTGTGCCACCTTGAAGTTGGCAAGAGTCAGTTGTGCCTCAGTGGACACAGCCTCTGGCTGGCTGTGGTTGAAGGGGCCTGACTTGACTTGGGCAGAAGCGTTCTCTGCTGTGCCTGTGGTGAGGACAGTGTTATGACCGTGTGCAGTGTGCACTTGAGTGCCTCGAGAGCCAGGCCAGCACAGAGGGGTCTTTTCAGATGGGACCTGGAAGCTTTTCAGGGTTAAGGTTGGTGGTAGTCATATAAGGAAGTCTAGACTAGTTTTATAGCTTCTAGAGTGATTCCTGTGTTTTGCAAACTTCATAGTTCTAAGTTAAGTACACAGCTGGATTGAAGCCATCATCGTTTTAACTTCTCAGTGACCAAAATGTTAGAGATTTGCCATTTTAATTTCAATGACAGGCACTCTTCATTTTAAATAAGTTAGTAGAACTTTAAATAATAGATCATTATAAATCCAAAAGCTAAGACTACTTGAAAACACTTCTAATCTGATGTATTTTGGGGTAGGTTTAATAGACATGGCATGTCATGGTCATGTGAGATTCACTGATTTAACACACACTTGTTAAGTGTCTAGTGAGTACCAGGCTCTGCTCTGGGCATTGGCATTACCGTCTAATGGGGTGAGCTGGATGAGGACGTGAACCCACTGTTTGTCAGATGAGTCTCCAGAGAGACAGAGAGCATGATAGAACCAGGACGCTGTGAGTGGTGAGGTGGGAGAAGGTGCCACCCGTTCAGAGACGTGCAGGGAGAGAGGAGGCTGCTGTGTGGGATCGGGGAAGGAGCCCTAAAGTGCCGTGTGCTTGGTGTCCTCAACAGCAGGGCACCTGGGGAGGGGGCAGCATTTTGCGTAGGGGAGGGAGGGCTGGGGATGAGGTCAGAGGTCTTGGGGGTGGGAGGGCAGGTCATGCAGGGCCCGCAGGCTCTGGTCAGGACTTGAGCTTTACTCTGGATGAGACAGGAAACCATTGGAAGGTTTCGAGCAGCAGTGTAGACAGTGGCCCATAGGAGGACAGGACCGCTCCTCTAGGTGGTCAGTTAAGAAGCTGCAGCGACAAGCAGAGAAAGAAGATCTTAAGCAGACCTGACTGGGGAGAAATGGTCAGATTCGGGCTTAGTTGACACAGAACTGAAGGGATTTCCTGATGGCAGAGGGATGGAGTGCAACAGAAGGTGAAGTCACGAATGGCCACGAGGGGTTTGGCCTGGACCTTGAGGGCTGAAGGGCCTTTTATGGCACTGGGGACGATTGGAGGAGGAGGAGGAGATTTCAGAGGGGACGCCTGGGAGTTGGAGTGTGACTGGTCCAGTTTGAGATGCCCGTTAGACGTCACGTGGAGAGGAGGCGATGATGAGCAGGCAGTGGCTGTGTGAGCCGGGGGCACGCGGATGGCATTTAAAGCCATGAGACCAAGTGAGATCACCTGAGGGATTGGTGCAGGTAGAGGAAAGTTTCAGAGACTGAACTTTGAGACCACTGGGTGGTTCACAGTTCCCACAGAGGGACCTAGAAGGAGTGGCTAGAAGTACAAGGAGAGCCTGGAGGGCCTAGTGTCCTTAGACCAAGGGCATCTGCTTCCGGAGGGCGGAGGGCGAGAAGGGACGGGTGTCAGTGCTGGCGTGAAGGCCAAGCAAGATGAGGACTGAGAATCATGGAGGACTGAGAATCATGGCAGCGTCGGGCTTGGTGGCCACACCTGGGCAGTGTCTGTGGGGTGGCGGAGGTGAAGGCCTGGTTGGCATGCCTTTGAGGTCGAATTGGAGAGAAAGCAGAGACAGCTCTTTCACGTAATTCCCTGTAAAGGGAGCTGAGAGAGTGGTGGTAGCTAGAAGCAGACTCGAGTCAGGAGAGGGTGTGTGTGTGCTTTTTTTCCCCTCAGTGGAAGAAATAACGGCACGTTTGCACGCTGGTGAAAGTGCTGCAGGACACAGGGACACATAGTGTCCAGGGAGAGGTGATCTGGTGATGCGTGCTGCCGGAGTAGGTGGGAGGGATGGGGTCCAGAGGCCAGTGGAGGTGGGGGGCCTTGGCAGGAGGAATGGGCCCAGATGCAAGGCAGGCCGGGGTGCAGGAGAGCTGGACCAAGGATCTAGTCGAAGGTGTGGCAGGGGAGGAAGAGGAGAGGTCTTGCCAAGGTTTGGGTGGTGGGATCCTCAGGTGTTGCAAAGCTAGGTTCATGTCCGGGAGGGAGGGAGGAGGGAGTAGCTCCAGCCTGCCCAGAACCAGAACTCTCAGCCTGTTAGGTAATGCCCAGGCCCGGCGCACTTGCTTCGCTGGTTAGAGCGAGCCTGAGTCACCTGTGGGACGTGAACAGTCTACAGAGACGCCCAGGCCCTCCTCTAGACCTTCCACGTCCGAATTCAGAGCCTGCAGCCGGCCAGGCATTTGATTCGCAGCCGGGATCAAGAACTACCTGTTACTAATCTTTTGTTTGCCAGCAATTTTCAAATTGGGCCAGTTGAGGAATACTCCTTACCCCGACAATAGCAGCATTTCTGCAGCTTTATAGTAGAAAATAAAGAAGAGTGCAGGCAGCTAGCATGCCTGCCAGGCTGTCTTCCCGGTGTTTTGTACGGATTATCCTCCCCAGGAGATAGGACTATTGTTCTAATGTTGCAAATGAGGAAACTGAGGCCCAGAGAGGTTACATAACTTGCCCAAAGTTACACAGCTTGTGAGTGGAGGAGGCAGGTTTTGCACCCAGGTAGTGTGACTCCAGAAGCTGCACCTCTGACCCCCACATTCTCTGCTCCTGGGGTAACGGTGCATCTGTGAACTCACATGTTCCTTGAGAGACCCTTTATATTCACCAAGCCACATCGTCATGCCCACACACCCACCAGTGCTGGTGGTGCAGTGGTTAAGAGCTTGACTGCTACCCAGAAGGTTGGCAGTTTGAATCCACCAGCCGCTCCTTGGAAAACCCTGTGGGACAGTTCTGCTCTGTCCTGTAGGGTGGCTGTGAGTCAGGATTGACTCAGCGGCCATGGGGTTTTTCTTCCCCTACAGAGGTCCATTTTGGGACCTTCTCATACTGCTCAGCCTTCTCCCCTCACTGCAGACCTTCTTAGGTGCTGTGGCTTTCTGGTCGGTGGCCCATTGCCACTGTGAGCTGGGCGGGGGGTGGGGTGGGGGGTGGGGGTGGGTCTCAGAACAGCAGCCCTGGCCTCAGAGTGCTGCGCGTGCCCTGCTCACGTAGGTTCCCACCCACAGGCCTCGCCTCTCCCGTCACACAGCTGCTTGTGGCTGTTTTGTCACCTCCCTGTCCTGGTCTGCCTTGGAGCTTGCCACTCCTGACAGCTAGTTGGGGTTCTGGACCCAGGCTGCTCTCCAGGGAGGAGTGGCAGAGTAGAGCAGGGCCTGTGGGTCAGGTGAAGGGCAGGCTGGATGGGCTTGAGGTCTCCGTGGTTACTGCTAAATCGGGCACTAAGTGATAGTTGCAGCAAGTTGAGAAAAAGGATCTGCCCGTTTTTGAGAGGGGGTCTGAGTGGGCTGCAGGTATTTCTAAAGCTGTGGGTCTGACAAGAGCCAGTGAGCATATCCAGAGCAGACGGCATGCTGGGGTGACGCCCAGGTGGCTTGCTGTCCCCGGGAAGGTGGGCGTGAAGAGCAGGTTTCTGCCTGGGTAACCCAGACTCGGGTCTCTTCTTCACTTCAGTACGTAAGGGTATCTCATTCCTTTAAGATGTAAGAGAGACTCAACACTTGGTAAGGCCCCCAGAACAAGACAGAGTCCCATTTGCAAGCCATCTAAAACTAGAGATGGTTGCCCAGGTGGCTGCAGGGTGCCCACAGGTGCTGTGTGCAGCACAGTGTCCTGGGAGCGGCGCCCCGCAGTTACCCAGTGAGTACTACCACCAACAGCTCTCAGGGTGCTGCATCTGAGCTCCCATCTCCCCTCCCCTCCCCTGATAGCCCAGGTGGCCTGCCCTGCAGCCTCGCCTCCTGTGACTCCTGAGTCCCAGGTGCTGTCTAGTTTTGTTGGGGAAAATGAACTCTTATTAAGGCTTGATTCAGAAGCAGTGTTTTCAACACATTAGAAAATTCACTTTAGTCTGGATAGAATGCATTGAAAGGATTTTCTAATGTCCAGAAGAAGATTCTGTTATTTTCACAAAGTTGCTGGAAGCCTTTCTAATCTGTGTTTTAATCTGTGTCGTGAAACTGTGACGTAGATGATGATATAAGTGTCCTGTTCTTCTAGGTACCCAAATATATCTTGTGAGTTGCTCACTTCCGATGTCTCCCAGATGAATGATAGACTGGGAGAAGACGAATCCTTGCTAATGAAATTATATAGCTTCCTCCTAAACGAGTCCCCCTTGAACCCACTGCTTGCCAGTTTCTTCAGCAAGGTGCTAAGTATTCTTATCAGCAGAAAACCAGAACAGGTAAATACTGTTTTCCAAGAGGTAAGTATTAGAGCTGATCCTCCCCCTGAGATGATCGCCCAGAAACTGTGTTCTGGGTTACTATAAGTCCAGGTTCTATAAGAAAATGTATTTTTCAGCCTTCAGTGTTCAAAAAGCACACTGATTCACACATTAATGAGTTAGATAGGGTCTTACTTGGCATATCCATTTCTCAGTGCCTTACACCTTACTTTGTCAGCACCCTTTGGTTTCCTCTTTCGACAAGTAGTTAAAAGCATGACGATGTGGGGAGCCCATTCGGTGACAGTAGCATTTGACACTCAGTGGTTGGATGTCTGAGTGGAGTCTTAGTGAGTCTTTGGTGTAGTAACAGTTTTTTGTTTCTTTTCTCCTAATGATGATCAGAAATGAAGCTTAAATTAAAAAGCTTTCCGATGAATGTAACTGATGACGGGTTTGTACAAGTGGTGATCGTTTCTATTTTGCTTCTACTCAAAACGTAAATGCTCAGTAGGGACATGACATCTGAGTGCAGACTGTCACACATGTGCCGCTCTGCTGTTGCTGTCACACCCGGCTTCCTGCTGTCGTACTGTTGGGGTGATAACCATCTTTGTCTTCTCTGTTTTCTTCATAACTCAGATGTACTTGGAACATTTATTTACCAAGTATCTATTGTTTGTGCAGTGGTTCTCAAATGTGGTCCCTGCACCAGCAGCATCAGTATCACCTGAGAATTTGTTAGAAATGCAAGTTCTTAGACCACACCCCAGACCTACAGAATCAACAACTCCGTGTGGGTAGGGCCAGCCATCTGGGTTATTCACAAGCCTTCCAGATGATTCTGCTGCATACTAAAGCTTGAGAATCACTGCTGTAGTGGATACTGGTGTGAAAAAGGACCTGCTTGCCAGGTGATTATAATCACTGATGAGAATAGGCACCCAAAGGACGGCTAGAGCCTCGGCTGCTCAAGTGCAAACGAGCAGAGCTGCCAGAGCTGCAGCAAGCAAGGGTGTGCGAAGTGCACAGGGCGGACATATTCCCGGGCCTGGCTTCCTTCTTGGTGGATGGTAGGCTGCGGCGATCCGTCCTTGCTCTCAGCAGACATGGAGGGATATGTTCTGTCTGAGGAGCCCTGGTAGCGCAGTGGTTAAAGTGCTCATTGGCCAACCAAAAGATCAGCGGTTCGAACCCACCAGCTTCTCTGCGGGAGAAAGATGTGGCAGTCTGCTTCCGTAAAGATTGCAGCCTTGGAAACCCTGTGGGACGATTGTACTCTGTCCTATAGGGGCGTTGTGAGTCGGAGTCAACTTGACGGCAGCAGGTTTGGTTTTTTTGTTAAATTCTATCCTTTGCCAAGGCTCAGTGGGTACGTGTTTTATTTTAGAAAGACTGTATTCTTTTGTGCTCTTATTTGAGCAAGATCACCTTCCTGAAAGTGTACTGGAAGTAGAGTTTTTTAAGATAATAATCCAAACATCATGCTTCCTGTGAAACAGACAGTTTGCCTCTTCTGCCTTCTGGAAGTGCTGTGCCCATCACGTGACATGACCGCCCTGTCCTCAGAGGCGGTGGCAGCCCTGACAAGAGGGGCCTTCCCTTCACGCGTTCCCTCCTCACTCCGTGCGTCCTACATGAGCCCAAATTTGTGGGACTCGGTTTTCAGTCTGTATTTGACTCCAGAGTGGGAACCCACTTAAAACTTTCTGGGGGCTCTGTGTGCTTGTATTGGACCTCAAGATCAGGCATTCTCTCTGTAACCGTGAGGGCAGCTGCCAGTTAAACTCTGAGAAAAGGGCCCAGCTGCTGCTTGTCTTTCTCGGTCCAGGGCTCCTTGGCTGATAACGGGAGGACACAGTGCAGCTTACTCTTTGGGGTACAGGGAAAGGCCAAACCTGGGATCCCTCTGTCTTGAGAATTACCCATGTAAAGAAAGATGTCCTTGTTAACGTGATGTGCTGCGATATCTGCAGCTGCAAGTAATGAAAAAATTCCGACTGTCTGACTTCAGCGGTAAGGACACATACATTAGCTTGTGAACAGGAAGTTCTGCTGTAGGATGTCTTCAGTGTTGGATGATGTAGCACCTCAAACACTGTCATCCATGATACAGGTGCTTTCTGTCCTTGCTGTGCTGACCACAGCGTCGCCCAGGATTTGTGCCTTTGGCCTCCAGGTCGGGTGCTTTTGCCACTGAATCATGGTGGATTTTGGTCACGTGTGACTTTTTTCTCGGGCTTATATTACGGTGTTTAACCGTGTTGTCTAGAGAAGCAGTCTGTGGTGGTTAGTCCTGGTTGTACTAAGCAATGCTAGTTGTCACCTCTGGCTGTTAGATTTCCCATGTGGCCTAGTGGAGGGATCATGGCGCCTGGGTTCATACAGATCTCGATCTCAGTCTCAGAGTAGCTACCTTTTAGCTCTAAGTCCTTTAACCTGTCTCACTTTCCTCACCTGTGCCATTGGGTCACTCACCCTCCTTCAGGGGCTGTTGAGAGACTTCGGTGAGGTTCAGTTAGAGCAGCCGCCACACGGGCCATGGTGCTCCTGGGCCTTGGGGTGGGGTTTTGAGTAGATAACACAAGCACACGGGCAGAAAGCAGGGGGCCAGCGAGGGGTACAGGATGAAGGAGGCCCCTTTACTCCAGTGCAGGAGAGGCCCTGGGGACAGAGTCATAATGTACATCCCTATTTCCAGACTCCCTCAGTGTGCCTGTCAGCCTCTCCCACCGTCTGCCCTTCTTGTGGTAATCTAATCAGGTGAATTGCCAGCATAAAACTCAGTGTGATGTTTGTATAGCAGGTGAGTTAGCTACTTGGACTGCAGTAGAAAACTTAAATGTTTTCAGTGTTTTTCTGTTACTTGAGAGAATATAATGAAGACTCTAAAAATGTTCCTGCATTTTGGTGTGAAGTCTAATGGGCCTGTCTTATGTCCATAAGTTATTAACTGGTATATTCTCTTGCTGTTTCTAGGTGTATTAAATTTTTGACCCCCCTTCTCTGAGAATTAATAATGAAAGTGAATAGGAAAAGAAATCATTATGGTGTATTTGTATTAAGGGACGTGTGATGATTTGGGAGATTTTTTTCCCAAGGGGGTTTTTGAACATTGAGACTATTAGCCAGGCTTTCCAACCTAACATCTTCTTACTAATTTGGAATTTGCCATTCTTGGGATTGTGGAGCTGGGAGGATTAGAGGGTTCAGGATTTAAAGCATTCTAAAGTTTATGGTTCCCAGGTTCCAGGTCTTTCAGCTTCTGGTTTGTTCTCCTCTAGATTGTGGATTTCTTAAAGAAGAAACGCGACTTTGTAGACCTTATCATAAAGCACATAGGAACCTCTGCGATCATGGACTTGCTGCTCAGGCTCCTGACGTGTATCGAGCCTCCACAGCCCAGGCAAGATGTGTTGAATGTGAGTAGGATTATAACTTGTTGCTGAGGGAGGCTGAGCAGACCAGGGTGCTGGGGAGGGTCTCCATGGTTGGAGTTTGTGGTAGAAGGCGGTCTGGGGGCAGGGAGAGGGTGGTGAAGGTTGTTTGCAAGGGAGGAGGAGAGAGTCTGATTTCGCAAGACCTGGCTTCAGGATGTGCACATCCCTGGCTGTGTGGTGTGAGTGCTTCTTTCCCTTGGCTGGTTTGTTCAGTGGTGGAGCTGGGCAGGTGTGGTGGGTAAAGCTGGGTCTGGTGGTGAGAGCAGAAATAAGGTTGGGGACTCTAACTCTCAATCTGAGTATGCTGTTAGGGAAGCTTCTTTTCTGACAGGATGGCCAGACTCTGAAGGGTTCCGTCTCCAAAAGTTAAAATAGGGGAGGTGTAGATGGTTCCAGGGAATCCAGCTTCAGAAGTAACTCTCTTCTCATGGATACTCAGGAGCAGGGGGTAGGAAGGAGAACAGAGCTTACTTCCACAAGGGCACATATTTTAAAATTCAGAGAGATGGCTGTCCTAGGCAGGATCTGGGGTTGGGTGTGAGTAACCTGCAGATGTCTGTGCCTTCTCTTCATGTCTTCTGTCTCTTCCTCTCTCCCTTTCTTTCCTTTCAGTGTCTTCTTCCAGAACCATTCCCCAGTCAATCCATTCCATCTTTAATACTCAGCCTGGAACCTTAGTTAGAACTTACTCATTTCTTTGCAAATGAGTTTTGTTGAAAATGCTAATTTTAAGTAAAGCCCTGAAGGGTCAGGAGGAGAGATGGGAGGGCCTTAGAGAGGAAGGTCTGTCGGGTGGTGCCCCAGGAAAGGGCGTGTTCTGCTGGGTGGGAGGTGCACCAGAGCCGGTGTTTCTGAGGGTCAGGCTGGTTCGGTAGAGGGGAACAACCCAGGCAAAGAGGTTCTCCTGCGAACTGCTGGTCACTGTGAGCCAATGCAGTGAGTGCTGGGAATGACCTGTGGGAATGGGGACAGCTGATCCCTTTAAAGGGCAGCTTTCCTCAGAAGAGACTGAGGAACTTGGGGAAGACTGTTGAGGACGAAGGGGAGGCCATGTTTGTATTTGGGTTATTACAGGGGAAACGGTCTTTTCCTTTTGGGAAAAAGATTTCTTCCATATGGTTTGCTTGACTGGATTTATTCCTTTGGTCACTTCTGGGTTGAATTTCAGGGCCCGTTTCCAAAGGAATAGATACGTTCCTGGAGGGATATAGTGATAGGTGGTTAATGAAAGCTAAGTGTAGGTGGGGGAAGGCCTAGTTGGAAACTCCCAAATGTCTTACTCTAATTTGGGGGCCATCATGGGGGAGTTAATCCAAAAGCGGGCTCAGACTGGAGGTGCTTGTGGATAGATGTGGAGGCAGTTGGAGTCAGGAACTGATTGATGACTTCACTGCCCAGAGAGCCTCCTGGTTTCTCCCATGGCGGTGAGACCCACCTCGCCCTCGCTCACACATGGAAGTCTACCAAGCTGTGTTTTAGGATCTTGCTTGTTAGAAATCCATAATGTCAGACCTCACCCCTGGCCTCACAGCATTTAACAAGCGCCCCGGGTGATTGGTGTGCAGGGTTAAGGCAGGTTTTAAACTGTGAAGTGGGACTCTGTCTTTGTCGGTCCTCCTGCCAGCTGTTTGCACTCCCTTTCATTGATGCCTTCTCCTGAGGAGTTGAGACAGGTGTGTGAGGGGTGTGCTCTGTGCCGCTCCCCCACCCCCATCCCACCTCCTTTAACCTTTGGGTTAGAAACCTGGGTTTCTTGGTGTCCTTTTCAGGTAGTGAGCTGCCTTGTTTATTTTGGTGCTTCAGCTCCTTGTGGAGTTAATATGAAGCCAGCGAATTTTCCACTTATTTTTCTTCAGTCTCACCCCTTCATATTTTCATTCAGGGAGCATGTAGCTCGCTTGATTCCTCTGCTTACCTCTGTCCCCTTTTACTTCTAAGTCTAATAGAACATTGTCTTAAAACAATTCCCCAAGTTTTTCTCCTTTTATTTATTTGAAGTTCTGTAATTCCCCAAGACCACCATCTGAAAATGTTATAGTTTTATTCTTCGAAGCCAGAAATGTTCACAGAACAGCATTTAGTGTTAGTATGTGGGCGTGGTAATGTGAGGGAGTTATTGGTGCTGTTGGTCACTGTTAAAATAATATATTCACTGGCATTTTCCTTGGGGGACTTTTAATTTTCTGTAGTGTTCAAAGTCCAGAGAAACCTGTAACATTCTACTTAAAATGTGATGGATATTTCCAAGTATGTTAATCTTCACTGGGCTTGAACCAAGAGCCACTCATTGCTATGATTACTTCTACAATGTGTTTTACAGTGGTTAAATGAGGAGAAAATCATCCAGAGGCTTGTGGAAATAGTTCATCCATCGCAAGAAGAAGATGTAAGTTCTACTCTTGGGTGACTGTAAACTCATAAAAAAAGAACTGTGTTTACTTGGGCACATAGCATGATTGTATAGAAGTGAAGATCATCATAAAGGACAGGTAGAACAGCAGTAATCTGACATTCTTGAAGTTGACAGTTTTCTAAACACTTTATGAGTTTGCTGATATCCACAAAATTTCCAGAAATGTGGACCAGCAGGCCTGGTTTAAGACCGTCTCCTTTCTAGAGCTGGCATTTTGGGCTGGAGCTGTTGGCCTTTGTCACACTTCTCCACTGTCCATGCTGCTTTTTCTTCTTATACCCAGGGACGGATTACCCAAAAAGTAAAGTACTGCACAGTTTCACCATATCAAAGATTTGGTGAAACCCTGTGAAATTGTGCACTGCAGATTAGTAAGTAATCACAGTTAAGCCTGTGCGTACCTCGCTTACTGTAAACTGGTGCCTACTGTGCTTCCTGGTTAGTCTGCCCCTGCTTACACCTGTCTTTAGCGCACGTGATGTGGCCACATCTGGCATAGTTTTGTCTGTTCTGGTTAGAGCTTTCCAGGCAGCAGAGTGCAAGCCTGCTCACTGGACAGTCACTGATGGGCTCTTGGTCTGGGCCCGGGCCTTTGTGCTCTGACTCGGGGCCTCTGTCCTGGGTGCTGAAGACTGGCTTGGCAGTAGGACTGGACCTTGCAGATTGAGCCTGTGCTCAGGGGATGCCTCTGGGGCATGCTCGCCAGGCTCAGGGCGTGTGTTTCTGCGGAGTGAGCGGTCACAGGGCGTGTCTGCTGCCGCTGTTTGCACCTTCAGTGTCAGGTGATGCCAGATGAAATGGCCAGTGTTCAGCCATTGTTGTCTACAGACAGCAGACTGTCAGCTGTGAAGGAGTTGGTTTGAGGGACATGCAAGCTGTGTCAGGGGCACAGGTCCTCCTTGTAACCTCTAGGATGCAGGTGAAATCAGAGAGTGAGTAGAGCAGCATGGAGGAGCCGTGGGGAGCAAGAAGGGTGCAGCCAGAGTGGTGCTCACTCTCACAGGGGAATTGTCCGTTCTGGACCCTTCACAGACTTTTGGTACCCGGACTTCATCTAAAACAGGCTTTCAAAAAAAAAGAAGAAAAAAAAAAAAAAGGCTGACTTTTAAAGTAGCTGTTGATTCTTATCATCTCCCCTCGAGACAGACAGTGTGTTAAGTGCTACCTGGTGACAGTTGTTACTGTTGCCGTGCAGAATTTATATTCAGGAAGCGTTGACTGGGTTCTAGAGGGCATACTAGTGTGAGAGAATCCCTGGTTAGAGGGAGCCTTCCATGCAGCTGGGGTGGTAAGGCCTGCTCCTGTTGGGTGAGGCTGGTGGTGATGGCCCAGGGAGCGTGGCAGTTCCAGGACCACATTGCCACGTGTGGAGGCTTTGCGGCCGGTCGGCTGTGGAGAGAGAGAGGCGTATGAACCTGCGCCAGGGAGGAGGTCAGGACCGAGGCTTCTCAGCACTAGGGTCGTGTTCTTGAGCAGACGAGCTCGATGGCTCAGCAGGCTGTTACACCTGTCTGCAGGGCCCCCGAGAAATCAGTAAAGGAGAAGCCCAGCTCCACAGCAGGTTCTCTGGGAAGTTGTGGACGTCGGCTGTGTTCACCACCTTCCTGCTTGGCTTACAAGAAGGTTCATGTTGCCTTTTGGATAGTCCTGTTGATGCTGCCGCTGTTTTGTATTAAGTGATAAATCACATGTTAAGAGTGTACTGGCCCGTTTGTATTAATGAAGGAAACGTGAGGCTCCTGGGTACAAGCAGTGGATTCTGATGTCCTGGCGTGCGTTGTCATCTCTGCTGGGTAGCGTTGTTCCACCTGGACCGGGAACACAGGCACAGCCTTCAGTCATGCTCATTTTCGCAGGCCACAGGATAGAGCATATCTGGGCACGGAGATTTGAGAGCTTTCCTGTGAGGTGAAACCCACTGTGCACTGGGAGGAGGTTCAGAGTTCTGACCTATTGGTGTATTCCAGAACATTCTGTCGGCCTGGTTTTAGTTTTTTTAAATCAAAGCCATGTGTACGTCTTTGTATGCTGATAAAAGTATATAGTTTGGGGATATATTTTCTCCAGGTACTCAATTAAGAAACATTTTCCTTGTCAGAACTTGGATCATGTCTCTCCACACAGAGTAACATACACTATGCAGTATTGTTTAGTAAAGATCGTTAACCTGATGAAATAGAATACTTATGCTTTATATAATGTTATTTCTTATGGGCTTAATTTTTAACTCACTGAAGCCGAGAGTCAGTGTTAATTTGTGTTATTTCATACATAATATCCTTTCTAACTTTCTATGAGAAATTTAACTTCTAACCTGTTTTATAGTTAAAATTGTCCTTTTTTCCTTTAGCGACATTCAAATGCATCCCAGTCACTTTGTGAAATTATTCGCCTGAGCAGAGACCAGATGTTACAAATTCAGAACAGTGCAGAACCAGATCCCCTGCTTGCCACTCTAGAAAAGTACGTTTGCGACCATGTTCTTGTTTTTTTTAAGTTGATGCTACTGACGTGCTACCATTGTGAGTGGTTGGTAAGTTTTCTTATTCGTGTTGGAATCACATCCCTGGAAAATATCCTTGGATGGATGAGAAATATGAAAACCTACTTATCTTAAATCAGCAGTTTGTGATGTCCAGTGGAGATTTACAGAGTCAGAAGGTAAATAAATGACATTTATATGTAGACCTTTTTAGTTATTTGCAAACATTCCCTGGAGCCATGATGTAGTGGTCAGGTAACAACTGTAGTCACTGCCTCCAGGGTCTTTTGATGGAGAGTAGTTTTAGGTACAGACTAACCTGACCCACTTTTATGCAGCAGTGTTTATCAGAAGTTCTTAAGGTTTAGACACCTTTGTCGCTGACGAGGGGCAACCTGCCCAGACCTGATTTGAAGGGTTTTGTTTCTTTGTACTTGCTTCTTCCCTTATTCTTAGACAGTTCCTGATGAACAGTGACCTCATGTTGAGATGGAAGATGACTTGGGGATGGGGTGCTGTTTGGAAGTTTGTGAATGGCCAACCTGTGCAGGTTTAGTTTTTCTAGATTCACACATTTTCAGAAAGAATGGTTACTGTCAAGCATGGGCATACTTTTGCTTCACTGTAAAATGATGAAAATACTGATTTGACCTGTGTTGTGGATTGAACTGTGTCCCCCCAAAATGTGTGTTGTAAATCCTAACCTCTATGCTTGTGGTTGTAGTCCTGTTTGGGAATGGGTTGCTTTTGTTAGGTTAATGAGGCAAGCTTAGTATAGGATGTGTCTTGAGTCAGTCTCTTTTGAGATATAAAAGATTAAGCTAGAAAGCACAGGTGAGGAAGAGAGATGCCAAGCCACATGAAGATCCCCCAGGAGCAGAGGCTCAAAGAGACAAGGACCTTCTCCAGAGCCAACACAGAGAGAAAGCCTTCCCCTAGAGCCGGTACCCTGAATTTAGACTTCTAGCCTCCTAAACTGTGAGAAAATAAGTTTCTGTCTGTTAAAGCCATCCACTTGTGGTATTTCTATTATGACAGCACTAGATAACTAAGACAACTTGTATCCAGACTGCTGATAGTTATTTTAATGGAGAAAGTCAGGCGTTCCCCCCGTTTTGGGTTAATAACTAGAATGACTTCATGCAGTTAGCATTGTTAAGTGTGAATGGCAGGCTTGCCTCAATTTGCTGGCATTGTTGTTATTCCTTTTGGGCTTACACTGTTAAATGCTTACATTGTTAAATACTAATAGTGACTTCTCAGTCCCTTTTTAGTCCTCCTATGACTGAGGCTGTTTTACATCTTTTGGCTCAACTCCCGGGAAAACCCTTTTATTAAAAAAAACATTGGTGTGTATCGTTTCCTTGGCAAGTAGGAGACGGACAAAAACAAATGGAAAGGAGCCAGCTCGTCTTAACCTGTCTCTGTCCTGAGAAGGGAAGTTTTATTTCCCAGGGTGCGGACTGGGCAGATGTGCAAGAGTTCTCTGAGGTAGCAAAATTGAAAGTGACGATCAGCTTCTGAGTAAAATGTCATTTTTCCTGCCCCATTTCAGTATTCTTGACATTATGACATATGTACTCTTAAACCAAGTAGCAGACAGTCCACATTGAAGTGCTAATAATTGCACTATTATTAGGTTGAACCATTTGAGTAGATTAGAAAATGTTGAATATCCTCAGTTTCACGTAGTTCACTACAGCGCTGTCCGGTAGAAACATCATAAAAGCCATGTGTAAATTTACATTTTCTAGTAGCCACATGAAACAAGTTTAAAAAGGTGAAAGTGGTTTTAATATATTTTATTTAATCCAGTATATACAAAATAATATTTTATGTGAAAAAATTATTAATGAGATGTTCTACATTTTTTTTTTTTGTACAAAGTCTTGGAAATGCAGCATGTATTTTACACTTAGGACACATCAATTTAGACAAGCCACGGTTTGAGTGCTCGATAGCCACACGTGGTGGCTGGCTGCTGTGTGGGACAGCTTGAATGGTGATTGATCAGTAGTCATCACGGAGTCCTTGAGTGCTTCTGCAGCCCTCCGCCCTCGCAGCTCTATTTGAACCCAGCCTGTGACCTAGCCGTCG
Source organism: Dugong dugon (assembly GCA_030035585.1). Taxonomy (NCBI): domain Eukaryota; kingdom Metazoa; phylum Chordata; class Mammalia; order Sirenia; family Dugongidae; genus Dugong; species Dugong dugon. Next base: position 134,295,759 of record CM057467.1, read on the forward strand.
GCACCTGCCCGTGGGCTGGCTTTTGTGTTTCCAGCTGGATCTGTAGTCCTGAGTCAGGAACCCATAATTTCTGGAATGAAGATAGGTACATGCTTAGAGCTTACATTGTTAAATGCTAGTTGGACTAAGCCGTGGCCCTGTGCTGTCACCAAAGCAAACCTTCCCTGTGCTGAGCAGTAGGGAGACTCAGTCTCCAATAGTGTTACCACGTGTTTTTTTGAGAATGAACCAACCCCCTTTTGATATCAGGCATGCCCCTACATTATGGGAATTCTTTCAATATCTGTTTATTGAGAAAATGCACAGTGAGAAAAGGCTTCAGTGAATTTAATAAAATTTTATTAATCATAATGGCATCTGTATATATTTGATAAGTATGTTATTGGTAATAATATATGATATATCTATGTATTTGATAAATAAGTTATTATATAATTACAATGAACTGTTATACATAATGGAGCCCTGGTGGCATAGTGGTTAAGAGCTGTGGCTGCTAACCAAAAGGTCAGCAGTTCGAATTTACCGGCTGCTCCTTGGAAGCCCTATGGGGCAGTTCTGCTCTGTCCTACAGAGTTGTTATGAGTCAGAATCGACTCGACAGCGATCGGTTATTATACGTAATAATATAACGCACTCATATATCATCAAGGCAACTTACTGGCCATACTTAGCGTACAGCTAAATTTCCAGCACTTCACATGACAACACCAAACAACCCCAGTGAAGAGTGGCGCTGGCACCGAGAGGTCTGAGAAAGTGTGCGAACGTGGCAGATGACGAACGTCAGCTCAGGAAGTGGTCTGGGCTGAAGTTAAACGCATTCAGTTTAGTGGCTCTGAGGAAAAGTTTGAAGTTCAACACTTCTTAAAAACAATTGTGTTAGAAACGGTTGTACTGTGCATCTCATAATTCTCGGTACTAATGAGCTTAGAATGAGTGGGGATTTGATCCCAGCTGAGCCAGTTAGTTTACAAGGGTGAGTCTTTTCTCTGGCTGGCTGCCCACATGCAAACCAAAATAAGATGGAAGTGAGCCATTGTCTGAAAGGGATGGGTAGGGAACCTGGGTGGCTTCGTGCCTGCAGCAGCTCACGTGGGGAACTTCACTGAGGTTCATCCAAGAATGCTGTGTTTTGAGCGTGATAACGAATGTATTTTCTTTCGTGTAAATGCCTTGCTATTTCAAGACTATGAAGGCATTCCTTTTATCCTGTTTGAAGAGCTCAGTACTTTAATTTTTTATTTCTTCTGCACTTGGCGATGTTTGTATGTTTAGGTAAGATTCAGGATACAGCACAGTTACTGTGTTGTTGCATCTTGTCCATCAAATGTTTGCTGGTTATTTCGCTGTTCTTGGTAGTCAGCAGAGTGCTTTCATGGATACAGTGGACTTCTACTCTGATGCAGCCATGAAATGGTAGGGCCTTTTTGTTAGCCACTCCCTGCAGGCATCAGTGTTGTGGAAGTACCATGTCACCCTTAGATAAGTAGGCACTGTGATGGAATGAGGGGGATGTGGGCATCTCCAGGTGGCTGCTGTGTCAGTTCCGCTCCACATGCATTGGGGCTGCTGTATGAAGTGACATACAGATTCCTCCTGTATCCTTTGTATTGCAGAAGGCAGTCTGTTTTCCAGAGCTTCATTCCAAACCTAATACTTATTGACTGCTGAGTACTGAATGACTTTTACAGTACTATTTTGGATAGAGACCTCACAAGCAATTTTTGTGCTGGTCTGGGATTACTTGAAAACCACTTCATGCAAGGGGATCCCTCTGAAGTTAGGCTGGATACTGGTTTTGTTTGCTTCCCCAAAATATACAGAAGTTGTCTACCACTTGCCCTCACCTGCCAGGAGGTAGTCAGGAGTATTCGGGTGCAGTAAAGTGCAGCTCTGTCTTGAGGATGGCTGGCATCTTGGCCAGATGAGCAGCCAAGGACAGTCCAGCTATATGGTACATTGTAAAGGAGGCTTAGTTTCTTAATGCATATAGATTCTGAAAGTCACTGAGTTCCTAATAAACTGGGGTTTTTTTTGTTGACAGTGTCCATATAAATTAAACTAATAGATCACTCTCATGTTTATGTTAACTGTGATCGTGAATATGTAAGGCAGAGATGTAGTGGGAATAGCCTGTAGAGAATGCTCTTTAGGCAACAGTTCAAAGGCATTTCATTGCTGCCACATTATTTTGATTTGCTGAATTTTAATTGTAGAACAAAATGCAACAATTGATGTTCTTTCTTAACTGTTTCAGATCTTTGTTCATTACACATTGATGCCTATATGGGAAAACATTTGTGGGTTATAACTAGTCTTTTAAAAAAATTTTCCTCCTTTTGTGCAAGCGAAGGGTTCTAAGTCCTCTTACTACCCTCAACCACCACCACCACCACTCCCACCCTGTCCCGAGTAGGAAGTGGCTCTGAGTCTTGAAATATTTCTTGGCTCTGAACAAGATTGGCAAAGGCAAGGAGGGCCCAGATTATTTTGCTGAGGGGAGTGGGTAGGAATATCTGTATGACTATATATGTCTCTATCTACCTAACTATAGCTATATACCCACTCCTCGCTTATCAACATGGTTAGTTCCAAAGACCAGGCCATCATGTGAAAACTGGCATTGTGCAAAAATGGACGATGACCACATTGGATCACAAACAATGGAGATGACTATATCATTTCATAATGGCCAAACCACTGAGAATCATGGTGCAGCCAAGTTGACACATAACCGTAACCATCACAGCCAGCGCTACTCTTGCCATGCCACCTCAGTGTTCGTTACTGCCAGACGTATGTCGTTAATGTGCAAAATAGTCAGATAATAGATTTTTTTGCTATTGTCATAAATGTGAAATGTCAGATAACAAGAGAGTCAATAAGTGATGAGTGGGTGCATACATATATGAGAGTTATATAAGCAGGATCACTTGCCTAACTTTAAAAAATGTATTAAAAAGAAAATCTTGTTAAGTAAAACAGATATGCTCAGGTGAGGATGAACTTGTGTATAGCACTTATCTGACTTGTACCATGACCTTCTCTGAAGTTGTTAGTGTTAAATGATGTTGCAATTGGGACTTGACTATTGATTTGTTTCCCTAGGCAAGAAATTATAGAGCAGCTTCTATCAAATATTTTCCACAAGGAGAAAAATGAATCAGCCATAGTCAGTGCAATCCAAATACTGCTGACTTTGCTTGAAACTCGACGACCAACGTAAGCTTGTGTTTTCTCTTACTAAATGAGCCATTATGTTTCATTATGTTTTGCTTTTATATTTATTTGTGTAGTGTTTTTTTTTTTTTTTGATGCTTTAGATGAAAGTTTACAGAGCAAATTAGTTTCTCATTAAACAGTTAATACACAAGTTGTTTTGTGACATTGGTTCCCAATCCAGCAATGTGTCAACACTCTCCCCTTCTCCCCCTTGGGTTCCCTGTTTCCATTTTTCCTGTTTTCCTCTCCCTTCCTGCTTTCTTGTCTTTGCTTTTGGGCTGATGTGCCCATTAGCCTCGTATACGTCGTTGAACTACGATGCACATTCCTCGCGTGTGTCATTGTTGGCCCTGTAGACCTAACTAGTCTTTGACTGAAGGGCGAACCTCAGGAGTGACTTCAGTACTGGGTCAAAAGGGTGTCCTGGGGGGCATACTCTTGGGGTTTCTCCAGTCTCTGTCAGACCAGCAGGCCTGGTCCCTTTTGTGTGTGTGTGTCTGTGTGTGTGAATTTTTGTTCTACGTTTTTCTCGTGCTCTGTCTGGGACCTTCTGTTTTGATCCCTGCGTGCTTTTTTTGTAGTTGTTGTCGAAATTTACGTTTCAAGTTAGTCTCTTATACAAAACTTTATACATACATTGTTGGGGACGCTAATTGCTCTCCCTGTATGTTGACAGCACATCCCTCCTTTCCACCCCTGATTTCCCATGTCCATTCAACCCTGCGTCCTTTTATTTTTAAGAGCTGCCCTTGAATTTCAGGGGCTGAATATTTTTCTACTTGTATAAACTACAACTTAGTTTTCTCTGATTGTGGTAGATGCGGTGTGTTGAAAACACAGCTTGGTGAACATCTTGCTGTTATTTACTGGCCACGTTGGGTTTCCTTAGCCGTTAGGAAAAGTGCCACTCTCACAGACATCAGAAACACGACTGATAGCTCGGACACGGGAAGCTGCTGCTTGAGAAGATGAGAATAGGCATCCCTGGTCTGCGGGCAGTTCTCCGCCAGGCGGTGGTTCCGGGATCCAGACTTTTCATTCGTGGTCCTCTGAAGATTGCTAACTTAGGCCTTTAGGTGGTTTTTTCTGGTTTCACACATGAAGGTGCTGCAGCTCATGAGGCCGTTTTTAAATGGATGGGCAGGTGGCTTGAGGCCTTACAGAAACGTTCATGCTAAGTGTATCAGAACCACACATGGTCCAGCCATTTAGTGTTTGTTGTGTTACTCTTCACAGTTTGTGTCCACTGCTAATTTGCTTGTTAATTGTCAGGGTTTTCTAACTGTTCCTGGGAGCACGAGAATTTGAAGAGGTGTGTATGCATCAGCAGTCCAGGATTGTGTGGGTTTACAGTTACAGCCCGTATCTTCTCTCTCTATTAATCCAGCAGGGAAGCCAGGGGCATGAAGAAGGGAACAGCAAAGGCCTGGTCTCAACATAATAAAAACGTAACCGTGCAGAGTCCCTGGATTTACTTTTAATCATGTAATTTTGATTTCTAGCTAGCAAAACAGTGAACCCAACCTTACCAACCTCTACTTTCCAAATTCCTTATCTCTGTTCCTGGTTTGTCTTATCTTTGGTCAGTAATAACGGGAGGACAGTGTGCAGCCCTACTTCTTCGAGTGTGTTGCCATTTGTGATTGTATGTCATTTTGACTGTGTCTCTCTTTTCCCTGTTTAATCACATTTTAAATAATGTGAGCAGTAATTCGGTAACTCTTCTCAAGGTGCAGGACTGTTACCTTGCTGCTCTGATCAAAGGTACCCCCTGTTACTCACTCCATGCTGGAAGGTAATGCACCATCTCTTAAAATGATCTCAGAACCACAGGAAGTGGGGTTGTGGGGTTCATACAGACCACGCTGACTTCAGAGAGCAATACATCTGCGGAAAAGCATGTTTTTGCATATGAAGAGGGGAGAAAAGCATAACTGTACAATTTAAACAGAGCAAACCGAGAAAACACAACAGTAAAAGAAAGACTAGAGGGAAATTTCTGTGGCCATTAAGTTCATTTATGATTAAAACCTCTCGACAAGTTAATAAGAGAAAACTCGGAAACTGATAAAGGTCTCTGTAAAAACGACAGCTTATAGCTAATCACGATTCATGGTGAAAGGCCGAGATGCTTTCCCCTTAAAATTGGGGAATGGCAAGGATATTCGCCGTGACCACTCCTGTCCAACCTTATGCTGGAGGCCCTACCCAGTGTAATAAGGAAGGAGGAAAAGGCGTACAGATTGGGAAGAAGGATATAAAGCCACTGTGCCCTTGTCATTGCTAACACCATTTGGGATTTGGGAGTGTTATTACACATGAATTTGTTTTCCTGTAAGGGGTTGGTTATAATGAGTCTAGATTGAGCTTTATATAGAAGAGTAATTGAAGCCTTTTAAACAGGAACAATGCTGATTACCCAATAAAAGCTATATGGAGCAAGTATAGGCCTACTTATTATTAACATCCCCAACTGACAGGTGATAAGATATGCCTTATAATTCTGGGGTCCGGTCTCTTTTGCTTTCCAAATTTTCTAGTCAGTTGTTGTTGTTAGGTGCTGTGGAGTCATATCTTAACTCATAGCAACCCTGTGTACAACAGAACGAAACACTACCCGGTCCTGCACCATCCTCATAATCATTGTTATGCTTGAGCCCATTGTCGCAGCCACTGTGTCAACCCATCTTATTGAGGGTCTTCTTCTTTTTCACTGACCCTCTACTTTACCAAGCATGATGTCCTTCTCCAGGGACTGGTCCCTCCTGATAACATGTCCAAAGTATGTGAGACGTAGTCTCGCCATCCTTGCTTCTAAGGAGCATTCTGGTTGTACTTCTTCCAAGACAGATTTGTTCATTCTTTTGGCAGTTCATGGTATATTCAATATCCTTCGCCAACACCACAATTCAGAGGCATCAGTTCTTCTTGTCTTCCTTATTCATCATCCAGCTTTTGCATGCATATAACGCAGTTGAAAACACCATGGCTCAGGTCCGGCACACCTTCGTCTCCAAGGCAACATCTTTGTTTTTTAACACTTTAAAGAGGTTTTTTGCAGCAGATTTGCCTAGTGCAATGTGTCTTTTGATTTCTTGACTGCTGCTTCCATGGGTGTTGATTGTGGATCCAAGCAAAATGAAATCAATGTTTTCTGTTTATCATGATGTTGCTTAGTGGTCCAGTTGTGAGGATAGTTGTTTTCTTTATGTGGAGGTGTAATCCATACTGAAGGCTGTGGTCTTTGATCTTCGTCAGTAAGTGCTTCATGTCCTCGTCACTTTCAGCAAGCAAGGTTGTGTCATCTGTGTATCGCATGTTGTTAATGAGTCTTCCTCCAGTACTGATGTCCCGTTCTTCATATAGTCCAGCTTCTCCAATTATTTGTTCAATATACGGATTGAATACGTGTGGTGAAAGGATACAGCCCTGATGCACACCTTTCCTGACTTTAAGCCACACAGTATCAGCATCTTCTGTTCAAACAACTGCCTCTTGATCCATGTACAGGTTCCTCATGAGCACAATTAAGTGTTCTGGAATTCCCATTCTTCTCAGTGTTATCCATAATTTGTTATGTTCTACACAGTTGAATGCCTTTGCACAGTCAATAAAACACAGGTAAACATCTTTCTGGTATTCTGTGCTTTCAGCCAGGATCCATCTGACATCAGCAGTCATATTCCTGGTTCCACATCCTCTTCTGAAACCAGCTTGAATTTCTGGCAGTTCCCTGTCGATGTACTGCTGCAGCCGCTTTCGAATGATCTTCAGCAAGATTTTACTTTCATGTGGTATTAATGATATTGTTTGGTAATTTCTGCATTTGGTTGGAGCACCTTTCTTGGAAATAGGCATAAATTCGGATCTCTTCCCGTCGATTGGCCAGTTAGGTGCCCTCCAAATTTCTTGGCATAGACAAGTGAGCACTTCCAATGCTGCATCTGTTGGTTGAAACATCTGAATTGGTATTCAGTCAGTTCCTGGAGCCTTGTTTTTCGCCAATGCCTTCAGTGCAGTTTGGACTTCTTCCTTCAGTACCATCGGTTCCTGATCATCTGCTACCTCCTAAAATGGCTGAACGTTGACCAGTTCCTTTTGGTATAGTGACTCTGTGTATTCCTTCCATCTTCTTTTGATGGCTTCCTGTGTCGTTTAATATTTTCCCCGTAGAATCCTTCACTGTTGCAACTCGAGGCTTGAAGTTTTTCTTCCATTCTTACAGCTTGAGAAATACTCTTTTGGTATCCTTCCCTTCTGGTTTTCTGTCTCCAGGTGTTTGCACATATTGTTTTAATACTTTCCTTTGTCTTCTGTAGCCGCCCTTTGAAATCTTCTATTCAGCTCTGTTCCTTCATCATTTCTTCCTTTCTCTTTAGCTACTCGACAGTCAAGGGCATGTTTCAGAGTCACTTCTGACATCCATTTTGGTCTTTTCTTTCTTTCCTGTCTTTTTAATGACCTCTTGCTTTCTTCATGTATGATGTCCTTCCACAGTTCATCTGGTCTTCAGTCATTAGCGTTCAACACCTCAAATCTGTTCTTGAGATGGTCTCTAAATTCAGGTGAGATATACTCAAGGTTGTACTTTGGTGCTCGTGGACTTGTTCTAATTTTCTTCAGTTTCAACTTGAACTTCCATATCAGCAGTTGATGGTCTGTTCCACGGTTGGCCCCTGGCCTTGTTCTGACTGATGATACTGAGCTTTTCCATCGTCTCTTTCCACAGATGTCGATTTGATTCCTGTGCATTGCACCTGGCGAGATCCACGTGTATAGTCGCCGTTTATGTTGTTGAGAAAGGTGTTTGCAATGAAGAAGTCATTGGTCTTGCAGAATTCAATCATGTTATCTCCGGCATCATTTCTATCACCAAGGCCATGTTTTCCAGCTACCACTCCTTCTTTTTTGTCTCCAGCTTTTGCATTCCAGTCACCTGTAGTTATCAGTGCGTCTTGATTGCTTGTTTGATCACTTTCAGACGGCATAATTTGGTAAAAATCTTTAATTTCTTCATCTTTGGCCTTCGTGGTTGGTTTTTGTAAATTTGAATAATAGTCGTATTTACTGGTCCTCCTTGTAGGCGTATGGATATTGTCCTATCACTGACAGTATTGTACCTCAGGATAGATCTTGAAATGTTCTTTTTGACGATGAATGCAACACAATTTCACTTCAATTTGTCATTTTCCTGGCATAGTAGACCTTGTGATTGTCCAATTTAGAATGGCCAAAACCAGTCCATTTCAGCTCACTAATGTCTGGGGTGTTGATGTTTATGCATTCCATTTCATTTTTGATGATTTCCAATATTCCTCAATCCATACTTCATACATTCCACATTCCAGTTATTAATGGATGTTTGCACCTGTTTGTTCTCATTTTGAGTCTTGCCACATCAGGAAATGAAGGTCCCGAAAGCTTGACTCCATCCCTGTCATTAGGGTTGAGCCTACTTTGAGGAGACAGCTCTTCCCCAGTCATATTTTGAGTGCCTTCCAACCTGAAGGGCTCATCTTCCAGCACTGTATAAGACAGTGTTCTGCTATTATTCATAAGGTTTTCACTGGCTGATTCCTTTCAGAAGTGGACTGCCGGGCCCTTTTTCCTAGTCTGTCTTAGTCTGGAGGCTCAGCTGCAGTCTGTCTGCCATGGGTGACCCTGCTGGTGTTTGAAATACCAGTGGCATAGCTTCCAGCATCACAGCAACATGCAAGCCCCCACAGTATGATGAACTGACAGACACGTGGGGCTCAGTTAGAGACCTGCTATTAATGTAATAGTTAGAAGAAGTTGGGAGGCTTAGGACAGTGGGGAGAAATCGCACATAATTTCTCACCTGCCAGCGTAGCCTTTTGAATTTCAGGTCGTATCGGCTGATCGAGGTTTTATTATACCTCTTCTGGTTTACGGTATTACACCTTCTTCCTATTCCTCCTCCTTGCAGCCAGAAATGTTTTTATAATCAGTATGTATTTATATAGTTACTGTGTCTGTACCTACACGGCTGATACGGGACACCCTGAATAATGTGCTCTGAAATTCTAGTAAGTAAAATTCAGTTGCTTTATTTCAAGATTTGAAGGCCACATAGAGATCTGCCCACCAGGCATGAGTCATTCAGCTTGTTTGGTCAATAAGAGTGTTCTAGAAGCCATCAGAGGAAGACTTCGATCTTTTCATGAACTCCTGCTTGAGCCACCCAAGGTAGGTCTGCTGTCGTATATATTACCTACATTGATGAATGGGGTAGAATTAAAATTAAGGAAAACATTCAGCTGCTTAGGAAACTCAGCTTTTTGTTCTTTTCTCTATAAATTCTCAGGCACTTAGACGTGGTAGGAAAAGAGACATTGTCTTCTCCTAGCATGTTCTTTTCACATCTTTGAGGTAAAGTTACTTTCAAGAACTGATCTTTGAAGTTGAGTTTTCCTATTCACAATTGGAGCAACACAACAGTCCATTGGACAGATCCCTTGTTTAAGGAAGGAAATGTTGAAGTTGTAGTGTACAGCATGTGAAGAATAGGACTTGGGGTGTTTGGTTTTTGGTGGAGTGCGTTCATGTGCTAACAACACAGTGAAGACCTAGAAGAGAGGGGTGTCTGTAGTCTGTAAGTCATGTGCTTCCTTACTTAAGCCCCACACCCCTGGGGTTGGCGCAGAAATTTCCATTGGGGTAGGATGCATTTTGTTTGGAACCCACAGGATAGAAGGCCCAGTTGGGTGAGGGTTCTGGTCCCGACTTCACTTCTTACCCCTCCTTTCCTTCCTGCCCTGTGTCGTTGGATGCAGGCCCTAACCACTGTAGTGCGGATCTCTGTGGCTGTCACTGGCTGAGGTGTTGGGAATCACAGCACTGGCTTTCCTCTTCTAGATCGTAGGTGTTTTCTGTTTATTAAGCCCTTTGGGGAGGGGGGAACACAGAATTACTTGAAAATATTCATAACCCAGGGAGCCCCACTCAGTTTCCAGGTAGTCTTTTAAGATGACTGACGGACCCGTGGCAGAGCAGTAGTTGTACCTCTGCCCTTAGTGTACGTCCTCTTGTTGGGCTGACCTGCCACATTATCACCTCTGCGTTCATCCTGTGTGCAGTGTTAAGCGCTCATCCTCAGGGAAGGTGCCTCTGTTGGTGTTTTACAATGACTGTCAGTGACACCCTTCATGCCAGACCCAACAAAAAGAATAAGAAAATAAGGAAAGAGAAAGACTTGAGGGGACTAGGAGAGACGTTCACAGGTGGAAAGTGGAGGCAGGAAAACAATCTGAGAAAGGAGCGATTTTGATGAAGCGTCTTGGATGGCCTCCCAGGCTCCTTTGTAGGTGGGAAGACAAGGCAGCGTCTCGTGTGGATCCTCGCACTTTTCTTCTTCCTCTTCCTGATTCGTAGATAGGCAGTGTCTCGTTCGGACTTTTTCTCTTTACCCCTGGGAGCGAGCGAGTTCAGTTTATACCTGATTTTACTCTTTATAAAGTCTGTTAATTAGAGCCATCCTGCCTGGCGTGAACCTGGGCCTTTAGCATCCCATTCAGCCTGGAGAGGAGAGGGCCAGGGTCACACAGGTGCAGGGGGAGTGAGGGTGCTGATGGGGTGGGGTGTTCAGAAAGGGCAACCTAACTAGTAGCTTTTGTCACTCTTTCCCGTCAAACTACTGAACTTCTGAAACATTCCACTTCTGTCTTTTGTGCTTTAAAACTCCCTTTTATAGGCGAGAACGGGGTTTATGTTGATTGTATTTCAGCGTTGTGATCCAGAGGCAACTTCTGAGTTTGTGTTTTTATCAGAGATTTGGCCAAGATTGAGGACTGTGTTCCAGAACCACCTGTAACTTCCTTTAGTTCGTAAATTCCTGGTCATGTTTTGAAGTATTGTACGTATTTCTACAGCCTTCTATAACTCTCTGCTTTCTTCCTGTGCAGTTTGGGGTGTTGGGGCAAAGGGGAGACTTGATTTTTTTGTAAAACTTACAGTCCAGGGGATTCATTTAATTTCTCCTGCTTGGTTATTTTGCCACATCATCAGAAGCTGCTACAGATTTTCTTTCGGGTGTAGAATTCAGGCCAGTTTACTAGTGGTGTATCTTAACACATTTTTTGTTCATTTAACCGGATTTAATTGGAAAGCTTTTTCTGCCTCAGAAAAGTGTGATGAAGACCACATGGGGCGTATTGGATCCTCCTGTGGGGAATACCCGACTGAACGTGATTAGGTTGATCTCCAGTCTGCTGCAGACAAATACCAGCAGCATCAATGGGGACCTTATTGAGCTGAATAGCATTGGAGTCATACTGGTAAGATTTCTCCCTCACAGACGTTTGAATTTGCCCTCAGCATATTATTTTATAACTCAGATTACAGCCTCACATTTACAGTAGGTGCAATGACTTCTTGGTCTGAGCATAAATAGGCTTGTACAGGTAGTCCCCAGTGTACAACAGGGTTCTGTTTTGATGACTCCCTCGTAAGTTGGTACTAATATAAGTCAAATACCTTTTTTTTTTTTTTAGTTTTCATTACTATTGCCTTTTATTATCAGTATCTTTATAAATCTGATCTTTATTTGTCTTTTGGGGTTGGAAACATTATGTCTGAGAATAACATCAGCAGATTACACACTGTAACATTGTATGCAGTTCATATTACTAACAATAAGCTGTAACAAAAACAGATGGTTCTAAGTGCAGTTCATTGTAACTCAAATATGTTGTAAGTCGAGGATTATCTGTATACAGGTTTCACCTTGAGCTTATGCATTGTGAATGCTTATAATTTTTCACTTAGGTTTCTCAAAATATCTGGTCACAGCATACATCTTGGGAGTTTTGGGGGTGTTTCAAAGGAAGGGCCTTGTATTTTCTCACTACCTGACAGACATTGTCAGGTGTACCTTATGTACATTTCTCATGTAATCCTGAAGATAAAACCCTGGGTGAGGAGAGCATCTGTTCTTCAGATCAGGCTCAGAGAGGGGTACGTTCCATGGATATTAAGTGGAGCCACAATTTGAATTCACACCCAATTTCAGGTCCATGCATGCTTTATCATCCGTACCATTTTGCTGCCTAGTGTCACAGAAATATTTTTAGTTCTTATGTCTCATCCTTGGGCTTGATGACATCACTGTAGAGTACATGGAGAGCAGGAACATTTTGGAGGGAGGTGAGACTTTAAAGGATTATAGTTTCCTTGGTAGCGTAATCATTGACTGTGGGGACAGCACTTTGCCCTGTATCTGACTGGCATACAAAACCCAGTACTGTCATTTCTCCCCTTCTCCCTGTCTCTGGGATTCTCCCCAAAGTGATCAGTTCAATACTAACATAGTCATCCATCGCTTACCGTCCGCCATACATTCTGTGAATAGGATGTTACGTGATTTGACGTTGTGCAGACACCACATTATATACAGGTGGTCCTCAGGTTACGTCCGACTTACGTACAACCAGTAGTTAGAAACCAACCCTGTAAAGCCTGTTATATTAAAAATCTGAGGTACATACAATGGTTCATGATAACAAATGGGTGCTACTTTGTGACGTGCATCAAAGCTGCATGGGGTACTGTAGTGTACCTGTATTGATTAAATAGCCAAGATACTGTCCTGTTTCCTGATCGTTGTTTCTGAACTATGTTATAACCTTATGGGACCGCAGATGTATATGACGTTGCCTAAATGGACGTTATGTGGCACATGACTGTAATAGGCATACAAGTATTATTAATTTATTCTATTGTTAACTTATAACACTGCTTTTAAGCGATAACAAATTTGATAAAACTCCTAGAAGGGCCGTTGATGTTGAGTCAGATAACCAGATTCAGTGATGTCCTGAATACACACTTCAACTGTGTGTTTTGTGCCTTTAGGAGCTGGCTTTCCCTTTTGTGATGCTGTTACCTTTTCATGTAATTTGGGAGCCCTTTGTGCTCCCAGGGGCCTCACATGTCACTGCCTGTCGCCTCACTTCTGCTTTGCTCCATTCAGCTGACAGTTGTGTGGGGTTTGGAATGCCTGGGTGGTGATTCTTGTGGGGATCATTGTTTTGTCTGTCCCCGTGTCCCATATTGCACCCAGCACAATGCCCTGCACAGATGCCGTCAGTAAATATTTGTTGAATCAAGATGAAATTCTCATAAAATTTCTTTGAAGATATTTGAAAATTTACTGAACTCAATATCTGCTTTCTTGCTTTGAAAATATTAAAAGATACTCCCTTTCTATTTGAGAAATTTACTATTGATTCTCTTTTCTTCATACGTGTATTGCTAGTGTCTTCCAGGTTCCATGAAAATTCCTGCATGCCAGATGAGCAACTGTCCTGTTATTTAGCTTATGAAGTGGTGTTTCAAACCTTTTAAATAAACATATGTTCCTTTAAATTAGTCCTGTTGGGCTGAGAACCCGTTGTTTTTACTTTCATGTCATAAATCACTATTCTGTAAATGTATTAAAGTAGTGTTTTTTAAACACTGAGTTAATACAGTGTTGTTTTCTTTTTTGTAGGACATGTTCTTCAAGTACACGTGGAATAACTTCTTGCACACACAGGTGGAGATTTGTGTAGCACTGATTCTTGCGAGTCCTTTTGAAAACACAGAAAACGGCACACTCACTGATCGAGACACCACGGGTGACAATTTGTTATTGAAACACGTAAGCTTACTCAGGCCCTTCTTTCTTCCCCTCTCTCCATCCCCGTGGGAAATGAATTGAGGTTTAAATAGCATGAAGTTAGATTTCAGAGTCTAAATATTTAACTGTCATGCTTTCATTGAACTTTTTGCCAGTGATTCTGCAACCATTAAATGAGCTGCCTCTTAAGAAAATCAGTTGATTTGATAATTTGTAGGTTGAGATTCCGGTGCTGACTGCATGTCTGAGAGTCAGGAAAAGTGCGGTCCGGGCAGTGCTGAGTGAGCCCTTGGCGGGGGCGTCTTTTCTGGCAAGTGTGGGATTATTTTACTAAGAAAGTCTCCGGGTCCTTCTCGCTCTGAGGTGGTTTACTCCCCACGCCAGGACGATAGGAAAGGCTGGCCTGGGGTGGCCAGGTGTGAGGGGATGATGGAAGACACCCGAGTAAAACGGGCTGCACGCCTGTCCCCTGTTGTGGCCCCAGCAGTTGTCCATGGCTTGCAGAACGTTGGCAGGACACACCTGCTCACACTTCAGAAGGATGAGTATTGCTGTGGAGTCCTCAGTTAATTTTTTAATTTTTTGCCAGGGCATAATTTTCTTTATTCCATTGTGATTTTGGTCAGGTGCTGAGCCTAATTTTTAGGGCGAATAAAACCAGGCTTTGCTTTAGGTCAGCTGCTCGCTGTGGTGGTACGTCTAACATTGTAGTTTCCCACTAGATGTGCTACTAAAGCAGGGGGTCCTGTTTGGAATCCCTGCAGTGTTCTGGGGCCTTGGGTAAGTATATCATCACCTTGCGTTTGGTTTGCCAGTCATTCACAGCTGTTTTTAGGTTACCAGATTATGCATGCCACTATTCTGTTTAACCAGAGTTCTATTTCATTTGAAAGTTTTGACACTTTGACATTTATACAAATGTTAACTAGAATGTTCTTTTTTATTCAGCTTTTTCAAAAATGTCAGTTAATAGAACGAATACTTGAAGCCTGGGAGATGAATGAGAAGAAACAGTAAGTGAATTTTTTCCATTAGGAATTCAGTTTGACTTAGAATTTGGGGGGGAAGAAGAACCCTCCCCTTCCTGTGCACTTGCTTGGTAAAGTAGGGGATTAGCGAAAACAGAGGAAGACCCTCAACAAGATGCATTGACACAGTGGCTGTACCAACAGGCTATGAATGTCAGACTTACAGACAGCTTCACCTTGCCTTTTAATGTTATGTAAATTTGCCCTCACTTTGAAACAATTGAAAGGTAGGGTGAAGTTATCCATAAGTCTGACGTATCCAGGTGTGTGACCACCACCACAATCAAAAGAACATTTCCATCACCCCCAGAAAGTTGTCCCATGCCCCTCTGTGGTGGATGCCCCCCCACCGGGGGCTTTCTTGCCCTGGTTGTCTCTGCTCAGACTCATCTCTTGGCTCCCAGGAGAGCTAGGTCACTCAAGGCAGGGGGTCAGCTTTGTGAAGTTCAGTTTTTTTTCAAATTGCTTAATAAACTGATAAAGCCTTGGTTTAACTGTGTGAGACATTGGATGTTCCCTTTGTGCCACAGAGCAGAGGGCACGTGTAATAGACCTCTGATGTGGTCTTTCAGATGGCTCTTTGGGGGTGCTGTGCATGCCGAGACCAACCCCTCTGCTTATGTGTTTCACCTGTCTCAGCCCCTTTGTGCCCTCCCTGATCACCCCTCCTGCTTCTTCCATCAGCCAGAGCTGAGGGGCCCCATAGTAGAGTGTACTCTGCTCTCCCCATGAGCTCTTTCTCTGAAGGCATAGCTAACAGGCCCCCATCTGGAGGGTCCTGAACCAGCATTTCTGAAGTTTCTTTAAACTGGAAGCCTTAAAGACAGGTTGGTTATTTTCGGTTTGACCCCTTGCTGATGATTTGCCTTTCCACCCCAGATACAGGGCATGAGAATCTACACTTTAACAAGATCCCCAGGTGATTCTTCTGTATAGGTTTGAAGCTCACCTTAAAGAACATTGAAGCCCTGGGCCAAAAAGACCTGCAGATGGGCCTTTGTTTTCACTTGTGGGCTTGAGGGAGCATTGAAGAATATCAACTAAGCAGTTGCCTATAGGAAACCACCTGGGTTATTGTGCTATCAGAAGAGACTCTAGCAACTCAGTCGAGATCAACCCTATGCCTCTGACTCTTAAGCAGGGCTTCAAACTGGTTCTTCCCGGTTCAGTCATGGCGGAGGAAGCGGCACGGGAACAGATGGGAATGTTTAAAATTTGAGAGGACTGGAACAATAACAGGAATGGGAAAAATTATGGGTCAAAGCCCTGCTAGAAACTTAATCTCCCTGTTAGAAAACAGGGGCCGCCTACACATTGTATAGCAATCAGACCTATTGCCCATCAGATTTTGAGTAGAATTGGAAACAGCAGTGCCCGGCTTAAAGATGGCGGCTGACCTCAGAGACGGTGGTTGGCCACGCCCCACACCCCTTTGAATGGGCGTTTCTCTCCACAGTCCTGGCGGTAATTCATTCTCACGCATCAGGCTCCTGAAAAGGCTCACTATGGCTCTTCCAAGTCTCCCATTCCAGGGCTTTGACCTGTAATTTTTCTCCGTTCGGGTTGTCAGTCCAGATCACCCAAATTTAAAAAATTCATGTGTGTTGCTGATTTTACTTCAACAGCCATGACTGAGTCAGTTTGAACCAGTTCGAAGCCCTGCTCTTAGGTATCCCCAGATCGTCTAAGATTATCTAGCAGATGTTTTCTTTTCCAGGTGAGCGTCTAGCATAGTATGGATTTTTTTGTATTGGCTTCTGAAAGGTTCTCCTCCTTCTACGGAACAATCTCTTCAGTTTGTTCCCTGCCACTTGCAATTAAAAGGCTTTTGTTTGATAGAATTAAAAGTCTTAACACTTGTAAATAGAGGAGTCACAGTGATAGAGGAGAAATTTGTCTGAATGTAAAGGTTTCTCATCATTGGGAAGATAGGCCTTGAAGGGGGAAAAGGGATGAGGGATAGGTTTATTACCTGTGTTCTAAGCAGTTTATGGAGAAGTAAAAGTTGTCTCCCTCTCTCTTTCTTGGCTAAATCCTCAAACCCACCAATATTTTAACTTGAGAAATGCCATTGGTACTTAATTATCTCTATTAGTTAATTGATCTGATTAAAATTCGATGTCTTCTAGGGAAGCGAACCAGCAGGAGCCCTGGTGGCACAGTGGTTAAGAACTCGGCTGCTAACCAAAAGGTCAGCAGTTTGAATCCACCAGCCGCTCCTTGGAAACCCTCTGGGGCAGTTCTACTCTGTCCTATAGGGACGCTATGAGTCAGAATGGACTCGACGACGGGTTTGGTTTTATTTTTACCTGTAGGGAACTACACTCTGATTAAAGTCTGAAAAATTGTTTTGCAAAAAGATACAAAGGAAAGTACAGAAACATTAGGCATCAGTGAGTATTTTTTGTGGTCATTATTGTTTGAAAGATAATTTGTTGTTGAAGATTAATGATTTAGTTCATATACAAGACTAAGATTTGGCCTGTCGGTTAAGGCTCCAATGTGATCCCCTCCCACACCAACAAATTCTCCATGTTTAATTCTGTGATACAGTGTAATCTTTAAGTAGACCATTGGGACTTCCCTCCCCCTGTGCTGCCTGGGAATATTCTGGCATCTCCATTCCTTCCTTTTCAGTGCCTGCAGTTTCAGAATGTTGTGTTAATATCCAGTATTTAGCCAACCATTTTGTCAGTCTGTCTGATTAGGAATCTTTACCCCGTCAGGGCGGAGGGAGGACGGCGGCACGGGTACATGGGCCACTTGACAAGGATAGCCAACTGCATCGTGCACAGCACTGACAAGGGCCCCAACAGCACCTCAGTGCAGCAGCTCATCAAAGGTGAGTTCTTGGGTTTCTCAGGAACCTTCTGTTGGATTAGAGAAAGGATGTAAGAGTAAATTGGAAATAACTTGGAACATTTTAAGTAGCTGTTTGTGGAATTTCTTTATATTACGCAGATTATCTGGAGCCTGAATGAGAGTCTTGAGAATCTGTTTGAACAGTGTAGTTCTTTGCTGTATCTCTGCTCTTACTTCTATCATTCTTTCAGTGAATATCGACAAGCGTGGCCAAGTTCAGTACGCTAGAGTCACCCAGTTTCGTTCTCAGAAGCATTTCTCAGTAGATCATTCTTTGGGGCATTTTGAACTTGAAGTGCCGGTTATGCCGCCGTTTGAGCCACTTGAGCTATGATTATTCTTTTAATTTTCTTCTGAAGACCCTGTGTCTGTGGATTAAGTTCCTCTAACATGGATATTTGGCACTTAGCAGCAGTTTTCCCTGTCTCCATCATCAAAATGAGGGGCATAGCTCTTAAGGGCTGGGTCTGGGCTGCGATGCAATCAGCTAAGCTACTTGGAAGACATTGTGGCCCCCAGGCCACGAGCCCATCTCTTCCGAAACAGTAGCACTAAGAGCCCCAGGTACTCTGGGTTCTTGTGCCGCAGGGGATGGCCAGTCCTGTGACTTACCCGGAGTGGGAACCGTCTCTAACACATCTGTACAGAGTTCCTCAGTTAACTTGCTCAGAACCACTTCCAGTGTATCCTCCTCCTGTTTATCTTTTACAAGCGTTTGTGTGTAAATGAGGCTGTTACCTGTTGTATGTACGCTCACAGCGTATTCCCCCCAGTGATGGAAAAATCGGGCTTGCCTGGAATTTTGTCTCTTGAAAGATGGGTACACCTGATCACCAGTTTACCTTTGTCCTTACCGTGCGATGTGACTAAGTTTTTAAAATCAGTCTTTCTTTTATGGAATTTATGGAGCCCTGTGGTTAAGTGTTCAGTTGCTAACCAAAAGGTTGGCAGTTCTAGTCCACCAGCCGCTCCTTAGAAACCCTGTGGGGCAGTTCTCCTCTGTCCTGTAGGGTCACTGTGAGTCAGAATTGACTTGACGGCCATGGTTTTTGGTTTTTTTTTTTTTTTTTCTTCTTTTTTTTTTTAATGGAATTTGTTTGCGCTGTGTGTGTAAACCAGAATTGTCAGATGACAAGTTTATTCTAGTAAAGCCTCCAGAATTACAGCTGCACTTTCACTTTCTCAGAAAAATTCTTGTGTGCCCTTTTGTTTAAAATGTCTCTAGAAGGTAGAGTTGCTATTGTGTACGTGTCCACGTGTCAGCCTGTGACGCAGATGTTTAGGAGCTAGTATCTTGGAGCAGTTTGGGAAGCCAAACTAGAACATTCACCGCTAGTCTGTCTGCAGCATTTCCTAGACTTAACACAGACAGTGATGGTTTGTCCCCACCTTGAAGACCTGTTACCTCAGATGAGCTCTTTGGAAACATGCACATTTTTCAGGTTAAGTGTTTCTCAAAAATGTTCTGAGAAACTCATGAAGTCCACAGGGCTGCCTGTGGCTGTTGACATCCAGTTTAGAGAGTTTGGGGGTCCTGGCTCCTGAGTTGTGGGGACTTGGTGTGAGAGGCTTTATACCCCTGTCCCTCCAGGAGCACGGGGCTGCCTCCCAGCTGCTTGCTGGGTCGGCAGGTTCACGTTGGTGAGCCAAGTGGGGAGGCCCACAATGTATTTACCTGCTGACTCTGCTTGTCTCTGTTTAGGTCACTGTAGTGATAATGCTTTTTTCCTTTTTTCACTCTGAAGATCTTCCAGATGAAGTCAGGGAGCGATGGGAGACATTCTGCACAAGCTCCTTGGGAGACACTAACAAGAGGAACACGGTAGATCTAGTAGGTTTTATAAGGTTATGTTTATATTCTTTCTGTGCTCTTAGCCTTTGCTTGTTTATTCAGAGAGATGTAAAAGATCTTCCATTTGGCCCAGTAGCTGTGGACCAAGGATTAATTCATGTCTCTTTACTAGCAAGAGAGGTCAGTATTCACAGTATTCTTTCTAATTCATCTAGTCAGCTCCTAATTACGTGCCTGGGACGACAGTAGGGTCCAAAGAAGCTGCCGATTTTGCCTTCACAGCGTGCTTACTTTCATTTCCCACAATGTCCTGCTCCCTAAGCACCTCAGCCAAGCAGCCTGGCCTCTGTTGATGCGTTGGGTGTACTGCCTTACACCTCAGCTACCCTGGGTGCTTAAAGACCCTCAGTCATCCTTTGGATATTTCTAATGTTACTGAGTCGAGTTTACTCTCATTTTAGATAACTCTTAGCGGGAGAAAATTTTGTAAATGGTTTTGAAACCTCAGTTGTAAAATTTTTAACAGAATTAGGATGGTTAGCCGGGGAATAATGGCATTGATAATTATTTTTAAAAATTATATTGGACTTTGGAATGTATTTTTTGTTTGTTTTTTAACACGTTAAGCTCGAAGGTAAGTATTGCTTTGTTTTTGCTTTTAGAGATGGGGACAAGCGTTTCCTGATAATCAAGGGTAGCCTTGACATAGACAGAAGTTGTGCTTGACTCTGCATTGAAGTATTTGTGTCAGGCGTTTCATTCTAAACTTGAAATTCATGGCTGCAGTCTTGAATGTCAGATGTACAGTAACACCTCAGCTGTTAGGAATAAAGTATGTGGCAGTCTCGTCTGTCCAGAACATGGCTGAGAAACAAGAGGGGAACAGAAAGGCCTTGGCTGCGCAGTGCAGGCTCTGGGTCCCGCTGTGCCACACTCCCTGAGGGGCCTGTCTCCTCTCCAGACTGCCTAACAAAGCCGCATATCTTTTTCCAGATACTCAACAAATTGGCGGGGTAATGGCTTTTTAAGATGAGTATAATGGTAGAATTAGGGAGTCTTGGGAGTTGGAAGAATCATGAATTAAGAGATAACTATAAAAAGAGAGCCACGTGGGGCTGTGTAGTTAAAATAGGTCTAATGGCCCTCAGTGTCTCAGCGTGTTCCAGCCCAACGGAGAAGCCAACGTTCATCGTGACAGTCCTGTTACGTAATGTCAGCTGGGTTAGATTCCAGGTATCACCAAACCTGAGAGCTGTGGATAATCAGGACTTTCTTGTAGAGTGGAATTGTCTTTTTCCTGTTAGATTAAGCCCTTTGATTTTAGAGGCCCCGTGCAGATTCCTGGTTATGAATGCAGGCAGCGTGATATCCTTTAAGGGATTTTTGTCTTCTTATTTAAAAGGGAGAATTTAGGAATACTAGTTCTGATTTGCTTGGGATATTTCTTTAATAACACCCAGTCACTCTCTGTGGTGCTGTCAGGAAATCTGCCCCATGATTGTGTGTAGATCTTCTGTATACCTGTGTAGAGGGGTGCGTGCACGCAGAGCGGGAGAAGTCTTTAGCCTCTTGTCAACATTTACACCTGTGCTCAAAGAAGGACCATTTCATAGGTTCTTTCATTCTAATTGGAAAACCCTAGTTGTGTAGTGGTTAAGCGCTACAGCTGCTAACCGAAAGGACAGCAGTTAGAATCCAACACGTGCTCCTTGGAAACCCTATGGGGCAGTTCTGCTCTGTCCTTTAGGGTTGCTAGGAGTCGGAATCGACTCGACGGCAACAGATTTCTTTTTTGGGTTCATTCTAATTAAAGTTCACTTCTCCTTCGCCTGTGGCACTTCCCACCATCACACTTGGACTGCATAAGCAATCTGCAGGAAATGGAATAAGGAGAAGTTGAGGAAGAACATTCATCTCCTTGATGGTCTCAGACAGCACTTATTTCGGGAACCGGCAGTTAAGCGATGGGTTGCTGATTTCCTGCCCCCTCTCACCTAGATAGACTTGATTAGATGCACCACTGAGACTTGGGGTGGCTCAGGTACCTCCCTGGAATCAGCTCAGGTATGTCTCCAGGGCTTGAATTGGCCCGTAGCTCTGCACCACGTGCTGAGTCAGTGCATCGCATGTTGCCCTGGCCCATTGTTCATAGTGAGGACGCGTTCTTTATATACCGAACACTGACTTGTCTCACTGGCTCTAGGCCCGAGGACTTACCCACTGATGTAGGATAAGGTGTGCCAGCTGCAGGCTCCCATCACCTCGCGTGCACCATTTTCAGTTAACTTCTGTCTGACAGATTTAGGGAGCCCTGGTGGTACAGTGGTTAAAAGCCTCAACTGCTAACCAAAAGATTGGCAGTTCATATCCACCAGCCGCTCCTTGGAAACCCTGTGGGGCAGTTCTCCTCTGTCCTGTAGGGTCGCTATGAGTCTGAATCGACTCGACAGCAATGGGTTTGTTTTTTTTTGCTCTGGGATGTTTAAGGGCTTTAATCTTTGGACCCTATGATGCCAGTGTACGTGGACATCGGATTCACATACTGCCTGTGTTTTTTAGCTGTGTTTGGAGTTTATCATGAGTAAAATTTGGTATGTTTTAACTAAATCCAGAAACCTCAGTGTTTTGATTAGGCCCTCAAACTGTAAAAATTGGCAAGAATTGAGATAATGGAGGAAATGTTTTGTTCTGACTTTGGGAGGTAGAATCTGTCCTCTGCTCCTCTCCGGTGGGAAAGTGTATTGTAAAGTGTATTGTAAAGCTGCTTTCCCATTCCTGATGAGAGTTTACAAAGGTCATGAGTGTGCACGGATGAACTGCCTGGAGATTCTGCAGGTCTGGGTGGAACCCGAGAGTTTGCAGTCTGCTCCCAGGTCGGGTAGATGCCGGCAGTCCCCTTTAGAAGCGAGGAGGAAGGGTCTGCATCCTCCATGTTTCAGTCATACGGGCCTCAGAGGTTCATAGTCACATCATGCTTGGGTTTTCCTTAGCAGCCTAATCAGCCAAAGAGAGGAAGATACCCATTTACTTTTTCCTATAACAGCAGTTACTAAAACTGAAACTTTATTGCAAGAGAAAGTAATAGCTCAACCCTTTTTTACTGCAGCATCAAGCGTATACTTAGAATATGTCTAGCTAGGCAAGAGTGTTATTATATACATGTTACTTTTTAAAAAGTTAGAACTTGATTTCATTAAAAAGTATTTACATGCTTTCTATGTGCCAGGCACTGAGGATGTAGAACTAAACAAGATTGGCAAAAATCCCTGCTTCATTGGGGCTTCCACTCCAACGAGGGACGACGGAGACGGGTAAACATAGGAGTGTGCGTCTGTGTATACGTGTGTGTATGCACACACACTTACACATTAGATGGTAGGTCCTATGGAGCACAAGCAGGGGAGGCAGTCAGGGAGTGTTTGGGGGAGTGTGCAGTGTAGAGTCAGGTGGCCTAGGAAGACCTCACTGACAAAGTAACATTTGTAGAGAGGCTTGAAGGATGCCAGGGAGGGAAGAACAAGGTGCAGAGGCCCCAGGTGGGGTCGTTCCTAATGTGCTGTCCAGTGTGACTGTAACAGCAAGCGAGGGAGGGGACAGTGTGACCTGTGGTCAGCGAGGCAGCAAAGGGCCAGATCTCTGGAGCTTTTTAGTTCACAACGAGCACTTTGGTCTCTGCTCCTAGTGATATGGGAAGGCATTCAGTTTTTAACTAAAAGGTGACGTAATTTGATGTATATTTTTATAAGATCACCAGGGTTGCTGGGTTGAGATTGACTGTAGGGGGCAAGAGTTAGAAGCAGGGAGATGGGCTAGCTGCCTAATGCAACATTAATCCTGGTGAGGATAATGGTGGGTAGGGAGGTGAAGTAGACTTGGTGAAAAGTGTTAGGATTTTTGGTTACATTTTGAAAGTAGAATGAACAGATGTAGGTGGGATGAAAGAAACAAGGGCGACTAAGGTTTTAGCCGAGGAAGTGGAAGAATGAAGATGGCGTTTATTGGGATGGAAATGTTTCCAAAGGAACGTGTTTGGAAGTGTAGATCAAGAATTCAATTTTGGGTACATTTTGAGTGGTGAACTGGTGGGATTCTGATTAGCAAGTTTTCCCCCGTGGGTAAAGTCAGTGTTCTTAGTAATTTCAGACTGGGGTGGTGTGGGAAGAGTTGAGATGACCGTCTCTCTTTAACATAATTGTAACGGCGTGTGTGCCTTGTGTTATTACAGTGATACCTGTGAGAGCCGGAACTTGACGGGACTGCCTTGTTTTTCCGGGTCTCACGAGTTTTTCTGCCTTTGACAGTGTGCAGCTTTACCACGTTTCTGTTGCTCTTTTTATTGGAAAATATTTGCGTTTTCCTTCTCTGACAGGTTTCCACCTTACACAGGTTCCGGCTTTTGCAGGTTTTACTGTAAGAACAACTTGCTAAAACAGTAGTTTCTTTTTGGAGAAAAACATTATTTTAAATACTTCCCAGGATTGCTCTGAGATGCAGTTTAAGTAGAATGCGTAAAGGGGTCACAGTGCCTGGCACATAGTAGCTGCTTCACAAAAGTTAGTTTCCCCCTCATCTTTAATTAATGAGCTGATAAAATTTTATTTTGTAGGAAAAACTAAAGGTACAAATGAGAATATGTCATATCCTGTTTGAACGTGGATGTCGAGATGTGGTTAGGAGCTGCCGGCTCTTTTTTGTTTTCTCTTGTTTGATCCTCTGGCTTGCTCTCCGAGTTCTCTTCTGTCTCTGTGGCCCACCACGCGGCTGCACCCCTGAGATGCATGTGAGGCGAGCATGATGCTTACGTTGGCTTGCCAGCCAGGCAGCCTGGAGCTTCTCTAAATCCACTGCAGTAGGACCACTTGACCTGCTCTTAATTGCTGTCGCTCCATAATGTGCCAACTGCTATGACCAAGCAGTATTCCATGGCCTTGCTGCGTTCTGGTTGGGCTTTTCTAGAACGTCCTCCATCCTCACATCTTTCCCCAGGAATTCACTGAAGCTACTGTTGACTCAAGCAGGTTCTGTCACTGATCACATTCTGCCTTTGATCTCATGAAGCCTGATTCAGAAGTAGAGTATGAGTGCCGACTTTCGGAAGGATGAAGAGGGGCCCAGTTGGAAACATGGGTTTCTTAGAGTTTAATTTCACTTGGGCTCAGTACCAAAGATGTTCAGAACGCTGCAAGGCCATGAAGGGTCAGGAGATGAGGTATAGATGATCTAGTCCAGGCAGTGATGCATTCAGAATTTCATAACCCCATGCAGACCTGTTTGTATTCACTTTGGGCTTCTTGGACCAGTGTTGGAATAACTTCACAAAGCAGACCGGACCAGTTTCTAATCCAGGCTGTTAGGTAACAGCTTCAAGAGTTGGCAGGTAATAGCCACTCTCTGCCCAAAACACTTCTACAAAAAGTACAGTATAAATAACTCAGAAAATACAGAGGAAGTTACCCTCAGAAATATAATGCTTACTTTTAGAATTTCATACTGTTCATTTTCGTCACTTGCTGTATGCAATTACTATTATTGGTTCTTTGCTTAATTACTTGCAAATCTCAATTTCTAGTGGTTAATACATTCCCCCTGGGATTGTGTGACATTTATGAATTAATAAATCATTTATCATGGATTGGCGAGCAGTTGATGTCTGTGTTTTTGCATAATTACTGAGAGTTGGTTGTGAGTCTTCGGGGAGGAGGAAGGTACGTACTGAGGGGCAGAGCATGTTAAGTCTTTGTGAGCCGAGGACTGTTGTCTCAAGCCCTGTTTAGCCCTTGAGGACAATGCTTTCCTCAGTGTGGGCCGCAGAGGCAGGAATTTAAAGTGAAAATGGTTATATTTAAACCTGATCTCACTGGTGACTCACTAGTAACCCTTGGAAATTGCCAAGTTCTACTCTACAGGCCCGGTTCCTCTCAAGTAAGCAGCTCAGGCCTCGTTTAGATGTAGTAAGGAAAGTTTCATCTGAGCCATTATTTCTTCCTTCCCCCTTTTAAACATTTAATTGGAGATAATTATCAGAATCATTTCCATGGGGTCCCTCGCCTCTTCCCTGACCTGTTTTTGGTGGCTTAGTAAGGAGCAGTGAGAGAACCGAAAATAGGCAGCAGGGCAGGTGAGCGCGCTGGAGGGCTGAGTGACGGGGACCCTCGAATCACGGGGTGGGATTCACGACTTAACTGTATCTTATTCTGTTTTTGTTTTTCTGTTGCGTACAGTGAGAAGAAAACTAAATGTGATTTTTTTTCCATAAAAATGCTGATAAAATGTCCAAAACGTCTCTGTTAAATAGTCTTTTACATCTTTATGCACATAGGTCACAACCTGCCATATTCATTCATCCAGTGATGATGAGATTGACTTTAAAGAAACGGGTTTCTCCCAGGATTCTTCTTTGCAGCAAGTGAGTCATGCCTGAAGCTTTGCTCTTTCTGTTTTTATCTCGAACGCTCAGTCTAGTTGCCATCTCTGAAACAACTTCAGAGCCGGGGCACGCCTGAGAATGTGATCTGAAACTGCAGATTAGTTAGGCAAAAGCATTTAAAATAGGAGGTGTTTCATACCTGACAGAAATGAGTCAGCTCAATTTTCAGGAGATGTGAACGAACTGAACAGAAAGTCATTTCGGGTTGTGCCAGCCTAGATTCATGTGGTAGAGATTTGTGGATTAGAATAATAAGACTTTTAAAATGTAAGTTAAATGTAACAAATATCCCTTGAGTCAGGTGACTTATTAAAATGATCCTTCCCCTGTAAGTATGCCTCCACTCTCCTTAAGCTCTGTTACCGTGACATCTAAATCAAGTGTTAGGTGAAGTAATTCACTGCCAGCCCTGCCCTTCTGCCCCTAAATTCACCTCCAGGTATTGGCTGCTAGTAGCGGTTTGGGGGAAAGTACAGAGTATGAGTAATAACTGACGTGGTATCCATCGGTGGTTCTTGGGGAGACAGATGAGTTCACCATCCCTCCGGGGCATCACACTTGGGAGCTGAAAATTGAAGCCCCTTTGAAAGTCTTCAGCTATTGGAATGCGGAAGCTTCCTTAGTTCTCAGGACCAGACGCTCTTGGCATGCACAATGCATTGGTGTAGCCAGAGAGTGGGTGTAGACACCTCCCCACTGGGCACTGAGCGCGGCTTGGCTGCTTTTTCTGTCTCTAAGCCTCATCTTTTACAAGGGCCAGGATGGAGCTTTTGATGACTGTGCTGGCCCTGTCTTGTGGCTTCTAAGTAAGCATGCCTGCCTTCAGTCTGAGGAGGCTGGGTGAAGCAGTTGCTTGGTTTGGGTGTGAAGGCCATTCACATCCACATTGCCCAGATAGGTCTGCCGTAGGCTTTCAGCACTTGGCTGGCTTCTCTGTTGATTCCTGTACTTGAGACTGCTGCCCTTTGGAAGCCAGCCCCCTGCGGTCAGGGTCAGGGAGAGCCAGCCCACAGGGGGGCTGTTGAGAGCAATGGTGCCTCCTTGCAGAGTGCAGCACCCCTCAGTGCCACCCGGCTGCCCACCCTAGCCTGTTATGGCCTCTGAGGACTACTGGCAGTCCCTTCTTGGCCCTGAACACTCTGGTGTTGCCCCAGGAGGCACCCGGACTGCAGCCTGCTTCTCACTGTAGCACTTTGAGGTGCCGACACGGTCCACCCCTCCTGTCAGGAACCTCCACCGTGTGGATGTCACTGAAAATTACCAAGGTGATTCTGTGCCTATTGTAATGTCACTTTCAGAAAAAGAATGCCCTAAGCGTCTGTTTATAGATACGCTATTGAGTTCATCTAGACGTGGGTTACATGTAGGCCTCTGGAAAGTGGATCCCCTTACTTCTCATGATATCTGCTTCTGGGGAGAATTTTCTTAAAAACTTTTCAGTATGATTGATTTCTGATGTGTCTGTAAAGCAATCCCAGCCATGAAACTGCTTCACTCCCACCTGCTCCCAGCTCTTGCCTCTGCTTTTACCTGCTTCCTGGAGGCCGCGGAGAGGACAGTATACCTGATACTGCTCATTTCTAACTGACACACTTCCAACGACCTTTTTTTCGTACGTGTAAACTATAAACCAGTTGTGGATCATTCTCAAAGCAAGTCACGTTTACCTAATACTATTAGAAATAGACTCTAAAGCACTTTTAACCTAGACTACACGCCTAGGTCAGTTTTAAGAGGTTCATGCGGCTGTCTAGCACTAGGTTACACGTTGTCTAGGTTCTAATTCAGCCCTCATGTTGGGAAAGGCCCCACATGAAGAGAGCCCAGGGCAGGTCATTTAACGAGGTGACTTCATGCGTCACAGGTTTCATGCCCCTGCCCCAGCCCTTCTGGTTTCATAATGGCTGGTGTTTGATTCCCTTTCCCCTCATTCTGCCCGGCAGAGGTGGAGGGGAGGAGACTGGCATCTGGAGACGTGAGGTTGGGCTGAAAAGTACCAGTGTGATGACTTCCCTCTTGCCATGATGCAGGCCCATGGACAGAGTCAGAACACATGAAGTTGACTAGTAGCTTCTCTTGCCCAGGTGGCACTGCCAAAGAGATGGACTAAGTAAAGTGGCTGGCTTACTTCTCAGTGACCTGAGTTTGGCCAGGCGAGAGTACTGGGAAGGGCTTGAAGTTCTTGATCTGTCACACAGCCATGCGGTGCTTCCCGGGTTTGAGTGTCAGCGTCCCAACCACTTCTCACGCACTTTTTCATCAAATAGAGTGCAATCTTCACTTACATGGGTTTAGTAAACCTTGATAGCTTTATTGATAAAGATCCCGTTTAAACCTGAGGTTGTTTGCTAGTTTCCTAGAAGCTATGACGGACTTAGAACTAATGAGAGTTAGTTTATTGTTTTTTCCCCCTACATTATTAAACAGAGGTGACCTGTGTCTGTAAGTTGGTTGCTTATATGTATCAGTAGATACATAGAATACAAATGTGTGTGCGTGTGTGTGTGTGTGTGTGTGTATACACACTAAAACAGAATGCAATGGATTTAGTATTTACATTCTGTTTGCGAAGCATTTAAAATACAGGAGCACCTTTGGAAGCATTTCTCCCCTTCTACACCCAAATGATTCAAACCGTGATCTCTAGAGGTACAAGAAAGATGAGGGGGTGGGGAGAAGCAAACAAAACAATTGGGGACCTTCTCCTTTGTGGGAGGAAGACCAAATCTGTAAATAAACTTGGAGCCCGGCTTATGCTGTTTGCTCAGAAGAATAACTTCTTGATTCTTTACATCTTTGAAGTCCCAAGCATCTGGTTTTGCTTATAAAGATGAAGCTAAAATTCAGTTTATTTTTGAGTTAATGAATATGAATGCTATCTATCCTGTTCTCCGTTCATGTACCCAGACTCAGCCCACCCTCCCAGAGCTTGTCCCCACCCTTCTGCTCACAGCCTGTGAAGCTGTATTGTGGCCGTCCCACCACCAGCTGAGTACCAGCCCCACGTACGCAGACATTATCCTCTCTGGAGCAGCAGGGGGCAGCGGGAAAGTGAGGGAGAGAGAGAATGGGGCACCATTGTCTTGAAATAGAGAGAAGTGAGGTTTTAGGTTCTCAGGAAAAGATGCCTTCCAAAGCCAAATATAAGGTTTATTTTTTAATTATCTGCAGTTTGGATTATCCATGCCATAATTCCCTACCACCAGAGTGAGCAACCTGGAATTAACAGTATAAACATTGCTGTAGCGCACGTCTGTAGGGCAAGACTTGAGGACTCAGTTCAGGTGTCAAGTACAAGGATGGTCAGTCTGGCTCAGTCATAGCACTGCCCAGCAGTGGGCCTCAGCAGGGACGTGTTCAGGCGCTTCCCTGTGTGCGTGGTCGCCTGTGGGACAGCTACCACCTCACACAGCCCACCCATGGGGCACCACCACATTATCATCTGGTCTCTGTGCACATACATTCTCTGGGTAGAATGAGGAGGGGCGCTTGCTTGTCTGCATACATTCTGGTTATCACAGAGGAGCACACTTCGCTGACCTCGCTTGGCCTCTGGGCCTGGTGGCTGGTGCTTCAGTTAGATGTCAACATTCTCGTGGAGTCTGTTATAGCCTTCCCCCATTTCCTAACTAAGAAGGGCCAAGTGGGCCTGGTGCTCTCAGGAAATGCTGAGAGGACTGGAAGCGCCCTCCCTGGCTCCTTCCAGAGTGATGCGGAGGAGTGTTAGCACTCCGTCCTCGCTGAGGTAGGTAGGGTAGGAGCTGCTTCAGTTTTATGCCCTTCCCATCCTCTGAGGCCTAAGCGGTTCTGAGACAACCAGGTGTCCCTGGAGCTCTGTTGGTAGGATTGTGATTGTGGTCACCAGTCACTTTCCTCCGTGCTGTTGGCATGGTGGGTGGGTGGAGGGTGGGGGAGATGGCATTGAGGGGGAGGTGGTTCCTACTTGTTGGCTCTTAGGATAAGGTTGGTTGTGTCTAGAGCTGACTGAGTCACCTGATAATTTCAGACTGTCACCTGTCACTTGGTCACCTCTTCGAACTAGACGATATCGAAACCCCTCTCTAAAGACAATTTGTAACAGATGACAGAGTGGTCACTCCACATTTCTTCCAGTGATATGCACATTAGAACAGCTTGTGGACCACATTTTAAATGTTTCCCTTTTTTGGCAATTTGTGTCTGAAATTATTTGATTTTAT
This sequence comes from Dugong dugon, assembly GCA_030035585.1. Taxonomy (NCBI): domain Eukaryota; kingdom Metazoa; phylum Chordata; class Mammalia; order Sirenia; family Dugongidae; genus Dugong; species Dugong dugon. The sequence goes on from CM057467.1 coordinate 134,325,928, forward strand.
TTTTAGAAAAACACACCAACTTTTTAGGCCCTATGGGTATATAAATAAAATGGTTTCTGGAAGAGAAATGGGCAAATAGTGTGTAGAATGTCATTAGAATCATTATATCACTGTCACTGGTCCTGGGGTGGCCAGGCCTTTTCTGATTATCAGATGCAACAAATGACGTCCAATTTTATTGACCAGTTTGGCTTCAACGATGAGAAGTTTGCAGATCAAGATGACATTGGCAAGTGAGTATATGTTTCTGTTTTCATGACTGTCTGGTACACTTCTGTTCTTTGTGAGACATTGTTTGATTCTGCTGGATTCTGGGAACTCGTTAGCATTCCGAGGTGGGAGGGAGGAACCGGCCCTCCGAGGTGTTCCTTTAGTTCCAGTGGTTCCAGCCCTGAAGCACCAAAGGACAGTTAGGAACTAGACTCTCACTCCACAGAAAACACACTGGCCTTCAAGCTGACGTCTTTCAAAGAGGTTGATTTTTAATAAACTTCCTTTAGGAACTCAGGTCGTTGTTTTACTATTCTAGGTCTTAATGTTAGGCAGCATCCCCTAAAGTAATTCACCCCCGTTGTTAGCTAACTGATTTGAGGCATGTTGATCTCTAGCACACACAACAGAAACACCTGTTGCCGGCGTCAGTTCCCACTCATAGTGACCATGTAGGACAGAGTAGAACTGCCCCATAGGGTTTCCTGGGAGCGGCTGGTGGGTCCTGACTGCCGACTTTTTGTTTAGCAGCCGAGTTAACTCGTCCAGCGGGGCCCCACAAGGGGGCGTTCCGTTACCACCCAGACCTGGCTGCATAGTTTCTTCTGCCAGCAGTGGCGAGAGCAGCCTTGCTGTGAGCCTTTCTGCCTCTGTGTGATTGACTGTAAGAGCCAGACAGTCGAATCACTCGTTCTGCTGTCAGGCTAAGAGAAACTGAGAAACAGAAACTACTGGTGCCGCACAAAATTAGAGGAGCACTGGTGGTGCTAACGGAAAGGTCAGTGGTTCGAACCCACCAGCAGGAGAAAGATGTGGCAGTCTGCTTCCGTAAAGAAGACAGCCTTGGAAACCCTATGGGGCAGTTCCACCCTGTCTGGTAGGGTCGTTGTGAGTCAGAATGCACTCGATAGCAACGGGATGGGTGGGTACAAAGTTAATGAACAGAAGATGTGTAGGTGATCCCCAGAAGTGAAAACAAATGGTTCAGCAGCTGACCTGGGGCAATGAGATGCTTATAAACAAAGTATTTTTTGAAAGGGCTATTACAGCTCATTGAGGAGAGTTTAAGAAGCTCAGAAGATTGCTCTCGCAAGAGACTTGCCGGCTTTGCCCGTGAGCACCGGGACCTGGGCTCTGCTGCGGTGCCTTGCCAGCCGTGGACGCTCAGGGATTGGTTGAGTGACAGCCAGTGGTGGCTGTTGTTTGCCACCAAGTGTAATTTGTAGTATGACAGAAAGCTAAAGTACTTCAGGCACACTCCAATCGTGCCAGACAACATGGTGTGTTGCACGGTGGAACAGAGGGTTGAAGGCTGCCATTCCCACTGGCCTTCAGAATTGACTCATTTAATCTGAAAAGAGCAAGAGCACTCCACAAGGGATTTGTCCTTTACCCCAGGAGCGTTCTGCACAGGGCTGGATTCACCACATCGTACCGGATCAGGTTCCCCACGTGGCATCTCGGCCTTGGCCTGTTGGGATCCTCACTAAAAGTTACTAGTTAGGGATCCATGACCTCTTTAAAGTTTGTATTGGGTGCTTGGGATAATGACTGATGAGAATGAACCTTTTAAGAAGTGTAAGATAGCCCCGTCTACTCAAAGAACTTGTCATTGATAGCCCGTGAGTTCTTTCACCCCCTGCTTTCCTCCTGGGTGATGCCGTATCCTAAGATTTCAGAGGTGTCTGGGTATTTTGTACACAGTTTGGATGTACTTGGAGAAGGCGCTGTGTCTGAGAACTTCTGTGTGCTTTTTTATGTTTTCACTTTTTTTTTTTTTTTGGGTATATTAGTATGATCCATGGAACAGTGGATGTTAAAAATCTTTTCTAGGAAAGCTTCTTGTCTTAAGGCTTCCAGCCCAATCTTCCCATCCTAATACCAAGGGAGGAGGCATAACTGAATGCAAGCAACTTTTTGGTTTTTGTTTGTTTGTGGGCATTTTAATGATAGTCTGACTATTCTAAATATGGAAAATGTCGTGAACACTGTGAGTTTGTGGGTAATTAACTACTCCTACCCTTACATTTTTCTTGACAGTGTTTCTTTTGATCGAGTATCAGACATCAACTTCACTCTGAATACAAACGAAAGCGTAAGTATGAGCATTTCCTGTCATGAGCAGCGGGCACAGAGAGGTGGAGGCATGGGTGCCGTGTGCACTGGGACCGTCCAGTTCGCGGGGAGCTTTCCTCTTAGACGGCTGCTCACACTCGCTCGGTTACCTGCTTGGCCCCTGTGGACACGTGAGCTTGCAGCCCTGCTGTAAGACGTGGCAGGGCCAATGAAGCCAGGGTCGCTTGTGATCGCAGTATAGACATTTCACCTCAGAGAGAAGACTGCTGTTTAGCTAGCTGTGTGTCACCACGAGAGAAACTAGGGCTAGAGCAGGGCACGCCTCTCACCGGCAGACAGTTCTTCTGAAGCCAGCTCGTTTTGCAGTGTCTTCACCTCAGATGACATTGGCTCGCTGGCATTTGAATGGGCACAGTCTTGGTTTTATGCTGATTAGCATGAGAGACTACTGGTCCGTTTGCTAATGTGATAAGGTAGAAACCTCTGGTTGAGGCCATTGGAGCCCATTATTACTTAGCCAGAAAGGTAAACGTAGATGAAATATCGGTTGCTTTTCCTTGCTAGGACAGATCTGTGCCTGCATCTCAGGGGCATGGGGGCAGAGGATGACGTGGGGCTGGAATGACGATTTTACTAGATGCAAGTGAGGGGACAAGGACTGTGTGGTGTGTGCTGCTTGTACACGGGGTTGGGGTCCGGCCGTTAGAGGACCGTCGTGTTATTACTCTACAGAAGCTGCCGTTTTCCTTGGTGTGTGTGAGTTGTATGTGATAGGCTCTGTTTTTTTAAGGGAAATAGAAAAAATGGGGGTAAATGATAATGTGTAACAAATACTAAACATAAAAGTGAGCTATTTCCTAGTGTGATCAAAGTGTAGTTTACATTGTTAGCTTTTGGGAGAAAATGACTTGGTTTTAAATTTGTTTTGTTCTTTTTGTATCCCTCTTGTTTGTATTTAGGGAAATATTGCCTTGTTTGAAGCATGTTGTAAGGAAAGAATACAGCAGTTTGATGACGGTGGCTCGGACGAGGAAGATATCTGGGAGGAAAAGCACATTGCATTTACCCCGGAATCCCAGAGACGGTCCAGGTGAAGGATGGTTTGTTACCGTAGTGCTTAGTGCTTCTGTCCACACATCGTATCATCCCAGAACGTTTGACCCAGACACCGGTACTCATGTCATGATCAGAGACGCCCTCGGTCATTGATGTGCGTTGGCGTGAGCACTCCTGTCTGCAGTGGACAGGAGTGTGTACAGGTCAGGTTTGTCCGCTTGAAAGCACAGGCCGCGTTGAATATGGTGCCTGACATGTAACGACACGGTACCTTCTGGATGGGAAGTGATGCTGAGGGTTGTAGTCCTGCAGGGCCTCCGAGTGAAGAAATGTCCGCTCCCAGGAATAACGGCAGCTGGCTTATGGGTTAGCTCTTTGAAAACACTAAGCCTTTCCAAAAGGAAGGGAAAATTGTTTCTGAAAGTTAATCTACTTTGGAGAAATGGGGTCTTGTCAGTTGACACCAACCAGGATCAATCCAGTCTTTTTTTTTTTTTTTTTTTTTTAAAATCACTTTGTCACAGGAACCTAAATTAATTAGACTCCTGTAAACAAACAATTCTTGTTATCTGAATATTTATTATCAGAATCTTCATAGTTAGGAGAAGGATATTTGGGTAGCAACTGAACTTTTGTTTTTATTTCTTCATTTGAATGCTTAGTGTTTTCACATGGCATAAAATTCATAAGGAACAAAAAGGGTATGTAACTGAAAGTAAAAATTCCCGAACCCATTTTCCACCACCCAGTCCCTCTTGCTGGATAGAACCATCAGCATTGCCTGTTTTCTGCATGTGCAGTCGGGTTGTGTCTCTTAGCAGTGCTTATTGCTGCAAATTACAGCAGCCCCAGCAGTGTCTCAGCAAGGGTAGGTGTGTTTGTCTCAGGATCCAGAGCAAGGTCATCAGGGCCAGCTTCTTTCTTTCGCTCCCACGCCGTGTGTCGTCTTTATCGCCGTACGAACACCAGGGTAGCTGCTGCAGCTCGGGGGCCAGGCAGCAAGGAGGAGACAGTTCACTTTCTTTGTGGTTGCCGTTTTGTAAGATAAAGCCCCCATCTGACTCTTTTTCATCATCTACTATGAAATTGGGGTCCTCTTACGGAGTGCATTCCCTAAGTGGCCATTGGCTAGTGCCATATGTCCTCTGGAGGTGGACTGCGTCACCCTCGCAGCTGTGCAGTGTGTCCTGGCAGGGAACCCGGAGTGGCGAGCACAGAGGATCAGTGTGGAGATCCAGCCAGTGTCCTGGACGACAGAAGGAGGTTCTTTTTATTCTTTTTAACAGTTCTGTTGAGGCATAATTGACATGTGATAGAACTGCATTTATTTAAGCTGTACAGTGTGATAAGTTTTGACATAAGTATACACCCATGCAACCATCATCCAAGTCAACATTGTGAGCGTATCCATCACCCCCAAGTTGCCTCACGCCCTTTTGTAATACCCACCCCTCCTGTCCCGCTGATCTGCTCTCTGTTCCTTTAGATTAGTTTGCTTTTTCTAGAGTTTTATGTAAACGGAATTGTGCGGTGTATACTCTTTTCTTGTTTACCTTCTTTCACTTAGCATAATTGTTTTCAGAGTCATTCATGGTGTGTCCTGTATCAGTAGTTCATTCCTTTTCCTCACTGAGTGATAGTCCATTTAATGCAATACTGTGCTTTGTTTATTCATTCACCTGGTGGTGGATGTTTGGGTCGTTTCAGTTTGGGGCTGCACTATCGCTAGAAGGTAGACTGATAAGTTAAAGATGTGTACTGTAAACTTTGAAGCAACCAGTAAAGTAGTAAAACAAGAGGTATACTTCATAAGTCAACAAAAGAGATAAAAATCGGATCATTAAAATATAATTCAAAAGAAGGCAGTAAAAGAGAACAAAGGAGAGCTGGAAGAAATATTTGTCAAAGTTTGTCAGATTGGGTAAAAAGCAAGACCCGGCTGTATGCTGCCTGTGAGAAAGAGTTTAAATATAGAGACAAACAGGTGAAAAGGAGAAGGATGGAGAAGGATGGACCGCGCCAGCGCTAGTCAGAGGAGGAGCTGGGAGTCTGTTTATATCCAGGTCGATTTCAGAGCAGAGGATAGAGAGGGTCATTTCATAATGACAAGGGGTCAGTTCAGCAAGAGAACAGAACAGTTAGAAATGTCTACACACCTAATAACCAAACACAAACCGATTACCGGCGAGTCGATTCTGACTCATAGTGACCTTATAGGACAGAGTAAACTGTCCCGTCGGGTTCCCAAGGGGCGGCTGATGGATTCGAACTGCCAACCTTTTGGATAGCAGCTGATCTCCTAAGCACTGCGCCATCTTAAGCACTGCACCACTAGGGCTCCACACCTAATAACCAACCCAAACCCACTGCCGTCGAGTCGATTCCGACTCGTAGCAACCCCATAGGGTTTCCGAGGCTGTAAATCTACAGAAGCAGACTGCGACATCTTTCTCACCTGGAGCTGCTCGTGGTTTAGAACTGCCGACCTTTATTTAGGTTAGCAGTCGATCATTTTAACCACTGTGCCACCAGGGCTCCTTATACCTAATAACAGAGAGCTTCAAAATACATGGAGCAAAAACGGATGGAACAACAAAGAAAAATAGACAAGCCACAAGTATAGTTGGATATTTTAGGCTCCCCGCCCCCCATCACTGGTAAAACAATAGAAATCAGTAAGGATATAGAACACTTGAACTACACTATCAACCAACCTGACCTGCACATTTATAAATCACTCTTTCAAACAACAGCAAATATACATTATTTTCAAGTGCACATGAAATATTTATCAAGATATACCATAGTCTGAGCCATAAAGTCTCAATAAATTCCAGAGTTTCAAGTCATACAAAGTATGTTCTTTGACCACCAAACCAAAAACCAAACCAGTTGTCATTGAGTCAATAGTGACTCAGCGACCCTATAGGACAGAGTAGAGCTGCCCCATAGGGTTTCCAAGGAGCGGCTGATGGATTTGAACTGCTGACCTTTTGGTTAGTAGCCCAGCTCTTAACCGCTGCACCACCAAGGCTCTTCTTTGACCACAGTGGAATTAAGAATCTATAACAGATCTTGGAAAATCCCCAAGTATTTTGAAACTAAATAACAAATGAGTCAAGAAATCAAAGGGGAAATTAGACAGTATTTTGAAAGAAAATGAAAACATAGTTTATCAATAATAAGCATTCTTAAGGCAGCACTTTTAAAGGATCATTTTTATCACTAACTACTGGTAGTGCAAATAGTTAATGTGCTCAGCTAACCGAGAGGTTGGAAGTTTGAGTTCACCCAGCGGTGTCCCAGAAGAAAGGCGTAGTGATCTGCCTCTGAAAACATCAGCCATTGAAAACCCTGTGAAGCACAGTTCTATTCTGACACTTGTGGGGTTGCCATGAGTTGGAGTCCGACAGCGACTAGATGACGTGACCTGTGTTAGAAAAGGAAAAATATCTCAAATCACAGATCTCAGCTTCCACTTTAGGAAACTAGAAAAAGAGCAAATTAGACCCAAGTAAGCAAAGCTGCCGAACTAATAAAGATCAGAGTCGATGTCAGTGAGACAGAAAACAGACAAACAGTAGAGAAAAATCAGTGAAACCGAAAGTTGTTCTTTGAGAGGATCAGTAAGTTGATCAACGTTCAGCCAGCGTGATCAAGGAAAAAAGAGGATGCAGATTACCAATCTCAGGGATGAGAGAGGTGACATCACTGCTATACAGATGATCAAAGGATAGAAAGGGAACATTACGAACAACTGGATGCCAGTGTATTTGTCACCTTAGATTTTTTTCCCCTTACAAAAACTTATACGTACGTTGTTAAGTGACTCTAATTGCTCTCCCCATACTGTGACAGCACACTCCTCCTCTCCACCCTGGATTCTCCATGTCCATTCAACCAGCTCCAGACCCTCTCTGCCTTCCCATCTCACTTCTGGACAGAAGCTGCCTGTTTAGTCTCTTGTACTACTTGAGCTAGGAGGCACAATCCTCATGAGTATCACTTTATGTCACATAGACCAGTCCAATCCCCGTCTGAAGAGTTAGCCTTGGAAATTGTTTTAGTTCTGGGCTGATAGAGAATCCAGGGGCCATGCTTTCTGGGGTTCCTCTAGTCTTAGACCATTAAGTCTGGTCTTCTTACTAGAATTTGAGTTCTGCACCCCACCTTTCTCCTGTCAGGGACTCTCCGTTTGTGTTCCCTGTCAGGATGTTCATTGGTGGTAGCCGGGCACCATCTACTTCTTTTGGTTTCAGGCTGATGAAGTCTCTGGTTTATGTGGCCTTTTCTGTCTCTTGGGCTACTATTTTCCTTGTGTCTTTGGTGTTCTTCATTCTCCTTTACTCCAGGTGGTTGGGACCAACTGAGGCATCTTAGATGGCCGCTTGCTAGCTTTTAAGACCCCAGTCACCAAAGTAGGATACAGAACATTTTCTTAATAAGCTTTGTTACGCCAGTTGACCTAGATGTTCCCTGAAAGCATGGTCCCCAGACCCCTACCCCTGCTACTCTGTCCCTCAAAGTGTTTGATTGTATTGAGGAATCTTCTTAGCTTTGGTTTAGTCCAGTTGTGCTGACTCCCCCTGTAGTGTGTGCTGTCCTTCCCTTTACCTAATAGAATTCGTATCTACTATCCGGTTGGTAAATAACCCTCACCCTCCCTCCCCACCCTTGTAACCATCAAAGAGTGTTTTCTTCTGTGTTTAAACCTTTTCTTGAGTTCCTTTAGATGATTCTTGAAAGACACAAACTACCAAAGCTCAGGCAAAAAGAAAGAAACTGAATAGCCATGTACTCGTTAAAGGTGAATTTTTAGCTTAACCCTACCCTCCCTCCCCCCGACACACACCCCCTTTAGGCCCAGGTGACTTCATGGGTGAATTCTGTCCAACATTGCAGGAAAAAAATTATACTAATTCTATACAAAAGCCTCCAGAAAATTGAAAAGGAGAGAATATTTTGTATGAGGCCACATCATTGTAACCTGATACCAAAATCTGACAAAAATATTGTAAGAAAAGTGATCAGTAGCTCTCATGAACATAGATGCAGAAATTCCTTTAAAAGTGATAGCAAATCAAATGCAAATGTAGTGTATCATGACCAAGTAGGGTTTATCACAGGAATGCAGAGTTGGTTTAACGTTCGAAAATAAATAAGCATGTGACCAAATCCAGCGTTTATTCCTGATTAAAATAATTCTTAGCAAACTAGAAGTAGAAGGGAATTTCTTCATCGTAATAAAAGGTATCTATAAGATATGTAAGGTGCCTGGGTAGCACAAACGGTTTGCTCTCAGCTGCTCACTGAAAGGTGGTTCGAGTCCACCTCGCAGCACACAGAAGAAAGGCCTGGTGGTCTGCTTGTGTAAGATTATTGCCATTGAAAACCCTATGGGCAGTTCTGCTCTGACACACATGGAGTTATCATGAGTCAGAATCGACTTGATGGCAACAGAAAAATAAAACACATACAGTTAGCATCATACTTAAAAGACTGAATGATTTTCCTCTAAGATCAGGAACAGGACAAGGATGTCTGCTCTCACTGTTTCTTTTTAGTATTGTGCTAGAGGGTCTAGCCAGTGCACTAAGTCAAGAAAAGGAAATAAAAAGCTTACAGATTGAAAGGAAGAAGAAAAACTATTCTGACAATCTTTATTTGCAGACAGTATGGTGTTGATGTAGAAAATTTGCTGGATTTTACAAGAAGACTGCAAGAATAATGGCAAGATGCAGTAATTAAGACAGTGTAGTATTGGCAAAAAAGAGGGATATAGATGAGTGGGACAGAATAGAGAATCCATCAGTAAACCTGCACACAGACACAAAACTGATTCTGGACAGGCAGGTGCAAAGGCAATCCAGTGGTGAAAGTGTGTTTTTTCAACAAATGGTGCTGGAACAATTGGACATCCATAATATGCAGAGGAATGAACCATCAACCTATACCTTTTACCAAATACAGCATTAGCTCAAAATGGATCCAAGACTGAAATGTAAAACATAAAGCTATAAAACTTCTAGAAAGGAAGGAGAGAATCTTTGTGACATTGGGTTAAGCAAAGATTTCTTAGGTACAACACTAAAAACAGAATATAAGAAAATTTTTGGTAAGTTAGACTTCATCAAAATTAAAAACTTCTGCTCTTCCAAAGACAGTGTTAAGAGAATGAAGAGAGAAACCGCACCCACAGAGAAAGCTTTCAAATCATGTATCAGATAAAGCACTTGTATGTGGAATATATTAAAAACAACTCTCAAAATTCAGTAATAAGGAGAAAAGACAGCCCAGGTTTTTAAATGCACAGCAGATGTGAAAAGGCTTCAGAAAAGAAGATACATGATGGGCAAATAAGCACAAGAAAAGATGATCCACATCCTTGGTCGTTAGAGCAGTACAGATCAATACCACGAGAGAGAGCACTGCACCCCATTAAACCAAGTGCCATCTGAGTCGGTTCTGACTCGTTGCGACCCCCTGTGAGTGAGAGCAGAACTGCAATCCGTGGGGCTTTCAGTGGCTGAGTCTTCAGAATAGATCACCAGGCCTTTCTTCCCAGGCACCACTGGGTGGACTTGAACCACCAAAGTTTCCGTTAGTAGCTGAGTGCTTAACCATTTATACCACCCAGCGATTCCACACCCCTATTAGAAAGCAGTTTTTTAGAGTGTGATCTACATCTTTAAGCAAAGCCCAGGTGGTAGAGCGGTTAATGGCTTATAGGAGGTGTGAGCAAACCATGGGCCGAATCTGGCCTGCCTCTGCTTAGGGGAATAGTATTGGAACAGTCATCCTTGCTCTTTTACAGTTTGCCTGTGTTTGCTTTCGCGCTACAACGGCAGAGTTGAGTAGTTGCATATAGAACATATGGACCACAAAGCAAACATACTTACTATCTAGTCCTTTAGAAAGAGCCCTGGTGACGAAGTGCTTACGCACTCAGCTGCTACCTAAAAGGTTGATGGTTCAAACCCATCAGCCGCGTTGGAGGAGAAAGATGTGGCAGTCGGCTTTTGTAAAGATAACAGTCTTTCCCCCAGACACACTTTTAACTCAGTACTGAAGTCACTCCTGAGGTTCACCTTCAGCCAAAGGTTAGGTAGACCCATAAAACAAAACAAGACTAAGTGGTCACACCAGCCCAGGGGCAAGGACTAGAAGGCAGGAGAGGACAGGAAAGCTGGTTATCGGGAAGCCAAGGTTGAGAAAGGGAGAGTGTTGACATGTGGGGTCAATGTGTGTGTTAATTATTTAATGAGAAACTAATTTGCTCAGTAAACTTTCATCTAAACCCTATGGGGCAGTTCCTGTCTGTCCTATAGGGTTGCTGTGAGTTGGAATCTACTCAACAGCAATGGGTTTCTAGTCCTTCACAGAAAGTTTGCCAAGCTTTCCTAGACAGCCAGCTTCCCTTCACTTAGGCTCTCAACTGCAGTCTGAGATTTTTGGGGACCAACATGCACAAATCTCCAGTTCTGCTGAATGAGAAGAGATTGCAATACCAGAGCACACCAGGTGTGTCTGCGTCACCCATCCCAGTCTACTGGACGGACCTCCTGTTGATAAAGATATCAATTTCTATGCTGGTGTCAGGCAGCATACAATCACATACATATGGTTTACCCAGTACCATCAAGTCAATTCCGACTTGTAGTGACCCTATAAGACAGAGTAGAACTGCCCCATAGGGTTTCTAGGGCTGCGATTCTTAGGGAAGTAGACTGCCACATCTTTCTCCTGCGGAGTGGCTGGTGGGTTCCAACCACTGACCTTTTGGTTAACAGCCAAGGGCTTTAACCATTGTGCCACCAGGGCTCCTTATATACGTATACACACACGTATAGCAGAATCTTTCCCAAATCTTAACAAAATGGCACTCAGGTGTATATGATCCAGTTGTAGTGTTTTTTTTTTTTTCTTATTGTTGTCTGACCTTTAGAATTTTCTGGGTTTGGCTGATATGTAGCATTAAATATTTTGGTCTTTTTTGTTTTCAGCTCAGGGAGTACAGACAGTGAGGAAAGTACAGACTCTGAAGAAGAAGACGGAGCAAAACAAGACTTGTTTGAATCTAGTGGCGCCAATGCAGAGGATAAAATGGAGGTAGACTTGAATGAACGTAAGTGCTTTCTCCGTTTTATGTGCTGTGTGTTGGGATTCGATGTTTTGAAAAGCAGACGCACAGCTCTGTGGTGACTTCTGAAGGGAGAGGAAGCTGAAAGACACGTTGTGGTTTGGGCCTTGCATGCGAAAGTGAGACCGTGAAACACCAGAGAAGAATTGACGCGTCTAGGTTGTGGTGTTGGCACAGAAGATCGACTCCACCACGGACTGTCAGAAGAACGACTGAGTCTGTCTCGGAGGAAGAAGCAAGGATGGCGAGACTTTGTCTCACATGTTATCAGGAGGAACCAGTCCCTGGAGAAGGACATCATGCTTGGTAAAGTAGAGGGTCAGTGAAAGAGAGGAAGACCCTCAATGAGATGGACTGACATAGTGGCTGCAACAGTGGGCTCAGTCATAACAATGATTGTGAAGATGGCGCAGGACCGGCCAGTGTTTCGTTCTGTTGTACGCGGGGTTGCTGTGAGTCGGAACCGACTCGACGGCACCTAACGACAACTGGAGGTCTAAGTGTTGAGGACCAGGCCTCGGAGGGAACAAAGTATGCCTTTGGAGATAGGGCATTGCTTTACTGTGTGAAAACTTGGTGTGAGTCTGGCTCCAGGACACAGCGCACTGGTGGGTGGATCCTCTGGCTGCAGGAGACAGGGTGCTGTGGCGGGGAGAGCACATACCGTGGACAGATGAGGAGACGTGCTTCATAGAGTCATGAATGGGATAAACAGAGGAAACACCGTAAAGCTTAAGCAGCTCTCAGTGGGTTCTTCATAGCTTATTTATGAAACTTGGAGCCCTAAAACGTGCCTAGCTAAGTGCTGATTTATACCCTGCTGCTTGCTGAGAAGACTCAAGTTAGCCGGCCGTTTAAAAACAGTTAACTGCTAAAAGTTCAGAAACGTCTCCATGGAAGAGCCATGTCAGTTGACACTGGGGCTTTCCCAAAGACTGCCCGTGCTTCCTGTTCTCCAGGGGGGCCTTTTAGGGGTCGAACTTGTCACCTCAGCGCCACATGGGACCTTTTCAGTAACCTAGCAAACCCTCCCATCTTCCAGATCCAGAGGCTGGGAGCAGGGAAGAGAAGGGATTGGTTTATTCCCAACGCTGCCTCCAGGAGTTTCACATCCCTTTGAAGACAGGGATTTCCAGTACAGGTCAGAAGAGCAGAGGGTGGTGGGTGTCAAAAGAGGGGCCCAGTGGGTACCAGGCAGCTGCAGAAACCTCCGGGGACACATGGGGATCTGTCTGTTTGAGAAAGAAAAAACAGCTAGTGTGAAGACACGGAGACCCCCACCTGTTTAGCGCTGCTCAGAAAAGGATGAGCTCCTGGGCGAGAAGGCTGGGCGAGACCAGGAATTTTTTATTCTCAGGTTATAGGGCACCCCTGAGGATTTTTCTAAGAAAACATTATTGAATCTGTTTTGAGAAGCCCACTCATGGCAACATCGTGAAAGCTGGATTAGAACATGCATGCTGGAGACAGGGAAGCCCCTGGGACGCTCAGATAACACGTTACACATGAGGCTGACAGTGTGCGGACCAGGCGGCAGCCGGAAAGAGAGGAGATGGGCCAGATGCCCTCATCTTCCTGGCTGCAGAATCTGTGCTTCTTCAAGGTGGCTGGGTGGGTGATCGCAAATGTGGTATGACTTCCTGCATGCCCGCTCTTGTGACCTAGAACTGGGTGTGTGGGGACAGGGAGGGATGGAGGGGACCATCCTGGTGAAAGTCACAGCCCCTCTCCCTCCCTCTGGGTTCGGTGTGACACGGTCCCTGCCCTCCTGAGTCTCGGCCCCGTGGAAAGGTCTCCTTTCCGTGGTTGGCACTCACATTGCTGGCAGGTTTGTGGGGACGTGGGTAGGGTCTCTTTCCCAGGGCCGCAGGTCTGCCTCCACCCTCGGACTTTGAACTCTGTGGCTGCTTCTGGAAGTCTGGTGGTGTGTTTAGAAGAGTGTGTAATGTGACAATTCTGGGGAGTTCATCTGGGAAAGGAGATCCCAGAGGTACAACAACGGAGAAGTAGTTTTTAGTCACCTCACTTAGTTGTGAAGTAGACGAGTGATTCTGGGGCGCGCTTCCAGAGCTGCTCACACGGTGGGCCGGCAGAAATGCTGTCGAGGTGCTCGTCCCTTCTGGTCACCAGTGGAGCCCCGCCACACTCACAGAGCTTGAAGGGCATGAGGACAACCCTGATGAAGTCTCTGCACGCACAGGCCCCTATTGACTCATTAGCAGAGCCTTGCTGAGGAGGGGTACTGCCCAGGTGGAACAGACAGTTCAGTAATGTGGGGAAATAACATAACTTGCCCGAAGTCCCAGTAGGATGTGTCTTTAAAGCTGTAACATTTCTCAGTCCTTGGTCTCTAGAATATAAAAGAAAACCAAAAGCCCACTGCTGTCAAGTCAATTCCGACTCGTAGGGGCCGCACAGGGTTTCCAAGGGTGTGAATCTTTATAGAAGCTGACTGCCATGTCTTTCTCCCACAGAGCCGCTGGTGGCTTTGAGCTGCCGACCTTTCGGTTAGCAGTCGATCGCTTTAACCACTGTGCCACCAGGGCTCCCAGGATAGGCTCCCAACTATTGAACAGGTTCCTAGCATCACTCGCTCACATCCTGGAGGTTCCCACAAGTGGTAGGAAGCATCCGCGATAGCAGAGAACAGTGCTTCTTGGACCCAGCTTGAATTAGGGCAGCCTGTGTAAGTCCTGTGGAGAAAAGGCTTGGGGCCATGAGAGCGAAGAAATGAGAGCCGACTCAGTCTGAAGGGACACATCTCTGAGGAGGCAACATTTGAACAGGGACCTGCAGGTTGGGCCCAGATTTGGCGGCCGGCCGTGTGAGAGCACTGAGTGGCAGCAGCATGCCCCGGGCGAGGGCCGTCACGCCGACCTCTGAGGTGAGTCCTGTGTCTGCGGGTTAGGAAGCTTCCCATCGTCTCTGCTGACCACAGTGGGCCACGAGGCCGTGACAGGTGCCACAGGGGTCCAGGTCCGTATCGGGAAGCATTAAGAGTAGTTTTCTAGTTTATTGCAATTGAATAGCCAACATATTCTTAGTTTAAAATACACTTTTTGTTTTGGAATAATTTTGGATTTACAGAAAAGTTGCAAAGATAGTACAGAGAGGACCTGTATACCCTTTACGCAGCTTCCTCCCATGTCAGCGTTCCCGTGGCACATCTGTCGGGATGAAGAAATCTGCATTAGCGTGTTCTTCTTCAGTTGTGGCGCAGTGGTTAAGAGCTCAGGCTGTTAACCAAAAGGTCGGCAGTTCAAATCCACCAGTCGCTCCTTGGAAACCCTATGAGGCAGTTCTGCTCTGTCCTGTAGGGTCGGTATGAATCAGAATCACCTTGATGGCAACGGGTTTGGGTTTTTTATGTTGTTGTTGTTATCTAGCAAATCATCTGCCATTTCAACCACATATTTTTTTATACGTAGCTTTGCATCCCTGTGTAATATTCCTGTTGGATATTCTTAGAAATGGAATTGCTGGATCAGTGGCAACATGGCGATTTTATAATTGGTGGATGTTGTTAACTTGTCCTCCAAGTGATTGTGCTGTTTGCACGCCTCCCAGTGATACATTAGAATCCCCTTTCCCCACAGCCCGACCAGCACAGGGTATTGTCTGTCTTTTTTTGTCATTGCTGGTCTATTTTTGACACATATCTTGTATTACTTTAAACTCCTGAAGATGTTCCGATTGAGATTCCGCCCCTCTTTTTAGCCCCCAGCTGGTCAGCCAACTTTGACGTCCCCATGGAGACAACCCACGGTGCTCCGTTAGACTCAGTGGGCTCTGACGTCTGGAGCACGGAGGAGCCGATGCCAACGAAGGAGACGGGCTGGGCTTCTTTTTCCGAGTTCACGTCTTCCCTGAGGTGAGTGGACGTGCGCGGGCTCCGTAAACCTTCCGGCAGGAGAGCGGGGGCAGTGTGTGTTTGCAGTAACCGCCGTCCTTCACCTCAGTGAGCTTGAGTGTAGTGCCTTCAGCGAGGGTGACCCTCAGCATGGGGAGAGTGACACACAAATCACTCTCCTCTTTGCTTTCACCCAGTGGCACAGGGAGTGGTTCTTGCCCAGAGTTGCCTGGGACGATGTGCTCCCAGGACTGTGCTGGAAACAGAGGAAGGTGACACCTCTGGCTGTGGGGTTGGAACCAAGGGATGGGGACAGGGGCAACCCAGAGGCCTCCTGGCAGGTGCCTCTGGGAGGGATGTGAGAAATCGCAACCATGTCTTGACGAGATAATGAGAACGTGTGTTTTGCTTGTGCTGTAAATTGTCATGCTATTTGTGTTCTTCTCACTGACAGAGACCTATTGCTTCATAACACTCCTGAAGAGCGTTGTCAGCATTTGAGTATTAGCCATGATTTTTGTGTCTCATTTTGCTTTTTTTGATTTACTAAATGTTGTTTTATTTGTCTGCTGAAAAATCCATCACCACCGCTGATTTGAAAGACTTTATTGCTTTCTGGGTTCTAACAAGTGGGGCCTGTAAGCAGTAATCAGCAATGGAGAAGACAGGAAGGCAGACTGCTGTGAACTAGCAGTTACTGTCTTAGATAAACTGAAGGGTAGGGAGCACCTGGCCTGCTGAATAGTCTCTGTAGCGTTAAGCTGTTCTTCAGAGGTAAAAGTGAGACTTGTCAAAATGTTCCTAAAATATCATGAGTTATTTCACCCACCCGGCCCCAGTAGAGGAACTTCAAGTTTCCACCCCTTTTTTCTGTCTTTTGGTAACTGGAGGGTAAGAGCCCGTGGTTACCTGGAGTGTTGTTGGAGCAGCGTGCTTTCCCTTTCTCCTTACACAGCGTTCTCTGGGGTTGTTGAAGGATGTCGCAAGCTTGGGGGTGGGGGGCAAAAGGGGAAATAGAGTTAAACACACACACACACCCCGCCATTCTGTTATCTGATGTTTCTTATGTGTTTGCACAGTGCCAACAGCTAGCCTCGGAAAGAAGGCCAGGCCCTCCGGGCAGTTTGGCTCAACATGATAAGAATTTTTGTGAAAATAATCGATGTGATAGATACAGTTGAAATTGTCCCATGTCCACCTCTGCTGTCCGAGCCCTGGGAGCTGGTGTTCATGGTGGTGATGAGAGGCATTCAGAATCTGTCTAGAAGCCTCTAAGAAGTCCCTGCGTTTCTGTTTAGCAGAACATTTACCCACCCCACACTGATCTGCTTCAAATAACCATTTGCTCTGGGACTAACTTGTTGTTGGCATCTGTAACCCAGCTACTCAGCAGATGGTCATGTCTCCCTGACGGGGCCAGAAAAGATTTTCAAAGATTTTGTGTGAATGAGGGCAACCATGGACTTTTCCCACTGCTAATGTCTGAATTTTCTCTTTTCTAAAAGCACAAAAGACTCTTTACGGAGTAATTCTCCCGTGGAGATGGAGACCAGCACTGAGCCCCTGGACCCGCTGACCACCAGTGTGACTGCCCTCACAGCACAAGCGGAAGGTGCATGCCGAGGGGCCCTGAGAGCCTGGGCTCAGGGGCTGTTGGGCTGTGATGTTCCTCAGGCCTGGGCTTTACACTTCGTTTTCTAGATCTGAAAGGTTGTCCTTATCTGTATGTCGGGTTCATAAAACCAGGCCTGACTCACAGGCTCAGGGACCAGGAAAGTGAGGTGGTGGGGTTGCTGTCCGTGAGGCCACTTAGGAGAGGAAACTGAGTGTGTCATTCCAGAACCATAGCATACTGCCTCTCTAAGGCGCAGGCATCTCAGTTATCAGTGTACAGTTAGGGAAACTGAGGCGCCGAAAGGAGGACTACCTCAGCCTGCATCCCCCGGGGTGGCTAAGACCAGAACTAGACCTGTGTCTTCACGCCCAGCCTGCACCCAGTTCCTTTGTCCCTTGGAGTGGGCTTTACTTGAGCGTGTGTGTGTGTGTCTGGGCATGTATCAGGCTATGGAGTTGTCTGTCCTTCTCGCCTTCAGAAGCAGATGAGTGCTCAAGGGTGTCTGTGTAAAGTTGCCGTGGGCTGCCTTGTTACTCGGAATGTTCCCATTTGCTGCTTGCACTGGCCCTGAACTGTTTTCAGTCTGTACAGGGCTGCTGGGGAAGGGAATGGCAGGCAGGGGTGTGATGGGGAACTGAAGTATGCGGAGGGCAGGAACCCCACGGAGGGAACAGAGAAGTAAGTCCTTAGACAAAGAAAGGAGGACACAGTAAATGGCATGAGCAGCAGGGGGCAGGGGAGGAGTAAAGCCAGTGACTGGCACTTAGTTTGTTTTCATGTTGCCCCTTTAAATGTTTTCTGTAGCTTACTTCCCTTTATCCCTCAGCAGTTCTAGAAGGTGGGTTCAGTTATCCCTTATTCAGGGATAGGAAAACTAAGGCACAGATTAGGCACCGTGCCGAAGGATTACACAGCTCATAAGTGGTGAAACTGGGATTTGAGTCTGGGTAGTCTGACTTCCGAGCACAAGTTCATGATCAGCGGTCCCACGTGGCCCCCTGTTACAGAACAAAGAAATAATCCACAAGGAAGCCACAAGAAAGTAACTTTAAAAAAAAGAAAAAAAGAATAGGACCTAAATGGGGAAAACTGAAAGGAAAAGAATGAATTAGAATGGGACAGTGACAAGCTACAGCACAGACCCTTCCGGGTTAAAGTGGGTAGAGAATAATAGAGTATATATGAACCATCTACTGTGCCAAAAAAATCAGGGACGAGAGTGTACGCCAGGAGAAGCTGAGTGTAGGTAGACTGAGCTGGGAAGACTCGGGGCGGGGGTTGGTGGCCAGCTATTCCTTCGCTGAAGAAAACCCGGCAACTAGACTTCTCTCTAGTGGCCATATTTTAGAAGTCTGTGTCCACCAGACCAGTTCACGTTTCCCTTTGCCTCAAGCCAGAGGTGTTACAGTGGATGGGCCTACAGGAAGGAGGGACGGCGGCTCCCGCCTGGCTCTGTGTGCGTGACCATCACCTGTGTGTCCTTTTCAGTGCCGGGCAGTGTGGCCATGGAGGCCAGCTCTGATGGGGAGGAAGATGCCGAGAGCACAGACAAGGTAACTGAGACAGTGATGAATGGCGGCATGAAGGAAACACTCAGCCTCACTGTAGATGCCAAGACAGAAACTGCAGTCTTCAAAAGGTAACCAGGGGCGAGACCCTCCTGCGGCTGCAGGTTGTTGGGAGGATGATAGGGAGGAACCACAGATGAGAGCGTTTGTAATCTGATTCCAGTGTGGGTGCAGACATTAGCCTGACGTCTTCTGACATCTGCGCTAAGCTTCTCAAAGATGGATTGTAATGAAGGGATGGAGAGTTTGGGTGCCTGAATGTCTCTGTCTCTTTCGCTCTCTTATCTTTTTGTGTTCAGAAGACTAGCTTACTCATCATAGAATAAAAGAGTCTAGTGGATTCAAAATACGTGAAAGTGAAAAACTGACAGACTTGTGAGAATTGACAAGTCCTCGGTTGTCTAGAAATTGACGTGCATACAGGCTGCAGCACATGGCCCATCAAAAGCAAAGATTCCATCTCAAGGTTCTGTCTCATATAGATTGTTGTCTCTGGATGTAATGAAGTCATTATACATGATTAGCAAAATGATAACTTTAAGAAAACAAAAGAATTTAAACATTCAGAAATAAACAACCTCACTTCTGAACTCATGGGTCAAAACGGGATCATAATGGAAACTATAAACTTAAACCTCAGAGAGTAATGAAGAAAACTTCTGGACTGCAGCTTCAGTAGCGCTTAGAGGTTAGTCCCCGTCTCATACAGACTTCTAGAGATGACTCATGGTATGAGCCGCGATGGCGTTGATGCTCAGACAGGATGAAGGGGAAACCTGAAGGGTATTCTCATTTCACGTTCGAGCATATGTGCACAAAACTTAGTCATTAAATTTAATACACTCTCTCAGTCAAAATTTCAGTTCGATTTTTAAAACATACTCTCAAATTATGTGGAATAATAAAAGGTTCCCAGACTACTTAGAAGGCCACAAAGAAGATTAAACTAGAGCCTGGCCTGCCAGGAAGTCAGTCTGCAGAGTCCCAGTGATAGATCAGTGCGTCAGCCCTGAGACAGGGCGTGGGCCGGGGGCTGGATTAGAGGCTCAGGGAGCAGTGCTGGGGAGGCTGGCTCACCACAAGGAGGAGTGAAACAAGATCCTGCCTAATCCACACGCTAAGGTGACTCCAGATGGATTCAGACTTAATGTGAAAGGGGACGGAGCAGACACATACAGTGCTATTCATGTGCCAGGCACTGCTCTCCAAATGCTTCATGTATTTATTTCTTCCTTCATTTATTTCTCTCAGAGACCCCCGACAGTGGATGCTGTGATTAGCACGCCACTCTCCACATGAGAAAACAAAGCACTGGAGTTAGGTGACATGGCCAGAGTCTCAAGGTCGTTGTCTTAGGCTGGGTTCTTTAGAGAAGCAAAACCAGTGAAGTGTATATGTGTGTGTATATGGGGTGCAGGTGGGGGGATTTGTATCAAGGAAATGGCTCACGGCATTGTAGAGGCTGGCAAGTCCCAAGTCCGTGGGTCAGGCATCAGGCTGGAGGCTTCTCCTGACTCATGTAGCTGCGGCGGTTGATACACCCAAGATCAACAGATCAGATAGCAGGCTGCTGGCACACAGGCTGCAGAGGCTGACGAATCCAAGATCAGCAGGTAAGCTGGCAGGCTGCTGGCTCAAGTCCCAAGAGCTGGAGGTCAGATGATGACAAGCCAAATGCAGGATTCAGAGCAGAGCAAAAAGCCAGTAAGCTTTGTCAGATAGTCCATGCATATTGGACGTAGGCCACACCCCCAAGGAAATTCCCTTTCAACTGATTGACTGCATGTACCAGTTCTTGTCATGGAGGTGATTATATCATTCCGTTTAACTGCCAGACTACATCATAACTGCCAAACCACTGAGAACCATAGCCCAGTCTAATTGACACATAACCTTAACCATCACTATCGTTAATAGAAGAAAATATGACCTTTTCGATCTGAGGGCAGAAAAGAACTTTGTAAAACAACTTTCAGAAGCATAAACAGGTAATGCAAAGAATGGAATTTGATAGCATCCATGTTATGACTTTCTGGTTGATGAAGTCCTCTGGACAAAATGAAGAAGCAGATTGAGAAAAGAAAACAGGATCTAAATCGAGAGGCTGACGTAATAGTCAAAGAATTCTTGTAAACCAGTAAGGAAAAGGTAGAACACCCACATCAGAAAATACGCACAAGGTATCAGTAGGCACTGTACAGACAGGAAACCCTGGTGAAAAGCACCTGCGGAGATGCTCAGAACTGGGTCACCATCACAGACTTAGCACTGTACACCTTCTACGAGACAGCGGGAGGTATAAGGTGGCTGCTGCTGAGTGGTGGGGGCTGGGGGATGCAGATTGTGTCGGGTATCTGGAGAGGAGAATAGGGCTACTCTGCAGATGGAAGGTGACCCACATCTTCTGCTTCTGGATATAGAGCCAGAGACACACCTGTGCAGTACCGTTAGGGACGTGGACAGTGATACCCGTTGCACAGGTGTGGAGGTGGGGGCAGTCTGGGTGTCCGTCTCTGCATGAAACCAGGTGGAAAGCAGTAGGTGCACCCCAAGGAGTGTTAAGTCACAGTCGAGAGGAGCGGACCTGCCATCCTCACAGCAACAACACGATGGCGCTTACGCACCCAGCCGAGACGAAGAGATCGGGGCAACGGGGTGTGTGACGCAGTGCTAGCGGTGCGACTCAGTACGCGGACATAGAGTGCTGTACACCCTGCGGGATTAACGTGTCACAGACACGGCAGAGTCATTGCTTTGGTGGGAGGAGTAGAGAACAGCATAAAGATGAGTGAGTTTCAGAAGAAGTAATGAACCAGCTAATTCAGATTGCCAGCAAACCATTAAACTTTAATTCATTTTCTGTTTATAAATTACCTGGAACCATCTGGAAGCCATGCAAGGAATCATCTGAAAAATTAGGTTTTTTATAAGCAAATCCAGAACAGGACCAGTCTTCCCAAAGGGAACATGTGCTGCACTTTGTGTCATTTTGATTGTGTAAAAATGACAATCCCAGACAGGATAGACCAAGGTTAAGTGTCCAGCCACAAACAGAGTTGAGGAAAACTTTTGCCTGTTTCCCTTCTCCACCAAGAATGATCTAAGGAGGAAAAATGAGCCTTTCTTGTTTCATTTCTCCAAGCCCACTGCTGTCTGTTCTGGCGGCTGTTCTTGGTTCTTTCCTTTGTGGTCTTTGTGCTTCTCACACGTTATCTGAGAGCCACTTGAGAAGGCTTTAGGTCCTGCTTCAAATGACCGAGCAGCCTCCTCGCCTGCCAGTGGCTGCCCACCAGCCAGCAGATGTTGGGGTCTGGCCAGCTGTTTGCCAGTAGGCTCAGCCCTGAGAGCCAAACCTTTAACTAAAGACTCATTCCTTCAAACAGGTTCCTTTGACACCTCCCCAAGCCTGCAGCTTTGCTAACGTGCAGTCGTGGACATAGGTCCCCAATTCCTCACTTACAGGAGTGTTCTGAAACTTTTGTACATTTCTTTTTCTGTTTTGCACACTTGGCTTCAGAGTGTTGAAGTCCTACCGGTATGTGCGGTACCCGGCCCCTTCTCCCTCTGACACCTGCTGCATCACACCATCCCTCGGGCTCCCGCCATGTGGTCCCCTCCTCTGTGATTGCCTGGCCACTGTCTGTGTCCCTGTGCTTGTCCCCGAGCATGCTCCGCCCGAGGGCTCTGACTCCATGGCGGCCATGACTCCACGCCATTTGCATGCGACCGCGTCTGGCAGGGCACCGCGCCAGCACACGTAACGCTCCATGTCGCCCTCTCTACTGCAGCGAGGACGGAAAACTGTCTACCTCTCAAGATGCTGCTTGTAAATATGTGGTGGAGGAGAGCCCCGAGATGGCGGAGGTGAAGTCCACGGCCGCCCAGCTCCCCAGCAGTAGCCCAGAGCAGAGGTAACTGCCCGCTTCCACAGGCCCTGTGGAGCCCCTGGCCTTGCCTGCTGACTCCCGGCACTTGGAGGGGAGTTGGTGGGGTGTGGGTGGGCTGTCACAGCTGGCGGTTCTCCGTCCTCAGGGGGATCAGGGTGGCTGAACTGGGGACTTAGAAATGCTGCTTTACCTCCTTCACCCCAGAGGCTGAGCTGGCTGGTCTCAGATGACTCGGAGTGGAGAGGCACCAGCACCCTGGGAATGGCAGGCCCCCCTCTTCTGTGGGGCTCTGAGTGGAGAATGATACTGGGCCATGGCAGCCGGTCCTGGTTGGCCCTGTCAAGTCACCCAGCCACCCCCGGCGGCTCTTGACGCCCTGAGAGCCTGCTGCTGTGGTCCCTCCCTCCGTGGGCCCGTGACACCATGAGAGAGAGCATCCCTGAGGACCTTTCATAGCTGTAGCTGTATGTTTTCAGCTCTTAAACAAGTCGCTGTTTTGGAGGTGGTTTTTTTTACAAAATACCTTGTGTGCAAAGAGTTAAAATCCCACCACCAAAGCCGTGTGATTTGGATGTTATGTTGTGATGTTTTCTTTGTCACCTTGTGCTTAGACTGAGCTCACGGTTGAAGGGACGGCTGAGGTGGGTGCTGGGTCTCGGAGAGTGAGATCACGTGAGGGTGTCCTCAGGTGGCCCCAGAGTGCATGCCAGGAGATGACTCTTTGTCAGCACTCCCAGATTGACCTTTCTGATGAATCACATCCAATCCGTAAGGATTCAGTGACCTTTAAAGCCGTTTCAACGACGCACTTCCCCTCCCAACCCAGTACCTCTAGGTATTTTATGGGTAACGCGGCAGTGGGGACAGTAGGGGGCGCTGTGTATCCACTGGTTAGCAAACCTGCATAGCAGACCTTGTTTTTATTTCTCCCGTGGGCATTATACCCAGAATGAAGGATTTATTTTTATGATTAAAAAATCCTGCATGTACACAGTTATAGGAACTGTTTGAGGTGGGTGCTGTAGTGAAGGCCTCTGGAGGATGGTGGTGACGTTCAGTGTTGTGGAATCCCCACCCCCAGTCAGTCTGAGGGTTGGGCCACGTCCGGGGTTTTGAGAGGTATTTGTAGCTCGTTCCTAATTAGTTATATCATCTTCCTAATTTCTGCCTGTACATTTTCTTTATACCCGAGGGAGGCCTAGTAGGCAGGATCATCCTTCTCTGTCCCGGTTTGGAGTAGTTGCTTCAGGAGTTTGTTCTTCGTTCTCTGACGTGAGTCACGCAGGAGGCTCTGGGGTCATCTCCTTCACTGTCTGGTGTGCAGGAGAATTGTCTTTGCTGAAGGGAAATCCACCTGTTGTTCTCCCTGGCCAGTAAGCATCTGGCAGGAAGAGAGCCTGCCTCTCAAATCCACAGGCTGACAGCAGAGGGAGAAGTTGGGGTGAGCCAGTGGGAGACGCTGAGGGTCCCACTTGTCTCCGTGGGTCTGTCCATCCTCCACCCAGCACAGTTGCGTGTGGCAGCACCTGTTCCAGGCAGGACGTTGAAGAAGTCACAGGCACACAGCTAGTAGAGGACCACTGAGAGAGACGTGTAAATGAAGACGAGATAAAGCTAGCTGAGAGAACAGTGACGGGGCCCCGTTTTAGAAAGGGGGTGGGGAAAGGCCTCTCTGAGAAGGTGGTGCTAGACTGTTGTCATGGCGGGGATCAGGGCAGTTTCCTGGCGTGTCACGTTGAAGGTTAAAGATACCATTTGGGATACTCAGTGTGCAGTCTTGCCACAGGGCCCTGTCACGGTCAGTAGAGAGGTCCTCCGACAGACGGGTGTGCTGCTTGACATCAGTTTTATTTCTCACCACATGTATCAGGCGTGTACTGTGGGCCAGCCAGTGTGCAAGGCCCTGTGTACACACTGTACCTACAGAACCCAGCTAGGGCCAGGGGGTGTTGTCTCCCTTTGTAGGGGCTGAGAACTGAACTGGGAAAGGTTAAGAAATGTCTTAGGATTAGCTTGTAAGTGTGGTGAAGGCAGGCTATGGCCTGGTTCCAGAACTCTGCGTTCCTGTGTCTCTGTGGTATACATGGGATGTAAGTAGAGGGCACTGTGTGTGGAGCTGATGCTTTGTTCTCTGTTGTGGTTAGCGGGTGTCGGGTCCAAGCTCCATGGTTTCCTCTAAGGCATCCTCTTTATAAATCCTGATTGCTCCTTCCCAGTTAGGGCTCCAGGCATCCTTCTCCAAGTCCACTTTACAAATTTGGTAGAGCCTTAAGGAATAGCTCAGATATGTTCGGGCTGGAATTTTGGCAGGAAGGCGAAACCTTGTCTGTTCTGTCCCCACTTTGTTTATATAGTACACTCCCCCCCGCCCACCCCATTTTAACCTTGACATTTGCTTTGTGGAAGTACATTTGTTAACTTGCACACCTTGGTTTTCTCAGTCATTGGTCTGCATGTCAACAGATTGCCCTGTTTCCGAACCTTTTCTTTCATTTCCTTTTTTTCCTCCCCTTTTCCAGTAGCAGAATCCTATTTTTCCAGTGAAATTTTATGTGGGTTTCAACATACGAAGCAGAGAAAGGCTCTGTAGGGGCAGGGTGGGCACACAGCTCCTGAAGCCTCTGGAAGCAGTGCTTTCAGAGCCGACTGGCCTAGCCTGCTTTCAGGAAGTGGCGGTGGGGGGTTTCCATCAGGACCCTGCTCCACTGGGCAGGCTTAGGTATGACTCAGTTGGGTTTTCTGGAGTTTGAGATTAATTCGTTTATGAGGCATTCCAGTAAGTGCCTGCTAAGCACCAGGTTTTTTGCTGGGCTTGGGCCCACAGTATTAAAACAAGCGTGCCCCGTCATCAGGGAGCCAGACGCAGCCCGTCTCCTCTCCCGCCTTTCTGCACCAAGTGCTTCACCCCCGTGTCTCGCCCCTCAGGACTGACCAGCCAAGCGCGCCAGGCGACACGTCGGTCAATGGCCCTGTATGATGAGGGATGGCTGCTGCCGCTGCTGACTGAGGACCGCAGACCGCTACCACCCAGGGGCTTCCGGAGGGTTCACGGAGCCCGCCCAGCCAGTCACTGCTGCACTCACTCTGCAAGGGATCAGGACCAGCAACCTTTCTACTCTAGATTCTAAGACATTGTACAGAGACATTCAGACGTGTACAAAGATTGCACATCGACAAATACCAAGAATTTTTGCGTATGTTTATATTGTATTGTTCTAAATAATGGGTGGCCTGTGAAATAAGATCTTGCCGTCCATGTAATAATAGTAGTAATACTATAGTTCAAATGGCTGTAAGAATAGTTTTATAAAAGTGATACACGGATCTGTCGTATCTGGACGTAACTATCGACAGTCCCTGGTGTGACCAGAGTCGCGGGCAGTTTTCACACCTTCGCCTGGTGCGCAGTCCGGAGCCCGCTCTCCCTTCAGCGACAAGGAGTCATAGGGTTGGAATGTCCTCCGCGTGTTCGTTTGGTTGTTCTGGCTCACAAAGCGATTTGGATAAGAAATCTTTGGTGTTCTTTTTATAACTGGTTTTCAATTGGTAACTGTTTATTGTTTAAAATGGATCAAAAATGTTAAGTCTCTTGGTAGAGATTAAGTATTTATTGCTACAACTTAGTTGATAAATTGATGTTCTTGTGAAGCCATATGTTCTGTTCAAGTCTTGTTTGCTTGAAATGATAATCCCTACAGGTGAAACACTAGAATATTGGGAGTGTGTGTGGCTTGTGGTTTGGGTTTTTTGGTTTTGGTTTCTTGTTTGGGTAGTTCATCTGCCTTTTTAACCCATTCACCAAAATACCCCTTGTTAAGAAGCATCACCAACGAACATTTCAGAGCAAGCTGCACATGTTGCAAACCTAAATTGTATCAGGCAAGTCTATGGAAAATGCTCGTGCTGCTAACGGAAGCTGAGTGCGTTCATCCGGCAGGCTAATGTTCTAAGGTGGAAACCAGCATCTGGCGCCTCCACATGTCCTTTGTTGTCCCGTGTGTACCGTGTGAGGTCCCCACTCGTAAACTCGAAACCAGTGTATTTTTTTTTTTAGAGCTGGTTTGTGTATATATATAGTGATTATGGATACTAATTCAATGTAATTTATAATTTTCTATGTCAATATAAGAGTACATCACAGCCTTCTCAAACAGCTGAAGCAATATACTGTATATTGCCATATCGTCTGGTGAAAGGGTTAAATTACTTCACCTCTTGGCACTTTTAGATGCAAATCAGTTTCTCATTTCTGTAATAGAAAATCAGTCACGTATTTTTACATCATTTGCTTTTCCTGACCAGTATTTAAAACCAAAAGGATATTCTGAAAAATGGCCAACAATTTTTTTTAGAAATAGCATCCCAAGCAGCGTGCCTCAACATTACATTGCATACGGAAATAAACAAATCAAACATCTAATGCCTTATTTCTTATTTACTTTGTCCATTTTAAATGGTGTAGAAACTCTTCCGTGAGGTTTCCCAGGCCAGCCTAGCGCTCCGAGGACAGTGGAATCAGCAGCAGCCCCTGGGACAAATGGCAGGGGTGGCTCACTTGACATTTGCATGCCTCCTCAGGAACCTTCTTGCTGCCATGTGCTCCTCTCAGAAGAGACTTCTCGTGTGTTCTCATGTGAACCTGGCTCGGCCGGAGAGCAGGTCAGTGTTAGTCGTTTCAGGACGCCTGGCTGTGTGGCCAGGACCACGGGGACCACCACTGGATAAGGCACCTGTCTCACCTGGTAGAGAGCTTTGCAGGCCGAGGCCAAGGCTGGTCGGCAGTGGTGGTCCCAGCTGCTGCTGCAGTTTGGATTTGGTTGGTTTTTCAGTTCCACCCAAGGTTAACGGTGTCTTATTTCATCCGACCTGCTACTGGTTAACGGGCATTGGGGTTTTTTATTTGGGGTTGTATTTTGTTTTGCTTTCTTATGTGGCAGGAAAAGTCCATGAGCAAGGGTAGAAAGTCCTTGAGGATTGGAAGGTGGCAGCCCACGGGCCAGGAGCAAGGATGCTCACGTAGTAGCTACTTTAATTTCTGTGTATTGGCCATACTGAACTGCGAGACTAACAGATGTCTATGATACCTGTATTAAAAGTAACATCAACGAAAATAAAGCCTGACTTTTGTTTCTAGTACCCTTTTCTCCTGTCCTTGCTTGGGCTTTACTCAGCCAGATGGGTGTGGGGCTACAGTGAGAGCTGCCGTGGCAGTGTCCTGGCCGAGCTGTGATGTGTGCCGGGCCCCATGCAGGGAAGACTGGGAGCAGCCTGGAGAGTGTGGCTGCCGGCCGCACGGCTTGTCTCGCCCACTCCTGCAGCCCAGTGCCAGCCGTAGCGGCGCTCGGGACCTTAGGTTGGCAAGGAGTTGCC
Organism: Dugong dugon; assembly: GCA_030035585.1. NCBI lineage: Eukaryota > Metazoa > Chordata > Mammalia > Sirenia > Dugongidae > Dugong > Dugong dugon. Next base: position 134,353,700 of record CM057467.1, read on the forward strand.
TGCCACCGGCTCCTGTCTGTTCCTTGAGCTCATTGTCTTCATGTGTGGGGCCTCCCCAGCCTGTCGCTTTCGCCTCCCAGCCCTCCACAAAGCAGTTTCCTGATAGAACCTCTCGGGTGTTCCATGATTACTTGAATTCGGTGCTGTATGACAGATGCTTTTCTTGTCCCTCCACCTATTTGAATAAAAGAGCGTTTCACTGGTTCTTATCCCCTAGGGCCAGTTAGTCACCAGATCCCCCTGCACTGCCTAGCCGCTAGCCTGGACATGGACACCCCTGAACCACTTCAGAGGGCTTACCAGGCACCCTTGCACCATGGTCAAGGGCACGGGCTCTGGAACCAGGCTTCCGTTCATGTCCCACCGTAGCCCCTCATAATGCTGTAACTGTTGGCGGGTTAACTTCTCTTCGCCTCGGCCTTTCCTGTCAGATGGGGGAAATGATATTACCAGTTTTGTAGACTTAATACAGGTAAAGTAGAGCAGTTCTTGGCTTATTCAAAAAACCAAACCCGTTGCCGTCAAGTCGATTCTGAATCATGGCGGCACTGTGTAATTCTGACTCAGGAGTGAGCTGGTAGCAAGCCCATGTAGCCACATCTGAAGCCAGACTTTGTAACACGGTTTTCTGCATTTGTCTCTCAAGTTGTGATTCTCAGTTTCTGAACTTGGGGTGGGGGTGATAGGGCCCCCTAACAGTCCCCTACAAGGAAAAACAAGAATGAAAGGATGTAAGCTGTTACACTGAATCTCTCCTTGCAAGACAGGTGGGCAGACCCGGGTTTAAAAACAAACCCAGCAATGTGTTGTTTACATGAAAGTTATGAAAGTGAGGAAGGGGGAAAGTAAAGGGTTAGAAAAATAGGGCAAGTGCGAACAAAAAGAAGTACGAGTATTAATACCAGGCCAAGAAGAATTCGAACTTGAAAGCACTGTGCAGGGTTAAGAGAATGTATCAAACAGTATAAATATAGCAGCTAAATATAAGTGTTAGAAAGGCAAGCAGAGGGACTGTTATTGCCAGTTTGTTCAGGCTACCAACAACAAAAGTTAGATTTAAGTTTTTTTAAAACTTGCTTTTTAAAAAAGTGCCCTGGTGGTACAATGGTTAAGTGCTTGCTGCTAACTGAAAGATTGGTTCAAACCCACCCAGAGGCTCATGGGAGAAAAGAGTTGGCAATCTGCTCCCTTTAATAAGATTACAGCCTAGAAACCCTTTGGGGCCATTCCACTCTGTCACATGGGGTCTCTGTGGGTCAGAATTGACAGTGCCCAGCAACAACAACCTGTTACTGTCAGGTCGATTCCGACTCATAGCAACCCTATAGGACAGAATAGAACTGCCCCATAGGGTTTCCAAGGAGCGGCTGGTGGATTCGAACTGCCGACCTTTTGGTTAGCAGCCAAGCTCTTTCACACTGCAGCTCGTGGTGGCTGCTAACCAGGCTGCTAACCAAAAGGTCGGCAGTTCGAATCCACCAGCCGCTCCTTGGAAACCCTATGGGGCAGTTCTGCTTTGTTTCATAGGGTCGCTATGAGTTGGCATTGACACGATGGCAATGGGTTTGGTGTTTTCTGGTTAACAACAACAGCTGTTAAAAAGGTATTGGTGAGCAAACAAGGTGCCAGTGCTCCAAGGGCCAAAGTCCTGGAGAGAAAGGAAATGCACGGAAGGAAGCCTGGTGCTCCGTGCCACTTCTCCCCTTGTAGCTTCTGCTGGTTACGTGACATGAGGCCAGGCAGAAAGCACAGGCTCAGAACTGTCTGCAGTCATACAGGGCTGGGAAGACAAAAACTGGAATTGAGAGCAATGAAGGAATCTGAGATCAGGGCCAAGATCCTGGAGAAAAGAGGACCCAGCCTTCAAGCATTCCTGGGCTATGCAGGGGAAAAGGCAGAACAACCAAGCAGAAAACAGGAGCGAGGCTAAAAATCTAAGAAGAGTTTTCAGACGTCTCAGCGTTGGGGAAACAGAAATCGGAGTTTAGGGGCTACCAAGGAGGTGGGACTTTGGTAAGTATCCCAGGGTTTCTTTTGAAACCATTAAAAGGAATACATTGTGGAAGGTGTTAGGGACCGTTGAGTTGATTCTGACTCATAGCGACCCTATGTGACGGTAGAACTGCCCCGTAGGGTTTTCTTGGTTGTGATCTCTTCGGGAGCGGATCACCAAGTCTTTCTCCCATGGAGTGGCTGGTGAGTTAGAACCACCAACCTTTCAGTTACCAGCCAAATGCTTAACCACTGTGCCACCAGGGCGCCGTATCATAGGAGTAAGAGCACCTGATAACCTGGTCTCAAAATATAAAGCAAAATCCGGCAGATCTAAAAGAAATAGACCCACAATCAGTGGAAAAATTAAACACAAATCTTTCAATAACCGATAGGATTGATTTTTTTTTTTTAAAGGTAGAGATATGGAAGAATGAAAAATTTAATATGATTGATCCAAGTGACAGATATAGAATACTGCACACAACAATTCCAAGATAAACTTTATGTACACACAAGACATTTCCTAAAATTGACCATATTCTGGGTTAATGGCAAAGTCTGAACGAATTTCAGAGAAATGAAATCATGCAGAGTATGTTCTCTGCCCAAAGTGGAATTAAGCCAGGAAAAAAAAAAGACAACTGGAAAATCCCCCAAACGTTGGGAAATTAAACAACATACTTCTAAATAATTCATGAGTCAAAGTAGGGAAAAAAAAATCACAATAGAAATTAGAAAATATTTTGAACTGAATTATAAAAACAAGACATACCAAACTTTGTGAAATTTAGTAAAGCTGTACTTGGGGCGGGGGGGGGGGGAATTTATAGCCTTAAGTATATATTATAAATGAAGAAAGGCTGAAAATCAATTATCTGTTCATCTCAAAAAGTTTGCAGAAAGCACAGTGAGTTGTGGGAGGAAAAAGGAAGGAAAGAAAAAGCAGAAATCAATGGAACGGAGAAAGAACAAGTCAACAAAGCCACAATTGGTTCTATAAAAAAAAAAAATGTATAAATTAAGGTTGTAGATGGATTAAGGCAGCTAATCAGCTGATTTTACAACAGGGAGTTCTTGTTGATAGGTGCCATCGAGTCGGTTCCGACTCGTAGCAACCCCATGTACAACGGAACAAAACACTGCCCGGTCCTGCGCCATTCTCACAGTCGTCGTGATGCTTGAGCCTATTATTGCAGCCACTGTGTCAATCCATCTCATTGAGGGTCTTCCTCTTTTTCGCTGACCCTCTACTTTACCAAGCATGATGTCCTTCTCCAGGGACTGATGCCTCCTGATAACATGTCCAAAGTACATGCGGCACTTCTAAAGACTGGAAAAAGAAGAAGCACATTAAGAGAATAAAGGAGAAAAACCATGTGCTCAAATGCAGAGAAGTAATTTGATAAAATTCACCTCTTCCTAATAAAACTCTTAGTAAACTAAAATGGAAGGAACTTGCTAATTTGATGAAGGGTATCTATAAAAATCCCACAGCAAATATCAAGTGTAATATGAATTATAAAACCCATCTGGGATTAGGGAATGAAACGAGTGTGTCTTCTGTCACCACTGATTTCCAGCATTACTTGGAGGCCTGCAGGTGCGCCAAAGCTAGGGGGGAAAAAAAAAAAATGAGAAAGGAAGCAATGAAACTATTATTTGCATGAGACATGCTTATGCATGTAGAAAACCAAAAGGAGTGTAAAGATAACAGATTGGAGTTAAAGTGAATTTAGCGAGGTGCCTGGATACAAGGTCAATATAAAAAATCAATTCTATTTTTATAACCTAACCACACACATCTGGAAAATGTAATATAAAAACAATTCTGTTCCCGGATGGAGCAGGAGAAAGGTGGGGTGCAGAACTCAAATTCTAGTAAGAAGACCAGACTTAATGGTCTGAGACTGGTAGAACCCCGGAAAGCATGGCCCCTGGACTCTCAGCACAGAACTAAAACAATTTCTGAGGCTAACTCTTCAGACAGGGATTGGACTGGACTGTGGGACATAAAAGTGATACTCATGAGGAGTGTGCCTCTTAGCTCAAGCAGATACAAGAGGCTAAACGGGCAGCTTCTGTCTGGAGGTGAGATGGGAAGGCAGGGAGGGTTAGCAGCTGGTTGAATGGACATGGGGAATCTGGGGTGGAAAGGAGGAGTGTGATGTCACGGTATGGAGAGAGCAGTCAGAGTCATATAACTATAAATTTTTGTATGGGAAAAAATTCTATTTACAATAGCTTCAAAAACAAATTAGAAATAAATTTAATGAAACACACGAAAGACTGCCATACTGTAAACTATGAAACGTTGGGAAAAATGAAAGACCTAAATAAACATACATTATGCTGATGGTTTGGAAGACTCAGTATTGTAAAGACACCAGTTCTCCCTCTGGAATCTGTCTTTAGGCTCAGTGGAATCCCAATCAAAATCCAAACCTTTTTTTTTTTCCTGAAAATTGACAAGCTGATTTTGAAACTTCTGTGGACATGGCAAAATTCAAGAATTGTCAAGGCAATCTTGAGCAAAGCAGGAAGTATTATGGATTGCATTGTGTCCCCCCAAAATGTGCGTTGGAATCCTAACCCCTGTACCTATAGGTGTGATGCTGTTTGAAAATAAGATTTCCTTTGTTATGGTAATTAGACCATACCTGAGTATGAGTTATTAAAAGAGCAAATTAGAGACACACGGGAAGACAGATGCCATGTGAGGATCGTCTACAAGCCAAGGAATCAAGGAATGCCCGGGGGCTTCCAGAAAGGAAGGAATTGCCATGGCTGAGACCCTGATTTGGACTTCTAGCCTCCTGAACTGTGAGAAAATAAATTTCTGCTCTTTAAAGTCACTCACGTGTGTCACAGCAGCACTAGGAAACTAATACAGGAGGACTTACGGGACTCGATTTCCAGATGTATCAAAAACCTGTAGTAACTGATGATGGTTCAAGAGTAGGTATATAGACCAAAGCAACAGAACAGAGTCCAGAAACTGTCCTACATGTTGTAACCACCTGACTTTACACAAGTGGCATTCCCGGGCACTTTTATCCAGTCAGCCCACTGCATTTAGCCAAAAATGGGTTCTCAAGTCATAACTTACAACATAAATAAATTTCAAATAGGTCATAAATCTAAATGTGAAAGTTAAAAAATTAAGATTTTGGAGAAAAATATGTTCATGACCTTCAGGTAGGCAAAGATTTTAAACCATGACTCATAAAGTGCTAACTAGGAAGGAAAAAGTAGTTAAACTGGACTACATTCAAATTTAAGACTTCTTTGTATTGAAAGACACAACAGAGGAAAAAGGCAAGCCACAGACTTGGAGAAAGGAATTCTGATACATCCAGTGGAAGGACTTGTACCTATAATATACAAAGAACACTTACAAACCAATAAGAAAGAGACAAAACCAATTATTTTAATTGGCCAAAGAGTTAAACAGACACTTCGCAAAAGAAATCCATGTGGCCACTAAATATATGGAAAAGATACTCAACTTCACTAGTCCTCGGGGAAATGCAAATTAAGAGTGCTAAAATGAGAAAGATAAATGATACCAAAGGTTGGCAAGAATGTGAAGTGACTGAAACTCTCAAACTGCTGGAGAAAGATGGGAAGACTGGTAAAATCTACTAAACCTGAATATACACAAACCGTGTGGCCCAACAATTCCGCTCCTAGGTGTATACCCAACAGAAATGCATGTATATGCTCACCAAAAATGTGTATGAGAATGTTCATAGCCTTACTCTTTGTAAATAGCCCAACTGAAAACCATCAAAATGGCAACTTATTTCCACAAAGGACTACTAAACAACAAGCAGATTTAATGAACAACCACACACACATATATGCATTTCACAAATATTAAGTGAAAGAAGCAGATACGAAAGAGTATGTGATGTATGATTCCACTTACATAAAGTACATAAGCAGGCAAAACTAACATGGTGTTAGAAATCAGGATTTTGGTTACACTCGGGAGTGTGGAGAGTGACCAGAAGGGGGTGCAAGGGGACTGCTGGGGACTCATAATGACCTACTTCATGATCTATCTGGGTGCTGTTGATACAGGTGTGTTTACTTTGTGAAAAGTCACTGAGCTGTGCACTTAACATTTGTGTACTTTTCTGTGTGTGTTAGTATTTCAGTAAAATTTATCCCTCCAAAAATCAATTCCAAGTGGACTGTAGACCTAAATGTAAAAGGTAAAGCAAAGCTTCTAGAATATAGCACAGGGGAATGAGTGTCTTCCTGACCTTGGGTGGACAAAGATTTATTAAACAATACAAAAAGCACAAATCACAAAAGATCGATTAACTAGACTTCATTAAAATTCAGAACTTCAGCTCCCCCAAAACACCACTAAGAAAATGAAAAATACAAGCCACAGATTGAGAGATGATGTTTGCAGTAATGTATCTGAGAGACTCATATCCAGAATATGCAAAGAAAAAGAGAAAAAGAAAGCTCCCTCAATAATAAAAAGATATCCAAACAGCCAGTTGTTGTTGTTAGGTGCCATCGAATCACTTCTGACTCATAGTGACTCTATGTACAACAGAACGAAATACTGCCCAGTCCTGTGCCATCCTCATGATCGTTGTTATGCTTGAGCCCATTGTTGCAGCCACTGTGTCAATCCTTCTTGTTGAGGGTCTTCCTCTTTTTCGCCGACCCTTTACTTTGCCAAGCATGTTGTCCTTCTCCAGGGATTGATCCCTCCTGATAACGTGTTCAAAGTATGTGAGACGAAGTCTCGCCATCCTTGCATCTAAGGAGCATTCTGGCTGTACTTCTTCCAAGACAGATTTGTGTGTTCTTTTGGCAGACCATGGTATATTCAATATTCTTCACCAGCACCAAATGGCCAGTAAACACATAAAAACGTGCTCAAACTTAACTAATCGGGAAAATGCAAATTAAAACCGTAAGTCTCCCTAAATTAATGTATGGATCCAATGCAATCCCAATAAAAATCCCAGCAGATCTTTTTTGTAGAAATGGACAAACATCCTAAATTTATATGGAAATGAAAGGGTTCCTGAATAGCCAAACAATCTTGAAAAAGCACAAAGCTGGAGAACTGTACTAGCTGGTTTTAAGACTTAACTGTTATTTAATACTAAGTAAGCAAGGTACCATAATACTGAAGTGATCTTAGACAAACAGATCAACAGGACAAAATAGAGAATCTAGGAATAGACCCAATATATGGTTGACTGGTTTTTGACAGAATTACCAAGGTAATTCAATGGGGAAAGGGTATTTTCAGCACAGTGCTAGAACAACTAGATCTGTAAATGGAATGGAGTCCCTCGGTGGCGCAGACATTTAATACATTCGGCTGCTAACTGAAAGGCTGGAGGTTCGAGTCCACCCAGAGGCATCTCAGAAGAAAGGCCTGGAGATCCACTTCTGAAAAATCAGCCATTGAAAACCCTGTGGAACACAGTTCTACTCTGACACACATGGGGTTGCCATGAGTTGAAATCAACCAGATGGTAATTGGTTTTTTATTTAAGAATTTTTTTTAAGTACATGTCTTTAAGAAATTAGAAAAGGAACAACAAAATATATCAAAAGAAACTTGAACAAAAAACAGATAAAAAGCTGAAACTACAAAAAAAGTGAATTAAGAAATTGTAAAAAGGCTGTTAAAATGGCTTAGAAGTATAAGTAGGTGAGGATATATGTATCAGGGCGTGTACTGCAGCCTTGTTCCTTGTGGCAGGAATTCCACTGGGGCATGTCTGATACCTTGGGATTTTATGGAGCTTTTAAAAAGAATGGTCTGAACATCTAGTCCAGGAGATGCAGTATGTTCACAGTGTGACCTGTCATCTCAGCAGACAAGATAAACTCAGTACGTTAGAGACAGTCAAGAGCAAGGGCCCGTGGAACTGAAAATGAGGAAATACAAAGCAGTGCTGGGCTCAGAAAGAAGGAAACATCTCTGAGGCCCAGAAACAGAGAGGGCTGAACCTGAGTACAAGAATAGGCAGCGGCACCTGGGAGTTCAGGTGCTGCAGATGACGCTGTTAACAGCGCTCCATGCAGACCCAGGAGCCTGGAGCCGGGTGGGGTGAGACAGCAGAGAAAGGAACACTGACCTCTGGGGCTGCAGCTTTCACGAGGCAGCTGGCCTCAGGAGGCAGGAACACACACGCAGTGGAGACCAGACACACGGTGTGGAGACCAGAAACTGGACCAGCCTGCCCCCAGGCCTGGAGACTATATCCACAGGGCGGGGACCAAGCACCATTACAGGAGATGGGTCCATGGGGAACCACAGAGCCAGCACAGGCTACCCTAAAGACATTTGACAGAATGGGGGGACATAGAAAGAAACAGAAAATCATGTCACTTCCAAAGAGCTTACACACCAAAATTCCAAAATTCATCCAGAATTCTGGCATTAACAGATAGTTATCAAACTCAGTATTTAGAATTCACTTCAGGTGAAATTTATTTTATAGAACAGTCTGATAAAGACCAAAATAAATAAGCCTAGGCTGCGCAAACAGAGAAATGAAGATACAACATCTTTTCCTACCCAGAGAAACATAAAATTATGGGAAAAAAATAGGTAGAATTAAAAACAGGAGGCTAAAAAGGAAACAATTAGAAGTCTTGGAAATGAAAAATACAGTCATTGAAACTAAAAAAATTAAAACAAAAAAGTCAACAGTCAAGATAAACTCTAGATGTAGGTAGATAATTGATGATTTAGAAAATAGTTTTAAGAAATTTCTACCACCCGTCTATCAGTTTTTCATGCTGTGGTGGCTTGCATGTTATTATGATGTTGGAAGCTATGCTACCAGTATGTCAAATACCAGCAGGGTCATCCATAGTGAACAGGTTTCAGCAGATTGCAGACTAAGAAGAAAGGCTTGTTGATCTACTTCCAAAAATCAGTCAATGAAAACTTTATGGATCACAACAGAATATTGTCTAATATAGTGCAGGAAGATGATCTTCCTAGGTTAGAAGGCACTGAAAATACACAATGGCTTCAACAATGAATGGTACCAAGGACTGTAAAGATAGAGCAGAATGTCGCCATGAATAAGAGCCAACCCAACGGTAAATACCAACAACACTGAGAAATTCATCAGAGCCTTGCATAAAAATAATAAAACTATGAGACAACTGTTGCTGGCCTTGGAGGATGGAACAAGAGGCTCCAGCGTGGTCTCAGGAGAGTTTCTGAAGTTGCAGAGAAGCAATATTTGAAAAAATATTAGCTGGTGGTTTTCCAGAATTAGAGAAAGACATGACTCCTCAGAGTAAAGTTGTGCTTTGAGTATAAGCAGGATACAGGATAATGTCTTGGCCCTCGCTCAGTTGAACAGAAGGATGTCATTAAGGATATCACTGAGAGAAAATGGCATTTTCTAAAAAGTGTATGAAACATAATCTCTTTAAACAACAACAACAAACAAGAGACCAAAGGAAAACATATGTGTAATGATTATAGGATTGAGTAAGCATGGAGAACAGTATGGAAGAACACACACTGGATTTTTAATTTTGATTTCCTTGTCAGGGAAGGGAGGGGTGGGGTAGAAGTTGTTGTTAGGTGCTACTGAGTCAGCTTTGACTCATGTTGTTGTTCTTAGGTGTGACCCTACACACAACAAAACGAAACACTGCCCGGTCCTGTGTCATCCTCACGACTGTTGGCTATGCTTGAGCCCATTGTTGCAGCCACTGTGTCAATCCATCTCACTGAGGGTCTTCCTCTTTTTTGCTGACTCTCTCCTTTACCAAGCATGAAGTCCTTCTCCAAGGACTGGTCTTCCTGATAACATGTCCGAAGTATGTGAGACATAGTCTTGCCATCCTAACTTCTAAGCAAGACAGATTTGTTCATTCTTTTGGCAGTTCAAGGTATATTCAATATTCTTCACCAACACTACAATTCAAAGGCATCAGTTCTTCTTTGGACTTCCTTATTCATTGTCCAGCTTTCAAATGCATATGAGCAGATTGAAAACACCATGTCTTGGGTCAGGTGCCCCTTAGTCCTCAAGGTGACATCTTTGCTTTTCAACACTTCTAAGAGGTCTTTTGCAGCAGATTTGCTCAATGCAATGCATCTTTTGATGTCTTGACTGCAGCTTCCATGAGTGTTGATTGTGGATCCAAGTAAAATGAAATCCTTGACAACCTCCATCTTTTCTCCATTAATCATGATGTTGCTTATTGGTCCAGTTGTGAGGATTTTTGGTTTCTTTATGTTGAGGTATAATCCATACTGAAGGCTGTGGTCTTTTATCTTCACCAGTAAATGCTTCAAGTCCTCTTCACTTTCAGCAAGCAAGGTTGTTTCATCTACATATCACAGGTTCTTAATGAGTCTTCCTCCAATCCTGATGCCCCATTCTTCTTCATATAGTCTAGGTTCTTGGATTATTTGCTCAGCATACATATTGAGTACATATGGGTGAAAGGATACAACGCTGACGCACACGTTTCCTGACTTTAAACCACACAGTATCCCCTTGTTCTGTTCGAACGACTGCCTCTTGATCCATGTACAGGTTCCTCATGAGCACAATTAAGTGTTCTGGAATTCCCATTCTTTGCAGTGTTATCTAAAATTTGTTATGATCCAACAGTCAAATGCCTTAGCATAGTCAATAAAACACAGGTAAACATCTTTGGTATTCTCTGCTTTCAGCCAGGATCCATCGGACATCAGCAATGATATCCCCAGTTCCACATCCTTTTCTAAATCCAGTTAGAATTTCTGGCAGTTCCCTGTTGATATACTGCTGCAGCTCTTTTGAATGATCTTCAGCAAAATTTTGCTCGCATGTGATACTAATGATATTGTTTGATAATTTCCACATTCGGTTGGATCACCTCTCTTGGAATAGGCATAAATATGGATTTCTTCCAGTTGGTTGGCCAGGTAGCTGTCTTCCAAATTTCGTGGCATAGACGAGTGAGCACTTCTAGTGCTGCATCCGTTTGTTGAAACATCTCAATTGGTATTCCGTCAATTCCTGGAGCCTTGTTTTTTGCCAATGCCTTCAGTGCAGCTTGGACCTCTTCCTTCAGTACCATCAGTTCCTGATCATGTGTTACCTCCTGAAATAGGTGAATGTCGACCAATTCTTTTTGGTATAGTAACTCTGTGTATTCCTTCCATCTTTGTTTGATGCTTCCTGTGTCGTTTAATATTTTCCCCATAGAATCCTTCACTATTGCAACTCGAGGATTGAATTTTTTCTTCAGTTCTTTCAGCTTGAGAAATGCGGAGCGCATTCTTCCCTTTTGGTTTTCTAACTCCAGGTCTTTGCATATGTCATCATAATACTTCGTCTTCTCTAGCTGCTTTGAAATCTTCTGTTCAGCTCTTTTACTTCATCATTTTTTCCTTTTGCTTTAGCTACTCGATGTTCAAGAGCAAATTTCTGAGTTTCTTCTGATATCCATTTAGGTCTTTTTTTTCTCTCCTGTCTTTTTAATGACTTCTTGCTTTCTTCATGTATGATGTCCTTGATGTCATTCCACAACTCATCTAGTCTTCAGTCATTAGTGTTCAAAGTGTCAAATCTATCCTTGAGATGGTCTGTAAATTCAGGTGGGATATACTCAGGTCATACTTTGGCTCTCGTAGACTTGTTCTAATTTTCTTCAGTTTCAACTTGCATATGAGCACAGTTGGCCCCTGCCCTTGTTCTGACTGATGATATTGAGCTTTCCCATCATCTGTTTCCACAGACGTAGTCGATTTGATTCCTGTGTACTCCATCTGGTGAGGTCCATGTGCATAGTCACCAGTTATGTTGGTTTATCTGCAATGAAGTCATTGGTCTTGCAAAATTCAATCATGCGATCTCTGACATCATTTCTACCACCAAGGCCATATTTTCCAGCTACTGATCCTTCTTTGTTTCCAACTTTTGCATTCCAATCACCAGTGATTATCAGTGTACCCTGATTGCAGGTTAGATCCATTTCAGACTGCAGAAGTTGGTAAAAATCTTCAATTTCTTCATCTTTGGCCTTAGGGATTGGTGCGTAAATTTGAATAATAGTCATATTAACTGGCCTTCCTAGTAGGCATATGGATATTATCCTATCACTGACAGTGTTGTACTTCAGGATAGATCTTGAAATGTTCTTTTTGATGATGAATGCAATGCCATTCCTCTTCAAGTTGTCGTTCTGGGCCTAATAGACCATATGATTGTCCAATTCAAAATGACCAATACCGGGCCACTTCAGCTCACTAATGCCTAGGATATTGATCTTTATGTGTTCCATTTCAGTTGACTCGTAGTGACCCTGTGTACAACAGAATGAAATGTTGCTGGGTCCTGCGCCATCCTCACAGTCGTTGCTGCGTTTGAGTCCATTGTCACAGCCTCTACGTCAGTCCATCTCATTGAGGGTCTTCCTCTTTTTTGCTGGCCCTCTGCTTTACCAAGCATGATATCCTTCCCCAGGGATTGGTCCCTCCTGATAATATGTCCAAAGTAAGCAAGACGAAATCTTGCCATCCTCGCTTTTAAGCAGCATTCTGGCTGTACTTCCTCCAAGACAGATTTGTTCATTTTTCTGGCAGTCCGTGGTATATTCATTATTCTTCACCAACACCGTAATTCAAAGGCATCAATTCTTCTTTGGGCTTCCTTATTCATTGTCCAGCTTTTCATGCATATGAGGTGATTGAAAACACCTTAACTTGGTTCAGGCTTACCTTCGTCCTTAAAAGTGATGTCTTTGCTTTTTAACAATTTAAAGAGGTCTTTTGCAGCACATTTGCCCAATGCAGTACGTTATTTGATTTCATAACTGCTGCTTCCATTGGCTGTTGATTGTGGATCCCAGTAAAATGAAATCCTTGACAACTTCAGTCTTTTCTCAGTTTATTATGATGTTGCTTATTGGTCCAGTTATAAGGATTTTTTGTTTTCTTTATGTTGAGGTGTAATCCATACTGAAAGCTGTAGTCTTTGATCTTCATCAGTAAGTGTTTCAAGTCCTTTTCACATTCAGCCAGCAAGGTTGTGTCATCTGCATATTGCAGGTTGTTAGTTTGCCTCTAATCCTGATGCCTCATTCTTCTTCATATAGCCCAGCTTCCAAAAAAAAAAAAGGAAGGGGAAGGGGATAAATTCTTTCTGAAAACAGAAACCCCAGCATAGATGATATATTCCAATTATGTAAAATTATAAAATGGGGTGAATATTTAAAAATGTATAGTTACTGATCTGAGGGATGTCCATGATATTTTAAGTAAAAAAAAATCAAATGTTGGTGTACTTTAAAAAAACAAGAGAGCAAGTAATTTGGCACCAAAAAAAAAAAAAAAAAATCCCTGTGTGAGTGTCTGTGTTTATATAAGTTTGTATGGGCAAGGAGAATGGTATGGAATGGTCTTTAATATTTATGTATTTATCATTTCTAGTATTCTTCATACTTTCCTGTAGATCTATCTGGGGTCATTTCCTTTCAACCTGAAGAATTTCCTTTAGCATCTCTTATAGTGAAGATCAACTGGCAAAGAATTCTCCCAGCTTTTGTTTTCTTTCAGCACATTATATACGTTGTTTCATTATCTTCTGGACTCATATTGTTCCTCTGTATGTTAATGGGGTTTTTTTCTCTCTTGCATCTTGATTTTGTCTTTGTCTTTTAGCAGTTTGTCTATGATGTGCTGAGGTCTTTATTGGTTTGTATTATCCTACTTGGAGTTCACTGAGTTTCTTGGATCTGCAAATTAATGTTTTTCATCAAATGTGGGAGATTTGGGGCCATTGTTTCTTAAAACATTTCTTTCTCTAAACTTCTCCTGGGACTCCAGTTATTTTTGTGTTGGACTGCTTGATATAGCCCCATGGGTTCCTTCTCCTTCAATCATTTTTGTTTGTGCTCTTTAGATAATTTCTATCTTTACCTATCTTCAAGTTCCTTGTTTGTTTCTCCTGCCATTGCCAGTAAGCTGCTGAGTCTGCCTGGTGAATTTTAATTTGTTACTTTACTTCTCAGCTCTAGAATTTCCATTGGATTCTTTTGAATAGTTTCCATTTCTCTATTGAGATTTCCATCTGTGTATTCACTAACATTATATTTTAATTTAATTATTTGATTATATTCTCCTTTAATTTCTTGAACATATTTACAATAGCTGTTTTGAAGTCTTTGTCTGCTAAATCCAACCTCTGGTCCATTCGGAGTTCATTTCTCTTGTATGCCTCTTTCCTGAGTATGGATCACAATGTCTTGTTTCTTTGTAGGTAATATTTTGTAGCATCTCTGGATTCTGTTATGTTCTTCTGAAGATTGTTGGGTTTTGTTCTAGTAGGCAGTTAACTTTTCTGGTCTGAGACTGTAAACTCTGCCTCCTCTGCAATATGTGGCAACTGATATCTCTGCTTAGTTTTTCAGCTTCCAGCTGTAGCTTTTGCAGACTGCTCCTCTGCACCTGCATAGTTCAGCAGTCAGCCAGTGATTCAGCAGAATTTGTATCAGATGTGGAGGCCCACCCACTCTGTGGTTCCCTTCCGTTTGAGGTTCACTCCTAATTTTCCAGCTGCTCGGCTAGCTCCACACTGTCCTCGGACATCTCAAGCCACTAAGGCTTCAATTTTTTGCCACCCAAGCTATGCATGAGTTGGGGGAATACATGCAGTCAAAAAAGTAAAAACTCACGATCATCATCCAGTGCAGTTATGTCTTTCAAGGGTAGATTCCTCTCCATATCTGTCTGCATTTTCACTGAACTCCCTCAGGACTCTGCTGTGCACGTGTAGTTTAGGGGTCATCTAAGGATTTGGACAGATTTTGGATCTCACCCCTTCTACAGCTCTCTTGCTTGCAGGATTTCTCTCCTAAACTTCCAGATGCTCTCCCAGCCTTCAACTGTGTACTCTGCCACCTTGAGCTGGGTAGACTGCCATCACTATGGGGTTGGAAAGTGCACTGAAGCAAGGGGCTGGCCTTTTTACCTGTATCAGCCAGCCATTGGCTGTGGGTCAACCCTGGGCAGGGTGGGGAAAGTGTGGTCCCATCAGCTGAGGACACTTCTCCCAAGAAGAGGCAGTGGGGAGAGGTTAACAGTCAACATTCATAGCAGCTGGAGGCTAGGGGCACCAGCCTGGTAAAGGAGATCTGGGCAGGCATCAAGAGTGCCCACTACAGTGCCAGGAAGGGTCCATCTCAGCTCTGTCTTGGACATGAGTTGGGGCCAGTTGTCCTGAGAATTAGATCCCTCCAAAGGACCTCTGAGCCACATCATGATAAATGGAGAAAATATTGAAGTCATTAAGGATTTCATTTTACTTGGATAAACAATCAATGTCCATGGAAGAAGCAGCCAAGAAATCAAATGTATTGAGCAAATCTACTGCAAAATACCTCTTTAATGTGTTAAAATTAAAGGTGTCACTTTGAGAACTAAGGTGCACCTGCCTGACCTAAGCCATAGTATTTTCAATCACCTTATATGCATGTGAAAGCTGGACAAAAATTAAGGAAGACAGACCGAAGAAGAATTGATGCCTTTGAATTATGGTGTTGGTGAAGAATACTGAATATACCATGGACTGCCAGAAGAATGAACAAATCTGTCTTGGAAGAAGAAATGCAGCCAGAGTGTTCCTTGGAGGTGAGGATGGCAAGACTTCATCTCACGTACTTTGGACATGTTATTAGCATGGACCAGTCCCTGGAGAAGGACATCACGCTTGGTAAATTAGAAGGTGAGCAATAAAGAGGAAGACCCTCAATGAGACGGATTGACACAGTGGCTGCAACAGTGGGCCGAAACATAGCAATGATTGAGAGGATGGCACAGGGCTGGGCAATGTTTGGTTCTGTTGTACATAGGGTCGCTATGAGTCAGAACCAACTCAAGGGCAACCAACAACAACAAAAACAAAGGACCTCTGCTATGCACCCCCCATGACCCTCCTGCTTACCTCCTGACGTATTCTTTCTAAACCCATAGGGAAGCCCATGTTTTTGCTTTTGAGAATTCTTGACTGTGATTCTGGGTTTTGGGGACCACCATGGAAAGCTTGATTTCAGAGCATCCACTGTCACCCTCATCTGTTCTGTGAACTTTCACCGATATCCTTTTTGAGGGACAAAGTTAAATACCAAACTGTTGTTTCACCCCATCCAGCCAGATCCTTGACCCTGCCGCCAGGGCTTCTTCCTCTCTTGGCGGAGAAAAGATGCAGAGAACAGTCAGCCCTACACGTTCTGAGACGGTTCCTCTATGAGGATTCTCAAATATATTATTTTAATAGGGTTTTTGGTGGTTTAAAAATTATGTAGTTGGTTGTTTTGCTCCCTTTTTAAAAGCATATTAGATTTTAGCATCCTTCCTTCTCTCACATGATATTTCTTGGGTGCATCCTGCCTCTGAGTCCCAAGAATCTGGAGTCTTCCACGACATCTGAGCTTGTCCCTGTTGACAAATGCCAAATCCTAGAATGTTCTGATGACATTGGAGCCTACATTCTTCATTTTAAAAACTAACCAACCTGGAATGTTCTATACTACCACTCTGTTCTCCATCTGTGAAAAGAGCAGCTAGACACAAAGTGGGCCCTTTTGACAAAAATACACAGTCAAGAGTCCAAATCCTGAAAGCAGACAGCAACTAAAAACAGATGTAAAATTCCATCCATGTAGAAAATTATAGGCTCAGCGATGCTATTAGGCGCGGATGACTAATCATGGGTAATGCTTGCTGTTGTCAATTAGCCTCATTAGCACG
Organism: Dugong dugon; assembly: GCA_030035585.1. NCBI lineage: Eukaryota > Metazoa > Chordata > Mammalia > Sirenia > Dugongidae > Dugong > Dugong dugon. Next base: position 134,370,453 of record CM057467.1, read on the forward strand.
AGCAATTTGGGCACAGGATGGCGTTGCTTTAATTACCACAAGCTGCTTGTTCATTTCTGAGAGGGGTGCATCTCCAAAAAGGTTACACTGTCCGGAAATTATCCACAACCTCCTGCCTTGTTAGGACTCAGGAAAACGGAAAAAACTGTAAGCGAGCAGATAAAATAAAGGTGATGAAAAGTCGCACGGTAATTTTTACTGTTATTTTTCTACTATTTTATTTTCTCTGCTGAAGTGACCGGGGCTATTGTACTTTTCTTTTTTTTCTTTTCATTTTCCTGAAATCTATGAGTGGGAGCAAAATTACTCACATTAGAGCCTGGCCAGGACATTAAGACCATTAAGGGAGACGATGCAAAAAGACTCCAACGCTGCGCTTGTCTGCAGCTCAGCCCGGGGGCTCCTGCGCTCGCAGACCCGGCCCAGGGTCCTCGCCGAGGCCTCCTGCAGCCTCTGGCCCTTGGCCCTTTCCCCCATTGTTGAGCTGCCACCCCGCCCATGCTGCAGACTTGGGGTCCCTGCTCTGGGAGGGGGACCCCCACCCAGAGGCAAGGGAGGAAAAAGCTAGGTCCCCTCCCAGCATGCCCTTAGCTCTGTCTAGAGGGACCCTGGGCAGGTGACACAGTCACTGTCCCCATAGGGCGCATGCCCTGTACATGCCGCTGGAGGCCTGGGCTTGGAGTGGGGAGCAGGGGGGCAGGGGGCAGAGGCCATGGATAGGAGCAGGGTACAGGCCCTGGGGCTGGTGGCCGGCCGGGGACAGGGCTGGGGGCTGGGACAGGCGCTAGGAGCTGAGGCTGGGGGCTGGGGACAGGGATGGGGGCCAGGGCTGGGGTGGGGCTGAGGTTGGGGACAGGGCTGGGGCCCAGGCTGCGGGCTGAGGCTGGGGTTGGGGACAGGGAGAGGGGCCAGGGCTGGGGGCTGGGGCCAGGGCCTCGCCCCAGGGCTCCACTCTCCCTCTGCTGGAGGCCGGGCCACCGCTCATCATGCTCCGGATGCTCAATTTTGCTCCATTTTCCCAGTTCATGCCGGGCGCTATTAGGGGCCATTTCAGGGCCTTGTCCCCAGCCGAGGAGTCCATCCTTCTGCTGGTGCCTCTCCTCCCCCAGGGCCCCTGTCACCCCAGCTCCCCTCTGGGCACACTGGGCACTGGAGCCCTGTGGTCCCTGCCTCCCTGAAGCGGACGCTCTGGAGGGGTGACGTACATTGAACCTACAAGAGCCCAAATCACAACACCCCATTCCCAGGTTTGGCTCTAGGCAGAAAGCTTCTTTACAGCCCAGACCACAGACTAAAATGTTCGCCGTATTTTAACTTAAACCCAGGCAAGCTGTGCTTTGTCTAAGAACCACCCAATGCATTTCTAGGCGTGTTCACAGCCCGGTAGCCACGCCCAGAACATCTGCCCCCCTACAGCACCCCCCCCAACCCCAGCCCCTCCCAAACGTATCTTGACTTTATGACAGGCCTCATAGACAGACGTACATTGGATCCTGTTAGGGGTTGAACTGTATCCCCCCAAAAAGGTATGTTGAAGTCTTAGCCCTTGGACCTGTGTCTTAGTCATCTAGTGCTTCTATAAGAGAAATCCCACAGGTGGACGGCTTCAACAAACAGAAGTTTATTCTCTCACGGTCTAGGAGGCGAGAAGTCCGAATTCAGGGCGCCAGCTCCAGGGGAAGGCTTTCTCTGTCGGCTCTGGAGGAAGGTCCTTGTCATCAATCTTCCCCAGTTGAGGAGCTTCTCAGCACAGGGACCGCAGGTCCAAAGGACACGCTATGCTACTGGCTCTTGTTTCTTGGTGGTATGAGGTCCCCTTGTCTCTCTGCTCACTTCTCTCTTTTATATCTCAAAAGAGATTGGCCTAAGACTTAAGATATAACCTAATCTCGTAGAGTGACTTCTGCCTCATTAACATAACTACCTCTGATCCCACCTCATTAACATCACAGAGGTAGGAAAATCACATCAGATGACAAAATGGTGGAGAATCACACAGTACTGGGAATCATGGCCTAGCCAAGTTGACACATTTTTGGGGGGACACCATTCAATCCATAACAACCTGTGAATGTGATCTTGTTTGGAACTCGGGTCTTGGCAGACGTGATTGGTTACTCAAACGAGGTCACACTGGAGTTTGACAGGGTCCCAGAACAACCGTCTCGTCCATTCTGCAGCCTCGCATTGCGGAGCATCTTCTGAGGGAAGTTGTCTCTGAAAACCAACATGGCCGCCGTCCTTCTAAGGAGAGAGGAAAAGAGACAGAGACACACTCAAAGGAGATGGCCATGGTGACAGAGACAGAGGTCAGAGGGATGCAGCCACAAGCCAAGGAACGCCAGGGGCCACCAGCAGCTGGAAGAGACGATCCTCCTGCTAGAGCCTACGGAGGGAGCACGGCCCTGCCGACACCTTAACTTTGGAGTCCTAGCCTTCCAACTAGGAGCTCTGCTGGCACAGTGGTTAAGAGCTATGGCTGCTAACCAAAAAGGTCAGCAGTTGGAATCCACCAGCTGCTCCATGGAAATAATGTGGGGGAGTTCTACTGTGTCCTATAGGGTCCCTATGAGAGGGAACTGACTTGACGGTAGTGCAGCCTCTGAACTGTGAGAGAACAAGTTTCTGTTGTTTTGAGGCACTAGTTTGTGGGGCTTCTTTGTTAGGGCTGCCCCAGGACACTCATGCCACACTTCCTGTGAGGGGACCCACTCGTCTGCCCTAGGAGCTGCTCTGGAGCACGCACTGAGCAAGTGCCGCCCTTCCTTTTCCACCCTGGATGGGGGGCGGTGGACAGTGGGGTTACAGAGCCACAGAAGTCCACGTTTTCATGCAGACAGAGGATATGTTTTGGTGGCTACTGGGCACCCAGGCCTGGGCGTGGGAGAGCGAAAGGGAAGCTGACATGGGGATTGCCCCTGGATGCCTGATGTGACAGCAGCCACCCCGGCCCCTTCACGCCCTGCTGCTCCCCTGTCCTTGTCAGGACCACCAGGAGGGAAGTCCGAGGCTGGGGTGCTGGGTCAGAGGGCATGCACGAGTAGGGTGTCTTCCCACCGCAGGCCTAAAACTGCCCTACGGGGGTTGTGGAGGCGGTTGCCTCTGGCTTCTGGCTGCTGTCCAGGTCTGGCCAAGAGAGGGAAACTGAGGCAGGAGCAACTTCTTCATGAGAAGACACCGGCCCTCCCAGGACCAGCTGCCGTGGAGTCAACTGTGACTCACAGTGACCCTATGTGTGCAGAGTAGAACTGGGCTCCATAGGGTTTTCAGAATCAGATTGCCAGGCCTTTCTTCCAAGACACCTCTGGGTGGGTTCAAACCTCCACCCTTTCAGTGAGTAGCCCAGCACTTAATCATATGTGCCACCAGGAGCTCCCCCAGCCTGAAGCACCTCTGCCCAGCCCCAGGCCTGGCCTGACTTGAGGCAGACACCCAGTAGAACCGGCTAGTCTGGAGTCTGCAAGCAGAACTGCTGCTGACCGTTCTGTAGCTGCAGGGGAGACAGACACACGGGGTCACGTTGTGCTTCCGAAATGGAACAGGAATACACGAAGGGCGAGGGGCTTGCTTCTTTGTGAACTCGCCTGCCCCTCGCCTGCTCGGTGCCTGGCCATGTCCAGCTTGACCGCTCCTCTCTGGGACCAGGGCCCTGGGCCTGGCCTGACACGTGGCCCATGGTCTATGAGGACCCCAGGCCCCACCGGCTGTGGTTCAAGCCTGGCAGCTTCCGAGGTGGGACCGCAGAGGGACACAGGTGCCCCAGGCGCGTTCTCGGGCACAGACAACTCTGCCCTCCTCGCGCGCGTGCACTTGCCCGGCATTTGAAGGCCCAGACACGCTTTCTGTAGAGCAGTGTCAACGTGCAGACGGTGTTACCTTCTTCTGCCGCTGTTCCCGCCCAAGCACACCGTCCAGGCGACCTGCTCGGTCTTTTCTGTGTTCTTGCATCACGGAGTGTCCTTTGGGGAAGCTGGCTCCAGATACCAGGCTGGCATCACTGTGGTTACGGTGCAGGATTGCTGGGTGCTTGGCGATGCTGCAGGTAACAGGGCCAGGGATGCTCACGCCCACTCCGTGGGAACCCCAGACAGGAACTCGGCTGGGAGCTGCCTGGGACCCTGTCAGGAGCCTGGGTCCCCGAGAGCCCTCTGCCCGACCCACTTGGGCCCTCCGACCCAACCTGAGGTGTGTCTCCCCAGAGCAGGTGAAGCTGACCCTCTCAGGAAGAAGGTCCCAGGCCCTGGGGACAGCTGGCTCCTTGTCTCCGGGGAAGGAAGTTGAGGGGTGGACTCAGGCTCGTTGCGGGATGTGCCTCCCGCCCTGTCCCGTCTCCCCAGACTTCCTCCGGTGACAAACCAGCTGCACACAGAGGTGACAGAGAACCACATAAACACACCTGCCAAACCTGGACCGAAGATCCCCACTCAACTTCCCTGTTGGGAGCCACCCAACCCCCAACCGAGAGGAAGGGAGATGAGGGGGCACTGGAGTGGAGCCAGACAGGGGTGTTAACCCATGATGGTTAAAATCCCTTTTGCAAATTTTACTAAAGCACATGACCACGGGAACACATTGCAGAAGGAGTCTGTGCAAAGGGCGGGAGGACCGGGGTGTGGAAAAACGCAGCTTCCTCTGCCCAGTGGTAAATCGCCTGTTTTCAGACTCGGCTTAGGGGCCCCTCCTTGTCCTTCCCCAGAGGGCACTGGCCCCGTCCGTCCTGGTCCCCCTCTCAGCCCCTCTCCCACGGCACTGTCCCCCTCCTCTTGGTGTCCCCAGCGACCCAGCAAGGGGCTGCGGGGCCAGTGAGTAACCCAATGGGGTTCGGTGGCAGCGCCGGGCACACAGCCCCCTGACTCCCCGGCCCCTTCCCTCCCCAAGTCTCCTCCCTCCCCCTCACCTCCTCCCCCACCTGCCTCCTCCCTAGCCCCTCCCTTCCTCCTCTCCTATCCCCCACGTCCCCTCCCTTCCCAAGTCTCCTCCCTCCCCCTCGCCTGCCTCTTCCCTGCCTCCCCTGCCTCTTCCCTACCCCCATTTCTCCTCCCTCCCCAGGCCCCCTCCCAACGCCCCCTCCCTCCTCTCCGCCCCCTCCCCCCGGGCCCCCTCCCCCCCAGGGCGTGTCATTGGAATCTCCTGGGGCTTGTGGGAAGCCAGCCCCCAGCCCAGCGAGGTCGGAGGCGGTGACAGGGTGAGCACCCAGGCTCGGTGATAGAGGATGGGCGGGGTGGGGGTCTCCTGGACCCCCGACACCGTCTCTGGGCGCCCTCAGCTTGGCGGGAGGGCAGGTGCGTGGCTAGCGGCCCCTGGCTGTGGCCAGGTTGTGGCCAACTCTGGACTCCCTTCGGCCTGCGAGGCGACCCACTCAGCGACCAGCGTCTCCTGACCTCTGCAGCGCGCTGACCCTCACCCGGAGGGGCTGCGTCTCTAAAATGTTCTCTGCTCAAGTTCTTAATTCTGGCAAATATGCTCAAGATGTGGTTTTAATGGCTTCAAATAAAACTCAAATCTTGTTAGGTGACAAATACACAGATATATCTCCATTTGGCTGTGACTTTAACACGTCCCCATATTAACATTTTTGAAATTCAGTTTCCCTAAACATCCCATATATTACCAACAGAGAGGCCAGTGAAGAAATAAAAATGCAAACGAAATGAGGAGAGGATTGTCCGGGGCAGTGGGTGCCCGGGTCTCCCCCCTCTGCACCCATCAACCTTGCCCAAAACTCAGAAAATCTGCCCCCAAATGGCAAGTTTGGAAGCATTGCTGCAGTTTTCCAGATGCAAGTAGAACAGTTCGAAATCACAGCCCCAAAAAAAGGAGCCTATAGGCACATTAAAAACAAACAAAGAACAAAATATAAGCAGAGAAGCACCAACTTCAAAGAGTTCGTTTCTGTTCCGCGTTCAGGAGAAGCAGTCATTAGCCGGGAGCTTCAATGGCCCAAATTACCAATAATTTCAGCGTGAATTAGGCCATTATGTGTAAGCCACTGGGCCCTTTTCCTGGCTGATGAAAAGCAAGCACTGGGTCTTATTATCCTCCTCAGGGGCTGGGGGGCTGGGTATAGTGGTATCCTTGACCCCTGTCCCCTACCCTTCTTGTTGGGGAGGGGACTCTGCGCTGCTTGCTGTGACTCTGGGCAGGGGCTGCAAGCTTTGGCCCACATTTGCGCTGACCCTCACCCGGAGGGGCTGCATCTCTAGAATGGACAGTGGGGTTACAGAGCCACAGAAGTCCACATTTTCATGCAGACAGAGGATATGTTTAGGTGGTTCCTGGGCACCCAGGCAAGCTCCAGGCAGTGGCGCGGGGGACCTCAGGGGACCACACTCAGCTCGGGAGAGGTTCTGAATCCATGCTGACCACGTATACTGAGCCGGTGACGAGTGGGACGGGACGACCAGGAGGGGCCTCTGGAGACAGAGGTGCAAGTACAGGGGCAGCTGGAGAACGCAGGACCTGGGGCCCACTGGCCCACCACCAGCCACTGGAAGGGCACTGCAGAGAGAGGTCAGAATGAGGGAAGGCACAGGGCGGGGCTGCGCACGGCCAGGCTGGACAGAGCGCCCACGTGGGGATACGGGACCCTGAATGCCTGGATAAGGGGCAGTGGGGAGCTGCCAAAAGTCACTTTTTTAGAAGAAAAATGCAAATATGGACCCTGTGCGTCAAGCAATGAATTCTAATGCAGTGCCACAGCCACCAACACGCAAATCCCCACTGACAGATGGGCGGAGGCTGCGTGTGAGGTCCATTGGCTGGAAGTTGAACCCAGGTCTCCTGCGTGGAAGGTGAAAATTCTACCATGAACCACCTTTGCCTGTTATTCTGATAGTTAAAACTAAACCAGTTGGTGTCGAGTCAGTTCTGAGTCATGGTGACCCCATGTGTGCAGAGTAGAACTGTGCTCCCTAGGGTTTTCAAGGCTGTGACCTTTTGAAAGTAGATCACCAGGCCTTTCTTCCAAGGCACTCTGGGTGAGTTTGAACTGCCAAACTGTTGGTTACTAGCTAAGTGCTTAACTGCTTGTGCCACTCCAGGGCTCCTGGGATTTCTGACAGTTAACCCCCTCAAATGGGCCCATCTTAAAAAATTGGGGTTCAGGCATGAGCAGCAGCCCTGCCCCCACACAGCTGGGAAGGGAGCTAGGAGTCTGGGCAGGACGGAGGCACGGGTTTTCACCAACATCTCTGTCTCTCAGCCGGGGGACTCTCACTCACCAGTGGCCAAACCCTCTGTTGACTGGGCAGAGAAAGGCCCTCGGAGAGGCTCAGCCTGGAGCCTGGGTGAGCGAGTGCTCCTGCTGGGATGCAGGAGCTCCCCTGAGCACACCCCACCCCGGCCACAGGGGGTTTTCTTGCTCTAATGACCCGAGTCTGCAAGGAGAGAAGCAGCCCTGGTGGCCTGCCTGATTTGGGGGTGCCGGGGGTCATCTTCTCTGCTGAGGACGGACTTACCCTGCAAGAAACAGGAGACAGAAGTACCTCCTCACTTCAGAATGGTTTCAGGACCCTGTTGTTTAAAGGAAAGTTCATTTGCTCTATTTTATTCAATTAGGGGACCCGCCAGGCATGGCTGTGCTCTTTTGAAAGGGCAGAAATAACTCAATAAGACCGATTTGATTTGGCAAACTGGAGCCTGTACGTTTTCAAGCGTAATTGAACTGTTGACGTGGCGCAGACCGGGGAGGCGGTGAAAGAAGGGAGTCAGGAGTGAGGGGCCAAGAAGGTGGGACGCAGGCCAAACAGGGACAGTGAGGTGGGTGGCCAGGCTTCTGGCGGAGGGGAGGGGCACAGGACACTGGGCAGTCCTGGGCAGAACAGGTGAGGAGGGATGGGGAGCCAACTTAGACCCCAAGTCCCTGTAGGAAGGGTGTTTGGTCTCTGCCCCTCAGCCTTGTCCCCTCTCTTAGGCTGGTCCCTGCTTAGGAGCCCCCCGAGCTCAGGGAGCAGAGACCCCGGGCTCGAGGCGACCCCGGGCTCAAGGAGACCTCTGGCTGAGTTCCCTGATGTGAGGCGTGACAGGGCGCGAGGACAGGGAGGGCTGTCACAGCAGGAGAAGCAGGGGGCACCTGGGTGAGTGAGGAGTCAGGTCACACTCAGAGCCCACCCAGGCGTGCGCACACACACACCCACTCACACACACACACACACACACACACACACACATTCGCTCCACAAGCACTGCACACACGCACTCACACACACACATTTGCTCACAAGCACTGCAGCACACACACACACTCACCAGTAGACACGCCTACATGCACACACAGGCAGACACACTCACCCGCTCCACAAGCACGGCAGCACACACACGCAGGCACGTGCACACCCACCAACACTCACACACACACTCCGTAAGCACAATGGCACTTTCTCCTGCACATGTGCACACCCACACATGCACACACACCAGTACACACACGGGCACATCATTCACATCTGTGCACACTCATAACACCATAAAACACCCTCCGCCACACTTATACACGTGCACATCATCAGCACACACTCTCACACTCTTGCACATGTGTGTTCACACAGGGCCACGTGCTCTCACAGACACATGCACTCTGGTTCATCACACAGGCACACGTGCTCGCTCACTCACGCACACACACTCAGACTCCCACACTCACACCCCAGCACATGGGCTGCAGTGGCGGGGGGGGGGGAGTGATGAGTATGTCTCGGAGAAGCTGGAGGGAAGGAGGACTCACCCAGGGGCCAACGCTCTGGGGACGGGCCTGGGAGGACTCAGGAGCAGACGGACTGTGGCTGGACCCCTGGGCGGATGGGGGCAGACGTAGGCGGATGCTGGGCAGTGGGGCGCATCCGCCAGGGCTTCGGAGACTTCTTCTCCTGGTAAGGGCCCTAGGTGCCCTGGCAGTGGGGGTGGGGTGACTGAGGGACTGGCACACCACACACGCCCAAGGCACCCACGAGCCGGACACTGCATACTCATCTGCTGGAGGCCTGCAGGGGCCAGCAGGTGCTCAGAATCCCGGTTCAGATGACAGCTAGTGATTCTGGAAGTTGTCGTTAACCTGCGTTCTCCTGACCACCTACTTGTGGAGGCCTCTCTCTGCCGCTGGGGGCCTGGAACGCTGCCATTAAGGACCCACGTGGTACAGAGGCTGTGAGGCTGCTTCAGGGCCAAGGGAAGAAGCCACACCTGCCAGATGTCCTCCTGTCACTTCCTGCCAGCCCCACCTGGTGCCCAGACCCTTCTGCTTGCCCTAAGCACCCGTCAAACTGGACCTTCACGGTCTTTGGAATCCTTGTGGAAATCAACAAAGACCACCCAAATGAGAACCAGCAGAGGCCGTTGACTCGGAGCAAAGGGGCAGCAAGAGCATCGGCCACCGTCACCTGTGTTGGTAGAGTCTCGGGGCCAGACGGGGGGGCTTCAGGTGCCTAGTCCGAGGTGTTGGTGGGGGGAGGCTGGAGGCGGCTAACTGCAAGCAGGCATCCTGTGTGGTTGGTTTGGGAGTATATTTGGCTGTCTCTGCTGGCCCTGAGATGGAAGCAGGACAAAGACTAGGGCAGCTGGCCGCCATTATGCCTGGGGCTATCCCTCCAGGCTGACAAAGTCCTGTAAGCTGGACAATGCCTGGTGTCTGCTCTGTTGTGAAAATGGTCTTCAGGCCTAATTGTCTCTATGCACTACCACCTCCCTTGCCATAAGACCAGAAGAAATGGATGGTGCCTGGCCATCCATCCGTCCATGTTTGATCAGGGACCCAACAGATGGATCTTGATCAAAAGGAGGGAAATTGTGGAACGGAACTTCAAATTCTTATTGAAAACCAGACTTATTGGACACATTGAGACTGGAGGGACCCCCAAAGCTATTGCCTGGAAACAACTTCTGAACCGTGAGCTGAAACTGTCCCATGAAGTCATCTTTAAAGTAAACAAGAGCTTACCTTAATAAATAAAGAATGTCTGCCTTTCACACTGCGCCCTTTTGAAGAATCACCTGTATGAGATAAAATGGCGACAGTATCTCTAAAGCACAGATGAGACTCTAAGGGGCAGAGAGTCTAAGTTAACGGAGGAGAAAAAATGGGGGCAGATACAATGAGGATGGTGACTCAATGTGAAGGATGGACGTTAAAAATTGTTGAGTGGGTTTATGTTTTTTTGTGTATATTTTTACAGACACACACAACACAATAAATAAAACCAAACCGTACACATCCGGTTAAAACAGTGGGAGCCATTTCTCCAGCTGTCTGTGTGGATGGCTTCTGATACAGAAACTTCTTGATGGGAGTGATCCTGGAAATTTGAGGCTGAGGAAGAAATGACAGGAATCGGCCCAGGAGGCAACGAACTGGGCCCGAGGCCGTGTCCAGGGCTTGACTCAGACCTGACTTACGCTGCGTCCCCGGCCTGCTTGCACCGGGCCTCAGTTTTCCTGTCTGTAACGCATCTTACAAGCAGTCTTTTAGGGCCCCGTCAGCCTGAAAGAGTCTGGAAGTGGGAGAGGACGGGGCCTCTGGCCCTGGGGAGCTGTAGTATCTGGTGTCTGGAAAATGTCTGAGCTCAGGTTCTGGGAACGTCATGTCCTGTCAGCAGATCTCTTCCCAGATGGAGCCGACGTCTCTGGAGACTCCTGCTCAGGCTTCTTGTGGAGATGAGTCAGGACGGCAGAGAAGGGCCTCAGTCCCAGAGCGCTGAGGAGCGGGGCTTTCGGGAGCTCGGTATCCTCTGGGGACAGAGCCCTGACGGTTGATGAGGGCAGGAAGGGAGAGGCCTGGTCAGAGAGTAGAAAACCTGGTGCGCGCCCCCGCCCCGGGGAGCAGGGACGACCTGGAGTGTCACCTCAGCTGGGGCAGCCCCGCTTGTTGAGGGCACATCTGTGGAGCCACACTGGCCTTGGTTCAAATCCTGCTCTGCCCCTTTCTGCCTGTGTGACCTTAGGCAAGTTACTTAACTTCTCTGAGGCTTTGTTTCCTCACTTTGGAGGAGGTTAATAATCTCAGCTCTGAGTTAGCTGGGAATTCTGGGTTGAAGGTAACTGAAAAGGAGGTGTATTTCTGGGGCCCCCAAGAGCAGGAGGAGCCCTGGTGGCGCAGTAGTTAAGAGCTCAGGTGCTAACCAAAAGATTGGCAGTTCAAATCCGCCAGCTCTCCTTGGAAACCCTATGGGGCAGTTTTACTCTGTCCTGCAGGGTCACTATGAGTTGGAATCGACTTGATGGCAATGGGTTTGATTTTGGGGTAAGGGCAAGAAGGCAGCTGGGCCTTAAGTCAGGGAGGTGTAGCCTTGCAGGGACCTCAGAGCCAGGCAGGTCCCACCAGCCGAGGACAATTCTCCAGAAAGGTTTGACAGCGAGCCATCAGCGCTGAGGACAGCTGGGGGACGGGGCACAGACGGAGAGAGGGTACCTGGGCAGAGACGAGGGGGTCTACAAGGAGGCGCTGCTCTCCTGTCCTGGGTTCAGACAGGTGAGGGGTCAATGGACAAGCGTGCAAGGACTTGCAGGGGCACAGGCTGGGTGACCAGTGGATTAGTCCCCAACAGGAAGAGGAGAGGGAAAGGGGTTCTGTACTTGGCTTGGGTGTGGGGAGCACCTGGCGGTCTGCTTCTGAAAGGTCACAGCCTTGAAAACCCTATGGGGCGGTTCTACTCTGCACACGTGGGGTCGCCATGAGTCGGAGTCCACTCCATGACAACTAACAACAACCCTCCCATGTCGATGTCTTTCTTGCCCCCCTCCAAATCCCCATGGTCCCAAAATCCTTAAGGAGAACGGTCGTTGGGAAGACAACCCCCAAGCAGCCCAGTGCTTAACCACCCCAAGGAAACAAAGACCCAGACACCCGGTGTGGGCTTGCCAGAGCCCGGGACAATTCCGTATTCCGAACCATTATCCAGATGGAGCCAAGCAAGATTTCAGCCGGAATTTTCAAATGTAAGTGACAATATTCATTTCACAGCCCTTCCATCACCGTGACCTAGATGTGAGACTTGAAGACGTTGGGATAATGCTATCAACAGGCTCACGACGCCCCAGTGCGTCTCTTGACAGGCACGAGTTTATAGAATCATCAGAAAGCATTTTCGATATTAAGTGGCCCCGCAGCCCTGGCTGAGGACACCATCGTGATGATGACATTATTCACACAATGTCGCCAGCCAACCGCCTGTCTCTCTTCACCCGTGTTTCCAATTTGACCAGGAAGACAATGGAATTTGGAAGCTAGGTTTTTTTGTTTTTTTTTTAATTGTACTTCAGGTGAAGGCTTATAGAACAAATAGTTTCTCATGAAACAGTAGTACACATATCATTTTATGACATTGGTTAACAACCCCACAACATGTCAACCCTCTAACTTCTCAACATTTTTTTTTTTGGTGAAAATACACACAGCCAGAGATACACCATTTCAAAAATTTCTACATGCCCAGTTCACTGACATTGACTACGCTCTTCCAATTGTGCTGCTATTCTCACTTAAGATGAAGGCTTACAGAACAAAATAGTTTCTCGTTTAACAGTTACTACACATGTTGCCCTATGACAATGGTTAACAATCTCACAACACATGAACAATATCCTTACTCATCCTTGGGTTCCCTATCACCAGCTCCCTTGTCCCCTTCTGCTTTCTGGCCCTTGCCACTGGACTACTGTACCTCATTAGTCCCGTTTGGTTTTACGGGGCTGTCCACTCCCAGGCTGAACGGTGAACCTCAGAGATAAGTTCACCACTGAGCTAAAAGGGTGTCTGGGGGCCATACTCTCGGGGTTTCTCCAGTCTCCTTTAGGCCAGTAAATCTGCTCTTTTTTTTTGTGAGTTAGAATTATGTTCTACATCCTTCTCCAGCTCTGTCCAGAACCCTCTGTTGTGACCCTCTGGTCAGAGCTGTCGGTGGTAGCCGGGCACCATCTAGCTGTACTGGACTCAGTCCGGTGGAGGCCTTGGTAGCTGTGGTCCGTTAGTCTTTCGGACTAATCTTTTCCTTGTATCCTGTTCTCTTCATTCTCCCTTGCTCCCAAAGGGATGAGACCAGTGGAGTATCTCAGATGGCCGCTCACAGTCTTTTAAGACCCCAGACACTACTCACCAAGGTAGAATGTAGAGCATTGTCTTTATGAACTGTGTTATGCCAATTGAGCTAGATGTTCCCGAGACCATGGTCCCCAGAGCCCTCCGCCCAGCAATATAGTCCCTCAGGGAGTTTGGATGTGTCTCTGGGGTGGAAGCTAGGTTTTGAACTTGGTAAAAACATTTTTCCAAAATAAATTTTTGTTGTTGTTTTTGCAAAGAATGACGTTACTTTGAGGATAATTATCCCATCCAGTCATTTTTGATAATTCAAAGGGCCCAGCCTCAGCTTCCAAGCCATCGAGGGCTTGGATTCAGGAAGAAAACATCAGATGAAAGTCCCTGTAATGGGCCTGCTCAGGCCGCATGGGGAGATGGGAAAAGGGAAATGAAACCAAGAAAGTGACCCAAAGAAGCCAAATTATTTTATTTCAAAGCAGCGCAAAGAGGCTAGTCTGTAATGGACTCAAGCAAACTTTGCAAGTGAATGGGCAAAGCGGGCCAGACCTCTAGACAGCTAAGATCTGCCGGTGACTTTCATCTTTCTCAAAGCTCAACTGTCGGCGTTTGGAATTGCTGCTGTGGGGCGGGGCAAGGACGGGGGTCTGTCTTCCTAGCGAGTCCCCTCCTGACCTCACATGTTGCTACTCGTTCACTCTGTCTACTGTCATTCCTTCCGTCTTTAAGAACTTTCCTTTTTGGACGCCTTATTCTTCGTGAAACTATGTCTCCATCACTTTACATTGTTTCTTGGGAAAGGGAATATTTTAAAATAACGCTCAAGTATCTTTGTTGCTTAGCACCTCATCATGCCAACAGTCATTTCCACAGCTGAACTATTTTCAAAAGGAGAAGACAAATGTGGTTTTCTCCTCTCTCCGGTCACAGTTATGGGATTTTAAGTAAGACTGAATTATCTTGAGGGGACTTTGTGACTGTCTTCGTTATGGAAACTAATCACACCCTTCTTACACGCTGTCCTTTCATGCATCAAAACCGGAAGAGCAAAATAAGCATCAATATCCCACATTACATTAATCTGACCATGTTTTGACGATAATGAGCCTAACAATAAAATAGACCATTCTTATTGTGGCTGCTTAAGGGAAATGCGGACAGGACGTGGATTGATGAAGACAGACTGACTTGATGGTGTTTCCTCAAGAGTTTCTGCTGTCATGGATAGAACACATGACCACCCCTGCCACGTAATTATTCCTGAAGTGACTTCATACTTGGCCATCTCAGAGACTGGTCAATGAAGTTAAATAAATGCGTTCCAATCAGCTAAGTGTAAACATCTCTTAACAAGACACCTGTCGGCTGCATGTTTCCGTCTATGTTGGGAATTCCTATCCCAGAGTTCCAAGGAATGCGCTCCCATCTAGGGCAGTGGTCTTTGAACTTGGAGATGGCCTTGAGGCCCCCACCCTAGAAACATTTGTAGAGGCATGTGGTTGTCAGTTGCTGTTGAGCTGGCTCCGACTCACGGTGACCCCATGTACAACAGAACAAAACGTTGCCCAGCCCTGCACTATCTTCACCATCATTGTTATGGATTGAACTGTGTTCTCCAAAAATGCGGGTCAATTTGGGTAGGCCTTGATTCCCAGTATTGTGTTTTTGTTCACAATTTTGTGATCTGATATGACTATCCTATGTGTTGTAAATCCTAATCTCAACAATGTTAGTGAGGCAGGATCAGAGGCAGTTATGTTAATGAGGCAGGGCTCAATCCACAGGGTTAGGTTGTATCTTGAGTCAATCTCTTTTGAGATATGAAAGGGGGAAGTGAGCAGAGAGGAGAGGGACCTCATGCCACCGAGAAAGAAGCACCAGGAACGGAGCATATCCTTTGGACCTGGGGTTCCTGTGCTGAGAAGCTCCTAGACCAGGGGAAGATTGATGACAAGGACCTTCCCCCAGAACCAACAGAGAGACAAAGCCTTCCCCTGGGGCCAGCACCCTGAATTTGGGCTTCTAGCCTCTTAGACTGTGAGAGAGTGAATTTCTGTTCGTTAAAGCTATCCACTTGTGGTATTTCTATTATAGCAGCCCTAGATGACTAAGACAATTGGTGTGCTCAAGTCTATTGTTGCGGCCGCTGTGTATTTTGAGAGCCTTCCAACCTAGGGAGCTCATCTTCCAGCACTGTATCAGACAATATTTTGTTGGGATCCATAGGTTTTTGTTGGCTAATTTTTGGAAGTAGATCGCCAGGCCTTTCTTCCTAGTCTGTCTTGGTCTAGAAGTTCTGCTGAACCCTGTCCACCATGGGTGACCCTGCTGGTATGTGAAATCTCTGTGGCACAGCTTCCAGCATCACAGCAACACACAAGCCACCACAGTACAACACCCTGACAGATGGATGGTGGAGGCATATGGCTTGCTTCTAATTTCCTCTTGAGCTGTTCACACCTCCAAGTTAAGCAGCCCCAGGTTCAATCCCTCTTGCTTGAAGCTCAGACGACTTCCAGCAGCAAAGAGAGACCCCCAACTCTCACGACCCCCTGCTCCCTTTTGAAAGTTCACTACGGGGTTCATATTCTGTTTTTTTTGTTTTTGTTTTTTTTTCTGGCTTTCCTTTCATCCACATTAAGAGACTCTGTGGGAAGCCGGGAGAGTGTGGGGGTTGCACAACACAGTGAACATAATTCATATCACTGAATCGCACACGTAACAAATCCCAAAATGGCAAACGTTTTGTTATATATATTTTTACCACAATAGAAAAAAGAATTCCAAATAATAACAATGATAAAAGTCATGTGGGGCTGGGGATGGGCATGGGGTAGGGACCCATCAGGAGGGAGGGGTTGTCTCTCAGCCTAGGCCTCCCCCCCAGTCCTCTGCTCCCCTTTTCTGACACTGAACTCAGTTCTGTCTTCTGTCTGTGATCCTTCTTCCTGAGCAGGGCCAAGCCTTAGCTCTCTCTTGCTTTATGTCTTCAGAAAAGGTTCATGTCAGGGGTGGCTAATTGCCTCTAGGAACAGCTGCCTCCTTTGCCATGAGACCCGAAGAACTTAATGGTGCTTGGCTGCCATCACCGAACGTCTTGATCAAAGTCTATAGCAGAATCCTGATCAAAAGAGGGAAAATGTGGAACAGAATTTAAAAGTCTCACGAACTCCAGACTTTCTGGAGCCATTGAGGCTAGATGAACTTTTGAAACTATTGCCCTGAGATAATCTTTAAACCTTAAACCCTAAACCAAGAATAGCTCCTGAAGCTTTCTTAAAACCAAACAATAGTTTAGCTTAACTAGTAAAGAATGTCTGCCTTGAGCATTATGGTCTTTTAAGATCTATCTATATGGGATCAAATTGACAACAGCAACTTGAAAGATTAGATAGGAAGCTTTGGGGGCAATGAGTTTATTATGCTCATGGGGAGGAACACTTTGGAAAGGAAGGTGAGAATGGTTGCACAACTTGAAGAATGTAATCAGTGTCGCTGAATTGTACATGTAGCAATGGTTGAATTGGTATGTGTTTTGTTGTGTATATTTTCAACAACAATTAAAAAATATATACTGAAAAAAGAAAGGAAGACATGTTCATGCCTGGAGCCAGACAAGGAGAGGGGCTGGGCTGGGACCTCCGTGTATGAGGGAGAGAAGGAGCGTGGAGGCCCTAGAGTGGAAGTCTGACTGGACCCAAGGAACAGGCCTTCCTGTCCTGGGCCTCCTGCTAGCTGAGGAGAGTCTGACCTCTGTGGAAGGTTCTCAGGTAACAGGTAGCAGATAGTGGGGTAAGTGGTGGGTTTAAGGGTACCCCAAAAGTGAGTAAGAAACACTGTGCCCCTTCCCGGGAATGGGGCTCAGGAGGGCCAAGGACAATAAGGATGGCCCTGGTCAGGCCCTCTCTGAGCTGAATGACGAGACTGGGCTGAGCACACCTGGCGTCCCTCTGGCCTGGTTCTCAGCCCTTCCCCAGATGAAAGAGGAGGCAGCCGGCTTGAGAGCTCTACCTCCGAGATGCTGGCACTCCACAATTAGGCCCCATTCTGCTTGGAGATCAAGAACATGAAAGCCCCTCTCTTTTGTCTGGCCGAGAGCTGGGCCAGGCCTGGGTTTCCCTTTTATCTTCACAGAATCAGCTCATTAGGGGCTCTGAGTGGGCTGAATCACCCTGCCCTGCTGTACAGGCGAGAGGGAATACCTGAGAGCCTGAGTTCTCAGCACCAGACTTCGATGTGTCCGCTGCCGGCACCACTGCTGGACTTCAGACTCCTTCCGAAAAATCAGCCATTGTGACCCCTGTGGAAAGGAAACCAGAGACTCAAAGAGGAAACCAGTCCGTAGGACTGATAGCCCACAGGAACCACGGCCTCGTCTAGCCTGAGACCAGAAGAACTAGATGTGCCCGGCTACCATTACTGACCATTCTAATCAGGGCCACAATAGAAGGTTCCATCTAGAAAGGGAGAAAAATGTAGACCAAATCTCAAATTCCTAACAAAAAAAGCCAGACTTACTGGACTGATAGAGGCTAGAGAAACCCCTGAGACTATTGCCCTAAGATACCCTTTCAACCTGGAAGTGAAGGCATGCCTGATGGTCGCTTTTCATCCAAATAATAGATTGGCTTATAAAATAATATCACCTGTGGATACTGTGCTCCCTTAAATAATCAAGTGTATGAGAACAAACAGTCAACATTTACCCTAAATCAAAGATGAGAAGCAAATGAGGGGCAGGGGAGCTAGATTAATGGAAACAGAACAAACAGAATGGAAATAATGAGAACATTGACATATTGTGAAAAATGTAACCAATGTCATGGAACAAGTTGTATAAAAATTGTTAAATGGGAACCTAATTTGCTGTATAAACTTTCACCTAAAACACCATTAAAAAAATACAAAAAACAAAAAACCAACCCTATGGAGCACAGTTCTATTCTGACACATGTGAGGTCAATGTGTCAAAGTCAATTCAACATCAATGGGTTTTTCAAGATGCTGAACAGGTTTCAGTGGAGCTGCCAGACTAAGACAGACTAGGAAGAAAGGCCTGGTGATCTACTCTTGAAAATCAGCCAGTGACCACCCTATGGATCACAATGATCTGATCCACAACTGATCGTGAGGATGGTGCAGGACCGGGCAGGGTTTTGTTCCATTGTGCGTGGGATTGCCGTGCGTCAGGGCTGACTTGATGGCAGTGAACAACAGTAATAGCAACAGAAAGGTAAAATAACTGCAATAGATACAGCAAGAAACACGTAAACATGGTGTGGTGAAAATCTAAAACACCCCTGAAGTAGCCACACAGAAAGTGATGTGGGGTGTGGGCATTACGGACGTAAAGGCGTCAGCTGTGCTCAAGTTAATTTATGAATGGAGTATCAGCATCACACACACCACCCGGCAGTGTTTCGTCCTGTCGTGCACAGGGTCACTCTGAGTCGGGACCGACTCAACAGCATCTACAAACAACAACAGTATCATCTCAGTAAGAATACTGGAAAGCTTCTGCCTAGAACTAGACAAGCTAACTTGAAAATTTATTCAGGAAAATAAACAACCAAGAATAGCCATGAACACTCTCAAAAGAGAGGAGAAATGAGGAGGAACTTGGCCTTGCAGACATTTCAACAACTTCTGTGACTGCTAAAGATAGGTAATGGTGTTTTGGTTGTTAGGGAGTGAATTGGGTCCCCCCCCAAATTTAGGTTGAAGTCCTGATCCCTGGTGCCTGTGAAGGTGTGAGCTTATGTGGGCCTTTGAAGATGTTATCAGTTAACAAGAGGTCATTGGGGGGGGGGGGGTCCTAATCCCATCTGAGGGGTGTCCTTCTAAAAGAGAAGAAGAGACGCAGAGAAACAGGGAAGACGCCCCATGCTGAAGGAGGCAGATGCATCCATCTACAAGCCAAGGAAGACCCAGGGCTACCAGAAGCCAAGCTTGGCCAGGAAGACCCTTCACCCAGAGGACAGGAGAGCTGGAACGGGGAGCCCAAGGTCTAGAAAAAAAGAGTGTTGACGTGTCGTGGGATTGGCAACCAATGTCACGAAACAATATGTGTATTACTTGTTTAATGAGAAACTAATGTGCTCTGTAAACCTTCATCTAAAGTGCAATAAAAGTAAAATAAGGGAAAAAAAAAAGAGACTATTCCCCTAGAACCTTTGGAGAGAGCATGGCCCTGCCGGCACCCTCAGTTTGGACATCCAGCCTCCAAAACTGTGAGACAGTACATTTCTGTTCTGATAACCAAACCCAACCCATTGCTGTTGAGTCGATTCCGACTTGTGACACCGGTCTCAGTCATCTATCCCACAACTGGATCACTTTCTTGGTGGTGTGAGGTTCCCATGTGTCTCTGCTCGCTTCTCTCTTTTAGATCTCAAAAGAGACTGCATTAAGACACTATCTAATCTTGTCAACCTCATCAGCATAACCTCATCACAGTGACAGAATTTACAACACATAAGGAGATCACATATAATCTCATCATAGTGATAGAGTTTACGACACATAGGAAATCACATCAGATTACACAATCATACAGCACTGGGAATCATGACCCAGCCAAGCTGACAGATGATTTTGGGGAACACAATTCAATCCACGACACTCCACCCTTTGGCCCCCAAAATTCATGGCCTTGCAACATGCAAAATATACTCATCTCATCATATCACAGCAAAAGTCTTCACTCCAAATCCAAATTCCAAAAATTCCTCTTCATCTGTGACATCTAGAATACAAGTTGTCTGCTTCCAAAGGTATAATGGCAGAACAGGGACAAGCTAGACATTTCCATCACAAATGGGAAAAATTGCAGGGAAGGAAGGAATAACAGGCATCAAGCAAGTTAGCAGAACACGTTACATTAGCCCTCAAGGCTTTGAAAATAATCTTCTGTTCTCTGAGACCATTCACACAGTAGCCCTGCCCTCCAGACTTTAGGTACTGGCCACAGTCTCCGGATTCTGAGTGGAGGCCCCTGAGCCCTGGGCTTCAGCTCCCACCTTCCAGGCCCACTGGGACGGCAGCTCTGTTCCCTCGGCTTTAGGCGCACGATTCTCCTAGTCCATTGGAGTGACAACTCCACCCTTAGAAACACAAGGGGCCATGGCTCCACCCTTTGAAACTCCAGAGGTTTCAGCCATACCTTTTGAGACTGAGGCAGCTTGGCTTCTTGTGTTCCTTGTCTCTTCAGCTTCTGCTTCCTGTGGTCTCTGGGCCCTCGGGCCTCATGCCCACATCTGCCCTGCTGGTGCAAGTGTTCCAAAACTTGGTAGCTCCACCAATAAGTGCCCAGAAGCACCCCATTCTGCCAGGAAGCCTCCTGCACAAAGGCACTCAGCTCTCTTGCTCCATGGGTCGGATCCAGTGCCATCTCACACTGGTCTCCTGGTTATGCTGCTGCTGGTTCTCTGCTGTTGCCACACCTCTATCCATTCACAGTTTCAAAACCACTTCCACATTTTAGGTATCTGTTAGAGCAGCACCCCACTCCTGGTACCAAATTCTGTCTCAGTCATCTAGTGCTGCTCTAACAGAAATACCACAAGCAGATTGCTTTACAAAGAGAAGTTTATTCTCTTCACAGTCCAGTAGGCTACAAGTCCAAATTCAGGGCATCAGCTCTAGAGGAAAGCTTTCTTCATCGGCTCTGGAGGAAAGTCCATGTCATCAGCCTTCCTTTGGTCTGGGAGCTTCTCTGCGCAGGAACCTCAGGTCCAAAGGATGCGCTCTGCTCCCAGCACTGCTTTCTTGGTGGTATGAGGTTCCCATGTGTCTCTGCTCGCTTCTTTTATATCTCAAAAGAGATTGCATTAAGACACTATCTAATCTTGTCAACCTCATCAGCATAACCTCATCACAGTGATAGAATTTACAACATATAAGGAGATCACATATAATCTCATCATAGTGATAGAGTTTACAACACATAAGGAAATCACATCAGATAACACAATCAGACAATACTGGGAATCATGACCCAACCAAGCTGACAGATATTTTGGGGGACACAATTCAATCCATGACAGCACCCTGTAGGACAGAGTAGAACTGCCCCATAGGGTTTCCAAGGCTGTAAGCTTTACAGAAACAGACTGCCACATCTTCCTGCTGTAGAGTGGCTGGTGGGTTCGAACCTCTGACCTTTTGGTCAGCAGCTGAGTGTTAACCATTGTGCCACCAGGACTCCTTTTCTGTTCTTACTGGCCACCCAATTTGTGGTACTTAGTCACAGCAGCCATTAGAAACTAACACAGTAGTTATGTTTAAAAAAAAAAAAAGAGAGAGAGTCCTTGTCTTTTAGAGATACAGAGTACAGTATTTATGGATAAAATGACATGATATCTGGAATTTTCTTCAAAACAATCCAGAGTAGGTTGAGGGGGATGGAGCCCTGGTGGTGCAGTGGTTAAGCACTTGGCTGCTAATGGAAAGGTCTTCAGTTCAAACACACCAGTGGCTCTGTGGAAGGAAGACCTGGCAATCTGCTTCCGTAAAGATTACAGCCTGGGAAACTCTATGGGGAAGCTCTACTCTGTCACATGGGGTCACCATGGAATGGACTCAACGGCACCCAGTAGTAACAACAGGTTGGAGGGGAGGGAGGAGTAGGGAGAATATAAACAAACAGGGCTGGCCAGGAGTCAATGATCACTGAAATGGGGTAATGGACACATAAACTCAAACCTTTGCCATCGAGTCAATTCCGACTCATAGTGACCCTATAGTACAGACTAGAACTGCCCCATAGGGTTTCCAAGGAGTGGCTGGTGGATTCGAACTGCCGACCTTTTGGTTAGCAGCCGAGCTCTTAACCACTGTGCTGCCAGGGCTCCACATACGGGGGTCATTAAACAATGTTCTTTACTTGTGGTAGGCAGAAAAATGTACTCCCAATGGTGTCCTAATCTCCAAACATGTGAATACAATGCTTTATGTTGTAAAAGGGGCTTCACAGATGTGATGAAGTTAAGGCTCCTGAGATAGGAGATGACCTTGGATTATTTGGCTGGGCCCAATGCAATCCCAGGGGCCTGACAAGAGGGAGGCAGGAGGGCCTGAGTCAGGGAAGGAGATGTGACCATGGAAGCAGAGGTTGGAGTGATGTGAGAAGGGGCCACGAGCCAAGGAATACAGGCAGCTTGTGGAAGCTGGAAAAGGCACAGAACAGATTCTCCCTTGGAACCTCCAGAAGTAAACAGCCCTGTCTACATCTAGATTTTAGACCTGTTGCCTCCAGAACTATAACAGAATACATTTGTGTTGTTTTAAGCCATTAAGTTTGTGGCACTTTGTCTCAGCTAGCCACAGAAAACTAGTAAACTACTTTCTGCAATGTTTGGAAATTTCTGAAATAAAAAAGTCCAAAGAACATATTATAAAGCCTCAGTAATCAAAACAGTGTGGTTACTGGTACATGAATAGTTGGACAGATCAAAGGCACAGAATAGGAAGTCCAGAAATAAACCCGAATACATACAGTATTGTGCCCACTCAAATCAGGGGTGGGATGTAAAACTGACTTTCTAATAAATGACGAGCCAACCCATACAACAGATTAAACTGTACAAGTAAAACCACAAAAGCTTTTAAAAAAAAACAGGGTAGGATTAATTCCTTTATAAGCTTGGAGTGGGAAAGCCTTTCTAGCAGATTGAAAACCCAGAAGCCACAAATAAAAGATTGATAAATTCTACCACACTGAACAAACAAGCCAATCTCCATAAGCAAAGTCACCAGACAAATGACAGACTGGGAAAAAATACTTGCAACTTCCTAACAAAGGCCAAAGGCTGATCTTCGTAGACTCTGAAGGCTCCTTTGCAGCTGAGGGGGAAAGAAAGACCAATTTTACAAAAGAAGAAACAGAGGGCAGGGGGAGGCACTCCACAGAGAAAGAAATGCAAATAGATCTTAAAGAAAACAAAAACCAGTCATTGTGAAGCCATTTCCGACACGTGGGGTCCCCACATGTGTCAGAGGAAATAAATCAGGGCTGATTTATTTTAAATTTTATTGTGTTTCTTGTGAAAGTTTACAATGCAAATTAGTTTCTCATTCAAAAATTTATACACAAATTGTTTTGTGACGTTGGTTGCAATCCCTGCAATGCGTCAGCATGTGCCCCCTCACCCCGGGTTCTCAGTGTCCATTCGTCCAGGTTTTCAGTCCCTTCCTACCTTCTCATCATTGCTTTCGGGAAGGTGTTGCCCATTTGGTCTCATATACTTGTTTGAACTAAGAAGCATGTTCCTGGTGGATTTTTTGGAAGTAGAGCACTAGGTCTTTCTTCTGAGGCTTCTCTGGGTGGACTCGAACCTAACCTTTCAGTTAGCAGCTGAGCACATGAACCATTTGCACCACCCAGGGACTCCTAAGTGGCCCTGAAATGTAGGAAAGATGCCCATTCTGCTTCACAATAAAGAAACACATATTAAAACCACCCCCTTGTCATCAGAAAACAGGTTGACAACACTGCATTGTAGGGACGCCGTCACTCCCACACATAGTTGGAGAACAAGCAAAATGGAACAACCTCGGGAAAGGCAATTTGGCAAAATCTATCAAAATACCCCATCATCCATCTGCCAGTTTGCTGTATTGTGGTGGTCTGTCTGTTGCTGTGATACTGGAAGCTACGCCACCGATATTTCAAATACCGGCAGGGTCACCCATGGTGGACAGGTTTCAGCAGGGCTTCCAGACAATGACAGACTAGGAAGAAAGGTCTGGTGATCTCCTTCCAAAATTAGCCAATGAATACCTTGTTGTTCCAACAGAACATTGTCCAACTCTCTTACTTTGGACATGTCATCAGGAGGGATCGATTAATTGTTGGAGAAGGACATCATATTTGGTGAAGCAGAGGGCTGGTGAGGGCGAGGGAGACCCTTGGTAAGGTGGATTGGCACAATAGTCACAATGACAGATGCAAACATGCCAGCGATTGTAAGGATGACACAGCACAGGGCAGCGTTTCATTCTGCTGTACACGATTCCCGTGAGTTGGAGTCAACTCCATGGTAGCAACAGCATCAAAACGCCAAGTGCGTTCAACCCTTGACGTTGACTTTCTGCTTCTGGAAATTTGTCTTACAAATTAGCTGCACAGGTAGGTGGAGAGGCACACACCAGCGTGTTCAGGCAGCGTTATTTATAGCAGAAGAATGGAAACAAGGCAAACGCCATGGAGGACAGGCCAAGTAACCATGGTGTGGCCTCAGAATGAAACACCTCGCAGCCCAAAAAACAGATGAGCTGCTCTGAAAGGGAACCATCACTGGGTCCCGTGGGTGAGTGAAAGTCCCTGGGTGTCACAAATAATTTGCTCTCAACTACCAACCTATAGTTTGGTGATTGAAACCCACCCATTGGTGCTGTGGAAGAAAGCCCTGGTGACTTGCTTCTGTAAGGATCACACCCAAGAAAACCCTATGGGGCAGTTCTACTCTGTAAGACATGGGATGGTCATGAATTGGAATTGACTCAACAGCCATGGGTTTGCTGTTGGTTTGGGGTGGGTGAATGAAAGAGCAAAGTCCACAGCAGTGCATGTGGTATGCTGCTTTTTGTTTAAGAAAAAGGAGAGAGCAGCAATCTATATCCCCTTTTGCTTGTATGTGCATTGAAAAACCTTGGACGGGTCTTAAAAGCTTGGGACTGGACATCTAAGATAAAACTATTGGTCTCTACTCACCCAGAGCAAAAGAGAAAGAAGGAAACCAAAGACTTAAAGAAGCAAGAAACTACAGAACTAATAGTCTACACAAAGCCCTCACCTACCTTGAGACCAGAAGAACTAGATGGTGCCCAGCTCCCACTACCAATTGTCCTTGCCAGGGTCTCAATAAGTGGTCCTGGATAGAATAGGAGAAAAATGTAAAACAAAACTCAAATTCCTTGAAAAAAGGCCAGACTTACTGGACTGGTATAAACTGGATGAATCCACAAGATTATCGTCCTAGGATATGCTGTAAACTTGGAACTCAAACCACTCCCAGAGGTCACCTTTCAGCCAAAAAACACATTGGCCTATAAAAGAAATACTATCACGTGTGAGTACTGTGTTCCTCTAAATAATTATCTTAATGAAACCAAATGGTAAACATTTTCCCTAGGCCAAACATGAGAAGGTAAGGGGGGACAGGGAAGCTAGATTAAGGGAAACAGAACAACTAGAATGGAAATAATGAGAATGTTGCTGTATTGTGAAAAATGTAACCAATATTACTGAATAATATGTACAGAAATTGTTCAATGAGAACCTAATTTGTGGTGCAAACTTTCAACAAAAACACAATAAAATATTAAAAAAAAAAAAAAGCAATAGGCAATATGGGAACAAATAAATAAATGGAGAAAGCAAGCAAACCCCGGAAGGAAACACCAGGTCTTAACCACGGTTGTACCCTTAAGGGCAGAAACAGGGTAATGGATGGGGGTGGAAGGGAGACTTCTCAATGGAAGTCTTTTACATCGATTTTGATTTTTTAATGTATTGTCTATTCAAAAAGTCGGGTTTTTTAATTAAAAGAGAAAGATTTGACCCATTAAAACAAACAAAAAACACCCATTGCCATCGAGTTGGTCCCGACTCATAGCGACCCTAGAGGACAACTGTCCCCAAGGGTTTCCAAGGCTGTCATCTTTAGGGAAGCAGACTGTCACATCCTTCTTCCAAGGAGCTACTGGTGGGTTCAAACTACTAACATTTCAGTTAGCAACTGAGTGCATAAACACTGTCCCAAATTTCCTATTCCATCTCTGTTTTTGTTTCTGAGAAAGGATTAAAAAAAAAAAGAGTGAAAAAAATCAAATATGAAATATAATCTTGCTTTCTAAATGCACTCTAAATAATACAATGTGGCTGGTGGTGGGATATTTTTAACTGACTGGAAAACAAACTGTTGGTTCCTGTGACCCACCACCACCACCCCGCTATGAGCTGAGCCCAGCAGAAAGCACACTGTGTGTATAAAATATTATCTGTCCAGAACAAGGGAAAACTTCTCCCTGGACACAGTTTGGCTCTGGTGTGTGGCCAAAACGTTTCAGGAGTGAGAGGGCTGGGGCAGCTGGAGGGACGGGAGGATGGGTGGGGGTCAGATAGCGGAGAGCCTCGAATGCTGTGGTAAAACATTTGAATTGGATCCTTTACAGAATCACGGAGCTACTGAGGTTTCTCAGCAGGACAGAGTTACAGTCAGATTTATGTTTTGGAAAGCTCAAAATGGCAGCCACAGAGTGGGGCCTGGACAAGGAAGAGCAGGCAAGACTGGATGGGGTACATCAAAAATAGCTACAGATTCTTTGACACTTCCTTCACTGAGAGGTAGGATCTAGTTCTCCATCTCCTTGGATCTGGAGATGTGACTGCTTTGACCAGTACAATGTGACGGAAGTGACATTGTGCCAGTTCCAGGCCCAGCCTTTCAGGGGCCATCTTTTGCTTTCTGTCTTTGGAAATCAGCTGCCATGTTGGGAGGAAGCCCAAACAGCCATGTGGAGGAGAACCTGGCCACCATCTCCAGCTGAGCTCCAAGCCGACAACAGCATCATCTTTACTGCCACAGAAGTCAGCTTTCTGGAATGTGGATCCTCCATCGCTAGTGGAACCACCTTAGGTGATGCCATGTGGAACAGAATCCTCGCTGAACCCTGCCTCTGTTGCAATATCGTGACTGAATAAATGTTTGCTGTTGTTTTAAACCACTAAGTGTTGGGGAACTTTGCTGTTGTTGTTAGGTGCCGTCAGGTTGGTTCCGACTCATAGCGACCCTGTGTACAACAGAACAAAACACTGCCCGATCCTGCACCATCCTCACAATAGTTGCTGTATTTGAGTCCACCGTGTCAGTCCATCTCATTGAGGGTCTTCCTCTTTTTTGCTGACCCTCTACCTTACCAAACATGAGGTCCTTCTCCAGGGACCGGTCCCTCCTGATAATATGTCCAAAGTATGTGGGACGAAGTCTCACCATCCTCACTTCTAAGGAGCATTCTGGCTGTAGTTCTTCCAAGACAGATTTGTTCGTTCTTCTGGCAGTCCATGGTATATTCAATATTCTTCGCCAACACCATCATTCAAAGGCATCAATTCTTCAGTCTTCCTTATTCATTGTCCAGCTTTCACATGCATACGAGGGGATTGAAAATATCATGGTTTGGGTCAGGGGCACCTTAGTCCTCAAAGTGACATCTTTGCTTTTTAACATTTGAAGAGGAAGTTCTCAACAGGGGAACTTCGTTGCTTGTCAATAACTACCCAAAATAGGGGCCTGGGGAGGCTGGGAAGGAGAGTATGGCTGGCCTCCATGACTTGGCTGAGGCTGGAGTGGGGGCCAGGGCAATGGCTGGGAGACGCCTGGAGCAGGTCTGACGGCTGTCCTTGTGTGTGCTCCCGCAAAACACACAGCCACCTCCACCCCCAAGGTAAACAGTCTCCCCAGTGGGCAGCCCCACTCAGGGGCGGCTGGTGGCCAGGGGACTGTGCCCCGACAGCTTGCAGGACAGCTGTGCTCCGTGAAAAAAGATGGCCCTGGTGATGGTAATTGGAAGTGTCCTTCCTTTGGAAAGTCAGCCTGACTCTTCAAATGTAATAACAGGGTTTGAGAATTTAATTTTTGCCCCGGGGTCGTGATTTATTCCGTTGTCACTGCATCACAGGGGAAGAAGCTCTCACCACTGAGGACCCGTCAACCTGATTTTCTCTTAATTAGTGTGCATGTCCACTTCCCTACCAGATCTACGTCTGCTTAAAAACGAAAAACAGAGCACATAGGCTTTGTCATTTTTCCTCAGAACAGAGCTCAACCCCAAAACTGTTGGTGAGACAAGGGAGGTCGTGGTTTGGTCACTTTTAAGCAACTTGTCTCCGTGATGGAGTTTCTAGAGTGTTCCAGAGTGTTCCAGAGTGTTCCAGAGTGTTCGGGAGTGTTCTGGAGTGTTCTGGGAAGACAGCGGCTCTGGTACCTCCCAAGTCGTCCCCACTTGGGCTGCCCTCTAATACAGGACGCCCAGTTAAATCTGAATAAACACCAAATAACTTTTTAGTATATGTCTCAAATATCACGTGGGATATATTTATACTAAAAAATTACCCACTGCTTATTTGAAATTCAAATTTAACTGCATGTCCTATATATATATATTTTTGTGTGTGTGTGTGTGGTGAAATACATGTAACAAAACACTTGCCAATTCCGCCATTTTTACGTGTACAATTCAGTGACATTAGTACATTCACCGTATTGTGTAACCATCCCCACTATCCGTTACCCATTTTTTTTTAATCGCTCTTAATAACAGAAAGGCATTAACCCTTAAGCAATAACTCCTCTTTTCGCCCCCACCCCCTCCGGCCCCTGGTAAGCATTCATAACCTTTGGTCTCCATGCACTGGCCTGTTCTGGATATTTCATAAATGGCGTCATACAGTATTTGTCCTGTTACATCTGACTTATTTCACTCAGTATAAGGTTTTCAAGGTTCGTCCATGTCGTAGCAGGCATCAGGACTTGGCTTCTCTCTGTGGCTCAGTAATATTCCATTGTGTGGATGGACCTCATGGTGTTTATCCATGCATCTGTTGATGGGTGTTTGGGTGGTTTCCACCTTTGGCTATTGTGAATAGTGCCGCTAGGAACAGCACTGTCCAAGTCTCTGTTCCATCTTGTATTTCTTTTTTTTAATTTTTTTTTATTGTACTTTAGGTGAAGGTTTACGGAACAAATAGTTTCTCATTAAACAGTCAGTACACATATTGTTTTATGACATTGGTTAACAACCCCACGACATGTCAACACTCTCCCTTCTCGACCTTGGAGGACCTTTTTTTTTTTTTTTTTTGGTGAAAATATACATAGCCAAAGATATACCATTTCAAAAATTTCTACGTGTACAATTCAGTGACGTTGATTACATTCTTCCAGTTGTGCTGCTGTTCTCACTTTCGATGAAGGTTTACAGAACAAAATAGTTTCTCATTAAACTGTTAGTACACATATTGCCCTATGACAATGGTTAACAACCCCACTGCATGTCAACACTGTCCCTTCTCAACCTTGGGTTCCCTATCAACAGCTTTCCTGTCCCCTTCTGCCTTCTAGTCCTTGTCCCTGGACTGCTGTGCCTCATTAGTCCCTTTTTGTTTTATGGGGCTGTCCAATCCCTGGCTGAACAGTAAACCTCAGAAGTGACTTCACCACTGAGCCATCTTGTATTTCTATTTGCTACAGCGCACCTGAGTCAGTCAGGGTTCTGTTACGGATTGAATTGTGTCCCCTAAAAATGTGTGTCGACTTGGCTAGGCTATGATTGCCCATATTGTGTGGTTGTCATCTGATGTGACTTTCCTGTGTGTTGTAAATCCAACCTCTATGATATTAATGAGGCAGGATTAGAGGTAGTTATGTTAATGAGGCAGGACTCAATCTACAAGATTAGGCTGTGTCTTGAGTCAGTCTCATCTGAGATATAAAAGAGAACTGAGCAGAGAAGAAAGGGACCTCATACCACCAAGAAAGTAGTGTCAAGAGCAGAGGGCGTCCTCTGGACCTGGGGTCCCTGTGCTGAGAAGCTCCTAGACTAGGGGAATATTGATGACAAGAACCTTCCCCAGAACCAACAGAGGGAGAAAACCTTCCCCTGGAGCTGGCGCCCTGAATTTGGACTTCTAGCCTCCTAGACTGTGAGAGAATAAATTTCTATTTGTTAAAGATATCCACGTGTGGCACGTCTGTTATAGAAGCACTAGATGACAAAGAGAGGATCCATCTGAGGTGAAACAGAGCCAGCTACCAAAGCAGGCAGGACTCAGAGAAAGGCAGGACTGGTGTGGTAGGAATGACCCAGGCAGGGTCGGGACAGAAGATGCAAGAAGGACCCTACAGGAAATGCTAATTTGAACAGAGTCCAGTCCAGCTATACCATTCTTCTCAAAGGGAGAGGATGTCGCCATCCGGGAATGGGGATGACTTTCCCGTTTTAGCACTGAAAACCCCATGTCCCAGGGAACCCCTCAGCCCCAGGCAAACTGGTACAGTTGGCCACCCTCAGTGGGAAGTACATTCTAGACAGAAGTAACGGTAGGTGCAAAGCTACCAACCAAGATCAGCTTGTCTCCTAGAAACGACTTGAATCTGTCCACTCTTCCCCACCCTCTAGGGCCGAGACGGGGTGAGGAGAGTGAGGCATTCCCCTCGGGGCAAATGTAAGGGGAGCACAAAACTCAGTAACCAAGATAAAGGAAATTTTAACGCAACATTTAAAAGTCTAAATTAATGTAAAAATATCCATGATGAACAAAATATTGGCGCTTAGCAGAGGAAACCCTTGGTGGCAACAGCTGAGCCCACAGCACTCATGGGCGTATAAACGAAGCTTTGAAGCAAAGCAATAATGGGACTCCAATCGTCCCCCTTGTCAGATTGGCAAGAAAAATTTAGTTTGAGAACATCCAGCCAGGATTTTGGGCAAAGGGCACTTAGGCTCTGTAAAAACCGAAACCAAACCCATTGCTGTTGAGTAAATTCCAACTCACGGAAGCCCCAGCTGTGTCAGTGCAGAACTGCACCGTAGGGTTTTCTTGGGTGGCACAGTGGTTAAGCTGCTCGGCTGCTAACCAAAAGGTGGGCAAATGGAATCTTATGGAAGCAGATCATCAAGCCTTTCTTCTGGGGTGCCGCTGGGTTTGAACTGCCAACCTTTAAGTTAGCGGCCAAGTGCAAACTGTTTGCAGCACCCGGGTCCTAGACTCTCTAAAACAAAATACCAAACCCGTTGCTATTGAGTCAATTCCGACTCACAGCGACCCTAAAGGACAGGGCAGAACTGCCCCATAGGGTTTCCAAGGAGCGCCTGGTGAATTCGAACTGCCCACCTTTTGGTTAGCAGCCGTAGCTCTTAACCACTACACCACCAGGGTTTCCAGACTCTGCAAGGGGGCTGTAAATTGGCACTGCCTTTCCAGGGTGTACTCAGTAGACAAACAAAAGTTGGGAGTCCCTGGGTGGCACAAAGAGTTAAATGCTCTGCTGCTAACCGAGAGATTGGAGGTTCAAGTTCACTGACAGGAACCTTGGAAGAAAGTTCTGGCCACCTCTTTCTGAAAAATCAGCCATTGAAAACCGTATGGAGCACAGTTCTACTCTGACACACATGGGGTCGCCATGAGCCAGAGTTGACTGAACAGCAATCCGTTACTGGTCAACAGAAGTTGAGATGTGTGTCCCCTGCGCCCCCCAGCCCCACTTCTAAGGCTCCATCACCTGATTGTGGGGAGGCACCTGTGTGAGGATGTTAGTTACAACATTCCGGAACATTCCAGCTGTGTGAGTGTCTATGAGCCTGGGGAGACCATCAGGGCTATGTGCACCACACAGAGGCGTTCAGCCAGCTTGTAGAAAGAATGCAATGCTCCTCAACCAGGAAGATATCTGAGACGTATTGTTAAGTGAAAGAGGCAAGTTGCAGAAAAATAGCATAGCAAAATTCCACTTTGCTTTTTTTTAACTGCATATATAAAGACAGCAAAAACACAAGAAACACCTGGAAGAACGCATGCCTGTCTGCAGTTGCTGTTTCTGGAAGCGAAGATGGTGCATTTCTTACTTTAGAAACCTTTGTTTTAAAAAAGTAATATCACTGTGGGTGATTTGCACTTTGTGTTTTACACTTTTCTGAATTTTTTCCAAATAGAACATCTTTAACAATAAGCATTTACAGTAAAATAAGCAATATCCAGACTACAATTGAAGGCACAGTCAGCCCTCAAGAGAGAGCAGTCTGGCCGGGCCTTTTGCTTCCCAGCATCCCTTGAGGCAAACCTGCTGCAAAAGACCTCTTTAAAGTATTGAAAAGCAAAGATGTCACTTTAAGGACTAAGGTGCGCCTGACCAAGCCATGGTGTTTTCAGTCGCCTCATATGCATGTAAAAGCTGGTCAATGAATAAGGACGACCTAAGAAGAATTGATGCCTTTGAATTATGATGTTGGCAAAGAATAGTGAATATACCACAGACTGCCAGAAGAACAAACACATCTGTCTTGGGAGAAGTACAGCCGGAATGCTCCTTAGAAGCAAGAACGGCGAGATTTCATCTCCCATACTTTGGACATGTTATCAGGAGGGACCAGTCCCTGGAGAAGGACATCATGCTTCGTAAAGTAGAGGGTCAGCAAAAAAAAAAAAAGGAAGACCCTCAACGAGATGAATTGACACAGTGGCTGCAACAATGGGCTCAGGGATAACAACCATCTTGAGGACGGTGCAGGACTGGGCAGTGTTTCATTCTGCTGTAGATGGGGTCGTTATGAGTCGGAACTGACTCCACAGCAACTAACAGCAACAACAATCCCTTGAGGAACTGGGCAGTTACCCAGCTTTGAATCCAGATACTTCTAAGACAAGTTTTTTTAGTTTCTTTTTTCATTGTGGTAAATTCATGTGTATAACAAATCGCTTGCCTTTTCAATATTATTCACATGAACCATTCAGTGACATTGGTTACATTTCTCACGTTGTGCAGCCGTTAACATTATCTGGTTCCAAATTTTCCCATCACCCAGTGTCCCCTCAGCAGTGAGTCCCCCTTTTCTATCCCCCCTCCCACCCCTGCCAGATAATTCTAGATAATCTAGATAATACCATTCAGAATCCTGAACTGGTTTACTGTTTTTTTCCTTGTTTGGTTTTGTATAGCGACCCTGTGACGTTTACAGATGATGACATGGTGGCACAGAGAGGCTTTCAAAAAACTGAAAAACCAAACCTGTTGCTGTTGAGTCAATTCCGACTCGTAACGACCCTATAGAACAGAGTAGAACTGCCCCATAGGGTTTCCAAGGAGCGCCTGGTAGATTCAAACTGCTGACCTTTTGGTTAGCAGCTGTAGCTTGCCATAGCTCTTAACCACTGTGCCACCAGGGCTCCCAGAGAGGGTTTGTGACTGGTTTAAGGCCACACAGCTGGGGAATGCCTAGGTTACAGTTTGGACCCAGGCTGTCCGGTGCCGGAGCGCAGCTTCCTGGCCTCGGGTGGGCTATAAGACAAACAATACCCAAACCAGTTACCATGGAATCGATTCTGACTTATGGCGAACCCATGTGTGTCAGAATAGAAATACACTCTATAGGGTTTTCCATGGCTGTGACCTTTCAGAAGTGGATCACCAGGGCTTTCTTCCAAGGCACCTCTGGGTGAACTCAGCTTCCAATCTTTCCTTAGCAGCCAAGCACGTTAACCGTTCGCACTGCTCAGGCACTCCAGGTGATGGTAAGCTTCTCCTACCACTGCCATTCCCCAGCCCCCACCGGCCAGTGAAACACCCAGGGCGGGAACTGCTGGACAGAGCTGGGAGCTCGCCGGCGTTTCTTCCGCGAGCCATCGTCAATAACGGCGCTGAGAGGATTAGTTGAGTAATGGAGTCAGCCCTTCCGTATATCACCAGGTTTCCGGGGAAGTATATCAATAGTGATTCCCAGTGCCTTTTAATTGGAGTAATTTCAGTCCCGCGCATCACCACAGAGGAGCTGACCCAGCTGGTGGACCCTGTCACCAGCTGGCAGACAGAAAGCCGGAGCTCAGGGGGGCGGCTGGCATCAAAGTACCTCGGGCAGCAGGGCGGCATCCGGATCACTGGGACGCTCAGCACCGTGGGGGCACCTGAGGGACAGTGTGGGGAGGGCAAAGCTGACTCAAAAGAGAAACACGTGGGACTCCGTTTCTGTGAAGTTGAAAAGCAGGCGAAAAAAGTCCCCGCTGTTAGAAGTCAGATGGTGGTGGCAGCTGCGGGAGGTGGGCGGTGGCAGGTAGTGACCAGAAGGGGCATGAGGGGTACCTGGGAACTGGACGTGTCACACCTTGACCGGGCTGGTGACACAAGTGTGTGCGTGTGAAAATTCAGCCAGCTGAGTGCTTATTTGTGGGCACCTTTCTGTGTGTGGATTATGCTTCAACAAATGGGTTTTTAAAAGTGCTCATAGTTTTCGAAGTTCCTTAAATTATGGTGGGTCCACGAGAGGCAGGACGGAACACAAGCTGGCTGCTTTCTGCAGGGCTCGGTTCAGGAGGAATCGCCCCCTTACTGCTGCTGTCGCCCCTCGCCTCCCTGCCCGCCAGCCCCTGCCGGGGTCACCCACATCCCGTCTGCCAGACGGGCTCCCACATGGCCAGGCACTGCCAGGGCCTGCGGCTGAGTCACAGCTCTGCGTCCCGGCTGTCACCCCCACAGGGACTCTGCTCTGGGCCCAGCCATTAGCTGCCTCCCCAGAAAACACGTACTGGGTGAGTCACCCCAGGGCACACGTGCATTCCCAGACCCCCAGCAGGGAGCCTGCCTCTGACCAGTGGGGACAGTCCGGGTAGGTCATCCAGATGGGCTCACCGTGAAGGGCAGGGAGCAAGGAGGTGGGAGGGGTCGGGGTGGGGGCAGCAGGGAAGTGGCAGGGCCCAGAGATGCGACAGTCCAGAGGTAGGAGGTGTCAGGAGGTGAGGTGGGAGGAGCCAGAGCTAGGAGGGGAAGCACTAGGAGGGGCCAGAGATGGGAGGGGAAAGAAGGTGGGAGGGGCCAGAGAGCGGAAGGTCCAGTGGTGGGAGGGGCTGGAAGGTGGGAGGGGCTTGGAAATGGGAGCGGCTGGGAGGTGAAAGGGGCCCCCAGAGGGGAAGATTCATCGGTGGGAGGAGCCGGGAGGTGGGAGGGGCCAGAGGAGAAAGGGACTGGGGCAGGGAAGGGGTGACTTCCTTGGCACAGAGCCAAAGGCAATGGAGGGCAGTGGAAGTGTGGACGGGGGGTGGGGTATTGACGAAAGAAGATTCTGGTGGCGGGTTCAGGAGAAGAAGGACGTCACACAGTGAGGCAAGGACGGCTTAAGCCAGAGGCCAGGACGTGTGAGACGCTTGGAGCAGGACCATCAGGGACAGCAGCGCCCCCTGCTGGCGGAAGTGGAGCCTGCACAGAGGGGCATCCCAGATGGGGGAGTGGAGGGGTGTGGAGGTTTAATGCGTGTAAGGGAGAGCTCGGCCCTGGGAGAGGGCCCTAGTGACCCGCAAGACACTAGCAGAGGTGTCAGCTGATCAAAAGCTCCTTCAAAACGCAAAGCTCTCGGCGTTCGTCTAGCGACCCCAGGCTGGTCCACGCGCCCTCCCATTGAGATCCTCTTTTCAGAGAGGACTCTTGTCCCAAGGTTCATATCACCTGTCTCAGCCAGGTGAGTGGCTGCTGTGCGAGGTGGGATATTCCTGGGGCCATTTCTACCCTGGGACTGCCAGCGGCTACTTGCCCCTGCATGTCAGTGACCATAAACAGCTCCACTGGCCCACGCTGACTGCATCCCCAGCTCCCCCTTAGTGAGCCCAGAAATGCCTGTGGCCTCACCGACTCCACTTTACATGAGGGCAAACATGGCAGAGGAAAGGCAAGCAAAAGAGACACATCTTAGCTATTGTGGTTAGAGCTTGTGCAAAGTTCACAAAAATTTGCAACGGTGAAAATGCGTTCCTTTAGGGCCCTGCTGGAGGCAGAGCTTGCTAATTGCCCACACCAACATCCGTTTTCCCCTTCCTCCATAGCCCCAGAAACCCTGGTTTTAGCTGAGCACCTCACCATCCATAATAAAAGACCCCATTTTACAGCCTCCATTGTAGCTGTGTGTGTCGCTGGCCAACAAGAGGTACACAGAAGTGGCTGAGGGATCTTCCAACAGGCTGGTAAACTAGTTGCCTCAATTGAGTAGAGCCCTCTTTTGGCTTTTTCCCTTCCTCCTTTATACTGCCTGGAATGTGGACGTGAGGGCTGGAGCTGAGCAGCCATTTTGGATCGCAAGGTGATGGCTGCAGAAAGTAGATAATAAGACCTAAGGAGCCTGGATCCTGCCACATCACAGCACTCCTGGGCCACTTACCTCCAGGCTTATTTCACATCAGAGAGCAATAAACTGTTTCTCACATAAGTGAATGTTATTTGGGGGTTTTCTATTACATGCAGTTCAAATTACTCTTAACTGAGACAGTGTCTTGCACAAAACAGTCAACAAACGTTTGATGAATGAGTTAATGTAAAACAAACGAGTGTAGGGACACACCTCCGGCATAATGCCAGTAAGAAGCTCATGTCGACCAGATGGACTCATAAAAGGGAGAGGCTTGGAAAAGGTGACAGGTGACACTACCTACCAGCATCACGATGATCTCATTATTACTGAAAAAATGAGGAAACGGAGTGATGATCGAAACTGGCTTTGATTTAACCCTACCAGTGTTTGCATCCTTGGTCTTCCCCTTCCATGATTCTAATTGACCCCACTCCAACCCCACTCCAGTAACACAGTGACCATGACAAAATTCCCAGAGTTGTCCTCCTAAGAAAATAGCAGGTTGAATAGGATCTGGCCAGAGAGAAATCAGATCTCATTCTACGAACCGAGTTTGGCTTTTGTTTGTTTGCTTGCTCACTGAGGTGTGGACAGGTTTCTGAGCTACGTATCTGTCTCCATTTCCTAGGACTACCTTAAAGTGGGGGGCTTTAAAGAACAGAAATGTATTGCCTCACAGTTCTGGAGGCTAGAAGTCTGAATTCAGGGCTTGCCGGGGCTATGCTGTCTCTGTTGGCTCTAGGGGAAGATTTTCTGGTAGCCCTGGGCTTTCCTTGGCTTAGAGAAGCTCCTCACATATCTCCCCCTGTATGAGACTCTTGAGTCTGTTCTCCCCTTTCTAAGACACTGCTCAGAAGGGACTAGAACTAGGACTCACCCTACTCCAACATGACTTAACTGATAATATCTTCAAAGACTGGCCCTATTTCCCCAAACAAGGCCAGGTTCACAGGTACAGGGGTTAGGACCTCAACATATCTTTTTGGGGGACACAGTTCAATCCATATCGATATTAAATTATTCAATCTAACTTTGTTACACGGATTCATAGTACGTGTGAAGATTGGCTAGCGTTTGTTCATAGTGACAATTGGGTATTTTACTACGGGGTTAACATAGCAGAAATTGGAGTTCGGGGTGCAGGCTGAGGAGAAGGAAGGGGATGGAGAAGAGTGGGGTCTAGAGGTTTGGGGACACTTGGTAAGAGAATTCCATCTTCCCCCATTCATTCTTGCCCCCGCCAACCTGCTTTACTCAGCGGCTGGGTCATCCTCTAAAACACACATCCAAGCACCCCTTCCTCTCCTAAAGCCCTTCAGTGATGTCTAGGACTGGAGACCAGCCTCGTATGTAATCCTGCATTTTCTAGCTGTTGGTGTCTTGTGCCGTTGAGTCAGTTCTGACTCACGGCGACCCTATATGTTACAGAGTAGAACTGCTCCGCAGGGTTTTCTTGGCTGTAACCTTTACGGAAGCAGAGTGCCAGGCCTTTTCTTCCATGGTGTCTCTGGGTGGGTTTGAACCGCCAACCTTTTGGTTACCAGCCGGGTGCAAACCGTTCGTGCCACCCAGGAACGTTAAATTTTCTAGAAACTCTATTAAAAAGGGTAAAAAAAAAAAAGATGAAATTAATTTTTGATAGTACAGTTTATTTAACCCAATAGATCCAAACAATATATTCAACATATGGTCAACACAAAACGCATTAATGAGAGATTGTACTTCCCTTCTACGGCGCTAAGTCTCCGAAACCTGGGCTGTGTTTTTATACACACAGCACGTCTCAGTTTGGGCTGGTCATCTACGGTGCTCAAAGGCCTCAAGTGGCCAGCGGTGGCCGTAATGGACAGCATAGCCCTAGGCCCCTGGCGTTCTCAGGTGGTGTCATGAACCCATGGAGTCCCTTCTGTTTCTGGGTCTCTACCTGTGTGACCCCCCTCCTCTGCCTGGAACGTGCCCAACCCTGCTCTTCACCTGGCCAGCCTGATCACTTTGAAGATCAGGCCCCGGGGATTCGCGCACCTCCTTCTCACCGGTAACGAGGCCGATCACTTAGTAATCAGGTGTTGTGAGTTGGGGGTCTCAGTCTATGACACCAGGGACCTCCCTGCCGATTCCACTACTGCAGCCCCAGTGCCCCGGGAAACGGATCCTCTGACACAGTAAGGGGGCTCCCCATCCCCACAAGGAAGGCATGGACAAGCTCCAGCACAGGGGCCACAGCGAGGTTTTCTTCCAGCAACTTCTTTGGGCCCTTGCTTTTGTCAGGCTCGAGCTGGTTTTTCCTGGTGATGGTGAACGTGCCTCCAAGGCGAGACGGACCAGCTCACGGTGCCGGGGCAAAATGATGCTTTCTGCTCCATTCTCATTACTGTAATGGGTACCCATTTTGCCTGCCACACACTGGGCCGTCTTCAAGATGACAAGTTGACAGTGACTCCCATTGGGTCATTGCTGAGAGGGGGAGTCCATTATGCAGCTGGCTGCGGGTTCCGGCACAGCTTGTGCCGGAAAGCAGGTGCCTGTCATCTCAGATCTGCTGTCCCTGTTGTCTGAGCAGCTCCTGCTGAAGCCGGTCCTTCTCACCTGCACTTCCGGTCAGGGGCACCTGCCCCGTTCTAGGAGCTGTTCAGCGCTCTCCTGGCTCAGGCTAGGGGAGAAGCAGCGACCGTGGGTGTCCTCCAGGGCACTGTCCCAAAAGGGTGTCTCAAAAACACGATGGCTTTTCAGACCTGGTGAATCCAGAGGGAGCAGGCATATTTGTCTTGAGTCTTCCTTAAAAGAGTTCATAATACATGTGAAGATGTGCTTATATTTGCTTACACTTTTTCCAAGGGGTACTGTTTTTCATTTGTTTTTTTAGTTTTCTTGTTCCCCTATCAGCTATGGGGCCAAGGCCTCTTCCGGTGGGTGCCCAGCCCCCCTCCCCATCTACCCTGGCTGTGCCTGGGTTCGTAGACATGTTAGGAGTCTTCGCTTCCCAGGAGGGCTTGGGGGCCGTTATTATGACAAATGGGAGTCCCTGGGTGACACAAACAGTTAACACACTCAGCCACTAACTGAAACGTTGGCTGTTTGAGTCCACCCAGAGGTGCCTTGGAAGAAAGGCCTGGCAATCTACTTCTGAAAAATCAGCCACTGAAAACCCTGTAGAGCACAGTTCTACTCTGACACACATGGGGTTGCCATAAGTTGGAGTCAACCCTACGGTGACTGTTTTTTTAATTATGATGAACAATTTTGATGCCCCACCTAAGTCCCTCCTGGCAGGGTGAGAATGCTTCCAGTTTGTCGGTAGGGCCATCTCCTCCCCACTTTGAGACCCAGATGGCTCGTTGGCCAGGACGTCATGGACCCTGGCAGCCCATGGGCACATCTCCTGTAAGGTCTTTGTGGACACGTCAGACAGCCACAGACTCTGTGGAGAGGCATCGCCAGGTCCCCCACACCTGTTGGCTAAAATGTTTGCAAGAATGAGGACGACTTCAAGGCAAAAATTATCTTGCAGAAAGAGTGCTTGATCCAAATGAAAGCAGCTGATCACGTAGCCAAGCACACCTCGTTTCTCAGCCGGTGACTGAGATGGGTTTTGAGTCTATTTTTTAATTTGTCTCAAGGACTTAGGTTTTGAATTTCTCCTCCTTCAAACAAAGGAAGAGCCCCCCTACAAAGTAAATTGAGAAAATAAGTGTACTCAAGCTCCCGGAAGGTTGGCAAGTGGGACCCAGCGCAGAAGAGGGGAAGGCTGAAATCGGCCGAGATGCTCGGGATCCAGCACAAGGAGGGACTTGTCTCAGAAGGTGGAGCGTTCAGAGTGACAGCAGGTTCTGGTATTAAAATAACAGTTGTCAAAGGTGTTGGCGTTTCTTGGGTCACCTGGGAGCCCCATGGCCTGGGTCCTGCCCACTCCCTGACGCCAACCCCCCACACAAGGAACGAGGGGGCATCAATATCACTTCCATCCCCTCTTCCTCCCCTCTCGGCCATCCCTCTGCCTCCCCCTGGCCAGGGCTGCCTGGCGGTTGCCCCTCACCCCCTCTTCCTTCCTGGGCAGGAATGAACTTTGGGTTTCACAAATCAGTCTGAGTCCCGTCAGGGCCCCCTGTCCCTGCTCCCCTCCCACCCCAGGCTGCCGGAAAGCCAGA
Organism: Dugong dugon; assembly: GCA_030035585.1. Lineage (NCBI taxonomy): Eukaryota > Metazoa > Chordata > Mammalia > Sirenia > Dugongidae > Dugong > Dugong dugon. The sequence goes on from CM057467.1 coordinate 134,410,506, forward strand.
AATAGAAGTGACTGGAAGCAGCTTGATAACTGTGCCCTTGATTACACTGCCACCTGTCCCCCCATTGGGGCCAGGAGTCCGTCCTGAGACCCCTCACCAAGCCAAGCCTCCTATCAGCATGACTCCTTTCCCCTCTTAAACCCAAGAGGGCGCTCAGCACCCCTGGCTAGAACCCCTGGCCCTCCTTTCCAGCCGAACGGCCTGAGCAGAGTCCTCCCATGTCCAGACGTCTTCCTCCTCTTTGTGTGGGCAGACGGCTTCTCTCCTGGGGAGGCCCAAGCTGCCCCTGTTGTTGTTGTTCGGTGCCGTTGAGTCAGTTCCCACTCATAGCGACCCTGTGCACGACAGAAAAATACATCGCCCAGTCCTGTGCCGTCCTCACAATTGTTGTGATGCTTGAGCCCATTGTTGCAGCCTCATTGAGGGTCTTCCTCGTTTTTGCTGACCCTCTGCTTTACCAAGCGTGATGTCCTTCTCCAGAGACAGGTCCCTCCTGATAACATGTCCAAAGTATGGGAGACACAGTCTTGCCATCCTTGCTTCTAAGGGGCATTCTGGCTGTACTTCTTCCGAGACAGATAGTGGCTTTGGAGGACACATGTAGTGTGGTACGGTCATCATTATCCTTTGTCCTGCATCCTGTTCTATCAAGGCTCCCAGATCTATTAGTTATCCAGTCCAGGACTCAGCTGGGGGTGGCAATGGACAGGGCTGTAGCCTCCCTGGTAACTCTGGGCCCCAGGCTGGGAGGGGCTGCCTCTGTCTGCCACTGTTGAGGGGGACCAGTGGCCAGGGACATCCAGCCCCATAAGGGGAGGGGGTCAGGTCAAATTTATTATTATATATTTTTTATTGTGGTGAAAATAATACACACCAAAACAGTCGTCAATTCTCAATTTCTGCATATATGATTCAGTGACATTAATGCATTCTTCCAGTTGTGCAACATTCTCGTGCTCCTTTTCCAGATCAGTCCACCACCGTTAAGATGAGCTCCAGGCCCCCTCAGCAACCCCTCCCCGGCCCCCTGCCTCTGCTAACCACTAAGAACCTTTGGTTTCTGTGTATTTGCTTATTTCATGGAAATGGGGTTACACAGGGATCAGGCAAATTTAACCTGGTGGCTGCCTCCCCCTTGCAAAGGCCGGAGGTGGCAAGCCTGTGGCCCACTGGGCCTGGGTCCCTCACTCTGGTGCCCTTGGACCTGGCACAGGCGGCAGCTCAGGAGACAGTCCGGGTGTTGACCCGAGCGAGGCGTGTTCCTCTGATTTTTTTTTACCACCTGGAACAGGACAGCCTGTGGCCTTCTGAGAGCCTGTCCTGTGGGGTCCCACAGACCCCCAACGGGTCAACCAGTGCCTGAGCCTGCTCAAAACTTGCTTTGTATACAGGACCCCCAGCGAGCCTGGAGGGTCGGGTGGACAGGGACCTGGCCAGCCTGTGTCTGAGGGCCCTGCAGAAGGGCTGGCAGCTCCCACGTTCCTGAGATGGTGGACCCCCTCTCGGGCCTGACACCCAGCTCCCCCAGCTAACTTGCCCCCCTTTACAACATAGGACACAGGGCGCAGGGCACAGGGACTCGGGGCGCAGGGCGGCAGTGTTCAGTCTCTGGCACTGCGGCTCCGGAAGCCTGATCCCGCGCTCTGGCCGGAGGCTCGGCCGGGTTGGGCGGCGGGGAACCGGGGGGCGCCGACTGCAGGGCTTCTCCGCCAGCCCCCTCCTGCACCTGCGTCTCGGGGGCCTGCTCAGCCCTTTTCCCGGTGGAGAAAAGGATGGCGAACGGAACCCCATTTGCGGGGTGTTGGGGGGCCCTAACTCGAAGGCTACGACGCTGAGAGGGTACTGGGGGGGGGTCTCTGACGCAGGGCTTGGGGAGCTCTCCGCTGGGGGGGTGCTGGGTGGCTCTTCGTCGCCCCCTACCTTCTGGTAACGCAGGACCGCGGCGCGGCCCTCCGTCGGGCGCTGGCACCGGGTTGCCGCCACTCCCTCCCCCCCTCGGGGCTCGGCGGGGGGCGCGGGGGCGGGACTGGGGCTGGTGACGCGGCGGTCGCGGGCTCGCAGGACGCGCGGCATAAATAGCAGCGGCGACTCCGGCCGCCGACACGTCGAGGGAGCCCGGCCGCCGCGCATCCCGCCCCGCGTCCCCGAGATCGCGCCATGCGGTGAGCGCTCGCCGAGGCCACCCGCCCGACCCGCCGCCGGGACCTCCCACCCCGCCTGGACCTCCGGGCTGCCAGGACCCCTCGATCAGACCCGATCCCGCGCCCGGACCCGCCGCTCGGACCCGCCGTCACTCAAGGTACGGGGCCCCCGCCAAGCTCCTCGAGACCCACCGGCCTGCACCCCACGCCCCACCCGGATGTGACATTCTGCCCGACCCCCGGGCCTACATCCCCCGATCAGATCCGACCCCCTGCCCGGACCCGAAACCTCTCCGGGACCCGACCCCTGGCCGTCCCACCGGCTGCTCAAGGCCCCTGGGCCGGCGGGGCCCCCCGCGCCCACCGTGGCCGGGCCAAGCGGGCAAAGGCCCCTGTCAGATCCCCTCCCTCCCGAGGGCGTTCTCGGGACCCCGCGCCACCGCCTGCTCCCCGGGTGGCCCTGCCGCCTCTGCCTGCCCAGCAGCCCCGGCCCAGCCGCCGGGGCGCAGCCTCTTCTTTCTCGCCCCTCGCCCTCTCCCAGCCCCCCCGCGCCCGGCGCCCCGCTCCGCAGCCCGGGGCCGAGCGCCTGGTCCCGACGGGCCCATCCCCGCGCCGCGCGCTTCCCTCGCCCTGCGGCCCCGGGGAGCCCGAGCCCGGGCCCGGCCCGGCCCGCCCCAACGCGCCCTTCCCTTCCAGATGCTCCGAGGCTGCGCTCTCCTGCTCGCCGCCCTGCTTCTCGCCGCGGCCCTCCCCACCCCGGCGCTCGGATCACCGGTAAGTGTCCCTTAGCCGCCAACCGAGGAACCGCGTTAGAACCGGACTGGGAGGGAGGGCAGGAGTTAACACTGTGAGACAGAAAAAAGCATTAATTCCGTCCACCTGGTGCGGTGGGGGGGCGTGGAAAGGCTTGCGGTGGGGGTGTCCCTGCTGCAGCGGGGCCCCAAGGGAAAGGTTGAGGCCCTGCGAGCAGGCAGGGGCTGAGGGCGAGGATTCTGGACGAGAGGCTCCCCGGATTCTACAGCATCCTCTTCTGCTAGTGTAAACAGCTCCTTGCTATAAACCAGTAAAGCGCTGTGATTTGGGTTAGCTCCTTAGGTGCTAGAAGCAAATCCTACTTCTTCCAGCTCCTTAAAGGAGCAGTTACACCCTGGGGCAAGCCATGCTATCAACACGTGCTCCTAACATCGCTTAAACCAAAGGGATGCACTGCGGAGTTTGTGGCTCATGCTCTCAAGTGGGCTATTTAGGAAAGCAAGCGGTCCTATTTTCATGTCAAATATACTTGATCTGGGGCAAATCTGGAATTTCTTACAGCTTCCAAAGGTACATGCATTATCCTAATCTATATTATGCCTGGAAAGCCTGGCGCAATGTCATGTAATGGTCACGCTTGCCACGGCAGTTTGCGCCACGTGGTTTATTAGATGAGAGACAAGCTAAGGGTGTTTGCTGTTTGAAGCTCTGCGATCACTGGAACGCACAGTAACTTCACAGGGGTGTCTAGGTAGCTCATAGCCTCTGAAGCTGCCCTGGGGGCTTGTTTGAGTCACTGCAACATACACCAGGCACTAACCTGCTTTTCTCCCATTTAAGGTAAAGGAAAAGAGAGGCTGGACCCTGAACAGCGCCGGCTACCTTCTCGGTCCACGTAAGTGATGCCCAGGGCTCAGCCCCCAACACAGGACGTGCACTTCAAATGCAGTGGCTGGTTTTGCTAATCCCGCTCTTTATGAAATACGTGTAGCCAGTCATCATTTTGATACTTTATAGTCCAGCCTTAGTCAGATAAAGGGAAGCAGGGTGCAGGTGGCACGTTTCCAGGAGACTTTGAGGCCAAATGGGTCTGGATTTCTGGAACAGTGTTGATTGAAATACTGGCCACGTCCCTGGGGGGGGCGCTCTTTCGCATTCCCCGAAAGGGCCCAGACCTCTAGCACCCTTCGTTCTTTTTCCTCCTTCACCTACTCCCTCCTCCTGTGCAGCAGATGGGCTCATTCCTGTGGGGGCTCCTGACCCTGTCTACTCCCCAACCTGGGGCCCCTCACTCTCTCTTGCGCCCTTGACTCCTGTCCTTGACCTGCAGAGGCCCTTGCACCCTCGCTGCCGCCTCCTCTCCCAAACCTCTGAGAGTGCTCTGTGGACTCCTTCCACCCCACCCCTCCTGGCTGAAACCTCTCCTGGGGTCCCCCGTGACCTCTGTGTTGATTGATGGCACATGTGACCTGGGTACCTGTTCCTTCCGGAAGCCTCTGCTTCCTCGGCTCTCCTGGCCTGTGCCTCCGAGGGACCCCTACACCCCGGCCTTGCCGGGGCTCCCCTGTGAACTCGAAGGCAGGCGTTCCTTGGGCCCCTCTGTGCCTCCCTGAGCACCCTCACCCACTCCTTGGCTTCACAGAGCACCCACAGCTCTATTCACCTTAAGTCCTACGTCCACCCCTGTTTCTCTAAGCTCCACGTGGGAATTTCCAAGCGACCCGAGGGTAGCCCGAACAGACTTAGCCCAGAACTAAACTGAGCTGGTTCTCTTGCTCCGAACTGCACCGCCCACCCCCAGCCCCATTGTTTTCACAGGACCTGAGGGGTCTGGGTTCAGTACCTCCCTTCCCCCTGCTCTTTGAGGAGAGTCTGCGTCTTAGGGGTCTTATAGCTTTGGCACCAAGTATAGCAAAACCCCAAACCGAACCCGCTGCCATCAAGTCGATTCCAACTCATAGCGACCCTGTAGGACAGAGTAGAACGGCCCCATAGGGTTTCTGAGGAGCGGCTGGTGGATTCGAACTGCTGACCTTTGGGTTAGCAGCCGAGCTCTTAACCACTGCGCCACCAGGGCTCCACCAGGTGCAGAGCAGGATTTAAAACTGCATCAACAGACTAAAATGCCCGAGGGGGGAGGGGAAAGGAAAAGAAAAGAAGCAGGCGCATTAACTAGTTAGTGTCCATAACTTTGGTTGGTAGGTCAGTGACCTAAACCTGTGAGGTCTCGCTGGGTGTGACTGAGCCTCCCACAGGGGCTGTGGGCAGGTGGGCTTCCTCCAGTCCCCACGGTCCCTGGGGAGAGGCTGGAGGTGTCCAAGGCCCTGGGTAGAAGCGAATCAGCTGACCCGAGTCCTGATGTTTCCACAGAGACCTCAGGAAGTTCTAGCTGTGTCCAGTACGGGCTCCATCTGCAACTTTGATAGCAACAACCTTCGTCATTAGCGCTTTCTCTGCTTTGAAAGCTCGAGTTCGAGGACACCTTAATCCAGGTTTCAGGGCGTCCTGCGCCCTGGCTTGAGGCTGCAAAGTCACCACTTTCCTAGAGTGACATGTTGGCAGGACAGGCGGGGGAGGAAGCTCAGCGGATCCACCAGACACAACTTCTAGACGCCCCCCATAAATGACAAGGGGGTGGATTTGCGCCCATCGATCCTGACACCTCCCCCCGCCGCCCCGGTGGACTGGTCCTCGGCGCCTCATCTTGTACTTGATGTACCTGGACACAGTGTGGGGATTTTTTATTTCACTGACGCGGCTTCATGTTGCAGAAAACCCAGTGACGCTAGCACTGCTGGGGACGTTAGCGACCCCCCAGCTCCGTTACCGCATTGACCGGCAGGCACGGCCGAGTCCCAGGGTCTAAGGGGTTTGCTCACTGCCGCCTGATTCATAAGTCGGCATAGGAGGCGGCAGAAAGACGGGAAGATGGTGTGTAGAGACAGCCAGGACTGTGGGGGTGCCCGAGCCCCCAAGTGTCATCAGCTCTGGGGGCACTGTGGCTGCCCCTCTCCCCGCCCCCTTCCTGCGTGTCCTCCTTCTACACTAAAGTGCTGCCTTCGATTTTAACTGAAGTATGGGGGAGAGGTGTTGAGGGGGACCTTGCCTTCCCGCTTTAAATTCCCTTTCTCCTCCAATCTGACCTCCAAGGCTTTCAAAGTTGCAGCTCTGGGACAGCCAATGACCCTTTAAAATTGCCCCAGTTTCCTGCCTCTGCCACCACGAAGGAGGCCGACAGGGCTCCTTCCTATGCCCATCTTCGCCGACAGATGGGGAGTTTCATTTGCAATCACAAAAGTTAAATGCAAGCTTCATCCAATTGCAGACGTTTGTTTCTCTGGATCTCCTGGCGGCTCCTTGAGGAGGAGGCTGTCAGACACACAGACACAGAGTGACAGAACTAGATGTGCGGCACCCGCAGTGTCTACCGGGGGCCTTTGGTCTCAAGTCAGCAGCAGTGACAGGTCTCCCTGGGGGTCTTTTCACCCAGAGCGGAGGGGTCTCGCCTGCCCCCGAGAGGCAATCTGGAACAAAGGGCATGGGTCTTCTTGAACCCTCTGTGACAAGTTCGAGTACTCAGAAACGCCCTCTTTTGGGGTGTTACTGGCCCCAAAGAAAGGAGAAACTCTTCAACAAAAACATTCATCCATGTTACTTCAGAGCATTGAAAATATATCTATCAAGAAGGTCTTGAATCTTGACTTAGGAAACGAGCTCTTTCGCTATCAAGTTTATGCTTCTGTCCCGTTGATTTGTCAGAAGCTTTACACCTAGGCTAGCTGTTTGCCCATAGACTTTATAACTTTATCTTACGGCCTTGGCTCGTATTGGCAGCGTAGGAAACAGCGCCATAAAGAATGTTCTTGCAACGTCTACTCTGAAGACAGTGTATGATTACTTTCAATATTGAGTCTGGAAGGATCAGGTTATTTGTATTCCTGTTTAGATTTAGCGCCAAGCACTCTGTCTCTGGGAGGATCAATTAGTTGTCTTTTGTCTAGCCTTGGAGACAACACCACAGTCCACCCAGCCTGAGCAGTGAGCACCACGGGGCTGTTTTTGCCCTCGCCCCATCCCTTCTTCTCTTCTGGCTGCTGAGGACCCTGGTCCAGCCCCTTCTCCAGTCCAGGCCACTGGGCTCAGCCCCCTCACTGTTTCTTCCCTGGGCCCCGTGATCATTTTTTAAGGGAACTCTCTGCTCGTAGTCTCGATTCTCCTCTCTCACACCACCCAACGCACATTCACACATGCACACACATGCTCTCCGGAACAACACATGTGTGCAAGGCACATGTACGTGTGCACACACGCATATGCGCACACTCATCTTCTCCTGGCCCCAGCCCAACTCCTACACAACTGCCAGAGGGGTCTTTGAAAATTAAAAATCTGCTGACATCAGAACCTCAGATTCGTCAGTGGCCCCTTGTTTTCTAGCACATAAGGACCCCAGCCCTGTTGTCTGCTGGGAGAGACTTGCTCGTGCATGACCCTGAGCCCCTCCTGGCCTGGCTCTCATGCCGGCCCTCCCTCTCTCCTGGAGCTGTGTGTTTCCCTGTCCCCCCTTCCCAGCTGGGTGCACTTCTTCTTTCTAGACCACAGCTGTGTGGGAACTGTCACGTTTCCCTCGGCCCTGGCCTAGGCAGTCAGCTCTCACCTTCTCTGTCTTTGTGGGATCCAGACATTCTCCAGGGCCGTGGGCATTTGCTCTGTAAACTGCCAGCCATCCCTTTTGGAAGTGAGAGGCAGGGGCGGATTACCCAATAAGCAAGGTAAGCATGGGCTTACTTGTGCTTACTCACTAATATGTAGTGCACAGTTTCACAGGTGGTGGAAGCGGGTGAAATTGTGCACTACAGATTAGTAAGTAGCACAAATGAGCTGGTGCTTCCCTCTTACTGGGTAAGCCAACCCTGGTGAGAGGCATAAATGATGTAACATTGCAGTAACGAGTCTCTCTCGGATTTGTGAACAGATGCCGTGGACAACCACAGGTCCCTCCATGACAAGCATGGCCTGGCGGGCAAGCGTGAGCTGCAGCTGGACGATGAGGTCAAGCCAGGTGAGGGGCTGCACCCAGGGGCTTCCAGGGGCTTCTCTCTCCATTCCCCTCTGGTGCAGGGGGCAGTGGAGGTCCAGCCTGAGCTGACCCTGCATGGATGTGACCAAGAAGTGGCAGTTTCCCCCATTGCCCTCGCCCAGCAGGCCTTTGGTCATGGGCAGCCGTCCACCAAGATGGCAAGGGGGTCCCTTCCAGGCCTGTAGGCTGGCCCACTGGGTGGTGCCTGAGAAGAGGTGGGCCTTCCTTTGCCATGTCCCTCCTGCCACACCCAGCAGGGCCCCTGGGAGAGTCACAGCTCCCTTCTCGGGGGCCAGTTCTTCAGCCTCGAAGTCCCCAGCGTCCACTGTGTAATGGGTGACATCATAGGCACAGATGTACCTGTTACAGGAAGTTGAAGGTGTGGGCCTCTTCTCTTTACCAGGAAGCTATGACAGGCTGCTCCCTGAGAACAGTGTGGCGCGCACCATTGTCGAATTTCTGACTTTCTTGCAGCTCAAAGGTACGTGAGAGCGTCCTAATTTACACTTCATCGCGTGGCACACTGGGCATGAAAGTTTCCATCAAGAAAGGATGCCGTAGAATTCTGCTGGGAACTCACCAAGTTGTCCACCTGAGCCCCTAACGCTCCGCACTGCTGGTTAGGATGGCAAGGCACGGGCACCCTGGACTAGCTGCAGAGGGGCTGGCGTTTCTGCAGGCAGGGATGCTGTCTCTGCAAAAAGCCGTCAGACCATCATTAGCAGGAAGAGAAGACGGGTCTGTCAGGCACAATTCACGCTAACCCGCTGCCGTCGAGTCAGTTCCGACTTATAGCGACCCCATAGGACAGGGTAGAACAGCCCTGTAGGGTTTCCTAGGCGGTAATCTTTATGGATGCAGACTGCCACATTTTTCTCCTGTGGAGCCACTGGTGAGTTTGAACCACTGACCTTCAGGTTAGTAGCTAAGTGCTTAACCATCGTGCCACCAGAGCTCCTGTTTTGGTCAATGTTGTTGTAGGTGTGTGCCACTGAGTCAATTCCAACTCACTGGGCCCCATGTGACGGAGTAGAACTGCTCCATACGGTTTTCTAGGCTGTAATCTTTACAGGAACAAGGTCACCAGGTCTTTTCTCCTGATGAGCCGTTGGGTGGGTTCGAACTGCTGACCTTTTGATTAGCAGCCGAGCGCTTACCCACTGCACCACCAGGGCTTCCTTGATAAATTCATGGGCGCCCTTATTTCAGATTGGGGTGTTTCTCTATGCACTTCCTCCTGCCGCGGGCTGCCTTGAATTCTAACTGGGAAGACTCTGGAAAGATTCCAGCACCACCTCCTGTGGAGATGCAGATGATAAGGACCCCTTGGGGCCCATTTTTTACTGCGGCCCTCCCTTCCATGAATCGTGCTTGTCACTTGTTGGGCCATCCGGTCTGGTGTGGGAGATGCTCATTAGTCAAATCATCACACAGGTCAATATTGCAGCTGTGGAAGGAAGGGGCCGGGAAGACGGCACACAGCCCTCTGAGAGTTGGCCATCGGGGAGTGCCCCGGGACCGCCTGGGGAGGGCAGCTTTTTCTCTCCTGTGGAGGCATTTTGTTGTCAAAATTTGCACGTCATGATTTTGCCATCGAGTTTGAAAAATCCAAGGCCAGTTGTTGGGTTTTTTGTGACCTGGTTGTTTTTGTTGGCAGGGTTCAGCCCCACTGCCCTGCTCAGAGGACTTCAGGGGATGGGTCCGGAGAGAAGTGGGCAGAGAGGTTTAGGGCCTGATCCTTATTCCTTAGAGCCGTGGGCGGGGAGACTGTGGGAGATGGATTTGGAAACAATGGTGTCTGTTAGAAATCCCAAACAGAAGAGCAAAGCCTCTCTGCTTGAGTCCAGTGGGGCTTTTGAAGAAATTCCCGCCAGAGAAAAGCTAGCGGATAGTGACTCTTCCAGAAAGGGGCAGATCAACTCTGCTGGTGGTTATTTTATTTAGGGAAGGGGTTGGGTAGGGGGTGATTGGAGCCCTGGTGGCGCAGTGGTTAGGAGCTCGGCTGCTAACCAAAAGGTCAGCAGTTCGAATCCACCAGCTGCTCCTTGGAGACCCTATGGGGCAGTTCTACTCTGTCCTGTAGGGTCGCTATGAGTCGGAATCAAACCAACGGCAATGGGTTTTAGAGGGTGGTTAAAGAGCCCTGGTGGCGCGATGGTTAAGTGCTCGGCTGCTAAGCGAAAGGTCAGTGGTTTGAGCCCACTCAGTGGCTCTGAAGGAGAAAGACCTGGAGATCTGCTCCTGTAAAGATTACAGCCTTGGAAATCCTATGGGGCAGTTCTACTCTGTGTATAGGGTTGCTCTGAGGAGGAACTGACTCGACAGCACCTAACAACAGCTACAACAACAGCGGTTGGTTTGGTTTGGTTTGAATTTTGTTAACACGGAAATGTCTTCATTAACCCAAAACCAAATCCTCTGCTGTTGAGTTGATTCTGACTCATTGCGACCTTATAGGACAGAGTAGAGCTTCCCCACTGGGTCTCCAAGGAGTGGCTTGTGGATTCTAACTGCCGACCTTTTGGTTCGCAGCCGAGCGCTTAACCACTGCGCCCCCAGGGCTCCTTATGTCTTCATTGGGAGCTATCAATTTTTATCACTAAAACAGGAATTCTACTTCTTTAGAGCATAAATGTAGAAAGAAGTCTGACAGTTGAAAGTGAAGTCGTTAGGAGGGGAGAAATACCAAGTTTTGTACATAAATTTGGATTTCATCCCAGAGGAATCTCTATGGAAATGACCACACACGACATGTGACGTGGGTCCCTGTGATATGTGACATGCAGGATGGCAGGTCATTCTCTTTTGTGTGGTTTTTCCTTCTGCAGAGGCCGGGGCCCTCGAGGGCCTGCCCTCGGCCCTCTCATTGGAAGACACGGAGCAGACCTGAGACGCAGCTTGGCCTGGGCATGTGGCTGTGATGACCGGAAGCTGGCCTTTGCCACGGGCCAGCACAGGCCAGTTTACAAGGAGCACACACTCCTGCCCTTTCTGCTTTGATGCTGCGTTGTTACAATGTCAGGTTTTGTCTCTGATAATTAGTTTGAGCTGCAAAATAAAAAAGAGCAACTGCTTGCAATGGTCTGGTTCTTCCTCTCTTACACTTCTGTCTTGTGACGGCTGCCACCAATGTGTTTGAAAAGATAAAGCTTAATTATAATCGTTTTAAAGCCGAGTTCTGCCATCTGGATTGTTTCAGAAACGGCCCCTTGTCGCTGCCTGTCCAGGGAAGATAAAGTTGTCTTATTAGTAAGCGTGCTCAGACAGAATTAGGGTGCTCTTCGGGCTGGGCTTTCGTTTGCTGTCTGTGCTATTTTCATTTGTTATTATGGACAGTCGATTAAATACTCGAGGCAGTGTTTACCTGCAGAGGTAAGCAGAATAAACAGTTCGGCTGTTTTATGGGTCAGGAGACACTTGCAATGTGCTGCTGTGTGAGAGATAGCACGTGGGGCTGGAGCTGCTGAAATGACGGGGGGAGGGTCTTTAGAGCAGAAATAAAAAGATCCTACAAGAAAAGGCTTGCATGCATGCACGCAAAAAGAAAACAGGTGGCTATGCAAAGCCATCTCTCTGTCAAGTTCAATGGTGACACGCGGCTGTGTAATTTTTTACCAAAGCAAATTCTTCGAGGGACCCATATACCCACCACCACCACACCAGTTGCCATGGAGCAGAGTCAACCCCGCCTCATGGAGACCCGATGCGTGTCAGGGTAGAACTGTGCTCCATCAGGTTTTCAGTAGCTAGTTTTTCAGAAGTAGATTGCCAGGCCTTTCTTCCGAGGTACTCTGGGTGGACTTGAACCTCCAGGTTTCCGTTTGCTGCCCCACATGTGAACCGTATATATCTTCCCCTACTGTCTCCCTTCCACAGCAGGGGTGCTCCGCCCTGGCTTCGGATCAGCCTTTTGGTGGGGAGGGTTCGCAAAAGCCCAGCGCCCTGGCCCCGCAGTTTCCTGAAGCTCCCAGATTAGTGGGCGGGCAGCCAAGCTTGCGAGTCGCCACCTAAGACCTGCCTCAAGACTTGTTGGTTCAAAGCAAACCACAGGACATGCATCTGTTGCTTCCGTCCCTCACCTGTGGGCACCTCCGTCCCCCTCCCCTGTGAGATCCTTTGTGGGACCAGACTCCTTCTCTGCTTGCTGCCTCCTTCCGCTTTAACGTGGGTCCTGCGGCCCCCTTGGGGTCCCCTCCCCTCCACGCTCCTCTTGGGGCCTCCGTTCTCCCAGCCCCAGGCCCGTGTAGTCAGTCCCCCAGCTTGGGGCTGCATCCTCCCGACGGGCCTGAGCACCTGCCTGGTCCTCCGCTCCCTCTCCTGGCCATCCTTCTGTATCCTCTGTGATGTTTCTGTAACTCTGGGCTCTCGGACTTGGGCAGCACCACAGTCCCGGGAGGCCGGACCCCACAGCACCAGGATGGGGCTGAGATCTGCACTTCTGACAAGTTCCCTGTGCTGCTGCTGCTGCGGGTCATCCACCCAGCCATCCCCATAGCCCACCCTCCTGCCCTGTCCCCTCCTAGCCTCAACCCTTCCATCCTGCGGCCGTGGACACCTCCGCCCCAGCTAGCCTGCCTCGCCAGCCCCTCCGCTCAGCTCTCTGGCAGCGCCAGCAGCTGCAGCTCCTGCACGACTTCTGTCACCTGAGGCCTTTGCACACGTCTCTCCCCGTGCCTGGTAAACTCCTACACATCCACCGGAGTCCACTCTGGGGTCACCTTCTCAAGGAGCTCCTTGCTCACCCTTGCCCAGCGCATGTGGGTGCCACCTCAGTCAGATGCTTATGCTTCCTTCTCCGTTTGCTGATGGGGCCCCTCGCTGCACTGGGGCTCCTCAGGGACACGCGGTGCTTTGTGTGTGGATGTCCAGCACAGTGTCCCAGCACGGAGGAGGGACCGCCAGGGCAGCCCAGCCTCGGGACACCCCAGGAGGCCGTGCACAGCTGTCCCCTGGCTTTCCCCTCCCCATCGTCTCCCTGTTTAGCAGCTGAAGTAAAAGTTGTTAACGCTGTCTGCTGCACTTCCAAACATATGTAGGGGAAATACTGAAGACAAAGCTCAAGACCCATTGATTAAAAAAAACCCTCTCCGAAAAATAAGAATAGGGGAGACCTTTCTCAACTTAATAGACAACATCTACAAAAAAAACCTACAGCTAGGATGACGTCATGCTTGGTAAGGTAGAGGGTCAGCGAAAGAGAGGAAGAGCCCTGACGAGATGGATTGACAACAGTGGCTGCAGCAATGGGCTCAAACGTGACGACCGTGAGGACGGCGCAGGACTGGGCGGTGTCATTCTGTTGTACACAGGGTCACTAGGAGTCGGAACCGACTCGACGGCACCTCACACCAACAATGGCATGATGTCTGAGGGTGAAACACTGAATGCTTTCCTGCTAAGATCGGGGACAGGGCAGGGATGTCTGCTTTTGCCACTCTCGTCCAAAACAGTGCTGGAAGTTCTAGCCAGTGCAATAAGGAAAGGAGATAAAAGTCATACAGACCAGAAAGGAAGAAATAAAACCGTCCCTATTTTTAGATGGCATAATCCCCAGAAATCTACCAAAAAACTCCTAGAACTAATAAGTGAGTTTAGCAAGGTCGTAGGATACGAAGGAAACATACAAGCGTTGCTTGTATTTCCATATACTAGCAATAAACACAGGGACACTACAGTAAAAAATACAATACCATTTACAATCATTCAAAAAAAAAATTACTTAACTATAAATATAGAAAAACATGTACAGAATTTGTATGCCAAAAACTGAACAATGTTGATTAAAGAAACCAGAGAAGATCTAAATAAATGAAGAGGCAAAATGTCTGTCAGCTTGGCTAGGCCATGATTCCCAGATTGTGTGGTTGTCCACCATTTTGTGATCTGATTTGGTTATCCTATGTGTAGTAAATCCTAACCTCTATGATGTTAATGAGGCAGGATTAGAGGCAGTTATGTTAATGAGGCAGGACTCAATCTACAGGATTACGTTGTGTTTTGAGTTAATCTATTCTGAGATATAAAAGAGAGAAGCAAGCAGAGAGGAAAGGAACCTCATGCCACCAAGAAAGAAGAGCCAGGAGTAGAGCTTGTCCTTTGGACCTGGGGTCCATGCACTGAGAAGCTCCTAGACCAGGGGAAGATTGATGACAATGACCTTTCCCCTGAGAAGACAGACAGAAAAAGCCTTCTTCTGGAGCTGGCGCCCTGAATTTGGACTTCTAGCCTCCTAGACTGTGAGAGAATGAATTTCTGTTTGTTAAAGCCATCCACTTGTGGGACTTCTGTTAGAGCAGCAGATCACTAAGACACCGTGTTCATGAGCTAGAAGACTCAACATAGTTGTTGTTGTTGTTGTTGTTAGTTGCTATCAAGTAGATTTTGACTCATGGCGACCCGTGTACGCAGAGTAGAACTGTTCTATAGGGTTTTCAAGGCCATGACTCTTTTCTTCTGAGGCACCTCTGGGTGGGTTCAAACCACCAGCCTTGAGGCTAGTGTTTGAGTGCTTAACCATTTGCACCACCCATGGACTCCCTCAACAAACCGAAGATGTGGATTCTCTCCAAACTGACGTGCAAGTTTAATGTAATCCCTATCAAATCCCAGCAATAGATTTTGAAGACATAGACAAGATTATTCTAAAATTTATATAGAAAGGCAAAAGAAATAGAATAGCTAAAACAATTTTGAAAAATCAATGAAGTGGGAGGAATCAGTCTACTAGATTTCAAAACTTATTAGTTTCAGTAATCGAGACTGTGTGGTATTGGCACAGATCAATAGCACAGACTAGAGAACCCATAAGTCCAAACCAAACCTGTTGCTGTCACATTGTCTCTGATTCATAGAGACCCTACGACAGAATAGAACTGACCCATAGGGTTTCCAAGGCTGTAATCTTTACGGAAGCCAACTGTCACATCTTTCTCCCATGGAGGGGCTGGTGGGTTCAAACCATTGACCTTTGTGTGAGCAGCTTAACCACTGGGCCACTAGGGCTCCTTAACCCATAAGTAGACCCACATAAATATGCCAAAATGAAGTTTGACAGAGGTTCAAAAGCAGTTCAACGAAAGAAGGATAGTCTTTTCAGCAAATGGTGCTGGAGCAATTGGACGTCAATAGGCAAAAAAGTGGCCTCATTTTATACAAAAGTTAACTCCAGATGGATCATAGACTGTCTGGGTTCTCTAGTGCTGCTATAACAGAAATACTGCAAGCGGATGGCTTTAACAAAGAGAAATGTATTCTCTCACAGTTTAGGAGTCTAGAAGTCCAAATTCAGGGTGCCAGCTCCAGGGGAAGGCTTTCTGTTTCTGTTGGCTCTGTGGGAAGGTCCTTGTCATCAATCTTCCACTGGTCTAGGAGCTTCTTACCACAGGGACCCTGGGGCCAAAGGACGTGCTCCACTCCAGGTTCTTCTTTCTTGGTGATAGGAGGTCCCCTGGTCTCTCTGCTCAATTCTTTCTTTTATATCTCAAAAGAGATTGACTCAAGATACAACCTAATCCTGTAGATTGAGTCCTGCCTCATTAACATAACTGCCTCTAATCCTGCCTCATTAACATCATGGAGGTAGGATTTACAACACACAGAAAAATCAGATCACAAAATGGTGGACAATCACACAGTACTGGGACTCATGTCCTAGCCAAGCTGACACACATTTTGGGGGGACACAATTCAATCCATAACATAGACTTACTTGTAAAAGTTCAAACGATGGAATTTTTAGAAAAAACACTGGAGAAAATTGTTGGTATCCAGGGCTGGGCAAGGAGTTCTCGGACTTGACATCAAAAGCATGATCCATTAAAGGGAAAATTGACAATTAGATTTCATCAAAATGAAAAACATTTGCTCTGAGAAACGCCCTGTTAAGGGGATAAAAAGACAAGCTTTGTCTGGGAAAAAAAATATTCACAGACCACATATCTGATAAAGGACTTGAATATATAGAGAACTCAAAGTTCACACTAAAAAAAAAACCCAGTTAGAAAATGGGTAAAAGACATGAACAGGCATTTCACTGAAGAGGATATACAAACGGCAAATAAGCACGTGGAAAGATGTTCAACATCATTGGCCATTAGGGGAATGCAAATGCCACAACGAGATGACACTACATACCTACTTGAATGGCTGAAATAACAAAGGGAGACCACATCAAACGCTGGCGAGGAGACCGAGGAGCTGGATGGCTCACTCGTGCTGGCGGGAAGGTACAATGCACAGCCACTGGGGAAACAGTTCAGCAACTTCCTTAAAAACGAAACATTCACCTACCCTTCAACTAACCCAGTAATTACATTCTGGGCATTTATTCCAAAGAAATGAAAATTTATGTTCGTACAGAAACCTGTACACAAATGTTGATAGCAGCTTTATTCATAATAACGAGAAACTAGAAATACCCCAGATGTCCTTCATTGGGATTGGAGATAAACTGTGGTACATCGGCACCATGGATGGTTGTTTTTGGGCGCTGTAGAGTCCATTTCCACTTATAGCAACCCCACGTGACAGTAGAACTGCCTGCCCCATAGGGTTTCCTAGGGTATATTCTTCGTGCAAGCAGATCGCCAGATCTTTTCTCCCATGGAGCAGCTGGTGAGTTCAAACCGCTGATCTTTTGGTTAGCAGCAGAGCACTTAACCACTGTGCCACCAGGGCTCCTTCCGGGGCACCTTACTGCTCAGTAATAGGGAGGAATGAACCCTTGATGCCCCCAGCAACTTCAGTGAACCTTTGGGGAATCACGCTGAGTGAAAAAAATCCAATCCCAGAAGGTTAGATACTATATGGTTCCATTTATATAACATTCTTGAAATGACAAAATCATGGAAGTGGAGAACGGATTAGTGGTTGCCAGGAGTTAGATGGGGGCCGGTGAGTGGGGAGTGGGTGTGGCGACAGGAGGGACCTTGGGGTGGTGGAATGCTCTGTGTCTTGACTGTGTCCGCGTCAACGTCCTGGCTGTGACATTGTGCACAGCTTTGCAAGATGCCACCACTCGGAGAAACTGGGGGAAGGGGTCACCAGATCTCTCTGTGTTATTTCTCACAAGGGCATGTGAATCTACACTTACCTCAGAACACAAAGCTTAACTGAAAAAAAAAAAAATCAAAATTAAACATATTTTAGGGAATTGCCAGAAAAAAAAAAAGATTGCCGTTGTAGTCTCTGACTTCATGATACTGCAACAGTATTTTAATTATCTGCCAATTTCCAAAAAGGATAGGAAATGGTTTTATAGCAAAAGATGCATATGGTAACCCCCAAACCCATTGCCATCAAGTCGATTCCGACTCGTAATGACCCTAAAGGACAGAGCAGAATTGCCCCATAGGGTTTTCTAGGCTGTCATCTCTATGGAGGCAGATTGCCTTGTCCTTCTCCCGAGGATCTGCTGGGTCAGTTCGAACCTCCGACCTCTTGGTTAGCCACCAGGCACTTAACCACTGCGCTACCAGGGCTCCTTCTGCATACAATAACCAAAGAAGCCAAACCTGTTGCCATCGAGTCGTTTCCAACTCAGAGCAACCCTATAGGGAAGAGTAGAACTGCCCCACAGGGTTTCCAAGGAGCAGCTGGTGGATTTGAACTACTGACCTTTTGGATAGCAGCCTAGCTCTTAACTACTGTGCCACCAGGGCTCCAACAGGACAAATACAATCCAAATTAAAAAAAAAAAAAAAATTAAAGAGATATGGAGAAAAGAGGGGGACTGTTATTCCCAAACCTGGGCTAATGTAGTTTCTGGTATGGAACAGAACGTTTGGTTCCGAGTGTCCTGACAGTCAAGGCAAAAACAAAACAAAACAAAAACCCAAGCCTTGGGTGTTTGTCAGCTTTGTTGCTGCAAAGGGAAGTATACCATTTTTAGGGGATCCAAACTTTTCGCTGATAAGCAATTCTTATTACATAAAGAACGTTGACATGATCCCTGTCTTCAATTATAATTTTATAGAAGCTACAAACCACATGACATTTTCTATCATCAACCATGTTTAAAAAACGTGGAAAATTATTCACTGTCCTTTGGTGATGGCATTTCTATGGGGACGAGGTCTCTGAGGGTCAGGTGTGTAGCTGGTGATTTCAAAAATTCTGACAAGCTAATTTCAGTGAAATTAAGGAGCCTACACTGGAGTCTGCTTCCTTTCTTCATCTTAATCAAACTCTACATTTTATAATAATCATAATTATGAATAGCATTTTATACTACAGAAATGTTCTAATTTAAAAAATGAGATGTGCCATTTTTTTTGAGATTCCCTCTATTTACTACTTTTGTGGTATTTAATGGAAATGGAATTAGACATAGAAAAATGAGAACTGGATGTGTTGGAACTTTGTGATCAGATGGGTTGGGAGGTTGTATGTGTTCTGCAGATAAAGCAGTTCAGAAGTTGCAAGTAGGGTTTTCTGAGCTGTTACTTAGTGTGGCTCTGGGCCAGCCGAGCATAGTCCTTGACTCCTCCTCGGTGCCCTGCAGGAATGGGGCCCCAGAGGGCCCTAGCTCTATTAGTTGTACCAATGGTATGAGAAGCAAGTTTTTACTCAACGTTGGGAGGCCCTGGGTGGCTCAAACAGTTAAGCTGTTGACTGCTAACTGAAAGGTTGGTGGTTCAAACCACCCAGAGGTGTCTCCAAAGAATGGCCTGGTGATCTGCTTCCGACAGATCACAGCCTTCAAAACCCTATGGAGCACAGTTCACTCTGACACACAGGGGGTCACCATGAGCCAGAAGTGACTCCACAGCAACTGGTTTACCCAGCGTCGCCCTTCATTGCTGGTGATTATTTCACTGGCACAGTGTAAAGAGAGGGCAAGAAGGGAGAGTTCTGGGCGCCGTACAACTAGAATCGTGAGACATGACAAACAGCAGCTAGCTAACTCGACCGTCCAACTGACCTCCAAGTTACGACCCACGTTTTAATAATAAAATACTGTACTTGCAATTAAAGTCAGTATTGTAGTTTTCTGCTTAATCAAAATACCTGCAGTTCTAATTTTTTCTCTCCTAAGAAATAAAATCATGGGGGTCAAATAACACCATCACTCTAGGCATGAAAGCAAACCCCGCTCAGACCGAAAGTGCTCAGTCTTCACTCCCTAGGCAGAGTTCTAAACCCCAACACCCGGCGCCCCAGTCCCGGCGCTGATGGGGGATGGGACCCTGCAGCCAGAGCAGCCGGTAGCCGGTGACCTTCGGCCCTCTGCTGCAGCCCTCCGGCCTCAGGGCTCAGGTGGGGATGCTGTGGGGAAAAAGCACTTCTTTTTCCCTCTTTGTTTCCCCGTGGGACCTAGGCTGCTCCAGATACAGCTCTCCAGAATGCCACCTGCCCCTCGGTCCCGTGGGGGCCCCTGCACTGGCGTGTCAGCACACGTGTTTCAGGAGCATCCTCCAAGCGGCCAGCACAGTCAGTGCGGACAGAAACGGGAAGGACAGCGCTTCAGTGCATTTCAGGGAGGGTATCTGTAAGCCAATGGCGTCCCGGCGGCACTGTGGTTAAAGCGCTCGGCTGCTAACCAAAAAGTGGGCAGCTGGAACCCACCAGCTGCTCCGTGGACAAAGCTGTGGCGGTCTGTTTCCGTAAAGAGTCCAGCCTCGGAAACCCTATAGGGCAGTTCTGCTCTGTCCTGCAGGGTCATTATGAATCACAGTTGACTTGACAGCAACAGGTTCGGTCTGGTTTTCTCCATAGACGCATATATTTTCATTTACTAAGTAAATTACAACCACTAAAGGCATTCAAAATTTTTATTCATCTTTGCTTTTGCAATAGAATCGAAAAGTCAGTCCACTTAATAACCACTCTTATCTGCTGGTCTCTATGAACTATTTTACAAACAATAATAATATGTAACAATAATTATGGAGAAGGTAATTGGATTCTAGATCCTTTCCACAATCAAATAGAAACACTTAACAAACTAGATTTCTAAGCCCCATAGCTCAGCTCAGTGCGGTGGGAGCCTGGCGGCTGAGCTCGCTCCAGGGGCTGTGGGAGACCCCGGTCCCTTGTTTCACTCGGGGCGGTGCCCACGGTGCAGAAATTCTCTGGGACATTCAGGAACTCTCTAGAGATTTTAAGCTGTATCATAATGGCCCATTCGGAGACTCTGTTTCTAAATAATTTGACAAAATGAAACCCGGGAGGATTCTGCATAGGCAGCCTCTGGAGGAAGGGTCCCTGGAGAGGAGGAAGTCCATGGGAATAGACTCATTCTCTCCAGGCCTGGCCTCCAGCCGTGCTTCATCCTTTAGGGGGCACCCGGGTAACCTCGCTGACACAGAGGGGAAGCTTAGCAATCTGGTTGCCGATGCAGACCTGGCCCCGCACTTCTCACTCAACCTTTCCAAGCTACAGATTTCAGTCAGAACAGAGACAAAACCTACATGCCTTCTTTCTATGCTGTACCCTACTCAATTTTCAGCCCTTTGGACTTGAACTCGATGTGGAGAATCTGTGACAGGCACCTCCCAAACTCCTCCAGGATCCGCTGCTCGGCCAGGCACTCCGGGCAGTGCTCCCTCTCCGCCTCCTCGCCTTGAGCCAGCAGGCAGGCGCAGGTGGCCTCCACCACCTCCCAGGAGATGCACGTGAAGGACTGCCTGCAGACACAGACAGGCAGAGGTCACCACCAAGCTCCCGCAGTCTTTCAATACCTTTCACACTCTGCGGAACAGCCTTGTGCCTAGTATTCCTAAAAATGTTACTGGCTAAATCTAAGGTTGCCTTCTGGATATTGGAAGCTACTACTACCTGTGACAACATAGAGGACCGGAGAATCCGCCAGTTCTCGATCATCCCTCTCAAGTGAACCCACTGGCAAACCACCCAGAGGACCCTGTCTGCAGCGTCCTGCTGAGGGCCGGGCAGGGCTGGCGCAGCGGGATGGTGGACAAGGCAGGTCCCGGGCCAGGCCACGCGCTGCTGACCTGAGCCCTGGGCACAGGGTGTGTACTAAGGAGTGCTGGGATGGGCTAAAGTCGCTATGGGAAGACAACAAGGAATTGTGAAATTACCGTGGAGTCCCGAAGCGGTCACAGTCTCCAAAACCCTGTGGAACACAGTTCTACTCTGACACACGTGGGGTCGCCATGAGTAAGAATCGACTCCATGGCAACTGGATTTTAAACACAAACTGTGGAATTGCTCTTGTTGAAGATGAGCGGACAGAGCTGCCCTTGGGACAGAAGAGCTGTGACGTCACGAGACCAGAATCAACAACCACTGTCACAGCAGTCAACCCAACGTGCACATTCCGACTTCAGGGGTGACACTGCCACGTACATCCTAACAAAGTCTGCAGCCACGCTCTGGCCAGTCTTTACTGATAAAGACCTCTGCAGGTTCCAGGGACGGACATCTGTCAGGACTCTAACCACGTAAGCATGGATCTGGTTTTCCCAAATGATATTCATTAATGACATTGGGTAATTTATCATGGTAGGACCCACTACACTGAACCCAAGGACATTTCTGGATGAATAAATCTTGTCTAACTCATAGTAAAATTATTACTCAAAGTCTGAGACCCAAGAAGATTATAATGTGGCCTCAAAATAATTAAATGGGAAAATACCCAGTTACTCTAGGATCCATAACCACTTCAGAAAGGAAGACAAGGCGTGTCAAGAACGTCTCTGGGCTGTTACTTCACAGAGAAAGCGTGGCTGGGGTGTGTGGTGTGCGATATTCATTCCCTGCCTGCTGAAGGCCTATGTTACTCCCGGCATCTCCCCAGGCAGCATCCGGGCACTGCGTCTCTGCTGGCTGTCCCTGGTGTGCCCTTGCCCTGTGCTCTTGTACAAAGCAGGGGAACTTGGGCGGTGAGGGCAGAAAGGCCGGGGACAAACAGGACAAAATGGGTTTCGGCAGGGGGGCCTCTAAGGCAGCAAGGAGCAGTCGCAGCAGGAGCAGACAGCGCCGCTCTCTCCCGCGCCCTCACTCCCGCCCCTGCAGCTGCCATCTTGCCATTTATCAATTGCCTTTAACTCTCCTCAAAATGCACCTGTTTCCCTTTCGGGAGGGATGGGCTCAGGGTACCCACCGATCTTTTCTGGATTTGGGTAGTGCTGAGAATCTGGCTGGTGATGACGGATGGCCCCCGTCCGGTCCTCCAGTTTCCACGGAGCTCGGCAGGCTCATTAGCGTTTTTCGTTCTGGGCTTTCTTCATAATTTTTGCAACCAATGCATTTGCAAATAGAAGAACACATGATTTTGGCCTGAGAACATAAAACGCTTCCATGAAGTTAGGTCCTCCTGCATGCCATCATGGGAATCGACTCGATGGCAATGGGTTTTAACGGGTGCACGTCACCAAGACTGACAAATTCTATTTCGGCCTTAAAGAGTTCTTTGTTTATATTTGTGTGTGTGTGTGTGTGTGTGTGTGTAACCTGCCAATTTCCATACGAAGGAGGAGGAGAAGCAGCAGATGCGGCAGGAGCGTGGACGTGCAAATGGCCTGTCGTGGTTGTGGGGACACAGGCGTGCTGCTGGCAGCTAGGGGGGGAGGGGGGAGGGGGCGTGGGAGGTGGGAGTGGACGTGTGGGGGCGTGTGTGGGTGTAAGTTGGGGCATGTGGGGAAGTGTGTGGCTGTCAGCGTGTGCATGGGTGGTGTCCCTGCTATACCTGCACTCACACCAGCCTGAAGCCCTGTCCCTTGTCCCCTCAGAGCAATTACAGCCTGTGTCCCTTGGCCACCAGCGCTGGGGGTGGGGATGGGGTCCATCATACTCTTTCCAGCTCAGAGATGCCTCTAGAAGGGTGTCTGTCATTTATCCACACCCCGGGGAGGGGGTTGGAGCGGGGGGGGGGGCTTCAGGATTTCTGGTCCCCTTGGAGGCAGACACTAAAGGACCATGATGTCCCTTCCCTCTAAATGGCAGGGCCTTCGGAGGGGGGCTGGGTAAACGTTTCCTGGGGCCGTGTTTCCGAGTCCTGGGCTGGGGGGCTGCTAGGTCAGCTTACTCTGACTTTTCAGCGCTCAGTGTCTCTTCAGCCTGGCACTCCTTGGCAGCCTTTTAAACAAACCACAGGCAGCCCGAGGGCTCGAGCCCTGAGAGGGAAAGCCTCTGGAGGAAGCTTCCCGGCTGCTTCCCTGCCAGTGGCTGAGGGCTCCCTGTCTCCCTTCCTTCCTCCCCTTCATCACCAAGAAGAGAGCTATGGAAGAGGGGGGCGAAAGACGGAGGCTCTAAAGGAGAAAGCGAATCCCGAATCCCGGGGTCGTTAAGTCTTTGAGAAAAAGCGAAAGCTTCTGGCCGGGGACTGGTCTGGGCCTCAGTTTGTCAGTCTCTCTGGTGGCTTGGCCCAGCTGTCCTTTCTCCTTCGACTGTCTACACTTGGCTAGGGGCTGTCAGCCAGGCAGGAGTTGCCCACCCACCCCACCCCACCCCCCTCAGCCCCCCAGGCAGCCGGAAACCTCGGGACAAGGCGCCGTGGGGTCTGGAGCTGCCCGAGCCTCCGAGACCTACTGGGCCCACTGCCCAGCGAGAGCGTTGGCTCTGCCCCGGGGGGCAGCATGCCCACCTCCAGAGCCCCCCCCCCCCACGTCAGGGCAGAGCCGCAGGACGCACAGTGGCGGGCACCCTCCACCGGGCACTCAGCGGCGCTCAGGAGCGCAGCCCGCAACACACCCTCGGGGACTCCACGTGCGTTCCTAAAGCTCAATTTATACTTGGAAAATTAATGCAGATTCATTTGGGTGTCCTTTTAGAAACTCTGGAAGGAAGAAGATAATTTATTTCTCTCTTTAAGTTACAGTCAAGTTTTGTTTTTTAACCACAAAAGTTACTTAGGCCGAAAAATTTACCTGTGTTTTGCCTTAAATAAGGCGAGGGAGCGGGTTACCAACCTCGAAGCACTCACAGTAATTCTTGAGGCAGCCCGACCTCCGGCAGTTGCAGCCTTTGTTATGGCGGGGCTTCCCGTCTCCTGGTTTCCCTGTCCCGATCTTTGGTTGGAACGCTTCTGGATTTCTATCAAGACATGCCTAAGACGGAAAACGCAAAACTCCGGAAAGGCATACTTTATTATCCAAAAATAATGCTCAGAGAAAGGTGTCTTATCTGCCAGTCATCGTTTAATATCGTTGTGAATTTCAGAGGCACCACAATCAACAGTGAGTCTCCTTCCGTCATTCAGAAGGTCTGTCTCCGTCCTGTTTATCGTAACCTCCACACTTAACGGTGCTGTTGTCCTCTGCCGTTGGGTCAATTCCGACTCATAGCGACCCTGCAGGTCAGAGTAGAACTGCCCCGGAGGCTTTCCAAGGAGCACCTGGTGGATTCAAGCTGCTGACCTTTTGGTTAGCAGCCATAGCTCTTGACCACCACACAACCAGGGTTTGCAAACTGAGGCATAGAGAGGTTAAATATCTTGCCCAAGATGGTAAGTGATGGCACCTGGATCCAAAGTCCTCATGCTGACTTCAAAGCCAGGCTCTCGACCACTGGGCAGTGTCTTTCTCACACAACACACACAGCTGGTGGTGTCTTGTAGCTCTTCTATCTACCCACCTACCTATCTACCTACCTACTTTATCTACCTACCTACCTACCTGTCTGTCTGTCTGTCTGTCTACCATCTATCTATCTGCGTAGTTTTTAATTTCAAAGTGACTCAGTGCTCCCTGTAAAAATCCCAACAATACAGAAGATAGAGTGGAGGAAGCCCCATTTCCTTCTACCCCAGAGGCTACCAGTCGGGGGTTGTGCTGTCAAATACCACAGTCACTAGCACAGTCCCATCGCTGCAGAAAGTTCTACTGGACAGTGCTGGCTGGAGTGGACTATTTTTACCATTTTACTGAAGTATGACAGGCACACAGTGAAAGGCTCACTTCTCAAGGGTGACGCGTGAAGAACGTGTGCTTGCTCACGCCTGTATAACCAATACTCTGGTCAGGGTAGAGTGTATTTCCAGCCCCCCAGAGACTCTCGTGACTCCTCCCTGGCAATGCACCCCCAACAGGAACCACACTTTATTACTCCAATTGTCCTGCTCCGGGACTTCACGTAAATGGAGCCCCACAGCAGGTCCTCTGTCCTGGCTCTCTTGTTCTGCGTGCCGTATGTGAGATTCATCCCCCTTGTCCCGCAAGGCTGTGCTTCTTTCTTTTGCACTGGTGCGTAATAGTCCACTAGATGAATGGACCCATTCTACCACTGATGGGGGCTATTATGAACGAAGCTGCTATGAACATTCTACAAGTCTGTTGGTAGACATTCATACTTACTTCTGTTGGCTGTATTTTCAGGAATGGAATTGCTGACTCATAGCACATGCAAAGGTTTAGCTTTAGTAGCTATTGCCAAATAATTTTCCAAAGTGGTTACACCGATTGACATCCCCACCAGCAATGCATGAGAATCTCAACACTTTTAAAATGCAAGATTTACACTTTTAATTGCAGGTAGTCCCCCTTTACCCCTGAAGAAAGTGCGACAACACAGAGGTTTAGAGGATAGTGAATTTCTTGCGTCCTATGTATCTGGCTGTTCAAAGTTGATATTTTTAACTGATTTACTGATTTGTCCATAATTCAAGATGAAAATCAAAGTATTTTAGACAAAATAAATAGACCAAGCATGGCACAAGGTGATGAGTTTGTCCTGTTGGCACAAGAGAGTCTGAAATCTACTCTTGATGGGCCTGGATCAAGCTCACAGGGGGGATCCTGGAGCAGGTTGGTGGTCCCAGACCTGACTGTCCGCCCTCTCCAATTACCTGCAGTGCTACAGACAGGTTAAGGACGGCAAGCTCCTGCGTTGAGCCTGCAGCAGAGTGACCTTCGCGGCTGTCTGCGGTGAGGTTCTGCCCCCTCAGGAAAGCCTACAGTCTCCTCTTCACCCGGCAGCCCAGGGGCTATAAATTCCTAAAGATGCATTGGCCGAACGTTCGCCTAGTTCTCTGCAGACAGAGGACCAGCTGACCTGCTCAGACCACGCAGCACTCAAGCTTATCAGCTGCATAATGTGACCCAAATTTCTAAAGCCCAAGCCCAGACAGATCGGACACTTACATGTTTTCAAATCAGAACTTTCCTGGATGCAGCCACACCTCTGAAGCCACCCCACATGGGTGGAGAGCAAAGCTGTCTCCCTGCCTCTCCTCTCTAACAGACCCCATCACAGGTCAGCACCCCCACATTCAGGAACAGACTCAGAGTCAGTGTATGTTCTCAAAACTCTGGGTTTTCCCGGTATTCAAGTTGGAAATCTCTGGAGATAGCTTTAGGAACATCTCAAACACTTTTAAATGCTTTTTAAAATGTGTGCATTTAAAGGATTTTGTTACCTTGATGGCCTTAAACCGTTCAATTTCATGACGTAAGTTGTTGCAACAATTATTGCAATTGCAGTTGTTGCAAAAGTCACCGCTGGCAAAGCAGTCACAGTACCTGTGAAGAAAGGAGGAGTGTTTCAAAGGCACAGACATACTTGGGCCGAGGGCGTCATGCTGGCCAACGACAAGAGCAGAAATGTGTGGGAAAAGTGCTGTCGACACGCTGCAGTCAGTAACGATTTCATCCAGACGATTCCGACTCCTCTCTATGTGGAAGTCAGATGGCCTGGGGCGACGTTCTCCAGTGACTAACACAGAAGTAAGAGAAACTGGTGAAGCGCCTCTGCTTTCATAAGACAGGACGGTGCAAAGTACAACCACCTCCTGACAAGCCTCTGTTGATACCCATCGTCCCATCCTAAATGCCCACGTGGCTTTCCCAGGAGCGCTACAAGTTGGTGGGTAGGAACATCACTGAATGAAGGGCCATCTTCCCATCAGCCATCCCCATGTGCAGACACAAGGGAAGGTGAGGTCACAGAATGAAGGGCCATTGTCCCATCAGCCATCCCCATGTGCAGACACAACGGAAGGTGAGGTCACAGAATGAAGGGCCATTGTCCCATCAGCCATCCCCATGTGCAGACACAACGGAAGGTGAGGTCACAGAATGAAGGGCCATCGTCCCATCAGCCATCCCCATGTGCAGACACAACGGAAGGTGAGGTCACAGAATGAAGGGCCATCGTCCCATCAGCCATCCCCATGTGCAGACACAACGGAAGGTGAGGTCACTTCTTGGCTAGACCTTGGCCATGAGTGACAGGTGATGATTATACAGGACCTGGAGGTGAACCTGGCCTGGCTTTTATCTTACAGGACTTCTGTTTCACATCACGGAGGAAAGAGAAATGAGTGGGGAACGAAACAAATGCACGAAACGAGTGCCAATACGTTTCTATTATTACGTGCTTACGTTGCTATTATTATTATATAATGCGAGGGTGGAGTATGAATTTGGATTTTAAAAAATGACGACATTAGTAGAATCCCTGTGGGAACACATGCCCCTGGGATTTCTGAAGCCATAAAGGCATTACCTGGGGGCAGACGGCAGCCGGAGGGCCCTTGTCTGATGGCTTTTCCTCAGACATCTATCAGTGTCTGCAGCCACTAACCGCTCACGGCCTCTCACAGACACCTGCTCTTGTGCTCCACAAAGAGGCATGTGGGCCTATTGTTTAGATTTTTTCAGCATGGGCAAGGACAAGACACTTTCCTTAACTCATGTAAAAATTCAGTGTCAAGGCAAGAACTCCTAATATCCTACCCGTAAGCTGCATACCAGAGAGACTTGGAGAAGCTCGACAGCCACCCCTCGGCTTCTGACTGTGACCAGCCAAGACCCAGAAGTGTCTCAGCCTCATGGCAGAACCATTTATAATGGGAACCAGTTTCCCTTCTCACAGCATGAGTCATTGACAAGACCACCTCCCCCACCCCACCCCACCCCACCCCATCCCCAGTGGAGAGTACAGACACAGCCCTCTCTGGGCCAGAGCTTGGACTGTCTCACAGGATGGAGCGAAGGGGAGGGAGACGGTAACAGGAAGGCATGGAGGCTGGGAAGAGGAGGGGTGAGAGGAAACCGACTTGGCCTTGTGCCAGCAGGAGGAGAGGGGAGAAGCAGCTCCCAAAAACTTGGAACTTGATACTAAACAGGCAATAGATAAGCGGTAACTTTGGTGAAGGGTGAGACAGTACACAATACTGGGGAAACCAGCATAACTTGTACAAGGAAAGGTCATGGAAGCTCCATAGACACATGCAAACTCCCTAAGGGACTCAATTGCCGGGTGAAGGGCTGTGGGACCATGGTCTCCGGGAATATCTAGCTCAATTGGCATAACACAGTTTATAAAGACAACGTTCTACATTCTACCTTGGTGAGTAGAATCTGGGGTCTTAAAAGCCTGTGAGCAGCCATCTAAGATACTCCTCTGGTCTCACTCCTTTGGGAGCAAGGGAGAATGAAGAGAACGGGATACAAGGAAAAGATTAGTCCAAAGGACTAATGGACCACAGCTACCAAAGCCTCCACCAGACTGAGTTCAGTACAGCTAGAGGGTGCCCAGCTACCACCACTGACTGCTCTGACTGGGAAAAGAACAGAGGGTTCTGGACAGAGCTGGAGAAGGATGTAGAACAAAATTCTAACACACACAAAAAAGACCAGATTTGCTGGCCTGAAGAAGACTGGAGAAACCCCGAGAGTACAGCCCCCAGACACCCTTTTAGCTCAGTGCTGAAGTCACTTCCGAGGTTCACCGTTCAACTGGGGATTGGACAGCCCCGTAAAACAAAACGGGACTAATGAGGCACAGCAGTCCAGGGACAAGGGCTAGAAGGCAGAAGGGGACAAGAAAGCTGGTGATAGGGAACCCAAGGTTGAGTAAGGACAGTGTTGATGTGTAGTGAGGTTGTTAACCATTGTCATAGGGCTACATGTGTATTAACTATTTAATGAGAAACTATTTTGTTCCGTAAACCTTCATCTCAAGTGAGAATAACAGCACAATTGGAAGAGCGTAGTCGATGTCACCAAACTGTGCATGTAGAAGTTTTTGAAATGGTGTATCTTTGGCTATGTGTATTTTCACCAGGAAAAAAAAAAAAAAAGATCAAGAAGGGAGAGGATTGACATGTCATGGAGTTGTTAATCAATGTCATAAAACAATATGTGTACTACTGTTTAATGAGAAATTATTTGTTCTGTAAACCTTCACCTGAAGTACAATTTAAAAAAATAAAAATAAAAAAACAAACAAAAAACAACTTGGGACTTGGTGGCACCAGGTTCCTGAGGTGGGGTGAAAGTGAGATAAAAACAGGAGAACTGGTCGACGTTATTTTTGGACACAGTTAGTCCCCAGGTTCCTTCCCATTCCAAGAAGCTGGGTTCTACCCCTCCACCACTGTGGCAAAGGAAGGAAATTATGCTCTGGAAAACAATTGAGAGCTGAGATGTTACCATGAACAAAAGAAGGAAAAGTGAACGTTGAGATCCCCAGGTGTCTTCTCCTACTCAGCTCTAAGACTTCTAGAAGGAAATTGGAAAATCCTTCTTTGAGGACTCTGGCAAGCCCAAGAAAAAATACAGAGTCTGACATTGAGATTTGCCAATAAAATGGTCTAGTCGTAGCACCCTATGGTGAAGCCACAGTGAGCAAGCACCCACCCAGCACCAAGGACCCCCAGTCAGCTTATGCCTTATCCTTAAATATGAGCAGAGTGACAGCCAAAAATCAGCAGACATACTGGGAGGTCTTCCAGTATCAAAGTCAAAGGTCTAAAGAAACAAACCACAACAGCAACATGGAAGAAACAGAGACTGTGCAGGGAAAAGAAAGCTGGGGGAAGAGGGTAATCAGTCTGCCCAGAGAGATAAGAAAAACGACTGCAACCATGAAGCAAGAACATGATGCTTAAAAAAAAAAGATATTACGGAAAATAAAAATATCAGAGAAGAAAAACTTGAGATGAAAACTAGAACAAAATAATAAATAAACAAGAGGAGGAAAACATAGGAGACAGGAAAGTCCAACATCTGTATAAGAGGAGTTTCAGAAAAACAGAACTTTTAAAACGAAGGGGAGAAAATAATTCAAGAAAATCTCCCAGAACTAAGGGATATAGGTTTCTAAATTAAAAGTCTGCCAAGTGCCAAATACAATAGATGAAAGAGAACCAACCAAGACATACCATTATAATATTTCAGAACACTGGAGACAAACAGAATTTCCTATAAGGTTTCAGAAAGAGTAAAACAGGTTTCATACAAAGGATAAAGAGAAAAAGTGATGTCAAAATTTCAATAACAAGACCAGAAGCTAGAATAAAATGCAGCAAAGACTTCAAAATTTTGGCAATGATGTCCAACATGGAGTTATACTCCTAATGCAAACTATATCATCTCAGCGTGAAGATAGACTAATGCCTGTTTAGACATGTAAAGTATTAAAAAATTATCTCCCACGCTCTCTTCCTCAGGAAGCTACTGCAGGATGTGCTATACCAAAATGAGGCAGTAAATTGAATGAGGAAGATCCAGGATCCAGGGAATCAAACACAAGAAAGAAGCAAAGGAAAGTCTTAGGATAATGGTAGAGGGTGAAAACAAGCTGCAAACTATGCAGTAGGCCTGGAGATCAACCACTCCAGAGTAGAGAAGGTTGAAAGCCTTCTTCAAGACAAATGTATTTGGGCATGTTGGTAAGAGATTTACACAACCAGAAGAGAGGTTAAGATTAAATCAGTGTTACATACATAGAGTTATGTATCAACGCCCATGGAAGTAGCAGTCAAGAAATCAAACGACACATTACAGTGGACAAATCTGCTGCAAAAGACCTCTCTAAAGTATTAAAAAGAAAGATGTTACTTTAAGTACTAAGGTGTATCTGACCCAAGGCATGATGTTTTCAATCACTTCATATGCATATGAAAGCTGGATAATAAATAGGGAAGATAGAAGAAGAATCGACGCTTTTGAATTATGTTGTTGGTGAAGAATATTGAATATACCATGGACTGCCAGAAGAACAAACAAATCTGTCTTGGAAGAAGTACAGCCAGAATGCTCATTAAAAGCAAGGATAGTGAGACTTCATTTCATATACTCTGGACATGTTATCAGGAGGGACCAGTCCCAGGAGAAGTACATCATACTTGGTAAAGTAGAGGGTCAGAAAAAAAGAGGAAGACCCTCAGTGAGATGGACTGACACAGTGGCTTCAACGATGGGCTAAAGCATAACAACAATTGTGAGGATGGTGTAGCACCGGGCAGTGTTTCAATCTGTTGTACATGGGGTCGCTGTGAGTCAGAACTGACTTGACAGCACCTAACAACAACAACACACAGAGAACTAAGTACTAAGTATTTAACTTGAGGGAAAAGGTAATTAAGTGCAGGAAAAGGAAAGGAATCATGTCTCAGCGGTGACTAGTATTTTCATAAAATGTGAATACTTAATGCTGATCTAACCAAGAATATCTGAAGTCTGGGTATGGGAAATGTGCATGTTGGGAGAGGAATTATGATGGGGAGGGGAATAAAGAACTAAATCCACATCTTCCATGGTACAAAGAAACAGATCATGCCAAAACTGAAAAGTCAAGAAGTAGCAATTCAGGCACGTTATTTACATTTATGGAAGAAAATACTCCAATTAAAAGAGTTAAGAGTTAAAAGTTCATGGAGAACAGAAAAGAAGAAACTATTGTCAGGGAACTATTATTTTTTGTCACAAGCCTTGTAGAATTATTTCGTTCTTTAAACTGTGTGTGTGTGTGTGTAACTTGGATAAAAATAATAACTAAACTAAAAGAGTGAGAAAGAATAAATAAATTGAAATATAAAGAAATTAGACCCAGCATACAGTGTATAAAGACAAAGAGATTCAAATATGGGAGAGAGGTTAAGGGAAATGGTTGGTCTTTAGAGGGGCTAATATATGTCTAATGGGCATTACAGAAGTAGAAAAGAGAGCATATGGGGGAGAGGCATATTTGCAGTGAGAATATCTGTGAGTTTTCCAGAACAGATATAACGTGGATCCTCAGATTTAAGAAATCTAGTGAAACCCAAGAAATAAAAATAAAAAACACCAAAGACAAAAATAAAATCTTAAGAGCAGCCAGAGAGAAAAGATTGATTACCTAGACTGACAGGTGACTTCTTCTTAGAAATAATGAAAATCAATAGAATAATATCTTCAAACCTCTGAGAGAAAACCAGTCAATCTAGAATTTTATACCTAATAAAACTATCTTTACTCACCAACTACCTAGGCACATTTCTTTTTCTTGCTCTACACACCTTTGCTGAGTGATTTTATTAACTCTTGCCTCCCAGCTTTGAATTTTATGTTGATTTTAAAATTTGTATCACCAAACCTGCTCTCTTGTCCCATGCTCCAGATCCTAAAATTCTCTTATTCCTCAAACATAATGAAATGGCTGTCCACACTTGTTGCTTGTCCTTCTTGATCTCCAATTCATTCTTTAACCTATCAGATTCTGACTTTTCCACTCCCACTGATTCTCAATCAACAGCCTTCTTATTGAAAAACCTAAGGATCACTTCAGTGTGCTTTGTCTCTCAGCGGCTTTTGATATTATGCTTCAAAATCACATTCCTAACTTCCTGTCATATATCTCTGTCTCCAACTCAATATGTCCAAAACTTAACTCAAGATCTTCTTCTTCATCCCTTGTCCGGCTCAAGCTACTCCTTCCTTCTGTGTTCCCTATCTCAATTCATGGTATCACTATCCACACAGTAGCATAACCCTTGAGTCATTTCTGACAAGATATTCTGACAATACATTTCTCTATTTTCCCACACCCAACAGGTTGCTGAATTACTGATTTTGCTCACAAATATCTTTTTTTATTTCATTTTTTGACACAAGTAAATCATATTTATTGTAGATATTCTTAAAATACAAACAAGCAAAAAGAAAAAAGTTACAATCACTCAGTATGCCACTCCCTAGAGATGATCATTTGGCGAATACATTTGACTTCTTCTTTAAAATTGTACACACTGAAATAAATATATGTTGTTTGTTTATATATCATATATATATATTTATATATCATACCCTACACAGTTTCACAGCGTGCTTTTATTACTTATCAATATATTATGAATGTCTCCCATGTAAATAGATTCATGTCTGATTTTAATGGGTGCGTAGGATTCCATTCTATAGTAGCATCATAATTTATTTAATAATTTCCTGCATATTGAACATTTAGATTGTTTTAAATATTTTGAAATTAAACTCAAAACTACACTAGCTGCACAGGCCTCCTTTCTGTTCCTAGAATCCTCTACATACTCTCTGTCTCTTGCCACAGGGCCCTTGCACATGCTGTTTCCTCTGTGTAGAACACTCTTAGCCACCCACTTTCAATCTATCTCCACCTAATTAACTCCTCCTTATCCAAATACCACCTTCTCAAGGAAGCCTACCCTGGATGTCACACTTGGTCAACCAGCTTCCCTCAGCCTAGCCCTGCCCATGCTGCTCCTTGGCCACATTTTCCACACGTCCACTATGACCTTTATTTATGAGATTATTAAATCATGTCTGCCCCCTCCCACTAGACTATGAGTGTCAGAAGGGCTGGGACCATGGCTACATTGTTCACTGCTGTTTTCCTTGTTCCTGAAATCATGGGTATTCAAAAATATTTGTGGAATAAATGAATGAATGAATAAATGAGTGAAAAATGCTACAATAAATATGCTTGAAATGCTTTTAAACCTGTGACTTTTTCTTCACTGCTACCACCTCTGCCTTAGATCAGGTCTTCACCTCTTGTCTCTAGTGTTGCAATAACCTAACTAATTCCACTTGAGAACTCCTTAACTTTGTCATTAGTGCTGATTTTCTATAACACATCCATCAGGCAAAAGAAACAAAGAGAAAACAATAATCAGAAAATACAAAGTAAGGTGGAAAAATAAGTCCAAATATATCAACAATTAGACAAAAAATGTAAATGGATTAAAGAAACTTATTAAAAGACATGGATTATTAAATTTGCTTTTTAAAAATCCAGCCATATATAGCTCACAGTAGACACACTTAAAACAACCACACAGAAAATGTGAAAATAAAGGGAAGTTATAAAGCCTGCTTGCTAATACTAACCCCCAAAATATATATGTATCTTGCAGCAACATTAACATCAGACAAAAAAGAATTTAGGGCAAAAAGCACAGGGGTACAGAGGTATGGTATTTAACAGATAATAGAAGAATTCACCAAAAATTTATAATAATCATAAATTTATGTGCCCTTCACACTATAGACTCAAACTGTATAAACCGAAAATGGAATTATAAGGAAAAACACAGACAAGTCCACAATCACAGTGACAGGTCTTAACATACTTTTATCAAAAACAGAGAAATCATACAAAATTTCATAAGCATATAGCAAATTTAAACAACAAAATTAACAAACTTGAGCTAATGGGTAGACAGCTGCACTCAGTGAATAGAGAATATACATTTTCAAGTTAATATAGACTATTTAAAAAGCTGATTAAGTACTAGATCATAAAAGAAGTCTTATTAATTTCAAAGAATTGATAGGAAATACACATTATTGGCTACAGGATAATTAAATTTTAAAAATTAACAATAAAAATGTTTTACTTGTTTAAAAAATGTTATATATACATACATACACATATATAAATACATATTGGATACTTCGAAATGCACACCTAAATAACTCCAAGGTAAAGAACATTACAGTGAAAATTACAAAATATTTCAAGTGAAAAAGAACCAAATGAATCTTTTAAGAAATGACAAATATAACTGTTCAAACGAAACACTCAATGCTGAATGGACTCATGTGGTAGAAGACCCTTCACCAATCTCTGGGTCTCCCCCCTTCCTAGTCCATTTCATGGAGACATAGCTAAGCTCTGTCTCCCAGCCTTTCTTGCATCTTACATCTACATGGGCCGTGTGATGAGTCTTGACAAAGGAAAGTGATGGCAGTAGTAGATGACACCTCAGGACTTGAAATGTTCTGTGCAGTGTCCCTCATTTGTTCTTTTTCTGTTTCCCTTGTGTACTGACTGAATTATAGCGTTAGCAAAGAATATTGAATATACCATAGACTGCCAAAAAAACGAACAAATCTGTCTTGGAAGAAGTACAGCCAGAACGTTCCTTAGAAACGAGGATGGCAAGATTTCCTCTCACGTACTTTGGGCATATAATCAGGAGGGACCAGTCTCTGGAGAGGGACATCATGCTTGGTAAAGTAGAGGCTCAGTGAAAGAAAGGAAGAGCCTCAATGAGATGGATTGACACAGTGGCTGCAACAATGGGCTCAAACATAACAACAATTGTGAGGATGGTACAGGACCAGGCAGTGTTTCATTCTGTTGTACATAGGGTAGCTATGAGTTGGAACCAACTCCATGGCACCTAACAACAACTGATTGGATGATGTAAAGGCCACCTTGAAATCACAAGTTGGCAGATCCACAAGATGGAAGTGGGTTGGAAATCTCCATATTGGACCTTGCCTGAGTAAGAAATAAATTTCTTGGTGTTAAGCCATTGGAATTTTGAGGCTGTTTGAGTAACTGGTGCTAATTTCCCTAGTACATAAGGTTAGCCTGAAGTTTAGACAAATTGAAGTGAGAATTCATGAACTGGATGACAGAGCAGGAGAAATTACCCAGAATGAACCACAGTCCAATACTCCCCATTCCCAAACTGGGCCAAGTGTCCTGTTTGCAAAGAGACAAGGAGATGGAAGATATCTAAGAAAGATTAAGAAATATGGACGACAGAATGAAAGAGCCAAACGTATGCGATTAGGTGCCCAGGAGAGGAGAGAACTGCTTGACCAGAGATACTATATGAGGCGAGGATGGCTAAGTATGTTCCAGAATTAGTGGAAGGCATTATTCACAGATTTAGGAAGCACAAGCTTTAGCAACAGGATGAACGAAAAGAAGGACACGTTGTAGTGCAACCGCAGAATTCTAAAATGAAGAAGAATCTTCAAAGCAGCCAGAGAAAAGGCAAGAGCAATTAGATCAAGAACAACTTCCTGACAGCTGCAATGAAACCAGAAGACAGTGAACTGATACCTTCAAAGTGATGAGAGAAAAGAACTGTCAACCTGGAATTGTCAAGTTATCCTATTACTCAAGAACGAGGGTTAAAAAGAAAAGAATAAGGATTCACCAGGAACGTATCTTTGCTAAATAAACTTTTACAGACTGTACTTCAGCAAGATGGAAAACGACACCAGAAGGCAGTCTGAGGGGTAAGAAAAGATAGTGATCAAATAATAAAATGTATAAGATGATTATAATGACACTGATAAATTTTTAGGATTATTAAAAGGACCAAACTAACTAAGTGGGCAACAATAGCATGTTTCCAGTGGTGGCGAGGGTGGTGGTCAGAGCTCAAGGTTATTGTTCAAGATGAGGTTAAGATAACAAGTCAGTTATGAATAAAAATATATCAAGGTAAGTCACTACAACTCACAAATACCCTATACAAATGCCAAACTGATACCAGGGGGAACTAGATAAGAAAAACAAACAATGACCACCACCAAGCTCAATCAATCCTCCTCCAAAGATGTAAGCGAGAAAAAACAAAAACTAGAAAAGACCCAGGACAAATACCAATAAAAAATATGATAAGAAAAACAAACAAACAAACAAACACAGCAACAATTACCATAAATATCGATGACTAAACTCAGCATTTAAAATACAAAAATTGACAGATTGGATTTTCCAATCCAATTCTCAATTGCTTACAAGAGGCTCTCCAGAAGAGAAGGGACACAGAAAGGTTGAAAGCGAATGGGTGGGGGCAGGCAGGCGAGGAAGACACAAAAATGCTGGGCATCGCAGGCTCAGCTGTCAAGGACCCCCTAACACGCGGACAGGTCTTACAGACAAGGTTAGTCCAGGTACAGAAGGGCTGCACCACACACTCGATAAGCATGGCTTATACAGTAATGGACTTAGTAGGACTCAACGCAACAATAAAGACAACACACTCTCTTCCAGCACATATGGTGCCCTCAGAAAAACTGACCATAAGCCACAGAGCAAGACTAAACACGTTTCAAAGACTCGGTACCAAATCATCTAACGGTCCCTGACTTCGACCTGATTAAGTTTGAAGTCATATCAGACAAGTACATTTAAAAATCCCACACATTTGGAAATCAAAAACAGGCCTCTAAACAACTCACAGATCCAAGAAGAAATCATCATGGAAATTTTAGGATTCTTAGAACAGAATACTAATGAAAAAGGTACCTATCAAACGTTGTGGAACTGAGCAACTATAACTTCAAAGGAAGGTTATATCCCTAAATGTTTATCTTAAGAAAGAAGAAAGACTGAAAAACAATCCGCATCCAACTGGAGCAGTTAGGGAAAAAAGAAAAGCAAAAACCAAAGGTGAGAGCACGGATGAATGAAATAGAAAATAAACTAGAGAGGATCGACAAGGCCAAAAGTTGGTTTCTGAAAAGCCAAATAAGATACACCTCTGGGGAGAACGAACAAGGCTGAAGGGAAGAAGGCACACAGAAATGATTTAGGAATGGGGGCTGGGGGGCACAGGTACGACACAGCTGAGATTTTTCAAAAGAAAATGAAGATATTATGAATAGCTTATACCAAGAAATTTGAAAACTGAGACAAAACGGACAAATTCTCAGCAAATAAGAACACACCAAAACAGAGTTAAGAAGAAATAGAAGGTCTGAATAGTTCGAAGACTATTAAAGAAATAGAAGCAGTGGTTTAAAATCCTCCCACACAGGAAATGTCAGAACCAGATGGTTTTATAGGTGAATTTTACCAAACTTCCAGGGAACAGATCATTTCAATCTTATGCCGACCTTTCCAGAGACCAAAAGAACAAAGCAAAGAACACGTTCCAATTCATTCCACGGAGACATTCCAACCTTTATGCCATAACCACACAAAAAACAGCCGAGAAAGCAAAATGACAGGCTCATCTCATGAATACAGATGCAAAAATTCTAAATCAAAGATGAACGAACTAAACCCAGAAGCACACAGGGAAAAGATAATCCAAAGTAACCAAGTTGGATTTATCCTGGGAATCCCAAGAATGCAAGAATTAAGTCACCACATTATCATATTAAAGCACAAATATCACATGATAATCTGAATAAATGCAGGAAAAAAAAAAACCTTGGTAAAATTCACTACTCATGAGTGATAAGAACTCTTAGGAAATGAGGAATGGACGGTAACATCATGCTTAGTGGGGAAAAATTAAACATTCATTTAAAATCAGGGACAAAAGAAGGATGTCTGCTATCACCACCTCTGTACCACACTGCAGTCAGCATGTAAGAACAGAAAAAGAAATAAAAGGTTAAGACCAAGAAAGGAAGAAACAACTTTAATTATTCACAGCTGATGTGGACACCCAAAAAATCCAGAGAGTTGCTAGAGACCCATAAGGAAGCGTTTAATAGCTGACTATCCGATCAATATATCAAAATCAATTGCATTTACATATTCCAGTAATTAAAGGACAGCATTTACCATAATAATAAGACTATCAGTTACCTTAAAAAGCCCCAATAAAATATGTGCAAGACATTTGAAAAGTTTTTTAAAAATTTGCGTATGAAGAAAAAATCTATAAACCTTTATTGAAAGACATTAAATAGGTAGGTATAAGTAAGTGAAGAGATCTGCCCTGTCCATAGACATGACTCAATCTCAAAACTATGTCAATTACTCACAAATTGACTTATCGTGCTCAGTACAACTCTAATCAAAACCCCCAAATGCTGAGAGAGACAAGCCCCTCCAGACGTCGACGCTTCGACTGGAGCTGCAGTCCCTAGGATGCGGTGGGGTTGTGCGTGGAGCAGGACAGCGGCCCACCCAACCCTCGCACGTCAAACCTCGAGAGTTAACGGGGCTGCGCTGCAGATCGGGGGCCACCATATGGGTGGTCTGCAGTAAACGGTGCTAGACAATTAAGTGTCCGTATAGGTAAAAATGAAATTGGATCCCTACCTAACGCCTTTCGCAAAATTCAATTCCGGGTGCATTAAGGCCTCAGTGGCAAAAAGCAGACCTTTAAGTTTTTGACCTAACAGGAAAACTATTTGACCTTAAGATACAGCCGGATTGCTTGAACAAGGCACAATGAGCACTAACAATAACGACAACAAGTGATCACTTTGAGTATGTTAAAAGAAAAACTTCTGTTCGTCATCTTAAGTGCTAAGTGCCAGCAGCTTCCTGGGGGGAGGCTGGGAGTGGGGGAAGGGAAGCAGGGCTCTGTTGCTCTCCGCGTCATGAGCCCGACTCCAGTAATTTTTGCCCAAGTGTGCACATTACTTAATCTTAAAAAATACGGTGACTTGTTTCTCTCTTTATTCATGGCCAATTAATCGTAGTCCCTCTTGCCTTTATCCAGTAAAGACTTCCATTAAAGTAGTACAAAGTGTCACCCTATGAAAATCAGCCTTGGTTACATGACAGCTGTGGGGAGTGAAAAGGTAGAGAAAGCTACAGGCTGTTAATGGTAATTATGGCCCACTTGCTAGTGAAGAGTCGTGGTGGACCCACTGATTAATCCGGGAAGCTGCTTCTCGGCAAGCTATTCCTGTCAACTCCATGATGAGGAGGTCGTTCAGCAAGCTAACCCTTCTTAGGGTCATCTTACTTCCAAGTCTTCAGGGGTTACCTCACTTTGTCCCCAATTATACTCTACGCCTTGCTCCAGGCTTCTTCCCGACCCACACACCAACAAGCAGCTCAGCAGCTCTGTCCACAGGTGTCCCCTACTCTGATGGTCTCTGTCCACTCTAGACACTACCACCTTGTCCTGCGCTGCACCGGGAGTGTCCATCTGGGCGGGCCATTCTGGCTTGACAATGCCACACTGTCCTGGCTTTTTCCCCTCTGTCTTCCTTCCACCTCACCCAGAGCTGCTTTTTAAATTTCCTGATCGGTTGTCTCCTGGCGTCTCCAGCGTTCAGAGGGGTAAACGATGTGCAGTCACAGACTATACCAATGACAGCTCAGATATTCTCACAGTCAACCCTAGATGTCAGCATTACTTTTTTTTTTTTTTACACAATGTTTTCAGTTTTGTTTTGTAAACCAAGTTTCCCAGGCTTCAGGATTTTACCCACGTCTGACCCCTACATCACTGTTCCGCCAACGGAGCTCTCTCTCCGTGACTTCAGAAGGAGCTCTGCAAGGGAAAGACCATGTGGAGATGTGGTTAGGGTTGTTAGACACTGGGACTGAGTGGGTTCTCTCTCTTCCAATCTGTCCCTTAAAGCTAGGTGGACTTTAATGGCAGAAGGTCCGCAGCCCAGAACAGGAGCTGCAAGCAGGGCAGACAAGAACAACACAGTCTAGAGTGGGCAGTGTGGAAAGGGAGCTGAGACTGGCAGTGCCGTCACTTAGGGTGATGGAGGACCACCTCCTATTTTGTCATAATTTCTACTTCCGGCCCAAGCCCTACCACCCTCTGACTGAGCCATCTGGGAGCTGGCATCCCTGGGGGAATCTTTCTAAGAAACCAGAGTTTTAAATCTGGTTTAATTAAAAAAAAAAAAAAAGAATAAGCCAAGTCATCAAACTTAAGAAAAAAAAAAAAAAGGATGTGGAAATGTTACAGTTAATGTTCAACAAGGATGACATATTCAGCATTTGTCTGAGGGGCTGGAGAACGTAACCCAAACCCAAGAAGATGACACCACTTCCAGTGTGTGCAGCGCCAGGTACTAAGTCAGTCGGCCAATGATACCAAAAGATCCACAGCAGGCCTGCATTGGAAGGGTGGCGCCATCTTGTTCTAGTTAGCGCCAAGCGTTGGGACACGATTGTTGGACATTAACTGCAGTGTGGGCACTGCTGGCTGCTTGGGTTTAACTGGGCTCTGCTCACTTAACTGGCTTCTAAACAATCTTATTTCTTATTTAATAACGAAGGATTTGTGGTTACTTACAATTTCAGACACTGGGATTTGGTACAGTTACATGGCTTTTTAGACTTTGTGTCCCATGAACTAAGAGTTACTCTATAAAGATTAAAAAAGAAAATGTATTCAGATGGTTACCCTGCAAAAAGAGAATTTGCTAAGTAGCTGGTGTTTTTGAACAAATACTGAAAGTCTCAACACCAAGCACCTAGAGGTGCTATTTACAGGTGCCTGGTCATGACCTGGGAAACGTAAGCCTATCTCACGCAGTATGGGCCTGCCCTACCGGGTCCAGCTGTGCACCCCAGAAAGTTGGCTGTGGGTGGGGAGCAGGGTCCTATGCTGGGCCACCTTCCCAAGAAGCCTTCCCGGAGTTTCTTGCCCTGACCTGTCTAAACCTCTATTTTGTGCCTCCTCCCCACCCACCAAACTGCTCTTTTTTTATATTTCCCCCAATCTGGACACTACTGGCAAGTATGAATTGGAGAGCACTAGATAAAGTGTCGTTTGTATTCTGTTGTGACCATGTTAGAGCTGGGCGTGCTGGGATGTCACCACCATGTGTTTGAGTGCGTCATGTGATCACTGGGGGGAGGGTCTCATGATCGCTGAGGAGGGAATTATGTCAACCCTCCTAACTGTGCATTTGGAGGTTAGCCCATCAGCCGTCTTCAGGGGTGTGATGAGAGGGAAGATAACACGTCTGTGGATGTTACTAGACATGAGGGGAAGTTGCAGGTTAAAAAATTGGGCAGAGTTCCCAAGCATTGCTCAGAAATGGTGCTTACTGAGGGAGCCCAGAATGTCAGCCCTGTAAGAAGCTAAGAGGTCATGGTGAAAAGAAGGGCATTCCTGGGCACTACGCACAGCTCATCCTGCCAACGGGCTCCGTGCAGAATCCCGTGTGGAAAGGGCATTCCTGGGCACTACGCACAGCTCATCCTGCCAACGGGCTCCGTGCAGAATCCCGTGTGGAAAGGGCATTCCTGGGCACTACGCACAGCTCATCCTGCCAACGGGCTCCGTGCAGAATCCCGTGTGGAAAGGGCATTCCTGGGCACTACGCACAGCTCATCCTGCCAACGGGCTCTGTGCAGAATCCCGTGTGGAAAGGGCATTCCTGGGCACTACGCACAGCTCATTCTGCCAACGGGCTCCTGGGGATGGTGGACGCAGGCTGTATCTCTGCAAGGCACCGTACTTGGCCTTGAGTTTCCTACGAGAACTACAGCAGTGTTTGGCCCACTATTAACGCTTGCTGCCAGTCTTGCGTTGCCACATAGAGCGTGGGAATGACTTCGTGCTGTTTGCTAGGTGGTTATGACTGATGCCCATATCCCTTTGTCCTGTGGTCTGTGCCCTCACACCCTTGACCGGCTGTCGGGATTGGTGTCAGGCCCAAATGCTAACTCGGCTCATCCTTCTCTCTGCTCTGCACGGGCTCCATCTGTGCCTGCACATCAGCCTTCCCCACTCAGCTCACCATCTGTGCCCCCCAGTGGAAACAGAAGGGCACACCTGACATCTACATAGACCGGCTGCGCCTCGTTACTTCTGGAGATGTCTCCCACTTTCAAGAAAACGTTCCCAAACCACATCACTGAATGCTGTGTTAATGTGTTCTTCACCTGGCCTGATTTTGCCCCTTACAGCTAGGACCGTTGCAGCTGATGCCCTGGCAGGCACCCAGAGGGGCAGGTGTGGCCCACCCACCTGTGGGCCACACGCGGATGCTCAGAGGAGGGTGCTGATGCCTGCTTCACTGCCCGAGCCACAGCCCTGCCGACCCTTCGCGAGCTGGGACACACAGTGGCCAGGTATCCCCCCGCCCCGAGGAACTGGGTGGGGCAGAGGAGACATGCCAGCAGTGACCTGACCGTAACTGAGGAAGGAGACAGTGTTGCCCAGTGAGTATCTCAGGTGCTGACAGGCACGTACTGAGGCATCACTGTGCAGCCAGGACTCTGCCGAGGGCTTCGGGACATCAAGATATTTTCTTAAAAACACTATGGTGCCTGTCCTGAAGGAGTCCACCAAATAGCCAGGGACATGAGATACACACCATTAAAAACCAGAGAACACAGATGTCCCATCATGAGCTGTCACACTGTTTGATGCTGACTATGAACGCTTAAGAATTCAGACTGGGAAGCTTTACAGAGATGGGGAGAGTTAGAGAAAGCAAAACGCTCGTGGAGGAGGTAGAAGGTGCGGTCAACCTTTAAGGTGGTGAGGGTTATTTATTGGTCCAAAGGATGTCTTGGTTGAAAGAACAGCATGACAAAGACGTCGCTTGAGGGAGCAGCACAGGACAAGTGAGGGGCCAGTGAGGGGACCAGATGACCGTGATGGAAACTAAACTCCAAAAAAACTTCCATGGATCTAATAATCCTTGTCAACTCTCTTAGTGCGAATCTGAAAATTAAGACGTTAGAAGACGTCTGGACAGCTTGGCTGGCAGAGCCCTTGGCCTCAGAAGAGTGTTCTAACTAAACTCGACCACAGTGAGATAGGGCCTAATCTGCAAGAAAAACATTTCCAGAGAAGCGGACTCTTGAATATTCCTTACTATGACGTTCATTAGATTAACCAAAAACATTAGCATCAAGGAGGTATCAGAATTCATATACTACCTGCTGGATAATCAGGTTAGTAAAGCTATACTGAGTGGCAGGTGTAAATCTTGATTAAAAGGGTATGTATTAATATGATAAGCCAGTTAATACATTAGCCAGTTGACCTGTTTCCATGTTGGAGCCGTAGCAGGCCGACAGTTTCTTTTGTGGTATCTTCAGACCTAGTTTGACCTTGTTATCTCATGGAGATCAAAGAGAGGCTAATGAAGCATCTGAGAGGTGAAGAGGATAGCGACTCGGCATGGTTGGGAACACGCACAGAAGGCAATGACCAACTGTTTTCTGCCTCTGCTTTCTGACTCAAATAGGCAATTGGTAGAGATCCCAGAACACCAACAGGACTGTGGAGATAAAAATCGCCAGGGCCGATTCACGGAGTGACATCAAATCAAGTAATTACTGGCAGCAAAAATAGAAACACAAAGCCTGTGTTGTTCCCGGCACATCAATAATAATGGAAAAATCCTTTACAACCTGAATAATTACTTCAAAATAAAGAACACGTGACTGATGGAGAAAATCTAGTCTAGACAGGCTTGAAGAGAAACAGGGAAGAGGAAGAGGAGGAGGAGGAAGGGGACGGCGAGATGCGGGGGAGGAGGGAGTGGGGAAGGGAGAGAAGAAGAAGGGAGCTTCGAGACGGCCACTGCCTCGTCACTGCGCTTGTGTGTAAACGAGCGTTGGCTGCACCACACTGGCACCTTGAAGGGCACTGTCACTGGACGCGCACACTTGGGATAAAGTTCTAGAAGTATCGGATTCTAACTGATA
The DNA here is from genome assembly GCA_030035585.1 of Dugong dugon. Lineage (NCBI taxonomy): Eukaryota > Metazoa > Chordata > Mammalia > Sirenia > Dugongidae > Dugong > Dugong dugon. The sequence goes on from CM057467.1 coordinate 134,454,765, forward strand.
CTTGAATGGAATGTTCTGGGCACAAGGAGGCACGTAGGGATGCAATACTGTTAACCAGATGATGCTCCCAGTCACAGGAAAGAGAAAGTGGGTCTCTTCAGGACCCTAACATCTTTGATCACACGGTGAACCGAAAATGGAATGCTATCAGCAGGACCTGGGAGTTGCTTACGTAGCTTTTGTTTTGTCCAGGAATTCTAACAACCATGATGACATGAGCATGTATCATACTAAGCCATCCTCTCTGACCCACAACAAGAGCGGGAATTCAGGGGAAAGCTCCTGCAGCCTCACTCCACCAGAGGGATGGAAAGCCACCGACGGACTGGGCACGGCCTAGAACCAGATGGAGGAGCAACTGCTAAAATGGAATCAGCAAAGCACCGGAACAACCAAAACCCTTCAGTGACAAGTCTCAGAGGTGAGAGCATTGACTGAATTCTGTGACGTCTCTAGGACCCTGCCCTGTGCACCCAGCAGCCTTTCATCCACGCCCCAGACAATTCTCCTCACACTTACCAAGGCCAGGATGACGAGGGGCCAGGTAGCAGGCCCCGCGGGGCCGGGAAGCACCAGAGGCCACAGTCTAGGCTCTGTCGATTGCCTGGCCTGATTTCTTCCAGGCCCTGGGCCCGCGGGCCTACCCGACCGCATACAACGCATTAGATCGTGTTCCCAAAGCCCCACCGGGCTGAACCAAGGGCCGCCGCGCCTCTGTCGGCGCACGGTGCTGACTTGCCAAAGAGCGCCAATCAGCTTGATCAGTTTCATTAGTCACGGTTATGAACACGACTTTAAAATGGCAGGACAAGGTCCCCGGTAAAGGCAGCCACGCCCACCTGGAGATCGTGTATCTTAGCAGCTGGACAGAGGGTGAGTCCACTTAGCTCATAAGGCAGCAGAGGGGCAGCCCACAGAGGCACATGACAGGCCACTGTCCACGCTGACTGCCGCATTGTCACTTACGTAGGTGACTACAAAACAGAAAGAGACCAGCTCAGATTGGATCAATGTGAAACCAAAAGAGAACGGTAAATGGCGACAAACTCGGGAAGCAGTGACACAGGACAGCGGATGGTAAAGCGAAACAAACAGAGGTTACAGCCCTGCCTTTGCAGCAACAGCAAAACCAGACAGGTAGCAGCGACACCATCCTGGGCACGCAGCCAGCTAACAAGTAACATCTTAGGAGTCACGTAGGCTGGCAGGTAACGCTAATTCCATAACTCAGAAGAAAACCACAGATGCACCCAAAGCCTCTGACCCTCTTGCGTTAAAGTGAGTGACAACGTATTGCTTTAATCCTTACCCAGCCAGAGTCAATTTTGGTGGTCCTGGCAGAGCTGATCCATTAACCACGGGTGGTAAGGGTCCATTCTCCAGCTGCACAGAGTCAAAGGCAAAGGTGTTTTTAATTAGCAGGCTGGTTTTCCAAGTCCCATCCTCAGCCCCCAGGCACAGATAAAAGCTGTGCTTTTTCTGCTAGAGGTTTACATCACCGTCCCTTTACAAAAACATCCAGTCCCCAAGGGTCACCCTGAGCAGACCTGCCTGGCCCCCTGCCCCCGGGGTCAGCACTGTGGCCAGAGAGAACCGTGTTCCGGGTGTAGGGCTGAGGGCAGGGCTGAGGGCAGGGCTGCACAGCCGGAGCTGGTGGCCAGGGACATGGTAAGAGGAAAAAATGTCTTTCATTTGCATGAACTATAAATTGCGAAATAAAACCAATTATACATTTCTTTAAACTAAAAATAACCTTAAATTATTATTATTTGTAGAGTCCTAATATAACATAAGAGGTCTTGGCATATGAAGTCCCATTGGCAAGCATTAATTTTTTTTTTTTCTATTCAAAACCGTTTGGTGGCCGACGGTTACTAACTCGGAAGCAGCATTAGCGTCGCAAGGTTAGCCTCGCCCTTCGCTTTCCGAGGTCTCGTCTTCCTCCGTTATGTCGCTCGTTAGTGGGGCTCCCCGAGGCTGTTCTCAGAGACAAGGACGCCAAACCAACACTGCCCTGATGTTCTGCTTATCAGAAGCTCAGAGAAATTAAAAGTACAGGATAAAATTAGATTTTGAGATACTCATACATATCACAATTGAACATCCTTTGCCCCTGAAATTGAAATTAAAAAATGTTGCTGTTGGGTGCCGTCAAGTCAATTCTGACTCAAAGCGACCCCGTGTGACAGAGTAGAACTGCCCCATAGGGCATCCTAGGCTGTCATCTTTACAGAAGCCGATTACCAGGTCTTTCTCCTGCAGAGCTGCTGGTGGCTTCAAACTGTCGACCTTTCTATTAGCAGCCGAGAACAATTTAAAAATAAACTTTATTTTAAAGTATGTTGTTGTTAGATGCCGTTGAGTCATTTCCGACTCATAACGATCCTTTGTACAACAGAAGGAAACACTGCCCAGTCCTGTGCCATCCGCACAATCGTTATTATGCTTGAGCCCATTGTTGCAGCCACTACGTCAATCCATCTCCTTGAGGGTCTTCCTCTTTTTCACTGACCCTCTACTTTACCAAGCATGATGTCCTTCTCCAGGGACCTCTCCCTCCTGATAACATGTACAAAGTATGTGAGACAAAGTCTCGCCATCCTTGCTTCTAAGGGGGAATTCTGGCTGTACTTCTTCCAGGATAGATTCGTTCATTCTTTAGGCAGACCATGGAATATGCAATATTCTTTGCCAACACCATAATTCAAAGGCGCCAATTCTTCTTCTGTCTTCCTTATTCATTGTCCAGCTTTTGCATGCATATGAGGCAATTGAAAACACCATGGCATGGGTCAGGCGCACCTTAGTCCTTAAAGTGACATCTTTGCTTTTTAAGACTTTAAAGAGATCTTTTGCAGCAGATTCGCCCAATGCAATATATCTTTTGATTTCTTGACTGCTGCTTCCATGGGTGTTGATTGTGGATCTAAGTAAAACAAAATCCTTGACAACTTCAATCTTTTCTGTTTATCATGATGTTGCTTACTGGTCCAGTTGAAAGGATTTTTGTTTTCTTTATGTTGAGATGTGATCCATACTGAAGGCTGTGGTCTTTGATCTTCATTAGTAAGTGCTTCAAGTCCTCTTCACTTTCAGCAAGCAAGGTGGTGTTATCTGCTTAATGCAGTTTGTTAATGAGTCTTCCTCCAATCCTGATGCCCCGTTCTTCTCCATTTGGAGCAGCTTCTGGGATTGTTTGCTCAGCATACAGACTGAGTAAGTACGGTGAAAGGATACAACCCTGACACACACCTTTCTTGACTTTAAACCAGCCAGTATCCACTTGTTCTGTTCGAATGACTGCCTCATGGTCTAACTACAGGTTCCTCAAGAGCACAATTAAGTGTTCTGGAATTCCCATTCTTTGCCATGTTATCCATAATTTGTTATGATCCACACAGTGGTATGCCTTGGCATAGTCAGTAAAACACAGGTAAACATCTTTCTGATATTCTCTACTTTCAGCCAAGATCCAGCTGACATCAGCAATGATATCCCTCGTTCTACATCCTCTTCTTGAATTTCTGGCAGTTCCTTGTCAATGTACTACTGCAACTGCTTTTGAATGATCTTCAGCAAAATTTTACTTGTGAGTGATATTAATGATATTGTTTGATAATTTCCACATTCTGTTGGATCACCTTTCTTTGGAATGGGCACAGATACGAATCTCTTCCAGTCAGTTGACCAGGTAGCTGTCTTCCAAATTTCTTGGTGTAGATGAGTGTTTCCAGCGTCGCATCTGTTTGTTGAAACATCTCAATTGGTATTCTGTCAATTCCTGGAGCCTTGTTTTTTGCCAACGCCTTCAACGCAGCTTGGACCTCTTCCTTCAGTACCATTGGTTCTTGATCACATGATACCTCCTGAAATGGCTGAACGTCGACCAGTTCTTTTTGGTATAGTGACTCTGTGTATTCCTTCCATCTTCTTTTGATGCTTCTTGCATCATTTAATATTTTCCCCGTACAATCCTTCAATATTGCAACTCGAGGCTTGAATTTTTTCTTCAGTTCTTTCAGCTTGAGAAACACTGAGCATATTCTTCCCTTTTGGTTTTCTATCTCCAGGTCTTTGCACATTTCACTATAATACTTCACTTTGTCTTCTCAAACTGCCCTAGAAATCTTCTGTTCAGCTCTTTACTTCATCATTTCTTCCTTTCGTTTTAGCTACTCTACGTTTAAGAGCAACTTTCAGAGTCTCTTCTGACATCCATTTTGGTCTTTTCTTTCTTTCCTATCTTATTAATGGCCTCTTGCTTTCTACATGTATGATGTTTTTGATGTCATTCCACAACTCGTCTGGTCTTTGGTCATGAGTGTTCAAAGTGTCAAATCTATTCTTGAGATGGTCTCTAAATTCAGGTGGGATATACTCATGGTCGTACTTTGGCTCTCGTGGACTTGTTCTAATTTTCTTCAGTTCAACTTGAATTTGCATATGAGCAGTTGATGGTCTGTTCCACGGATGGACCCTGCCCTTGTTCTGACTGCTGATATTGAGCTTTTCCATCGTCTCTTTCCACGGATGTCGATTTGATTCCTGTGTATTCCATCTGGAGAGATCCACGTGTATAGTCGCCGTTTATGTTGTTGAAAAAAGGTATTTGCAATGAAGAAGTCTTTGGTGTTGCAAAATTCTATCATGCGATCTCCGGCATCATTTTCTATCACCAAGGCCATATTTTCCAACTACTATTCCTTCATCTTTGTTTCCAACTTTCGCATTCCAATCGCCTATGATTATCAATGCATGTTGATTGAAAGTTTGATCAATTTCAGACTACAGAAGTTGGTAAAAATCTTTAATTTCTTCATCTTTGATCTTAGTGGTTGGTGCATAAATTTGAGTAATAGTCGTATTAACTGGTCTTCCTTGTAGGCATATGGATATTATCCTATCACTGACAGCACTGTACTTCAGGATAGATCTTGAAATGTTCTTTTTGACTATGAACATGATGCCATTCCTCTTCAAGTTGTACTCCCAGCACAGGAGATTCAAAATGGTCAATAACCAGTCCATTTCAACTCACTAATGCCTAGGATATTGATCTTTATGCATTCCATTTCACTTTTGACTTCTAATTTTCCTAGATTCATACTTTGTACATTCCACATTCAGATTATTAATGGATGTTTGCAGCTGTTTCTTCTCATTTTGAGTCGTGCCACATCAGCAAATGAAGGTCCCGAAAGCTTGATTCCATCCATGTCATTAAAGTCAACTCTACTCTGAGGAGGCGGCTTTTCCCCAGGCATATTTTGAATGCCTTCCAACCTGAGGGGCTCTTATTCTGGCACTATATCAGATAATGTTCCACCTTCTATTCATATGGTTTTCACTGGTCAGCCTTTTCAGAAGTAGATTGCCAGGTCCTTCCTGCTAGTCTGTCTTAGTGGGAAGCCCCGTTGAAACCTGTCCACCAAGGGTGACCCTGCTGGTATTTGAAATACTGGTGGCAGAGCTTCCAGTAGAACACCAACCAGCCACCACAGTATGACAAACTGACAGATATATGGTGGTTATACAGACTTGGGAACACATACATTTTATTCATCCCCTTCATTTTCTCTTCTGCCTCTTTTTAAATTTTGTGTAATTACTGTTTGGACTGGAAAGCATTAAGAAATCACTCTGGGCCCAACTCTCTCATTTTACAAATAAGAATCTTCCTCACCCCAGTAGTCACCCTCTCTTTAGTTTGGTCTTCACACTTGGGTTACAGGAGGGAAGTGTCCAGAAGTTACTGAAACGAGTGTTTCTTTTGCAGCCATCCAGATAACTAACTGGCAGGCCGGCGTCTTCAAGTGCACAGTCTGCCAGGTCTTGCTTTCTCTTGGAGAAGGGGGTTTCCAGCTCTCAGGGTTGAGGTAATTCTCTGCTGCGTAAACCAGACACCAGCACTCTGTTTCCTCCTTGCTTGCTTAGCCCCAGAGCAAAGCAGAGAAAACGAGGTTACTCTGAAGCACTACAGAGGTTACAAGTCTAGGTCAGCATATGCTGAAGTCCATGACTTTCTGGGCTATGGTTGGCCACCAAGGAGGACAGCAGGGCTAAGGCAGTGCTTCTCCGCCTATACTGTGCACGCAAATGCCCTGGGATCCTGCTACCGTGCAGCCTGTGACTCCGTGGGCCTCACGTAGGGCCTGGGACTCTGTGTGTGTAACAAGGTCCCAGGTGATGCCAATGCTCCCTGCCGACGGACCACGTTTGGAGTAGTGAGGCTCTAGAGAAGTCCAGAATTGGGAGTTTGGCAAGGAAGCAAGGGATTCCAAGGAGGCAGCAAATGCATTTCAGAAATGATCATCCCTGAGGTCCAAGCTGGGTAAGAAGTCAGGGGTGCTAAAATGGGGACCACCATCAGCACAGTCAGGGTAAGATGGGAGGAGGTGGGAGGAGGTGGGAAGAGATTGGGTGTGGGCCAACTGCGCATTACACAGGGCAAGGGCTTGGAGGTGGGGGGTTTCACAAGCAAGCCCAGAGCATGGCTTCCTGGCTGGTGGCTGAAGCAGTGAGGGAGGGTATGTCCAGGTGTGGAGGAGGCCCAGGAGGTGAGGGTATGCACACCGCATCAGAATAGACTCCACGTCCGGGCTCACAGCACCAGGCTCAGCTTGTCCATCTCCTGCACCACTTAATACTCTCTCCCCTCTGGCTAATATGTCATTTGAGAAATACTACTTTGTGTATTCGTTTGACCAATATTTAACTCTCTTTACACTCACCCCCTCAGGGATCTCATCTGGTCTCACGGCTCAAAATCCCTTCTATACTATAGCTGGCAACACCCAACCTAATCCGTCCAGCTCAGCCTTTGCTCACGGTGAACTTCAGGCTTGTAGATCTGACTCCTACACAATGCCCTGACTTGGATGTCTAAGGGGCATCTCACACTTAACATGTCCAAAGGGAACGCTGAGTCTCCCCCACGAAACATGCGCTGCCCGGTCTCAGTTGATGGAAACTCTACTGTTCCTGTCGTTCAGACTGAAAAGCTTGGAACTGAACCGTCAGGCTCAAACCTGGGCTCTTCTGTCTTACGTACTGCATCCCATCCATCGGCAACCCCTGCTGGTTGTCCGTCAGAACATCACGAGAAACTGACTGCTTCTCGCCATCTCCACTGTCACCTGGTCGGAGCCACTCCATCCCTCTCGAGATTCCTGCATTCAGAGCTCACCTGCTTTCACTCTGCCCCTCCACCAGCCCCTCCCTTGAGTCCATTCTAACACAGGCCAATGTGATCCTTTCCTTCAAAGTGGTCACGTCTCTGTCCAAAATCCTTGGGCTCCCTTTCAGGCAGAGTGGAAACTCAATGCTCCCACTGTCTTCGACTTCGTCTCGGTGACTCCCTGGTGCACTCCATCCCAGCCCTGCCAGCCTCCTTGCTGTCCCCACAGCAGACACGACCCTTCCCCAGGCCTGTGCTGGCCCCTCTGCCTATGATGTTCTTCCACACCATATTTGCATGGTTGACTCTCTCGTCACTTTCAAGTCTTTGCTCAAATGTCACTTTCTCAATGAAGCCAACCGTGACCACCTGGTAAAACTGCTGCCTGCCTTCTGCCCACCATACCCTATCTCCTAGGCCCCTTCCTCGGCTCTCCTAGCCGGAAATCTGTATATCTGTGAGCTGTGCGTATTGTCTGTCTCCCCCTGGTGAAGGGGTACAGAGGCCCAGTGTGAGGCCGGCTTCGCTCTGGTCCTCAGATCACAGAGTGGACAAGACCTCCGCCCCTGTGGGGCTTACATCCCCGCGGGCAAGTGTAGACAGACAAACCAGAGCACACAAGAGAGCGACAGTGCCAGGCAGAGCGAGAAGCAGGCGCAGGCAGTGAGGACCGCTGCTGCCTCCTGGCAGCTGTGGGGCTCTCCTGAGGAAGATGCAGGAAAAGGAGATCAGTGCTTTCTATCTAACGGATGCGTATTATGGTGTCATCACAAAAGCAAACTTTTAGAAAGTGTTTCCGTGACCCTGAGGAAGGTGAGGGACCAAGTGTGCTGATGGCAGGGCCGCAAAGACAAGGGCACAGGTGGGCAGGAGGCTGTGGGAGAAGACAGAGCCGCTGGGTCTCAGGGTTGGCAAGGAGCCATGCCTTGGACTACTCTGTTCCTCCCACTGCTGAAGGCACTGAGGACTGGTAAAGGTTTCACTGCTGACTTTAAAATGGAAGATAAATTCTATTCCTGAGTAATCCCAACTGCGACCATCGAAATTTCCAGAAACAATAATGCCCAGCTGTATTTTTTTCTTATTAAAACAAGGACTCACTTGTTGAGTAATGAGATTTAATTTTGCTGGTACTGGCAAAAATCTTCCTACTAAAGTAGTCATTGGTTTGGGGACTTCTGTAAGGAAAACAATTAAAATTAGTTGATAGCATATATTGTTCCTCTTCCACTTACACATGGAAGAAAGTACAGAAAGTATAATGGGTTATGGATTTATTATGTGCAGTTTTTCAACTTCTCTTGATTCTTTTTATGTTTTTTATTCTGCAAAACCTTTTGGGTCCGTGTATTTTTTTTTTAACTCGCTATCCACAGTTTTTTTTTTTTTTTTTTTTGGTCATAAAACTACTTGATTCAAGCTTCTGGGGGTAAAAAAATGTTAGCACCCATGTTCCCAAGCACACACACAGGTGCCGCTGGACAGGTTCCATTTTTGAGGGGAACACAGCGCCATCTGTTGGACACCACGTGAACTCCTTTCCATTTGTATACAAGCTTCTTTCACACTGTTGCTCGATGGCCAGACATAAGGACTCACCAAGCTGTTTGGACCAAACCACTTCATCATGCCCACTGACAGACATTTCTTTGTCCCCTTGTGCCACAGTGGTTAGAAGCCACGGCTGCTAACTGAAAGGTCAGCAGTTCAAATCCACCAGCTGCTCCTTGGAAACCCTGTGGGGCAGTTCTACTCTATCCTATAGGGTCTCTGTGAGTCAGAATTGATTCTATGGTAACGGGTAAGGGCACAGGGAAAGATTCCTGAGCTGCTAAGGGTGCTAGTGAGTCCAAGTGGAAGAAGAGAACTGACTTACTCTCTCGAGTCACCACTGGGCTCTACACACTTCCTTCTGAGGCCTAAGATCCTTTCGGGTTTACCTGGGGACTCAGGCGACATTTACGGTGAGGTTTAACATGTACACAGACACCATGAGAAGAGGGATCTGTGGGGGTTTTGTAGCTCTGGTGGCTCAGTGGTTAAGAGCTCGGCTGCTAATCAAAAGGTCAGCAGTCTGAATCGACCAGCTGCTCCTTGGTAACCCTGTGGGGCAGTTCTGCTCTGTCCTGTAGGGTCGCTATGAGTCGGAATGGACTCGAAGACAATGGGTTTGGCTTTTTGATTCGGTGGGGGTTTTATGATTAAAAAACAAGGAAACAAATTTGCAGAACATTATCTAAAGCCTCTGTCTGCAAATGGGGGAACTGGGATTTTGTCATGGGCAGGAGGACGGGAGATGGAACCCCTCCCTGCCTGTGTTGAGGACCACACAGCATCACCCTACAGGAAACAGAATCGGAAAACCCACAGCTGATGCAGCAAGGGCTCTGAAGTCTCCCTGCAGAAAATCACCTGCCATGAAGGTGTTTAGCTTCCTCCATAAAGACAACGTCAGGACGGGGCGGGGAGATGAGGGGCCACACTCTCTTCTTGCGCCAGACTCCAAGAGCTTGGCCACTTGAACCTACCTCGAGACTTGATATGACTTTAAATTACTGGCAATGCCAGTGATTCACTGATAATGAAATAGCCTGGGTAACCTGCCGTCTAGCGCAATGTGACTATGTACAGTCCATACAGGTACTCAGTTCTCCAGAATGAGTTTCTAACTTCTGTTAAGCACAGTCCTAAAACTATTCCACTTAATCTTTCTTTAATAGTTCCTAAGGCATTTTAGGATAGCCAGGTGCTTATAGGTCATTCATTATTCCTGTGCCGGTTTAAAGAAGTTTCTGGGTGAATACATGCCAGACAGGTCAGCATTTGATAGTTATTTTGAAACTCATGGCAATTAACCCACAGTGGTCGTTCTCCTTGGTTACACTCATGTTTATATAAACAGATATATAAAGTTTTACCACAGCTGAACCATCAGCTCAACCTGGGAAAGCCTGCCATTTCACCCTAGGCACGCCCACTGTGGAATTAACAATACAGGTTGGTATGCGCCTGTCAGGATCAAAATCTCTGCAGGTAGCTCAAGTGGAGGGCAGCTCTCTGCGCATGAGACGCCCAATGCAATGTCTCTGAGTTCATCTACAGAGATACATGTTTTCTGTCCTTAGCTCACTTAGATGGGCTGCGAGGTCTGCCAACTGCCTGTTGAATAACCTAGCTGCCTATTTCACGTCTACTCTCTATAAAAACCCAAACACACCCACTTACCAACTTATATGTGATATATAACATAACTTTTTTTTTTTTTTATCCGTTTCTTTGTACCTGACTGTAGATAATTATTTGGGTCTTGATACTGAGGAACCAGGTGTAGGCCTTTTAGTTCTCTGGTGCCAGAATGGTCTATGCACAGCATCTGTGTGCCCCCTTTCAACTGACAAATCACCTAAAATGAAAAATAACGACCAGGTTTCATTTTCAAAGGTAATGCTAGTAATCCGAGCCTAAATAAACTCACATCTGAGGAAAGAGACTTCTCTGGGATTGAGTTGGAATGGAGAATGGAAAACGACCGGTCCGCTCTCCATGTGGCACTCTGCATCAGCGAGCTGTCTGGAGGGCCCACGGAGCTCAGGGAAACCTCTCGGGAGATGCTCTCAGCGCACCCACATTAGCGCCTGCCCGCGTCTCCTCTGCAGCTGTCTGACCACGGAGACTGGGTAAAGGTCAGGTGAGTGGGCGCCGGAGCCTCCTGCGTGTTCTCGGGCTCCACCATCTACGCTGTCAGGGGAACAAGCTGACCTGCGGCCCCGGCCCGGGAGGATGGGCTTTAACTCAGAGGGAGCGCGTCCTGACCCCGTTCCCGTGGCTGCGCACATGCTTAGGGTCATCTTTCATTTCAGCACCGCTGGACTGCTGGCCACACACGCTCGGTATTAATGTCTATTCTTCGTTCCTACCAGTGCAGCTTAGGAAGGCTACTCCAAGAACTGAAGGTTCTAAGAAGCCCTGTCCATCTTCCTGCGCCTGCGTAGCAGGCTCAGGTAGCCTGGGTGGGATTCTAACCAGGAACAAGCCCTCACCTGCAGGTGGGTCGACGGCCAGAGTGCCGAGCAAAAGCAGAGGTGGACGCTAAGGGTGAGCATAGCCCTGCACGCGGCTGCGAGGCAGGGGCCTCACATGGCTGGCCAGCAGCGCCGTTTCTACCCACAGGCAGCTTCTAATTCCAATGGTAAAACCACGAATACACAGAGAGGCTGTGGGTTCTGTCTTCAGGTTGCTTACAGTCAGACAGGAAAACCCGAAGAAGCATAAAGTGCCCGTGTGACCATCGATGCGAGCAACGCAAACGAGCCTCCGTAGAGAGGGGCAGGCCCGTGCCAGAGCTTCAGACCACCCGACAACATGGTGTGCAGCTGGAATTGTGCTTATGGCACACACCCACATGCGGGGGCACACGGGGGTCACGCGCGCAGGGGCCAGGCTCTGCATGGCCTCTCCAGATCTGCCAACCACACGGTCCCCTCCTGGGGGCTGGGCTAGCCTCCTCTGGATGGCCTCTCCAGGTGGCCTGGGAAAGCTGTGCCGTGGACAGAGCTACTGGTGTGTGCCTTGCCAAGCCAAAGCTTGTGCTGGCTCATTTCCAAGTATTTCACAGTTAAAGTGAATGCCTTCGAGCCAGGGCCCCTGTCTTGGAATAAAGAACCTCTGTGGGGAGAGGCAATGGTTTGGCCTCAGGCCTCTAAGCAGCTTGCCAGAGGAATCCTCAGGCAGAATTCCTTCCTTCCTAGTCCCCCACCACAGGGAGACCTGGAGTCCGAGCTGCACCCCTTAACAAGCTACGAAGACTTAAGCCAAGTACGTAACGTCTCTGCTTTCTCATCCATAAAGGGGGGATCCAAATAATGCCTACCTCAGAGTCGCTATGAGGATTAAATGAAATAATGTGCAAAACCAATATGTGACTTAACTTATTAGACCTCCTATACAGGTGTTAGTTGAGATCACTTAGAGTCTGGGGGCGAGGCAAAGGCAGAGAAGCAGCCTTGGCCCCAGTGTCTGAGAACCCCAGCGCCCCCTCCCAGTGATACCCCAAACCACACAGCCCGGCCACACCTCCCCCATCCTGGTGCCTGACCCCCGCTTTGCGCTGACGGATGTGGACTGTGGTTTCTCTAGTTAAAGAAGACAGCAGTGCCCTGATCTTTGCCTGATTTGCTGAGACTAAGTAGACATGAGAATCTTAGAGGCGAAAGGAGCCTTGGAAAGGGTCTTAACCAGTGCCTGTCTTTCTAAGACGAGACAACCAAAAACGCTGATTCAACAAGTAACAGGATGAAAGTCATGACTGAGGTAATCGGACTGAGTGGTGACCGGGGCCAAACATTTACCAGCGTGTTACCCAGATGCCTTTTCTGTGGCACAATTACCATGGGATTCGAGTCCTTGTGGGAACAGTCGGAGGGACCCTCGGGTTCGTGCAACGATGGGAACTTGAAACAGGATTCCTGGGTATGAGGATTCGGAAAGGTTGTCTCCTCCAGGTTGTTGCTGGTAATCGTACCACCTGCTTCCTTTATTTCAACCTAAAAAAAACAGTCTCTGTTTTAGAAAACACGTTGTAGACATGGGGTTTTGCAGTTACATGATATAAAAGACCCAATTGCCATTGAGTCGATCCCTACTCACTGAGACCCCATGACTGTCAGAGTAGAACTGTGCTCTGTAGGGTCTTCAGTGGCTGATTTTGCTAAAATAGATCATCAGGACTTTCCCCCGAGGTGCCTCTGGGTGGACTCAGATCTCCAACCCTTTGGTTAGCTGCTGAGCGTGTTAACGGGTCACACCACCCGGGGACTCTGGTTGCATAATACAGTAAATTAAAATTCAAGTTCTATGTGACGTTACATTTTAAAAGTAAAGAGCACCCTAACCCTTTCTTTCCTCACTGGTGACTCTAAAACTAAAACCATCATTATCTTTATGGGGCAACAACCACCTGACCAGCCTCACTGGCCACCTTATGAAAGAACGCTGAGGGCCACAAAAACCAGGGCTAGTGAGGCGTGGAGAAATGTTTCTGATGTGGCACTCGGGCCGTTTCCAAAGATGGCGGATGTAGTTGAGAGGATCCCCCAGTTGGTCGGTAGCTTCTTCCGTTGCTTCACAGCCCACTACGCTGATGGAGCTGGAAGTCCCGTCCGTGCTGCTTAAAACCGCCTGAACTGCCAACCCTTTGGCGCAGCCTCATCGGTTGTTCCTAGAGCAGCTGCATCGGCTGTATGAAATAGCCTAACCGGTTGTTTTGCCGGTTTTTTGTTTTGTTCCATTTCCTCAAGAAGCCCCAAATCCTTGCTGATGTTTGATAATATATGTAAGGGATTTAAATTAGAAAAAAAAAATAAAAAGAGTCAACTTCCCTGACTGAGTAGTAGAAGAATAATTAATATGAAGCAGTGAGGGTAGGCAATGGCTGCCCACTTTGTTTTTAAAGCTTTCCTCTTCAGCGAGGTCCAATTCAAGGACACACTAGCAAAATTACCAAAAATCTGGAGAAATACCAATGATATTACTGGAAATCAGAACTGAAAAAAAGAAAAAACTAAAAAAAAAAAAAAATCGATTTTTTCATTTATTATTATTTTTTCATAATTACAAAAAATTACCATCAGAATTGTGTGTTTCAAAACCAGGATGCTTCTTTTTAAAATTGGGTAGGAATGGAAGGGGGATTAGGAAACAGCAGCAGACCCACATTTTGAATCACTCCTTGATGCCTCTCTCCCACTTCAACCCCACTCTCTCTCTCCAGCCCTCTACAGAGCCCAGGGAGCCTCCCAAAAGGCCAGGAGGCAACAAAGTCCTTCAGAAAAGATGGGTGTCAAGCGCAGTATTCAATGGTCACATCCTGAATACCTCACATAAAATCACAGAACAGTTAACTATTTTTCGAAGTGTGGACGTGGACTCGAACTTGGAGATTTTCCCACCAAATTAAATCAGAGGCCTAAGCAAATACTAACGATGAACACAAATCGGCAAATCACCCAGCACAGCAGACTAGCATCTAGGTACACATCTTAAAATAGATAAGGCAAAGTTTAGCTGTATTTCAAGTTACAGCTTTATTTAGATATTTCAAATTTTCTAGAAATACAGAACATTTCAGAATTTCTTCCTGCTTTGGGAATTTTCTTCCATTTCGAAGCTTCCTGCTTTGGGAAACTTGCCATGTCATCAAACTTAGATTTAATTTATGTCCTCTAATTAACAAATACTTACGTAATAAATTTAACCATGTAACTAATACGTCAACTACTTCTATTACAGTAAAAAACAAACAAACCCGTTGCCACTGAGTCCATTCCAACTCACAGTGACCCTAAAGAACCGCCCCATAGGGTTTCCAAGGAGCAGCTGGTGGATTCGAACTGCCGACCTTTTGGTTAGCAGCCAAGCTCTTGATCACTTCGCCACCAGGGGTCCTATATTACAGTAAAGTCTCATTTTTACAGAATGGGTAGAAACAAAGGTCAGTATGTGAGAATGAATTTCTAGAGGAAGGAAATTAGCAATTTAGCCTGAATGTTTACTGGAAAACGATTCCATTCTGTTTCAATGATAAACATGTCCATGTGAAATCATTTTCATTTTATTAATGAATTAGGAAAGTGTTAGTAAAAATTCAAAATTGCAAAAAAAAAAAATAATAATAATTCAAATAATGTCTCCTTGATTTTGCCACACCGGCCTTCTGTCAAGACTGGATCACACTAATAGGGGATTTGGGAAATCGCCATTGATGAGGCAGAGCAAGGTCCACTCGAGAGGGCGGTTCGAGGAAGATCTCTGCCTGGGTGAAGGCTGTAGGGACTGCATGTTCTCTGAGACTCCTCTGGGCCCCACCTGCCGGGACACTGGCCAGGAGCCTCACTCCTCCCCTGTCTCCACACCCAGGAGCAGTGATTCTGTACCCCCGCTGTACCGTCTGGCCAGAGGAAGCCCAGAAAAGCAGAAGTGCAAGCTCCCCCTGCCCTGGCTTTTCTTGTCAAGTCAGGCTCCGGCCAGCTCAACGAGGACTCAGAATGGTCCACGTGGGTTTTGTCTGTAACTTACTAAAGTGATTTAATGGGTGATTTATCCAGTTTTCCAAACTAGAGCCTTTTGGGCAGCCAGCATCCACAGCCCTTGTGGTGCAGTGGTTAAGAGCTCAGCTGCTAAGAGCTCGAATCCATCAGCTGCTTCTTGAACTACCCCTGTCCTGTAGGATCGCTATGAGTTGGAATCGACTCGACGGGACTGGGTTTGGTTTTTCTTTGTTTCCTTTAAAACCTGATTTGAACAAAACAGAAAATGATCAGTAGCCATCCATAGCAAAGCCTCCTTCAGGTAAATCAGAATTGTTATGTGTTACGTTGGGTGCTGCCGAGTCAATTTCAGCTAACTGTGACCCATGTATTACAGAGTACAACTGCCCCATAGGGTTTTCTAGGCCGTAATCTTTTTGGAAGCAGATTGCCAGGCCTTTCTTCCATGGAGCTGCTGAAAATTAGCAGGAATTTAAATAAATAGCCTCTGATTCATATCATATGTGCTCGAAAAACAGTCACGTATTAGCAGAAGGGAGATCTGACGTCTTGATTTCAGGGCTCAGCAAAAACAAGTGTTAACTCTGAGTCCTTGCTGTGACTTACAAGCCTTGTAAAAAAATTTTTAAAAAGCAAAATGGTGGAGGATATGGAACGTGTGGCTAACTGCCTCCGTGAATAACTACCTCCTTTGCCATGAGAACAGATGAACTGGATGATGCTCAGCTACCATTACTAAACATGTTGATTTAAAAGTCTATAGGCGAATCCTGATCAAAAGGGGGAAAATGCAAAACCGAATTTCAAATTCTCATGGACTACAAACTTCCTGGAGCCGTGAAGGCTGGATGAACCCCTGAAACTATTGCCCTGAGTTAATCTTTAAACCTTAAACCAAAAATAGCCTCTGAAGTTTTCTTAAAACAGTAGTTTCGCTTAACTAGTAAAAAATGTCTGCCTTGAACTTTATGCTCTTTTAAGAACTATCTATCTGTATAGGATCAAAATGACAACAGCAACTTGAAAAACTAGACTGGAACCTTAGGGGGCAATGAATTGATGTTAACGGGGGAGGATCTCAACAACAACAAAATAAATTTTAAAATGCAAAATGCAAACACATGAAAACTCACTGTTACATTTGTTTTCGTGGACACTAATTCTAACACATAGGGCTTCTTTCCTAGAGCGAACGGTAGCTATAAACAACAGAGCCTAGTTCATCCGGGTGGACACAGCTCCGTGTGCCACGTTTGGAATTAGCTAATCCAGTGGGATGGGCCAGGAAAAATGCTTATAGAGGGAACCCTCGGCATAAATCCCGCAGTCTCGGATTGCACTGCGAAGGCAGAAAGGGGTGCTGCGCCCATTTACTAGGAGGCTCTTACTGGAATCACGCGGACGCCGGGGTGGGTGGCCCCTTCCCTCGGCCAGGTGCCCAGGGGCACGACGGCGGGGCTCCTGTGCGGGGCCAGCAGCGAGGACAGGAAGTGGACGTTGTAGGCGGGCGGCGGGGCCCGGGCGAGCAGGGCGTCCTCCATCGGGCTGAGCTCGGGGAGACCCGGGTACTCGGCGAGGACCTCTTGGTGGTTGCGCTCATCCTCCAGCTCCACCTTGCCCTTGCCGTCGGCGCCCGGCGGGGCGGTGAGCGCCCGCAGGAGGGGCTCTTGGGGGTCGGCGGCGCTCAGGTAGGCGTCTTTGAAGACCTGGAACTCGTCCGCCTCGCTCTTGACCGCCCCCGGGGCCTTCAGGGCCACGGTCTCCGACGCGAACAGGTCCGGCACCATCTCATCTTCGGGACTGGACAACTCGCCGAGCACAGGGCCCTCGTCCATGCGGGCAGAGGGGGCCGCGGCCGGGCATCGCCCCGCGGCCGGCTAGATCCCACGAGGAACCGCACCTGCAACCACGCGGGCAGCTGAGGGCCACCGCGAACCCGGCTACCTGGGAGGGGGTCCCGCCGCCCCTGCAGAGATGACCAGGGGGGTTCCACCGCCCTCGAGGTGATGGGGGTCCCCCCAAGATGATCTGGGGGTCCCGCCGCCCCCCTGAGACGACGGGGTGGGGTCCCGCCGCCCCCCTGAGACGACGGGGTGGGGTCCCTCCGCCCCCCTGAGACGACGGGGTGGGGTCCCGCCGCCCCCCTGAGACGACGGGGTGGGGTCCCGCCGCCCCCCTGAGACGACAGAGGAGCGTCCCGCCGCCCCCTGAGACGACGGGGTGGGCTCCCGCCGCCCCCCTGAGACGACGGAGGAGGGGTCCCGCCGCCCCGATGGCTGACTAGAGGGTCTCGCCGCCCACGGGCCGACCAGGGTCCTCGGCACCTCCCGCTCGGCGGACTCTAACGCCGGGCCTGGAGGTCTCGGGCACCGCAGGGGCGCCTCGTCAGGGGACACACCTGGACGGCCGAGACTGCGAGCGACCCGCGGGGATGTGGAGCGGATTCTCACACGCCGGGCGGTTGGCCGTTGGGGAAGGGGCGGGGCGTTGGGTGGGCGGGGCTGTAGGCGGAGCGCGTGGGCAGGGAGCGTGGTCAGAGAGGGGGGTGGGACTGAGGGGCAGGGCGTGCAGAGAGCAAGGCGGGGCCAGGAAGTGGGACGAGATGAGGCGGGGCTGGTGATAGTGGGGCGGAGCTCGTGAGAGTCCGATGGGGCAGGGCCGGGGCCAGGGCCAGGGCGGAGCGCTCCAGACTCAGCCCTTCCAGGCTCGGTGGGGAAACTGAGGCCACCCCAGGGCAAGTCTGAGGCATCCCTGGGTGGACCCTCCCCACTGGACTTCTGACTTTAGTCTTTAAAAAATACCTTTTCTGCACCTGAGCCACTCAGGAAAGGGCAGAGATGAGTCTGCGCCGGTTTCATCTTCTGTAGGTAAGACTGTTGGAAGATAGCTTTTCCCCTAATTATGTAATACATAAATTCTCCCACTACAATATTTAAATACTGCAGATGAAGCTGAACTCCCTTGAGCACTGTCCCCAGTCATACTGCCTTTCAAAGAGGGGATCACTAAATTTCCGGTGGATGTTTTTAGCCCCTCTCCTGTGTATTTACATGCAGATGTTATGTATCCAAACCAAACCAAACCAAACCCATTGTCCTGGAGTCCATTCGGGACTCACAGCGACCTTAGAGGACAGAGTATAACTGCCCCATAGGGTTTCCGAGGCCGTAAATACTTTACAGAAGCAGACTGCCGCATCCTTCTCCTGCAGAGCCACTGATGGGTTCAAACTGCCGATCTTTGGGTTGAGCGCTTAACCACTGTGCCACTGGGGCTCCTTGAAATAAGGCTTAGCACACAGTTAAAAAAAAAGTTTTCATCGAGGTGACTCGGACCCATGGCGATCCCATGTGTGTCAGAGTAGAACTGTGCTGCTCCATGGGGTTTTCAATGGCTGATTTTTTGGACGTAGATTGCCAGAACTTTCTTCTGAGGTCCCTCTGGCTAGACTCGAACCCCCAACTTTTTGGTTAGCAGCTAAGCACAATAACTGCACCACTCATGGACTCCCTAGCAAACAGTACCCATTATTACCCATTGCCGTAGAGTTGATTCCGACTCATAGCGACCCTAGTAGGTGCTCAATAAAAACTGTTGAGAAAATCGAAAATTCGTGCTTTCATTTAATAGATATCTAGTGAACACCCACTATGTGCCAGGCACTATTCTATGCACTAAAAAACAAAAACAAAAAACAACGGAATCTCTCACCATCAAGTTGATTGCAACTCATAGCAACCCTATAGGGCAGAGTAGAACTGCTCCATAGTGTTTCCAAGGAGCAACTGGTGGATTTGAACTGCTGACCTTTTGGTTAGCAGCTGAGCTCTTTAACCACTTTGCCACAAGGGCCCTGTTCAGGCATTAGGGCAAGGGAATGGATGAATAAATAAATGTAAAGGGAAAAATCAGTGGGCCCAACTTAGAAGCTTCCTGTCTCCATCAAATGCATGAATCTGGTGACATCCACTCTGCCCGCTTGGGGCTCTTTTTTGCATATCTTGGTCTCTCACCTTTGTCCCAAGTGCCTGAGCTTGTTACAAGTGGTACTTGCCTTATCACCTCCTTGTTGTTGTGAGCTGCCGTTGAGTCAGCCCCAACTCATGGTAACTCTGTGCACAACGAAACAAAATACTGCTTGGCCCTGCACCATCCCCATGGTTGCAGACAGGACCTGACTTTCAGAAGTAGATTGCCAGGGCTTTCTTCCTTGTCCCTCTTAGGACACTCCACTGACACCTGTTCAGAATCTGTTGGGGAAATGGTCTGCCTCTACACTTCCCATCCAGGCTGCCTAAGTAAAGGCCTTGGGCCCTGAACATTCTCTGAAAAGGAGGCTGGGAATTGGGTCGCTTTCTCTCCCCCAGTTCCTTCTCC
This sequence comes from Dugong dugon, assembly GCA_030035585.1. Taxonomy (NCBI): domain Eukaryota; kingdom Metazoa; phylum Chordata; class Mammalia; order Sirenia; family Dugongidae; genus Dugong; species Dugong dugon. Next base: position 134,474,364 of record CM057467.1, read on the forward strand.
TTATCAGAGAAGCCTTCCCTCCCCCTGTTCTGGGCACACAGTAACTTTGTCTCTTGCACATGTGAGGGCACTATACAGAACCTGACCAACCCCACGTCTGTATCTGTTCCCAGCAGGGAGGGAGCAGGGTCTCTCTTGCTATGGCTATGGCACAAGAGGGAAGATGTGCCAGATTGTAACCACCAGCCTCGAAGGGTGGATTGAAGGGGAAACAGGCTTTACTAGGCTGAACACGAGTGCCGTCATGCGGTCCACTAGTTCACTTCCGTTTGCTGAGTCATTCTTATGTAAACCCCTGGCTTGTAGCCACTATTGTCCACCACCACTATGAAACCGCTGCCCTCCCACTGTGGGGCACAGAGATCTGCTTTGTCCTGAAGCCACCCAGGACTCGCCTCGTCTGTAAGTCTCCCTAATAAACTCCTTTGCTGCCACCCTGGAGATGCCCCCTCTTTCTTTGGTCTCTTGGCACCCTCTAATTTTGAAGACAAATTTAAAGTTACTGGTCCATGCCTGGAGAGCATCACAGCAACACGTAAGCCTCCACTGACGGACAGGTGGTGACTGTGTGTAAGAGGTGCGTTGGCTGGGAATCAAACATGGTTCTCCTGCACGGAAGGTGAGAATTCTGCCACTGAACAATATCACTGCCTCGTAGCACCTCCTTAGTATAAAAAAATGGACGACCAAATACTGTCACAGAATGAGATTAATAATTTTATTAATGATAACCTACTCACACTGTGCATATCTAAGATTTACATCCTAAAGAACATATTGTATGTACAGGCAATGGGCAGTCCGAGATCACAAACGCAACCCACAGCTCTGTTAGGACTATGACTTGTTCCAAATTAAATTAAACACATAATAATCTTCCCTTCCCTGCTCAACACGTACAATAAAAACTCACTCTTCCTTCTTTTAAGGAATATAAAATTGCATTGATAACTGCACCGATTAACTACAATGACATTTGAAACATTTACACCTGAGAGACAAGCCCAGATATATCTGACTGCTAACGTGTACACTCGAATTCGTGTGCCAACTCTACGGTAATACAGATTGGTCAGTGGTTTAGTGCAGAGCGCATGGTGGTGGTTAATGCTGGCCAACTGCGGCGTTGGATTGGAAGCTATATTTGCCCTGGGGAGAGGGGCTTCCCCCCTGCAAACCTCCTTGATTATGCACCATGAACGATCGGGGGGGTTTTGTTACGGTGGTTGGTATTGTTTTGTTTTCATTTCTTCTTGTTTTTAGGAGAGAAAAAAAATCTTTGGCCCGTTTAGGGAGGATTTTTACATTACAAAATATACATAAATAGAATACGTACATGCTCTTTAGCAAGCGACTTGGTCCACTCTGATAGCTCAGCCCTCGTGTTGGTCAAACTGGAGGGCAGAACTCTTCAGGAGGCAAGCCCCACAAGAACAAAAGTGGTCAGAAAAATAAATACACAATTAAAAACATGGACGGGCAAGCTTGTCACTGCGGCCAGAGGCAGTGGGAATTTCATTCCATGATACTTTATTTTTACATCAAATACTGAAGAAGACTCAGTGCGTAATTGTGTTTTGGTCAATGTGACTCTCTCCGATGAAGGCACTCCTATTGAAAGGACAGACTGTGTGGAGACCTAGCACCCGTGACTCGCAGCAGTTCAATCTGTCACCAAGATGACGTGGCAGATGGTTCCCATGGCCCCCAGAGTGGTCTTCTCTCTCACCAGGTGGGATTCAGTAATCTTCCTGGCCACTTCTCAGGTTCTGCTCCTTTCCTGGTGGTAAATCTTGTGCTCTCCTCTGGTTGGGGGAAGCTAAAGTAATCCTGAGGCACACATTACATTTTTTTCCTTCGGTGAACTCCCTGGACACATAGTATTTGGCCATTTTGTCCCTTGCTCCCCAGCTCTGTCACACGCCACTTAGTTCTTTTGTTCCTTCGTTATGAAAGGAAGGCATTCCAATTAGGGGAATCCAGCACAGCTGCCCTCATAAGGGAAGGGGTCTTTGTATGGGTAGGGGGCAACCACAGGAAAAAGTGTATTTAGGGTTATCTGTCCTCAGTTAAACTGAGAAGGGAGTGATACACTGACAATTCCGCAAATAAATCCTTCAGTCTCCCTGGCATTTAGGGCCCTTCATGATTAAGGCACTGGGTTTTGAGGACATGCAAGGTCAGAAAAGCTACAGATGTGACCACTACTTGCTGAAAACAGAGAGGCAAACACAAAGACTACCAAACTAGACAATTACAGAGCTACCCACAATGACAACCACCTGTTTCCAAAAGCACAGCATGTTTAGTTAATGTGTTACATGAGTGCTAGCTGTGACTTGTAACATCTCCGACTTGGACAACCCTTTTTCTTTTAACAAAACAAACGGTGACCTTGCTCTGATAAACTTAAATACCCTTCAGTCCCAGGTATTCGGTCACCACTGAGGAGAAGATGTGCTGTTGCCATTTCCAATAGATGTGAAGTCACAACCCCACTAATTCCTCAACAAGTTCAGCAACATTCTGATTTCTTCATGAACCCAACCCAGTACCAGGACTTTAGGAGGACTATATCAAATGGTCACAGAGTGACCTGGAAGTGGATGAAGACACACCCGGAAGTAGTAGGGTTATACTTCACATGGTGGAGGCTACTGTTCTAGAAAAACAAAAACACCAAAACCTTGCTGGAAAGAAAACTTGAGTTTTTTTTAAGAGCAATTTTTCACCCTGAACTACCCTCAGGGTTAATACCTATTTTTCATTTGGTTTATAGGAGAAGAGATCACTCCCCTCCGGAGCAGCTCTGTGGAATTACTTTTTGGAATTAGAACTGAACCCAAACAGACTGATGATGTCCATCATGGCTTGTTTCAGGTGCTTCCCAAAGCGATGAGAGTCCTTGAATTTAAAAAAGAGAAAAACAATCATGAAGGCGTGGAAGTGCCCACATCTCAAGCCTCTTCGATTTTAACCCAGTTTGAAGAATTCAAATTCCTTTTGGCCAGTGCTCTACTCTTTGGCCCCATCACCAGCTTACACCGTCTGGAGGAACGTGCAGGGTGACAAGGACGGCAGTCTGTGTGCTTGTGGGGTGTTTTTTCAATCTGACACTTCCCCTGATGCCACCGCATTATATACAGCACAGTCAGAAGTCACCAGTGAACCTGGTATTATTTGCCAGGCTGTGTACAATGTGGACAGGAGAAGACAGACAAGGATAAGTGTGCCATGTTCTGAGGAAGACATTTGTTCCGCCCACAAAAGGATGCTGCGGATCTCTGATGTCACGTGTATGTATTTCTCAGCTTGTGCAGATCGCTATGAAGCCACGTGTATTTCTCAGCATGTGCAGATCCCCGTGCAGCCATGTGTGTGTATTTCTCAGCGTGTGCAGATCGCTATGAAGCCACGTGTATTTCTCAGCGTGTGCAGATCCCCGTGCAGCCACGTGTGTGTATTTCTCAGCGTGTGCAGATCCCCGTGCAGCCACGTGTGTATTTCTCAGCGTGTGCAGATCCCCGTGCAGCCGCGTGTGTGTATTTCTCAGCGTGTGCAGATCCCCGTGCAGCCGCGTGTGTGTACTTCTCAGCGTGTGCAGATCCCCGTGCAGCCGCGTGTGTACTTCTCAGCGTGTGCAGATCCCCGTGCAGCCGCGTGTGTGTACTTCTCAGCGTGTGCAGATCCCCGTGTAGCCGCGTGTGTGTACTTCTCAGCGTGTGCAGATCCCCGTGCAGCCGCGTGTTTCTCAGCGTGTGCAGATCGCTATGAAGCCACGTGTGTGTGTTTCTCAGCGTGTGCAGATCCCCGTGCAGCCACGTGTGTGTGTTTCTCAGCGTGTGCAGATCCCCGTGCAGCCGCGTGTGTGTATTACTCAGCGTGTGCAGATCCCCGTGCAGCCACGTGTGTGTATTTCTCAGCGTGTGCAGATCCCCGTGCAGCCACGTGTGTGTATTTCTCAGCGTGTGCAGATCCCCGTGCAGCTGCGTGTATTTCTCAGCGTGTGCAGATCCCCGTGCAGCCGCGTGTGTGTATTTCTCAGCGTGTGCAGATCCCCGTGCAGCCGCGTGTGTGTATTTCTCAGCGTGTGCAGATCCCCGTGCAGCCAGGTGTGTGTATTTCTCAGTGTGTGTAGATCCCCGTGCAGCCACGCGTGTGTATTTCTCAGTGTGTGCAGATCCCCGTGCAGCCACGTGTGTGTATTTCTCAGCGTGTGCACACTATTCTTAGTCTAGCTTTCAAGAGTTATAGAAAGTCTAAAAGTCATCAAAGCACTCCAACGTCACTTAAGATTGGAAGCTTTTGCTATCAGCAAAGATAACACATTTTCAATCAAATAAGATCTATTTCTTTAAAGCTAGGCTTGGAGAATTTGGAATTTATTTATTTGAAAATTTTCAAACCAAGAAAAAGTAGTTGATGAAATTGAAATTTTATGTCAAATTAAGGATGTGCTCCTCTTGGACAGAAAAAAATAAAAACACCCTACTTTAGAAAAGGGAACTTTTTATACTTACAGTCTCAGGGCTGGAGAACTTGGAAGATACGTGGAAATTGATGAGCTTCTCTCCTACGAGAATGTACGACACACCATAACCATCGTCAGCAACCTGTGGAACAAAAGAGGTTTAAATCTGGTGCTGGGAAACGAGGCCATATGAAAAAGAGACTTTCTAACATTTTAAATCCACCCCACATCTGTCAGTTTGTTGCAGCGTGGTGGCCTGTGTGTTACTGTGATGTTGAAGTTATACCACTGCTATTTCAAATACCAGCAGGGTTATCCAGGGGGGACAGGTTTCAGCAGAGCTTCCAGACTAAGACTGGGAAGAAAGGCCTGTTGATCTACTTCTGAAAATCAGCCAGTGAAAACCCTACGGATCACAACAGAATATTATCTAATACAGCACTGGAAGATAAGCCCCCTAGGTTGGAAGGCACTCAGAGTGCAGTGGTCACAACAATGGACGCTAACACGCCAGCGATCACGAAGATGGTGCAGGACTGGGCAACGTTTTGTTCTGTTACGCATGGGGTCACCATGAGCCGAAGCTGACTCGACAGCAACTAATAACAACAACAGCATTTAAATACAAGGCTGCCATTGACATCGGTATCAGTGACCAGCAGGAATCCTTCAGAGGAGGCCACCAGGAATGTCAAGAGGAGTGCTCAGAATGGAGACGGGCCTGAGATGGTGGTGGTGGGCAGGTGCCATGTCCTTGGAACTGGCAGCTCTGTGTACGGGGATGCCGCACTCCACTTACCGGGCCAAAGCCCCCTCCACTGGACACGTATTCTGGATTCCTTTCCAGGTCAAACAGCTCCACCTGCTGCTGAGGGGTCTGGCTGGTTGACAACCTCCATGGCTCAGATAAGACCTGTTGAGTAAAACAAGGACGACAGAATCAGGAAGTGTCCCAATGGCGCTGTCCCTAATCTGAGGTCTGCTGTCACTGCAGAGACCCCGTGGGAAGACGTAAGACATCTGCTCCGTCTTCAGGGTACTACATCTGCAGAGGGCGTGGTGCAGGTGATGCCACCTGGATGGGACGCGGCCAATGCCAGCTAACAGCATCTCAGGCAGAAAAGGTGGCAGGTACATCAAATGAGATTTAGATGAAGGCAGTGTCGTGCTGGAGCAGACTCATGCCAGCTCCCATGAGCCAACTGGTAAATTGTCAGGAATTTTTCAAGCCGGTTGTTAAACATAGCCATTAAAAAAAATTAAATTTTATAAACTTACAATTAAATTATATTAAAAACAATGATGACAAATACTCAGAACTGATCACCTCGTGATTATTTTAGCACATTTCACTATTAGCTGTGCTCCTGAGGTGACTTATGTCCATTAAGTCAGTAGGGTGAGACAGTGCTGATTCAGTGGTAAAATTCTCACCTCCCACGCGGAGACCCGGGTTTGATTCCCAGCAATACACCTCATGTGCAGCCACTACCCATCTGTCAGTGGGGGCTTGCGTTATCACTATGATGCTGAACAGGTTTCAACAGAGCTTCCAGACGAAGAGGGACTAGGAAGAGAAGACTGGCAATCTACTTCTGAAAAGTCAGCCAATGAACACTCTGTGGAACACAGTTCTACTCGGACACGCATGGGGTCACCATGAGTCAGAACCAACTCAGTGGCAACTGGTAGTAGTTTGTGGCTGTGTTGTTTGGGTACCATTGAGTCAGCCCCCGACTCATAGAGACCCCACGTGTGAGAGTAGAACTTCCCCATAGAGTTTTCTTGGCTGTAATCTTTATGGGAACACATTGCCAGGCCTTTCTTCCGTGGAGCTGCTGGGTGGGTTTGAACCACCGACCTTTTGGTTAGCAGCCTAGTGCTTAACTGTTGTGCCACCAGAGCTCCTTAGTAGGAGTTTAGCCAGCAAAACTGAAGAGGTGACTTACTTCCTTCAGGAAAGGGGAGTCAACGGCCAGGTACTTGGATACCACATAGAGACAGAAGAGATGGCGATCGATACCAGCTCCCGTCATCGCGAGGCGGTACAGCAGCTGATGCTTCTCAGAGGCCATCCTGAATAACTTGAGCCGCTGTTCCACCTAAGTCACACAGAATGGTAGCGATATGCGTTGGGCGTTTCGGGTGGTATGGGGCAGGTCTGAGCCTCAAAATGAACAGCAGCTAACAAGCCTCGTTCTCCGCATGGTCACCCGCCTGGAGATCCCCTGGCGGGACGTGCTGGACACCCACCGAGGAGCCCCACTGACCGCCTGCCCCTTCCACAGACTGTGCTGTGAGTTGGGGGGGGGGGGGTGTCCAAGGCCGCGGAGGGGAGGGTTGTTGGAAGCACATTTGCTGTATCCTCCATGCAGTTCACGTAGCATTATTTCACCGTTTACACAAACGAGCTCGCTCAGAAGGCTGGGAGGCTCACATTCAACAGGAGTTAAAACTGGCTGCCATCGAGTCGATTCGGACCCACGGCATGCCCACGGGCATCAGAGTAGAACAGTGCTCCATGGGATTTTTTGTTTTTTTCTTTTTAAATAATATTTCACTGTGTTTTTGGTGAAAGTTTATACAGCAAATGAGGTTCCCCATGTAACAATTACTACACAAATTGTTCAGCGACACTGGTTACACTTTTGACAATGTGGCAACATTCTCACTTCTTCCCTGCTGGATATCTCCCTTCCAGTCACCTGGTTTCCCTCTCCTTGTCCCCTTTCATCTTTGTTTTAGAGTCTCTGTTGACCATTTGGTCTCGTACAGATGGTTCTCCATAGGGTTTTCAAGACTGATTGATCGGAAGCAGACTGCCAAGCCTTTCTTTTGTGGCACCTCTGGGTGGCCCTGAATCTCCAACCTTTTGGTTGGCAGTCGAGCACATTAACTATCTGCACCACCCAGGGACTCCTTCAGTCAGTTTTATGAGCCTCACAGCCCACTGTCTGAAAATGGAGCTGGGTCCCCCTCAGTTCCCTGCGATGTCACTGTGGGCTGTGAATTGCCTTCCAAAGGGGTCTGGCTACCAACTGACTCAAACAGTCCTCTGGGCCTTTAAATCTGACCCCAAAAGGCTGCTTCAGGTCTTTTCAGCTCTGCTAAGTAAGCCACAGGACCAGGGCAACACAGCACCCTTTAAGCAGAGGCCTGCCGAGCCTCCGACCCACCCATTTGAGACCTGGTCTTCAGGTCTGTTTTGTCTTTTCAAAGAAGCAAGCGACATCGCTAGCACAAATTTCCTTCCATGTCCCCCATCTGCTTACTGACGTCAGCAAGGTTTCTTAGAGTTTTCGTTATAAACAGGAGTACCTCAAATAGAATCTGCACAGGGCACCGCCTCGGTCTAACATTAAGTGACACTCTTCCACAGACACATGGACTCATGAAAAGAAAACCCAGTGGCATCACGAAGTTCATATTCTGCATCCTAGGGAAGTGAGTAGTGTCTGGGGTCTTAAAAACTTGTGAGCGGCCAACTAAGATACAACTATTGGTCCCTACTTGTCAGGAGCAAAAGAAAAAGAAAGAAAGCAAAGCCTCAGAGAAGAAACTAGTCTACAGGACTAACAGCCTACATGAGCCATGGCCTCATCTACACTGAGACCAGAAAAACTAGATGGTGCCTGGCTACTACTACCAACTATTCTAATCTAGCGACACAACAGATGACCTTGAGAGAACAGGAGAAAGATGTGGAACAGAACTTAAATCCTTGAAAAGTCCAGACCAACCGGACCAGTTGAGACTAGAAAACTCCTCTAGACTGTTGCCCTGAGACACTCTTTAGACCTTGAATTGAAGCTATCCCGAGCTCACCTTTTAGCCAAATAACCAAATGGTACACAAAATAAAGGACATCACCCGTGAGTATGGTCCCCCATTAAAAACCATCTATAGGAGACCAGAAGGTCAACAATGACTCTAAAGCAAAGATGAGAAGACAAGGGGGCAGGGAAACTAGAGCACTAGCAACAGAACAACCAGAACACAATTAAAGAGGATATTGACACATTGTGAAAAATGTAACTAAGGTCACTGAACAATCTGTATAGAAACTGTCAAATGGGAACGCAATTGGCTGTGTAAACGTTCACTGAAAACACAAGAGAATATTATTTTTTTAAAAAAGAAAAGCACAGCTCTACTCTGAAATGACGTGGGGTCACCATGAGTTGGGGTTGACTTGACCGCAGCTGGCTTTTTATACTAACTTAAAGATGACTGAGAAGTCTAATCTGATTTGTAGAAGTTATAGTTTGACAGCAGAGGACATGACATGAATCTCTTGGTACATGCCCTGCCCATATGAATGCCCCCTCCCTGGTCCCCAGGAAGAGGTGGAAGAGACAGAAAGCTGGTCGTGGTGTCAGGGTAGGAGGTATGCGTCTGACCGACTGAGAGAAGACTCCTTCCTGGAGAGCGCTGTGCCGTCCCGGCTCATGCACACTTACTGTCTGGCCCGGGTCCATCATGGCAAGCACAAAGTTGCACGACTCTGTGGTACAGGAGCGCACCGTCTCTGTCCTGCCCTCACGGAAGAGCCGTGTCATGGAGGCTTCGTACGTCAGGCAAAATTTACCCATGTCCTAGGAAAGGAAGAGAACTTTCATACGAGGCCGGGGGTATCCACAAAACCCAGAGCTTGAGAGGCCATCGGTCAAGGTCAGCGAGGAGAAGCCGACGCTGCTGTCGGCGTCAGGGTTAGTCATTGTCAGGGTTTTCACATGCGGTTACGCGGCAGGCAGAGATGTCGTCAGCTTCAGGAAGGGCTCGGGGCGGGGAGCGGGGAGTCCGGTTTCTGGGTAACCCAGGTTTCTGTTTCAAGATGCACCTGATGCCATCATCAGTCTCCTGAGCGTCACACATCTCGACTACGTTCCCTTTACGCTAGCCTAACGGAAGAACGCACAAATGGGTCTTAGAAGAAACAACCAGAATGCTCCTTCAAAGCAGGGATGGTGAGACTCCAACTCACCTACTTTGGACACATCATCAGAAGGACTAATCGTTAGAAAAGGACATCACGGCTGGTCAAGAAGAGGATCAGCAAAAATGAGGGGGACCCTCAATGAGATGGACTGATACAGTGGCCTCAACAGTGGACTGCAACATACCAACAATCACGAAGATGGCAGCGTTCCGTTCTGTTGTACACGGGGTCACCCTGAGTCCGAGCTGACTTGCCAACAACTAACAACCATGAACACAACCACCAGGTGGGAACATGCTTATGGAGGAACACAGTGCGCAACCACGTTTGCATTCAACGGTCTGAAATTATTTAAAGATAAAGGTGCTAACGGGAGACACTCCATCTTGTCTGGATGACGGCGAGAAGGATCCAGCAGAGAAGTGAAGGCTGGAGCTGCGGGGGGTGGGGGCCAGCAGGTGCAGGAGGGCAGGAAGGGGGTCCAAGGTGCACATGGGGGCTGGCTGGAGCCTGCAGCTGGATGACCCCCATGAGACAGCAGAGGAGGTGGCGTGGGGAACAGCGTGGGGGGCTGGCAGGTGCTGGGATGGACAGTCTCATCTGAAAGCTTCTGTTTCTCAGTGAGGCTGTGAGCCAGTCGGCGGGGGGCAGGGAGCTGAAGCGTAGCGAGGGGCGGTGTGAGTCGCATGTTTGGGGGCATAGAAGAGTGGATCGATCGCCCAGGGGCCCATGGAGCTAATGGTCACTGATTTAAAGGCGGAGTCCTGCGCTGTGCCCACCCCTCAGACACAGGATTAAAGCCAGCTCCCGCACTGGAGAGAACCCGAGGGTCCTGCCCAACTAGCAGATGGAAGAGAGTGGGACTGGGGGCCGAGGAATGGGTGATGGACAGACCACAGATTCTGCACCCAGGGAGGAGAAAGGGGAAGGTTTGAAGGGAAGAGAAAGCTGGAGTCAAAGGTGATGTTGTCAGTACCAGAAGAAGGATGGGGCCAGAGGGGAAGCTGACTGCCCCCGAGCTGGGCGGGCGTGATGAGGGCGCAGCCAGGGGTCTAGAAGGAAGCAACAGGGGACAGACAGGGATAGAGCCCAGGAGATACGTGGCATCCACCACGCCTGCCGTGGGTGAAACATCATCTGCCAAGCACCCCCGGGGTGGGGCTGCCACGAGTCAGAGTCGACCTGACCGCGGCCAGCTTTTTGCACTCACTTTGACTGCTGAGAAGCCTGATCCGATTTGTAAAAGTTGCAGTTTGACAGCGAACGACATGACATTAATCTCTCGGCACACGCCCTGCCCATCTGCATGCCCCCTTTCTGATCCCGGGAAGAGGTGGAAGAGAGACAAGGCAGGTCACGCTGTCAGGGCAGGAGGTGTGTGCCTGGCTGAGTGAGAAGACAGCGCGTCGGCCCCGAGACTCCTTCACGGAAAGCACTGTGCCACCCGCCGCGTGGTGACCCGTTTCAGCCAGGCGGGAAAGGGCAGCCACAGTGTGTGGGCCCAGGTCACTCCCGACCAGACACCTTCCTGGGTGCTGGGGTGGGCCCTGGAGACCCCCAGCGTTCCAGACCGACCCATCCTCAGGGGATGGCCCGCACAGCTAGAGCTGCTAATCAATCCACGGCAGGGTGGACTTCAGAGGTGACCTGGCCAGCCCCATGCGCACTCATTGTGTGTGGGCTGCCCGCTGCGTGGACCACGGGACTGCCCGCAGCTCGCATCAGGGCAGGGCAGGGCAGGACTAGGGCCAGCCATGGCTGGGAAAGACCAGGACTCTGCCGCACGCTGCAGGACACACTAACCCACGCCCGGTGCCATCCAGCGCAGCCTCCCGGGGAAAGGAGCACCCCAAAAGATAGAGGGGAGAAGCCCAGACAAAGGCTCCCTGGAACGAGGCATCATGGAATACCATGAATAGGGAACGAGGGTGTTGGCCGAGACAGGAGACATTTAACGAGGGCAGAGCCCTCCATAGGGGAGGGGCCCTGGGCTGAGCCCCAGGACTCCCTGCCCCGAGCTGGGCGCCTCGCAGGAACCTCTCCCTCTGCCCCCTGGACCAGCCAGGACTTACACAACCTCCCAGCCCATCAGCCTGCACGTAAGGCCAGGCACGGGGAGGCCGCGAGAGTGAGGCATCCAGGGCAGGAAATGAGCAGATGGTTTTGGTCTGCCTCTAGCCTGTGGTTTTCTACACTGCAGGCTTCCACAGCCCCCTCACGGTCAACACGAAACACCAACTTCCAACACTCTTCTTGTAAGACTTCAGGAACCAAAGCTCTCCTGGGTGGGGACCAAGAGAAACTCTCCTTCTGCGTTCTGTCCCACGGGAACGTCTTACCGTCTCCAGACTACTGTTTTCAGGGGGCTGGTTATGAAGAGGTGGGAGGAGGAGATACAAGCAGAAAGGTCAGCTTTGGTATTTCAGTCACTTCATAAAGGTTAACGTGGAATAAATACACAGTGCGATGGTTTATTTGAAATCAACTCTCCAATGCCACGCTTTAATTGTGTTAAGCTGTCAAACACCCATGCATTCTTCCCACACTTTTGAAAAGCGATCATCTAAAAACCTTTTGGCAAACGCCCTGGGTGTTAGTGCAAGAGTCCCTGCTCCAGCTCAGAGCCCACGACAGCATCAAGCCGGGTTACCGCTTGCAGACCACTTTAACCTGCCGCAACCAGCCATCGGGAGGAACAGCGGCTGTTGACATCGCCAAGATAGCACCGGGCTCTAGGGGGCAGGACCAAACACAAAGTCGGCAAAGATACTGACATGTGGGCGAGAGATACAAACCCATGACATCCAATGGCTGCTACCACATGCCTGGCTGCTCAGGGTGGTGGGACCTGGGGATCGTCCACCTCTAGTTTCCAAATGAGAAACAAATACAACCCAAAAGCAGAAAGCAAGTCACCAGTGACTTAGATCAGAACTGCTCTGTAGGGTTTTCTTGGCTGGAATCCTTACAGAAGGAGCCCTGGTGGCGCTGTGGTTAAGAGCTTGGCTGCTAACCAAAAAGTCAGCAGTTCGAATCCACCAGCTGCTCCTTGGAAACCCTAGGGGGCAGATCTACTCTGTCCTCTAGGGTTGCTATGAGTCAGAATCAACTGGATGGCAATGGGTTTGGTTTGATTTTTTAGGGATCTTTGCAGAAGCAGATGGCCAGGGCCTTTCTTCCGCAGTACCACTGGGTAGGTTCAAGCTGCCAACCTTTCAGTTAGTACTCGTGTGCAGACCATCTGCACCAGCCAGGGCCCTGCACCCACACTACAGCACTCTAATAATTACTACAGTTTTCTAATTTCTATCTTGCAAGCTTTCGAAGAGCAAGTATGCACCTCACCCTGCTTCCACCTCCACTTCCTTACTTTTCTTTTTCAGAATGGTGTCAGTTATTCTTCAGCGTTAACCCTTCCAGAAGAACTTTAAAACCAGCTGGTAAACTCCTTTGCTGAACGAATTTCCAGACCTCTGACGGCGTTCACATTAAATGTGTCAACTGGGAACCTTCGTCTTGCTCCAGGATGCTGGGCCTTTTGATCCAAAATCACGGCCTTTCCCAGAGCCTCCTGTGGTCCTCGGGTCGGCTTCTGAGACTTCCTTCACAAAGGTCCTGTCTACTTTATAAATGCGTGCCTGGAGAGCTTAGATTTTTGTTCTAGTTTCCATTATATCTTCTATTTGGCTCTTGTTTATAAGAAAGATACTGGTCTTTGCACAATCCTGCAGTTGAGGGCACCCTGTAATCTTAGCACGCATCTAGGCTGTGAAGCCCTTCATCTCGCTCCATCTTCTGAGCGTACAGACATTCCTCTTGCCCAGCTACCCGGTCAAACTATACCGGCTGCACTTAGGGAAAAGTGTTCTAGAACAGGGAAGCGGCTGGAGGCTCTGCACCGTGTTTTAAGGGGACTGTCCTACATTTCCCCCTTTAAGCAATAAGCTGACTAGTGACAAATGATGGTGGCTACCATGTTAAGGAAACAGCCCCCATCACCAAGGCCCTTTACTAAGAGTTGCCATCAGGGATAAGACGTTCAATTTTAGATGCCTTTTTCCGATTTCGTAAGATGACGATCTGGTTTCTTCTCTTACCTAATAACGTGAGTTAATACAGTGCCGGATTTACTAACACTGAGTTACCCTCCTGTCGCTCCTAGAAGCTGTTCTCTGCTATCGTTCTTTGCCTATAACCTGTAGACTCTAGTTACTAATACAGTGAAACCTGAGAGCCGGAACTCAACGTGACCACCTCGCTTTTCCGGGTCTTGCAAGTTTTCCGCCTTTGACAGGGTGCAGTCACCATTAGTGGAAAATATTTGACTTTTCCTTCTCTGGCGGGTCTCCACATTACACAGGTTCCACTGTATTTATATATTTATAATATAAAAAATATATATATTTTATTATATTTCCACTGCTCTCACCTTCGTAAGCAAAACTGGTCTATAGCTGCCTTTTTTTAAAAATCCTGGTCACTCCCTAGGTAACAAAACATTTCAACGTTCTTCACTGTACAACTCAGTGACATTAGTTAGGTCATCATGGTTGTGCAACCATCAGCATCATCTATTTCCAAATTTTCCCATCACCCCTAACAAAAGCTCAGTGTCCTCTAGGCGCTGAGTCCCCCTTTCCCGTCCGTCCCTCCCACCCCGGTCACCACCAACAACCTTTGTTCTCTGCACACCTGCCTGAGCTGGGTATTTCATGCAGGTGGGATCCCTTTGGGTCTGACTTCTTTCACTGAGTGTGATGTTTTCAAGGCTCATCCATGTGGTGGCATCTACCAGGACTTCATTTCTCTTTACGGCTGAGTAATATCCCTTGTATGGATGGACCGTAGTTTATCCAGTCCTCTGTCAATGGACATGTAGGCTGTTTCCATATGATTTTCTTTTTTTTGTCTGTAACCAGATGGTCTCACTGAAGCATGATGACTGAAGACATGGATTCCAGAACCAGACTGCTTAGTAAACCTCAACCTTGCCTCTGACTAGCTGTAGGTGTCGGGCAAGATATCTGCCCTCCTCGTGTGGAAAGTGGAGATAAAGACGCACCCTCAGGGGTTATCTTGTGGGGAAATTGGTTCCTGCAGACACTCAGCACCGTGCCTGTGGCGGGCTCCACCAAGTTTATCATCATCCTCAGGGCGCTGCCAGTTCTGTGACGTGAATCGCTATCTTCCTTCCTTCTCATAGTCCCCAAAGCCGTAAGGTCTTCAAAGCTTAAACATACCCTTTTCAGAATTATTATCTGAATTGAAAGAAAGAACTCAGCCTAGCGTAGTATCTGGTACAGGAACGGCTGTGCAGTCTGGGACCTGTGTAAGGTGGCAATCTGTCACAGAAGGAGAACTCAAGTATTTTCCACTGAAATGAGCAATGGAAAAGAGCCAGAACTGCACCCTGTCAAAGGCGGAAAACTTGAGAGACCGGGAAAGCAAGGCAGTGCCGTGGAGTTCCGGCTGTCACAAGTTTCACCGTGTATATTAAGTGCTCAATAAATGATAGCAATTATTACTGCTGTTATAAAAAATTTGTTTCTGTTGAGAATGGACTGTGCATTCCTAAATAAACGACCGTGCTTTGGAATAGAAAAAAAGCCCAACCCTATCCAGACCAGGTTCATGCACTGCAGGGGCTGGTTTTCTGGCAGCTTTTCACTTCCATCCACTGCTACTATCTTCTCCAGCCTTCCACCTTTACTGAGTTAATCTGTGTTCCCACAACAAAAAAATCATTTCACTGAGATTTTCAAATGTACTGCTAGGGAACACGGCATTCCCTTTTTTTTTTTTTTTTTAAATTGTACTTTAGATGAAGGTTTACAGGACAAATAGTTTCTCATTAAACAGTCAGTACACATATTGTTTTATGACATTGGTTAACAACCCCATGACATGTCAACACTCTCCCTTCTCGACCTTGAGTTCCTCATCACCAGCTTTCCTGTCCCCTCCTGCCTTCTAGTCCTTGTCCCTGGGCTGTTGTGCCCCATTAGTTTGGTTTTGTTTTATGGAGCTGTCTAACCTCTGGCTGAAGAGTGAACCTCAGGAGTGACTTCACCACTGAGCTAAAAGGGTGTCTGGGGGCCATACTCGCAGGGTTTCTCCAGTCTCTGTCAGGCTAGTAAGTCTGGTCTTTTTTTGTAAGTTAGAATTTTGTGCTACATTTTTCTCCAGATCTGTCTGGGACCCTCTATTGTGATCCCGGTCAGAGCAGTCAGCAGTGGTAGCCGGGCACCATCTAGTTGTACTGGACTCAGTCTGGTGGAAGCCGTGGTAGCTGTGGTCCATCAGTCCTTTGGACTAATCTTTTCCTTGTATCCTGTTCTCTTCATTCTCCCTTGCTCCCGAAGGGGTGAGACCAGGGGAGTATCTTAGACGGCTGCTCACAGGCTTTTAAGACCCCAGACGCTACTCACCAAGGTAGAACGTAGACCGTTGTTTTTATAAACTGGAATACAGCATTCTCTTAGTAAATGTCTTCTCTGTACCCAAGGTGTTGCCTCCTTTCACAGTCCTAACACCACTTTACGCGCACACGTTGGCTTGGTGATTTTTAAAATCAAGGTTATTTATTCTAAACTCCAACTCCTTGTTTCCATTACACCCTTCAGTCGCTTGACGGATCCAAGACAGAGGACCAAGGCAAGGGATCCCACAAGCACTGTGCTTCTGTCCAAATGTTTTTGGCTCATGTACTTCAGGGAGCATGCTATTTGCAAAAATAAAACTTCACGACTGTTACAATCTTTATTATCATCCCCTTTAAATATAATTTTGGCCCACTGGTTCCAGTTCACAAGCAGTTTGTGATCAGCTGCTAACTCAAAGCTTGGCAGTTCAAACCCACCCAGCAGCGCCGCAGAAGAAAGGCCTGGAGAACTGTTTCCACAGGATTACAGCCAAGAAGACCCTATGGAGCCCAGTTCTACTCTGTAACACATGGGGTTGCCCTGAGTCTGAACTGACTTGACAGTGGGTTTGGTTTTTTGGTTCCTCTTGGTTCTAGTTTAGTCACTTTTCCCTGAAGCCTTCTTAAAACCAAACAATAGTTCAGTCTATAAAAAATGTCTGCCTTGAGCATTATGCTCTTTTAAGAACTGTCTATACGGGATCAGATTGATAATAGCCACTTGAAAGATAGGAACCTTAGGGGGGACAGTGAGTTTACCTTGATGGGGGAGGAACAACTCAGAAAAGAAGCGTGAGAACGGCTGCACAGCTTGAAGAATATAATCACTATCACTGAATTATACACGCATAAACTGTTGAATAGGTGTGTGTTTTGCTGTGTGTATTCTCAACAATAACAACAACAAAATAAAGTAAAAAATATACATATAGCTACTTCCACTTCTCTGCATTTGTATATTTCCTGGACTTCCACGATGGAGGGAGTCCAGCCGACAGGTGCAGCCTCCAGGGCCGCCAGAGGGCTTCACCCCACCACAGTCCCGTGTCACCTGGGCAGGTCACCTCATCTCTCTGTACCTCAGTTTCCTCCCCTGTGAAAGGGGGTTAAGAGCAGGGCCTCCCCGATGGGGGGACGGTGAGGAGTGGTCTATGTACAGCACTCGGACCAGCGCCTGGAACGGAGCCAAGCGCAAAAGTGCAGCCACTGTGATCGCAGGTGCTCTGCGCGCTGTACGCGGGGGATGCGCGAGCTTGAAATCAAAGTGTTTAATTAAAAGCGGGACTTCCACTGTCCCATGGAGAGGCCCACTCTGGGGTGGACCGTGCTCCCTGACGGGCAGGGAGCCCCACTTCCAGGCTGTGTCCTCTGACAGGGCTGCCACCAGCAAACCACAGGTGACTGGGGCTCAGAGAAAGAAGAGGAGATGCCGTTTACCTCCGTGTGCATGCAGGGGCCTCCTCCCACCCAGAACACCCCAGGGTAGTGGGCCAGGTCCTCATTTACGGAAGAGGAAGACCAAGGTCAGAGGCTACTATGGATTGAACTGTGTCCCCCCAAAATATGTGTTGGAGTCCTCCCCCCTCTACCTGTGGGTGTGATCCTGTTTGGAAATAGGGGTTCTTTGTTATGTTCATGAGTCCATCGGTGTAGGATGGGTCCTAAACCCAATCACTTCTGAGTTAGGAAAAGAGCAGATTAGACGCAGAGGCGCACACGGGCAAAGACGGACAGATGCCGTGTGAGGATCGTCTATAAGCCAGGGAACCAAGGACGCCCAGGAAGTAGCTTCCAACGAGGAAGGAATCAGCATGACCGAGACCCTGATTTGGCCTGAAGTCTCCAGAACCGTGAGAGAATAAATTTCGGTTCTTTAAAGCCACCCACTTGTGGTTATTTCTGCTACAGCAGCCCTAGGTAGCTTAGACAGACACGTTAAGTATTTGCCCTGAGTGTTTCTGCTTTACCAAACGCTAGGACTTGGGGTTTATTTCAGGGGTTCATTCTCTTCCACAGGCGCGATGGGGTGTCACTTTACTCCAGTCTCCAGTTCCTCCCTCTGGTCTCTGTGTAACACAGGAAACCTACTACCACCCGGAGGGGACCCTGCGGACCCTGTCCTGCCCACGGAGACCCCACAGTGGGCAGTGAAGACGCAGGAAGCTGTGCTTTTCCTGCCAGCAGCTGCCCTCCCTGGGTCGGGTCTCGGGCATGTGCTCAGGGACAGACCCAGGCGCACGCACTCACCTTGTAATGAGCCAGCTGGAGGGCCAGCTGGACAAAGGCATCTGGGCTCGTCCGGCACTTCTTGATCAAGCCTTTCCCAAAAGCGTTGAACGGGAAAGAGTGAAAATCTACGTCATCAGCCAGAAGGTTTGCGCTGTTCAGGGAAGTCTCTATCACCTCTTGACACTTCAGAAAAAGAAGAAAACAGTTTTCCTCAGTGAGGGGACAATAGTGACGGACGCCCAGAAGTAAAGCAGAAGCTAGTTTTCAGTGAGGCAGCAAAGCTGTTACTCGGGAATGTGCAGATCACCTTTTTTTTCATGGCTCTTTCCAGAAAGGTTATCCGGGGCTTTGGTAAGTTACGAATGTGGCACCCCTGAGGTGTGGTGGGGGCGGGGGGTCCCAAGCAAGTAAGAACACAACTAGGAGACTGGAGCCTCCTAGTTCCCAGCGGGACCCTGTCATGGACAGAATTATGGTCCCCCAAAAATATGTGTTATAAATCCCACTACACTTGTGGTTACAATCCCATTTGGGACTAGGGTTTTCATTATGTTACTGAGGTGGTATTAGTGTGGGGTGTGTTTTAAGTCAATCTCTCTTGAGATTCCAAAGAGCAGATTGAACAAGCAGTGAACAGCACCGATGCGGGAAGACAAACACCACGCCACGTGAAGATCACCAAGGAACCAAGAAACAGAAGCTGAGAAGAGACAAGGACCTTCCCCCAGAGCTGAGAGAGCGAGCCTCTGCCCTGAGCTCGGACTCGTGGCCTCCCGGACTGTGAGAACATCAACTTCTGCTCTTCACAGCCACCGCTTGTGGGGCTGGTGTTACAGCGGCCCTAGAGAACTAAGACAGACCCCAAAGGGCATTTCAAGGAGTCGGGGGTTTTGCTGGGTGAAGCCCATTGTTGCTGCAGATGGCAGTCAAGGGGCCCACTTGTAAAAATAAACAGTGAGCGACTCAGTTGGCCACCAGGGTCCTGAGCCCAGGTGCTTCTGCAGAGGTTTCCTCCTCCGCAGAGTGCGTGCGACCCTGGGCGCCCCAGGACGAGCAGGCGCAGGCTGAAATGGCAGCAGGAGCTACAGGATCGTACGACCTCAAAAGCGTTCCTTGGACCCCAGACATTCTTGCTCAGATTAGAAGAAATAGGATTTGGTACTTCTAAGTCTAAAATTCCTTCCCGAAAGGGCTCCTACCAAATGGATTACATCTAAAGGATCCCTACAGGAACAAAAATTACTTTAAGTTGTAAAAATTATAGTAATTTACAGTACTTCAACTCTAAACTACGTGATCCTATTTGGTTTTGTATGTTTCGTTTTTCCTTTTGAACGCTGTACAGATGTCTAGCTAAGTCAGAGGAGTCCCTGGGTGGCACAAACAGTGAAGCGCTAGGCTGCTAACCGAAAGGCTGGCATTCGAACCCTCCTGGAGGTGCCTCAGAAGAAAGGCCTGACAACCTACCTCCGAAAATCAGCCACTGAAACCCTATGGAGCACAGTTCTACTCTGACACACATGGGGTCACCATGAGTTGGAATCGATTTGACAACTGTTTTTTTTTTTAGCTAAGTTTGAGCTGGAGCTCTCACTGACAAACTTAGCCGAAAGCTTAAGATGGAAGAAGAAATACCTACTGAGGCTCCTGATGGATGTTAACAGGAGCTCTAGGAGCTCTGCGGCCCTGGCAAAAATTCCCCAGGTGAACAAAGTCCAATCTCAAAGGTCTTCAGCTGAGCTCCTGGACACACAGGAAGCTCTGCTGCAAAGTTTGGTGGGGAGGGTTTAAATTCATTTTCCACCCAGGAATATCTTCACTACTGGACCAGTAAGCAACATCACGATAAATGCAGAAAAGATTGAAGCTGTCAAGGACTCCATTTTACTTGGATCCACAATTAACACCCATGGAAGCAGCAGTCAAGAAGTTGAACCAGGTATTGCATTGGGCAAATCTGCTGCAAAAGACCTCTCTAAAGTGTTAAAAAGCAAAGATTCACTTTAAGGACTAAGGTGCACCTGATCCAAGCCATGGTGTTTCCAATCACCTCATATGCATGTGAAAGCTGGACGATGAATAAGACAGACCGAAGGAGGATTAACACCTTTGAATTATGGTGTTGGTGAAGAATACTAACATACCGCAGACTGCCAAAAGAACCAACAAATCTGTCTTGGAAGAAGTTCAGCCAGAATGCTCCTTAGAAGCAAGGATGGCGAGACTTCCTCTCACATACTTCGGACATGTTATCAGGAGGGACCAGTCCTTGGAGAAGGACATCATGCTTGGTAAGGTAGAGGGTCATCCAAAAAGTGGAAGACCCTCAACAAGATGGACTCAGACAGTGGCTGCAACAATGGGCTCAAGCCCAACAATTGTGAGGATGGAGCAGGACGGGGCAGTGTTTTGTTCTGCTGAACACGGGGTCGCTGTGAGCCAGAACTGACTGGATGGCACCCAATAACAACCAAGGGAAACAGTGACTGCTCGACCATTGACTTACCTCCTCCGGGATCTCCCACTGCAGCCTGGTGGGGTACGGGATATTCAGGTTGGTATCCCCTTTACAATGCCCGTCTTCTGCGTAGCCCAGCTGGAAACTGTCAGTGGCCATGACATACTGCCAAACAGAACACATGCAGTAAACACAAGGAAGATCATTATTGTTAACAAAATGCATTTGACCTCCAGAAGTAGACAGATCCTCCTTCTTTACAGGGATAACAGAAAGATTTAACAGTAGCTACTAATTTAGTGCTTACAGTAGCCTTAGTGCTTTATATCATTCTCCTAGCCACCTGGAATCCTTGGGTGGTGCAAACGGTGAATGTACTTGGCTGCTAACTAAAAGGCTGGAAGTTCGAGCTCACCCAGAGGCACCTTGGAAAAAAGTCCTGGGGATCTACTTCCGGAAAAGCAGCCATTGGAAACCCTATGGAGCACAGCCCTGCTCTCACACACATGCGGTCGCTGTGAGTCAGAATCAGCTCAATAGCAACTGGCTTTTGTTTTTTGTGTTTCGGTTCACAGCCACCTAACGAGGTAGGGCTTTTTCTGACAGCTTGCGTAAGATCCCACGATGGGTCAGGAGCAGAGGCAGGATTTGAGCGGAGAGTGTCTGATGGGAATGCACAATATGAGGTCCCACCGAGCCCAACAAGGCCCTGCTCCGTGCCAGGAGCTCGGGCAGCCAGGCTGCTGTCTAGCTGTAGGTAGTAACCCTTACTCCTGTCTTTCTAAATGAGAAAAGCACGCCTCAGAGAGGGGCGGGCGCTTGTTAAGTTCACGCTCCTCAGTGCACAGGGCTCACACGCAGGTGTGGGGGCTCTCACCGGCGAGTGACTGAGCCAGTTCACGCAACACGCACTTACGGTGCACCTTCTGTGGCCAGCAGCCCTTCCGGCACCAGTGAGAGCAGGGAACGCAACAGACAAGAATCCCGCCCTTCCTCAGAGTTAAACAGAGAATCACTACATGACCCAGCAATTCCGCTCCTAAGTGTACACCCAGCAGAAGGGAAAACAGGTGTTCACGCAAAAACGTGCACACAGATGTTCAGAGCAGCACTGTTCACGGCAACAACCCAGCTGTCCATCTCTGGACGAATGGCTAAATGTGGTCTATCTATGCAATGGAATACGGGCCGGCCATAAAAGGAGTGAAGTTCCAATACGTGCTGCAAATGGATGAACCTTGAAGACATTATGCTGAGTGAAACAGCCCAGACGCAAAAGGACAAACACTGCGTGGTTCCACCTACATGACGTATCGGGACGAGGCAGATCCACAGAGACAGAGTAGATTCGTGGTTACCAGAGGCTGAGGGGTGAGGAAAACGGGGACTGACTGCTAACAGGCACGGGGTTTCCTTTGCGGGTGAGGAAAACGTTCTGGAATCAGTCATAAGGCTACACAAAGTTCCACTGCTAACCAGTATGGCCAGAGTGCTCCTTGGAAGCGAGGATGGCGAGACTTCATCTCACACGTTTTGGACATGTTCTCAGGAGGGATCAGTCCTTGGAGAACGGCATCGTGCTTGGTAAAGTAGACGGTCATCGAGAGAGAGGAAGACCCTCGATGAGATGGATTGACACACTGGCTACAACAACGGGCTCAAACATAACAACGATTGTGGGGTGGCGCAGGGCCAGGCAGGGTTTCCTTCTGTTGGACGTGGGGTTGCTATGAGCCAGGACCGACTCGACCGCACCTAACAACAACGAGGTTGCACAATTTTGTGAGTATACTAAAAAACATGGATGTACACTTAAAGGGGAAAAAAAGATTTAAAAAGACAGAGCATCTTTGTCCTCATTGAGCTGAATTTCCAGCAGGGAAGGCAGGGAAGACACCACCACAGTGGGATACTGCCAGACTGGGGGGGTGGGCAGGATGGGGGAGCGGGACGGGGGGCCGCTTAATCCACGTGCTCGGGTTTGTAGAGACCAGAGCGAGTGAAGGAGCTCCAGTCTGCACTGCCCTGCACCACAGCCACGGACAGTCCCGCACACATCAACCCCAGAAACACACCGACAGCAAGCAGGACTCAGCCTTGACCAGATCTGGTTTTAACCAGGCTTGCACTGCTGTGCCGGACCCTGTGTTAATCTGGCACTGGGCCTCCACAACAAGACACTGGATCACTTCCCATCAAGATCTGGAGTGCTGTGCTCCCACCCAGTGCCCCCTGGAGCCACTCTGTCAGCTGGGCGTCCGGCGCCCCCGGACCCGCAGCCCACTCCGTCAGCTGGGCGTAGGCACCCCCTGGAACCTGCAGCCCACTCTATCAGCTGGGCGTCCAGCACCCCCTGGAGCCATAGCCCACTCTGTCAGCTGGGCGTCCAGCACCCCCTGGAGCCACAGCCCACTCTGTCAGCTGGGTGTAGGCACCCCCTGGAACCCGCAGCCCACTCCGTCAGCTGGGCGTAGGCACCCCCGGGAACCCGCAGCCCACTCTGTCAGCTGGGCGTCCAGCACCCCCTGGAGCCACAGCCCACTCTATCAGCTGGGCGTCCAGCACCCCCTGGAGCCACAGCCCACTCTGTCAGCTGGGCAGTGACAGTTAAACATCACTTCTAACTGGCCACCCTCATCTAAGACTGAATCCCTTATCTTTACCTTTTCCAGAAACCAAAAAAAAACTTTGAGTTGATTCTAATTCATAGTGACCCTACAGGACAGATAAGAACTGCTCCATAGGGTTTCCAAGGAGCAGGTGGTGGATTTGAACTGCCGACCTTCCGGTTAGCAGCCGTAGCACGTCATAGCTCGTAATTACTGTGCCACCAGGGCTCCAGAGAACTTAAAAACAGAAGCCTGACTTGTAGCATCCAGCAGGTGGCTCTGCCTGATCAATGTACCCTGCTGTCATCCAGGCTGTCTGTGATCCAGACTCTCTCCTTTTCCAAAGAACAGCTCCTGTGTACTTGTTACTCAGAAGTCCCTGGAGTAGGGAATAACCCGTACAAACCAAACGAAACCCACTGCCATCAAGTTGATTCCAACTCATAGTGACCCTAAAGGACAGAGTAGAACTGCCCTCATAGGGTTTCCAAGGAGCGACTCGTGGCTTTGAAACGCCGACCTTTTGGTTAGCAGCCAAGCTCTTAATCACTGTGCCATCAGGGCCCTGGGGAACAACAGGCTATTACTCCAGGCAAGATTTCACATGTGCCCTGTGGCCGTGCCCAGAGGCTCTGTGAAGGTGGTCTGATCTTTGCTGGGTTTTCAGCTGAAAGGCTCTCCAAATTTTTCTGGCTTCAGCCAAGGGCTCTGGCAGGGGTTAAGAGCCTTTGACCTTGGGCCGCTTTTATCACGTATTCATGTCTCAGGGCCACACCAGTGTCTTAAAGTCGGGAGCATGCTGCTTTTTCCTCTTCATCCTCTTCCCAACATAGAAAACCTCCTGTGGCTGGAGGAGAAGATGGTTAGGTTTTTGACATGACCCTCGGAGGTAAGACGGTTGAGTAATAGAGGAAGTACAAGCGGAGCTCCCAGCAGAGTCCTCGGGAAGACTGCGGGGCGAGGCTCACTTCCTGAGGAAGTGGGGTCAAGCTGAGTCCTAAAGGAAGAGGCACTGGCAACCAAGGGAAGACAGGGGAGAAGGCTTCCAGGCAGATGAACGAGCAGCTGCCGAGGCTTTGAGACAGAATGTTCTAGATGTTTTGATCACAGCCACCACAGATGGATACTGATCAAAAGGGAGGAAAATGTGGAATGGAACTTCAGATCCTTAAAGATTCCACACTTACTAGGCCCACCGAGACTGGAGGAACCCACAAAACTACTGCCCTGAGATACTCTTGAAACCTTTAACCAAAACCATCCCTTGAAGCTATCTTTAGACTAAGATAACAGGGGCAAGGAGGCATATGGGAACTCTCTATACCCTCTGCTCACCTTTCTGTAAACCTAAAACTGGTGTAAAAAATAAAGTATATCTTTAGAAAAGAGAGAGAAAGACAAAATGAGGTGGTAAAAGATCTGCTGTGTTTCTGTCAAACATTTTAATACGCTTGCTTCTATTTGGCCTAAAATTTGGTAGCTAGGAAAAATGAGAAAATAGACAACAAGTAAGGGATTGTTTATTTCAGGATAAGACGAGCTTCAGCTCCGCCCTGAAATCACCACACTTTCGTTATTTCCGTTCCGAAGGAGACGGGTTAACTGCGGTGCTATGTGAGAAACAGACAGTATACGAAATGAGACAGTAACGCCTGCAGTTCTGTGATTTAATTTCATTGCAGTCCTAACACATGTGAAACATTCGTATTTTATAATCAGACACATACTACAAAGTTCAACTCAGTCTGGCATTTGGACTCCCAAAGGCAATTTCCCATTCAAGCTAGAGCGTTGAGAACTCACCTCCCACAGGTGGCCTACGATGGGGGCGTCCGCCCAGGAGTGCTCTGCATTCATGCCCATTTTGCCGTTTTTGAAGACAATAAATGTGAACGACTTGTCAAACCACCTATGTGAAACAGACATGTTTATGGAACTTAAATGCTTTAAGACAAGAATGAACAAAAGCTACGTACTTGTCTTACTCTGAATGAGGCAGTCTACTCTGACCCCACTTTCTTAACAATTAAGGTCCCTAGTGGCGCAAACAGCTAAGCGCTTGGCTACTAGCCAAAAAGCAGTGGTTCAAACCCACTCAGCAGCACTGCAGAAGAAAGGCCAAGCCATCTACTTCCGTAAAGATTACAGCCAAGAAAAGCCGATGCAGCAGTTCTGCTCTGTAGCACATGGGGTCGCCATGAGCCAGAATCAACTCAACAGCAACGGGTTGGGTTTTTCTCCTAACCACTGGGAGACATAAACAAGCACCTGGGGCGTAACAATAGAAGTACAGATAGTTCTCTGAGCCTTTTCTTTCTCCCTGTCCCAGAGTCGAAGGTAAACATCTATGATCTGGAGAACAGGGAGACAGGAGGCTGTACGTGCCCCCTCTCCCACAGCAGCTCTGTCGATCCCCCAGCCCGACAGGAGGCGGGACCTTGCTCTGCACGTAAGGAGAAGGGGGCCCCCGAGGTGGAGCGGCCTTACAGTAGTCACACAGCAGCGGTGGCTGACATCCGGGTCTAACTGCAAACCCAGGCCTCTCCACCACCTTCTTCCACCTGGTTCCAGGTAACCGGCAGCCACCAGTCCTCATGAGCATCCCTAAACGGTGATGGCGGTGCACAGAGCAGAGAACCTCCCATTGCTGCTTGAGTGGGGGGAGGGGGGAGTGTGCGGGGGTGGTGTGGGGGGGGTGAGTGTGGGGGGTGAGTGTGTGTGTGGGGGGTGAGTGTGGGGATATGAGAGTGTAGGGGGATATGAGAGTGTGGGGGGTGAGTGTGGAGGGTGAGTGTGTGTGGGGGGGGTGAGTGTGGGGGGTGTGTGTGTGTGTGGGGATATGAGTGAGGGGGGTGAGTGTGGGGGTGTATGTAGGGGGTGAGTGTGGGGGGGTGGGTGTGGGGGGTGAGTGTAGGGTGAGTGTGGGTGTGGGGGGATAGAGTGTGCGTGTAGGGGGTGTGTGTGTGGTGAGTGTGGGTATGTGTGGGGGTGTGGGGGGGTGAGTGTGTGTGTAGGGGGTGAGTGTGTGTGTGGGTGTGTGTGGGTGAGAGTAGGGGGGTGTGTGTGGGGGGATGGAGTGTGTGGGGGGGTATGTGGGGGGTGAGCGTGTGGGGGTGTGAGTGTGTGTGTGTGGGTGAATGTGTATATGTGGGTGTGGGGGAAGTGAGTGGGTGTGTGTGGGGTGTCTGTGGGGGCGAGTGGGGGTGGGGGTGTGTGGGGGCATGTGTGTGGGTGTGTTTAAGTGTGTGAGTGTACATGTGCATGCATGTCTTTGAGTATGTAAGTGAACTGTATGTGCATATATGTGTGTGAGTGTGTGGGGGTGTGTATGTGTGCATGCATATGTGTAAGCGTGTGGAGGTGTGTATATATGTGTAAGTATATGACTGTGTATGTGTGCATGCGTGAACGCGTGCATATGTGTAAGCATGTGGAGGTGTGTATATATGTGCAAGTGTATGAGTGTGTGTGCATGCGTGAGTGCGTGCATATGTGTAAGTGTGTGGGTGTGTGTATATGCGTGTGAGTGCGTGCGTATGTGTAAGCATGTGGAGGTGTGTATATATGTGTGAGTGTGTATGTGTGCATGCGTGAGTGCGTGCATATGTCTAAGCGTGTGGGTGTGTGTATATGTGTGTGAGTACAAGTGTGCATGAGTGTGAGCATGTGTCTGAGTATACGTGTATGAGTGTGTGAGTGCATGTGTGTGTGTGTGAGTACATGGGTGACTGTATGTATTGGTGTGAGTGACAGTTTTGGTGCAGAGGAGAAAATTAAAAATTATAGTTTTATACAAGCCTTAAAAATACCACATTTTTCTTCCACACGTGAAACTCCTCTCACGCTCACAGGCAAACTGATCTCTTTCGAAAGACGAGGATCACCCTCAGCCACTGCTGCCGAGAATGGAAAATGGCGCAGCCACCGTGGAACAGTTCGGCGGTTCTTCAAAAAGCTGAACATAGAATTAGCGTCTGACCTGGCAATCCCAACCCTAGGTACACAGCCAGAAGAAATGAAGGCAGGAACGCAAACAGAAACCTGTCCGCCCATGTTCACTGCAACACTTTCCACAATGGCCAAAAGGTGGAAACAGCCGAAATGTCCATCAACAGATGAACGGACACACACAACAGGGCCACGCAGACAATGGAACAGTACTCAGCCACAAGGAGAAATGACGTCCTGATGTACGTCACAACATGGATACACCCTGAAAGCATTATGCTGAGCAGAATAAGTCAGCTTCAAAAGGGCACATACAGGCAGTCCCTGAGTTAGCAACATTCAACTTACAGACAACTTGTACTTAAGCACGGACTGCCATCAAGCCCACTATATATTAAAAATTTGAGTTAAAGACATACAATGGCTTGTAGTACCGAACACATGCACTACTTCCTGACGCTCGTGAAAACATCACTACCTTATGTGGTTCCAAAGTATTTCTTACATGTTTTATATGCATCCCACTGCCATCGAGTCGATTCCGGCTCACAGCGACTCTACGGGACAGAGTAGAACTGCCCCATAGGGTTCCCAAGGCTGTAAATCTTTATGGAAGCAGACTGCCACATTTTTCTGCAGTGGAACAAACGGCTGGTGGGTTCAAACCGCCAACCTTTTGGTTAGCAGCTGAGTGCTTTAAACACTGCGCTATCGGGGCTCCTTTATATGCACAGAAAAATAAAATATATACTATATTATTAAAACAAACATCTGACTAACTGATGCTAAATAAGAACCATATGTACCTGTTCTGACTTACCTACAAATTCAATTTAAAGACAGACTTAGGATCGGATCTGGCTCATAACCCAGGGATTATCTGTACTGTACGATCTCGCTTAAACGAAATAAGCAAACACAGGGAAACCAAAGATTCTGAGTGGTTACTGTGGGAGGGAAAGATGGCATGCTTGCTGAGGGGGCAGTGAGTTTACATGAATGGTAGTGGCATGATTTGGAAAGGACAGTGAAAATGGCTTCACATCCTGAAGAACGTTATCAGTGTCGCTGAATTATACACGTGGGAACTGCTGAGATAGCGTGTGTTTTGTTATGTATTATTTTCACCATAATTTAAAAAAAACAAAAGGCAAGGACCCACCTGTCAAAACACTGGCCATGCAGCAGAGACTTGGCGTAGACATCCATGGACGTGTCGGGGTCATCCTTCCTGTATCCTTGCTCAGTTTCATCCAGCGTCACGAAGAAGGCTGCCTTTTCCACGGAATCAAGAGACTGCTTATTTTTCCCACGTGCAAAGTAAGCTTGGCGGCACCTGGCCCAGGGCACCCTGCGGGAAGGATGAGACGCAGTCAAACACATGTCAGCGTAGCTACTCTCCATGCTGTGGATGGACAGGGAGCCCTTGAGGAGTTTCTTCCAAACCCTCTCGTTACCGCTGGCCTAACGGTATGCCAGCCGCTTTTTACGCCTCTGGACCTCGGGGGTAAGATGCTACTCTGGTTCTAATGCGTTTACCATCAAGGTGGGTCCCTTCTGAAATGCGTGAAGCTCAGCAGACCAAGTGGGAGCCTCACTGTTGTGTTGTGTATGTTGTGGCTGTGTTAAGTTTCAGAAGCTTTTGTAAACCTTTGCCTTTTTTCCCTTTATTTCTGTGAGTTAAGGCTTGCAAAGAGAATTATGGCTGTCCTGGGTGACAGGGAGCCCTGATGGGTTTGTTTTGATTTTTCTGTGCCGTATTTGGAAAACCAGAGGTTCCCCATATAACCTAATGGAAAGGCACCAGCAATAAATTATCCACCTAGTTCTCCATAGCGTACTGTCATGCCACAGATCAGTGGCACCAAAGTGCCACTTACCTCATTGGTGGCTTGCATTGCCAGATCATATTTCTCAAAATCCACATTACCAAGCAAAAATTAAACACACTCAATTAGGAAGCATGCATTCCAATCCTGAAAACGCACGCCATCAAAAAAATTAATTTAAAAAATTGGTAACCAAAGGGTTAAGGAGCACAACAGACTCAGGGTGATCTACTTCCAAAAAATCAGCCACTGAAAACCTCATGGAGCACAGTTCTACTCGTGACACACATGGGGTCACCGTGAGTCAGAATCAACTCAACGGCAACCGGAAAAAAGTTACCTGTACACATACCTGCCTGGCAAAGGTAACGCACCGTGTTCTGACTGCCCACCACAGGACCAAAGGCAGTAAGGGTTGGAGCTCCACGCTAGGTGTTACCACAGGCCACAGACACCAACAACCACCCTCCAAACAGACCACGGGGTACAGAAGGGAACTGTAAAGGGACTACTGAAACCAAAAAGCCCATTGCCATCAAGTCAGTTCTGACTCATGGCAACTCCATGTGTTTCAGAGTGGAACTGCTTCATAGGGTTTTCTTGGCTGTAATCTTTATGGAAGCAGAGTGCCAGGCCTTTCTTCCGTGGTACCGCTGGGTGAGTTTGAACCACCAGCCTTTAGGTTGATAACCAAATAAAGCATGTGCACCACCCAGGCACCTTGAAGAGCTTACAAAAACGCTGTAAAAGGCTGTAGCTGATACAAGTGGGGCCGCCCACCTCTCTCCCGCAGTGAGTGCCGCCAGCTTCGCTTCTCCCGCCTGGGGCTCGGACGGATCATCCAGAATCCTCTGTATCTGCTGCTCGATTTCCCGGGGCTTCAGCAGCCGGCCATCATGGTAGAGCCAGACCTTGAAGTAGCGCCCTCTGTGGTATACAACAATGTGCTTGCTGTCTTTTATGTGCTGGATGGTATCTGAAGCCACGGCGCCGGTCGGAGATACAAAAATCAGAGTCGCAAGTAAGAACAATTTAAAAATACTTACACTCCCAACTTTTACAATGGCACTCAATTTCTGCATTACTCTAATCAGTTTAAGGAGTTCCTTTCTCAAGAGTCTGTAAAGGAGTAAGAATGGATTGACATAGTGACTTCAACAATGAGCTCAAACATAGCAATGACTGTGAGAACGGCGCACGACTGGATGTCTCGTTCTGTAACACGTAAGGTCGCCACGCGTCCCGTTCTGTAACACATAAGGTCGCTACGCGTCCCGTTCTGTTACGCGTGAGGTCGCCACGTATCCCGTTCTGTTACGCGTGAGGTCGCCACGCATCCCGTTCTGTTACGCGTGAGGTCGCTACGTGTCTCGTTCTGTTATATGTAAGGTCGCTATGAGTCAAAGCCAACTCAATGGCAACTAACAACACAGAAAAAGGGCTGAGAGCTTTGGAATCAGACAGCCCCCGACTTCTAAGTTCAGCTCGGCCACTCACTGATGCATGATCTTGGCGGCAAATTACTTAACCTCTCTAGGCCTTCATTTTCTCATCTGTAAAATGAAGATGGTACTAGGTCCCTTGTGTGGTTGTAAAGAATTAAAAGCCAATGTCCATAGGGCACTCGTTCATATACAAGAAACATTCCAAATGCGTCCTTATCTTTTACTAATTAATTTACAATAGGGCAACTAGGAAAACGTTCTTAGAAGGGAGTGGGAAATTACTAAAAGAACCTGTAAACATGCAAACGCCCCCCAGAGAGAAACTTAAAAAAGCTTAAACACAGCAGGAATATGGTGAAGTAAGTTCACTGAACAGGTTATTTATCAAGTCCTCCCAAGGACTGCTGGGTGTGGGGCACGCAGTCACGGCTGTGCAGGGGCACCAGGCTTACTTAGTGGGGAAGGCATGCTAAGGGCACATTAGAAATACGACAAGTATTAGAAAGTTTAAGAGGCTAAGAAACCATAAGGCAACAGGAACCAGCGTAGCCTGTAGACACTGAGAAAGTCCTGCCCCACCCCAAGGAAGTGATAGTTCAAGAAGGAACTGGCTAGATAAAGCACAAAACTAAAAACCCAAAACCGTGGCCGTTGAGTCCCTAGAGGATAGAGCAGAACTGCCCACAGGGTTTCCAAGGTGGTCATCTTTACAGAAGCAGACTGCCACAGCACTCTTCCGAAGAGCAGCTGGTGGGCTCAACCTCCAGCCTTTCAGTTATCAGCCAAGCGTTTTAACCACTTTGCCACCAGAGCTCCTCATACACAGGAGTGGGAAAAGAGGCCACCAGCTAAGGGAACTCTGATTGAAGAAGTAGCAATGGGTGATTATTAAAATGATCATTTTAAAGGAAAAAGGGAAGTCACATATGGTACGGAACATTTACAGGAACTGTCCAAAACAGGCAAATCTGTGGAGACAGAAGTAGATTCTGGGTTGCTGGGAGCTGGGCGAGGGGGAGGTGGGAGTGACTGCTAATGGGTGCAGGGTTTCTTTCTGGAGTGATGAAATTATTCTAAAAGGGATTATGGTGATGGTTACGCAACTCTGTAAATATACTAAAAACCACTGGATTGTACACTTCAGATAAATTGTAAGGTTTGTAAATTATATCAATAAAATTAAAAAAAAAAAAAGGGGCAGCAATGAGGGTGGTTAGAATGGTCTGCCATGAAGGTATTGAATTCAAGGGGGCCAGGTCCATCGCCCCCCTCCCCACGGGAGGGTCAGCTGTATTGAAGGTTAGGGGACGCAGGCCACAGGCGGGACACCCTATGTCCCAGTGGGCCTGGAACGGTCCTATCTGGTGCCCACTGTCCTCTTTCATTCCCAAGTGTCCTGGCTCAAACGATCAATTCCGAGGCCACTCTGCATAGAGGGACTCCTGTGTCCCTGGCCAGGCGGCTGGTACCTGAGTGGCTGACCACAGGTCAGGTACCTTAACCATGGCCTGAGTTCATCCCACAATCCACCCCGCACTTGGCCAGGGCAAACTGCCCCTGGAGGACCCAAATTAAAGGAATATAAGCATTTCTAAGCAGACCTAGGAAACACACTCTGTAAGGCAGCCTTTAAGCGAAGAAAACGGGAGTCCAGAAATAGGTTGGCTGCCTGGGCCTAATGAAGTGAAAGGAGTATCGGCCGGAGGAAGGTCACCCCTAAGATGTAAGGCAGGGTCAGCACACACAGGCGTGGTCTCTGCTCTTCTCTGACATTTCACTGTTCTGGGCACAAGGACAACTCGGATGGAGCTCTGCAGCAGCCCCGCTCACCTGTCTCCTCCCCCAGGGATCTGCCCCCCTCACCTGTCTTCTCCCCAGGATCCGCCCCCCTCATCCGTCTCCTCCCCCTCGGGATCCGCCCCTCACCCATCTCCTCCCCCGGGATCCACCCCACTCACCCATCTCCTCCCCCCAGATCTGCCCCACTCACCTCTCTCTTCTCCCAGGGATCCACCCCACTCACCTGTCTCCTCTCCCCGGGATCTGCCCCACTCACCTATCTCCTCCCCCCAGGATGAGCCCCACTCACCTGTCTCCTCCCCCGGGATCCGGGAAGTGTTGAACATCCGCTCCCACTGGGCAGAACAGAGTGGAATGGTGGATCCCAAAAGACAAAGCTGTAAGAAAAACGTCTCAAATGAAAAACAACTTCCACTGTTTTCTGCACACACAGTCTGGCTTGGCTTCAACTTTTCCAAACTCGAGACACCAAGCAGCCTGGGGACGTGCTTAACTGTGGCAGGGTGCCGCTTCCTACATCAGACGTCCTACTCTCCTACTCGGTTAATTGTAAACTGACGCCGAACCGCAGGGAGGGGTGAGGAAGAGCTGTCTAGTTTCTCAGGAGCAGCTCACCAACAATATTATTCTCCTTGAAAAACACACAAGGGTTTCTTCGGAAAGCAAATTACAGAACTGAAATACGACAGAGGTATGTCCATTAGGAGACACACACACACACACAAAAAAACAAACCGTTGCTGTCGAGTCGATTCTGACTCACAGGGTTTCCAAGGGGCGCCTGGTGGATCCGAACTGCCAACCTTTTGGTTAGCAGCCATAGCACTTAACCACTGCACCACCAGGAGACACAAGGAGAGTTAAATCTCAAAACAGTGATGCCGAGGGAGAAGCCAAACTGAAAAAGAGTACACACTGCATGATTCTACTGATTTAAAACTCTGGAAAATGCTAACTACTCCAGAGGGACAGAAAGCAGACTGGGGCTACCCGAGTGGGCCTGGGGGGCCGGACAGAGGTGGGAGGGGGAGATGATAGAGGGGTCCCTGGGGGTGATGGCTATTTCCACTATCTTGAGATGGTAGTTTCATAGGTAGGGGTGTGTGCGTGTGCATGTGCGTGTGTGTGTATGTGTGTGTGTGATGTCAGAGCTTATCAAACTGTACACTTCAAACACATGCAGTATGTCACTTATACCTCAATAAAGCTTTGTTTAAAACGTTTTAAAAAAGCAGTTTGTTTATGCTACGGATTGAATTGTGTCCCCCAAGAAGATATGTTGATGTCCTATCCCTGGGATCTGTGAAGGTGACCTTGTTTGGAAAATCTTTGCAGATGTAATTAGTGAAGCTAAGGTCACACTGGAGTAGGGTGCGTTGTAATCCCATCTGGGTGGTGTCCTTATCAAAGGGGTGAAGAGACAGAGACACACACAGGGGAGCAGACCATGTCAGGACGGAGGCAGAGACGGGAGTGATGCTCCAGTCTTAAGCTAGGGATTGCCTGGGGCCACCAAGAGGAAGGAGGGGGACACAGAAGGATGCACCCCCAGAGGCTCCAGAAGGAATAAACACAGCTGATACCCTGGTCGGGGATTCCCAGCCTCCAGAACTGTGAGACAATCAATCTCTGTTGTGTTAATTAAGCCGCCTACTCAGCGGTCCTTTCTCGGGCTGCCCCAGGATGCCCACACCGTGTACGTACGGGTTTGAGTTCCTCCCGGTCGAGCTTGCGTCTGTAGAGCAGGATGGCATGGATGGTGTTGCCCGCCCTGGCCGCCTGGATGTGCGTCGGCACAATGTATAGTAAGTCCTGGAGACGGAGGACCATGAGGGCAGAGAGAACATCAGTAGGCAAACAGAAGGTCACTGAAGTGCATTGCAGAGCGTCTCCACACCGTTAAACTAATAAATACAAACACTGAAAGTCCGAGGACAAGCGGGATATCAACAGATTGGAGCACCTCCCCACAAAACACTCCCTAATCACAACGGCGGGGAGAGGAAGCACGGTAAGAAGCCTGACAGATGACACCTTACTGGAGAGCTCAGAGTGAACACCCGCTGGGGGCAAATTGGATTCGTGTCACCCAACAGGATGCCATGAGGATGCAGGGTCTCTTCTGTGATGTTCCTGCAAAGACTACGTCGCCTGAATTCAATCCTGACGACACCTCAGACAAACCCAAACTGAGAAAACGCACAACAGAACAACTGCCTTTTCATCTTTTAACATGTCATCGAAGTCCAGAGAAGGCTGAGGAACTACCTCCTTGCCCGGGGTGGTCAGAGCTGTGACAACTCAGCACCCCGACTCGCAACTGGGTGCTCCTGCTGTAAAGGCTGTTACTGGGACAATCGGGACCGTGAGTGGGGTCCCAGGGTCGGGCGACAATAACATATCTGCGTGAACTTCCTGATAACGTAGGAGAGCCTGCTTTGCTGGGTGGAAATAAACACAAAAGAATTCCAGGAGAAAGGGCATCAGATATACCACTTACCCTCACATGGTTCGTGAAGAAAAAAGTTTTACATACTACACTTGCCATTTTTCCGGAAGTCTGAGATTGTTTCAAAAGGGGAAAAAAAGGAAAAAGAAAGAGAAAGTTTAAAGAGGAAGAAAAAGCAACCTCTAGGTAAAGAGAAGTAAGGAAATGGAGAACAGAAAGAAAGGAAAAGAGAAAGCATTTGATGAGCCGGGCATCAGCAGTGGCCTGGACCCAGGTTGAGTGGTCTTCTAACCAAAGAACCATCTGTGCTCTCCAAACAGGTTCACGCTTCCAAAGACAAAGGAAGACCGAGAAGTGAGAACTCAACACAACGCGCAGTCCTCCGCGGAATCTCGGGGATGAGGGAAAAACACTCCCCATGTCATCGAGGGGCAAACCCTTGGCCAACTCACTGTCCCTAAGCTCCTGGGGGAAGCAGGAAATGGCCCCCTAACGCCAGGGCTAGTGACTATCAGATTACACTCCCAAGTCATTAGAGCAGGCGCATGGAATCCATTTTGCCACGAGCATATTTTTTGAATCCAAATTTCTCGCGGTACTCAGTACCCTTGAGATGTTAACCAGACGCCAAAGGGAGCCACGTGGCTCCCCGGCGGGAAAGCAGGTCCCTAGACTCTGCTGTAGGAGTGTGAAGCCTTGGACCCTGGAAGCAGGACCAAGAGGTGCACAGGCCAAGCCCCGAGCATTCCAAGCAGCCGGCAGGGCTGTGAAGACATCGCCCCTGCAGGATGGACAGACGTCTGGTCATCCAGGTCTGCATGTGGCCATCCTGGACCTGAGGACTCACCATGGCGTAGTAGTTGCTGTTGACCATCAGCGGCCCTCGTCCTCGGAGATAGATGTACTCTTCCCACCAGTCACTCACCTGATGGGCAGAGAGGAGAGGGACAGGCTGAACAGGCACGAACATGGCAGGGTGGCAGGGCAGGTAGCATGGGGACAGGCATGCAGGGCTTCCCATCAGAGGTGCTAGGAGGTCCCTGGGTGGTGCAAACAGTTTGCACTTGGCTGGTAACTAAAAGGTTGGAGGTTTGAACCTGACCAGTGGCAACACAGAAGAAAGGCCTGGCAATCTGCTGCTGTAAGAATTACAGCCAAGAAAATCTTATGGAGCAGTTCTACTATGTAGTACAGAGTCTCCTAAGCCTGATATCAACAGCAGAGACGCTGGGTTCCTTACAGCGTCTAACAGGCCCTTCCAGAAGGCTGCCACAACGAGACGGAGAACAAGAAAGTGGGGACATACAGTTTTTTAGTCAAGACACAGTTAGAAGGTGGATTGCTTTCATTTTACAGATGGTTAAAGAAAAAAGGCCCAATAAAAATAAGAAATCAATGTTTTATCACTAATTTTCTTTTGGGTTGGCATGGTAGCTGCAAGAATGGGCTCAAATATACCAACAATTGTGAGGATGGTGCAGGACCGGGCAGTGTTTCGTTCTCTTGGACACAGGTCTCCATGAATCGGAGCTGACTCAACCGCAACTAACAACAAATTTTCTTTACAACAAATTTGATTTTATAACCAAATACAAATGCCCCCACTGACTGCCCTCCTCTTCCTGGGCCTCCCTGAAGGAGCCACTGTGTCAGGCCCCCCCCCCCCCATCAGTCACCTTTTTGGGCCAGGTGCTGACCCCAGGAGCCCACATGTGTTGTCTTCACTTCCCAGGACCCAGTTGGCCAGCACCTTCCTCCCACTAAACCCACCGGCATCTCTCTCTTCACGGCCTCCTGGGCCAGGGACTGCTGTTTTAAACTTTTTGTTGACATCCATATACATAGAGGACAGTGCATGTACAAGGTGGAGAGCTTGGCAATATTTACAAACAACGCACTCCTGTGAACCAGCCCCAGAGCGTCCCGTGCTCCTTCCCATCACTGCCACCCACCATCCTCCCCACTCCCAACACCGTCCTTTAGTTCTCTTGGGCCACTTTCAGCTCCCCCGTCTTCCTTGCTAGCTGCTCCTCCACCCTGGATCCCCTCCCCTGTTCATCACCCAGCATCTCCCCTTCCCCTCCAGGCATAGGAGAGCTTGGCGGGTTCACAGGCAGACTGGCCAGCGAGGACATTCACTCAAGGGCAACGCGAATGATACTCCTGGGCCAGGTTCCAGGCCCAGAGAGTCAGGCAAGGAATCTGCCCAATCCCACAGTCACCAACAGCATCCCGGACCCTGGCCAGCAAGCTCAAGGATGACGCCCTGACACAAAAGGGACCGGACAAGAGGAGAGGGAGGAGCAACTCGGAAAAGGAAGGTGGGAACAGTTGCACAACTCAAACAATGTAACCAGTCTCACTAAATTGGACCTATAGAAACTTCAATTGATGTATGTTCTGCCGTGGATATTCTCAACAACAACAACAAAAATAAATTACTTACCAAAAAAAAAAAAAAATCATTAGACGGATGAAGTTCCTAGGCTAGAAGACAAAGGACCGTAGACTCAGGGGACATCTACATCAATTGGCACAGCATAGTTCATAAAGACAATGTTCTGCATCCTACTTCAGTGAGTAGCGTCTGGGGCCTTAAAAGCTTGCAAGCAGCCATCTAAGATACAACTATTGGTCTCTTACCGCCTGAATCAAAGGAGAATTAAGAAGGCAAAGACTCAAGGGAGGAATTAGTTCAAAGGTCTAATGGACCACATGAACCACAGTCTACATTTCCCCGAGACCAGAAGAACTAGATGGTGCCCAGCTACCACTACTGACTGCTCTGACTGGGATCACAACAGTGGGTCCCAGACAGAGTGGGAGAAAAGCTACAGAACAAAAAATCAAATTCACAAAAAAGACCAGGCTTACTGGCCTGATAGAGAATGGAGGAACCCCTGAGACTATGGCCCTAAGACACCCTTCTGAACTACAGTAAGCCATTCTCAAAGATCATCTTTTAGCCAAACAACAGCCAAGCCCATAAGATAAACAATAACACTCAAGAGAAACGCAGGCCTTAGAACAATTAATTATAGGAGATCAAAAGGGCAGTATCTGCCTCCACTGCTCTCACCCCTTCGGGAGCAAAGGAGAATGAAGAAAACAAGATACAAGGAAAAGACTAGTCCAAAGGACTAATGGACCACAACTATCACAGCCTCCGCCAGACTGAGTCCAGCACAACTAGATGGTGCCCGGCTACCACCGCTGACTGCCCTGACAGGGATCACAACAGAGGGTCCCGGCCAGAGATGGAGAGAAATGTAGAACAAAATTCTAACTCACAAAAAAAGACCAGACTTGCTGGCCTGACACAGACTAAAGAAACCCTGAGTATGGCCCCCAGACACCCTTTTAGCTCAGTAATGAAGTCACTCCCGAGGTTCACCCTTCAGCCAAAGATGAGACAGCCCCATAAAACAAAACGAGACTAAAGGGGCACATCAGCCCAGGCACAAGGACTAGAAGGCAGGAGGGGACAGGAAAGCTGGTAATAAGGAACCCAAGGTTGAGAAGGGACAGTGTTGACATGTCGTGGGGTTGTTAACCGATGCTGTAAAACCATATGTGTACTAACTGTTTAATGAGAAACTATTTGTTCTGGAAACCTTCATCTAAAGTACAATAAGGAACAAGGGGAAAAAAAGGGGGGGGGGGCAGTATCTGCCCAAAAGCAAAGATGGGAAGGCAGGAAGGGGCAGAACATCACGACGAAAGGAAATGGGGAAGCCAGGGTGGAAATGGCAAGGGTGCTGACACATTGTGGAGAATGAAACCAAGGTCATGAAATACTTGTTGTACAAACTATCAAATGGGAAGCTAATCTGCTCTGTAAACTTTCACCTAATGCACAATTGAAAAAAAGAAATTTCTGTTCTGCTTTTAAAAAAAAAAAATCATTGGAAAAGCAGAAGGTCCTCCTTGAGGGGAAAAAAAGGGGGTTTCAATCACCAAGTTATTTCTTACATAAACAGAAGAAAAAAGTAAAACGAAAGGGAATGTAATCTCAAATCTTCCCAAACATTTGCCTAATAAATTATAAAATAACAAAAATTATCCTTTTTTCGAGGTGATAAAAAAAGGACATTTTGAAACAATGAAAAGAAACAAGAGGCGAGCTGGTGGCTGGGGCAGCTCGTTCACTAGGACTGTAGGAGAAACGATTCAAAGCAAGGTTTCCGTGAAAAGACCCTGGGGGTCCCCCCGGCCCCGGTATGAAACAGCCTCCTGCCTGGTGTGGGATGCCAATTCTCCTAGCCCGGTAACCTCTGCGCACAGGAAAACCATCAGGACCTGCACGGCAGTCCTGCGGGGTTACCCCCCTGCACACGGGGTGAAATGCCTGCTGCTGTTGTCAGCTGCCAACTCATGGCAACCCCACGGGTTTCAGAGTAGAGCTGCTCCATAGGGTTTTCAAGGCTGTGACCTTTCGGAAGTAGACTGCCAGGTGTGTCTTCTGAGGCGCCTCTGGATAGATTTCAGTCGTCAACCTTTCAGCTAGTAATCGAGCGCTTAACCATTAAATTGTCACCGTAAATGTACACGCGAGTACCCCTCTGGACACAGGGTGAAGCTGTCAGTCTAAATACACCTTGCAACTAACGTGCAATCTTGTGTCATCTAAACTGACAGATCAGCTCTGTGTTTCCTGCCCGCCAAATTGGTATTTTCATACAGCCAGCACATCATCAAAAGAAACAGCATGTGTACACACTTACGTAATTCATAGCCCACCAGGATTTTAGCTTCAAGTACCACTGCAATTTTGGTCCAAGGTTGATGGCAAAATCCTGCGCCAGCTCTGTCATCCGTCTGAAGTCCTCCTCCTTCATGAGGGGCCTCACAGACTCCAGATACTGGAGTTAAGGGAAGAAAAAGCGAAGTCAACACACACCAGTCGGAGCTTACGGTGTCTTTACCCATGCCCTAGAGAAAACATAGCTGACTGAAAAGATTTAACGTCTTCCCCAGGCTGGTTCTGCTGCTCCTCTGACAGGTTAGCTAACTTCAATGCTACATGTTTTAGGTTCAGAACAAACAATTCAACTTCTTCATCCCTCACTGGCACGAAAGCTCCCCAAGTCCCGCATCCCCACACAACCACCAGAGTAAATTCTACAGCGTCAGATCACCATTCAGTCACTGAGAAAACTTCTATAGTGTCTTCTATCCATGATGTGACCTTTAATAAGATATCTGTCCTCTAAGCTGCAATGGCCGGCGATGGTGGGGATGAGGGGAGGTGGGCTGTACCAAGAGCAGTGCTGTCAGGGGTGTCGGCCAGGTGCTCAGGGTGGCAGGATAGGAAGGAGAAGTGGGACGGATGCGGACAGGGAGGTCACATGGACAGGCCAAGGCCGTATCTCCAGGTTCAGGATTTTCAACTTCATCCCCTTTGACAAGCACTTGGGTGTAAAAACATATGTTTCAGCTTACACACCTAGCGTTTTTAAATGTACACCGCAAAGCTTCTGAAACGTACAAAGCAAGAACTTACAGAAAGTAACAGTCGCCAACCCCTGCTTTGTGACTTTAATCCAACAAGTTAGTTGCTATTGTTGTTTGCCGCCGTTGAGTCAGCCCCAACTCATGGCGACTCCATGCACAAGGAAATGACATACTTGGTCCTGTGGATTGGACCACTGTGATCTATAGGGCTTTCACTGGTTGATTTTTAGGAGTCGATCACCAGGCCTTTCTTCCTAGTCCATCTCAGTCTGGAAGCTCAGCTGAAACCTGTTCAGCATCACAGCAACCCGCGAGCCTCCACTGACAGACGGGTAGTGGCTGACCATGAGGTGCACTGGCTGGGAATCAGCTCCTGAGTGGAAGGTCAGAATTCTGCCACTGAACCACCCATGTCCCCAGATAAGTTAGTATCTGCTGTAAAAACTGCTTTGGGGCAGCGGTGCTCACTCGAGCCCCTCCTTGAGTGTTTAAAGATAGAATCTCATCCCCTAAGACAGATCAGTTGTTACACATCTTAAGGTTTATTCAGTGTAAAATGTA
The DNA here is from genome assembly GCA_030035585.1 of Dugong dugon. Classification (NCBI taxonomy): domain Eukaryota; kingdom Metazoa; phylum Chordata; class Mammalia; order Sirenia; family Dugongidae; genus Dugong; species Dugong dugon. The sequence continues at coordinate 134,514,977 of CM057467.1, forward strand.
TGCTAGCGGGACTGAAAATCACACTCCGAATGAGCTGAAGTCAAACAGAGATGTGAAGGAACTTGCTGAAGCCAACTGGGAGCAAAGGACAGAGCCTGTGGAGCTTCTTGATTACAGTTTAAAAATGGGATGCAGAATGTGGATAAACTTGTGTGTTGCTAGTGGAAATGTAAAATGGCGCAGCCACACTGGTAAACAGTCTGGCAGTGCATCAAAAAGTTAAACACAGAATTACCAAATGAACCAGCAATTCCGCTCCTATGTATATACCCCAAAGACTTGAAAGCAGGTAGGTGAACAAAAACTTGTACACAGATGTTCATAGCTGCATTAGTCACAAAAGCCAAACGGGGGAAACAATCCAAATGTCTATCAACAGAAGAATGCATCAACAAAAGGTAGCCCATCCATACCAAAAGATTATTATTCCGCCACAGAAAAGAATAGAGTTCTGATGCCTGCTACAACACGAGTGAACCTTGAACACATTATGTTGAGTGAAAGAAGCCAGACACAAAAGGTCACTATTGTATGATTCCATCCGCATAAAATGTCCAGAAGACAGAAAGCAGATTAGTGGTTACCAGGGGCTGGGGGAACGGGGAGTTATTGCTTAAAGGGTACGGGGCTTTCATCTGGGTGACAAAAAGTTCTAGAAACAGACGGCAGTGATGGCTGCATGACACTGAGAATGTACTCAATGCCACTGAACCGGATACTTTAAAATGGCTAAATGGGCAATTTTACGTTATGTGTCTTTTACCACAATAAATTACATATATCTATATATATATATATATAGATATATGTATATATACACATACACTGGGCTGCTCCCTCGCTTGTGGGGTGGTCTCAGGATTAAAGGAGCTAAGGCAGCTGTGGCTGTTGTCACAACTGGTCTTGCAGGCAGTCCATCATCTACCCCGCACCTGGCCACCGGGGAGCCTGCTTTGAAATGGGTGGGGGCTTGTCAAAGAACATTGCTGGGGGCAGACCATCTCCCCACACCCAGCTGTCCCAGGGTCAGCAAGGGACACTCAAAGGCTCTCTGGTGCCCCTCCCCCATCAGACTCAAAACTTCCATCAAGCACGGCGTGTTTTTAAAACACCTGTGATGTGCTGTGACATCAGGAGAGAGAAAGGGTGTCACGTAATGACAACCCTACGAGGTACTGAGAGCTCAGACAGCCCAACGATGGGCAGTGAACTCACAGTCAGAGTTAACACAGAAGCTTTTCCATCAAAAAGACAGCCGGCACGTGCAGAGAAGGCCATAGGGTGCAAGGTGGAACCAAACTCACCCTGTCCACGGTGTCTTTCACGGCTGGGACGGGCAGGCGTGGCAGCGAGGTCTGGAAGCTGTACAACATGGGCTTTCGGCCTGATAAAATCTTCACCATGCCCTTCAAAAAAAAAAAAAAAGTGACATTAAAAAAAACAAACTCACATTAAAGATCAGAAGCCAGTTCTCAACTGTATACAACTCGCCGATTATTTACAGATTTTCTGTGGCGATTTATTTTCCCTCCGGCCCATTTCTGCCCTCACATTCACAGGCCCTAGCAAACCACACGTAGCCCCTTAATGAGAACTCTGTTGAACAGAAGCCTGAATCTGAGAGAAGCCTGGAGTGTAGCTGTCCCAGCATGGTTTACTGGCCTGGTCCCTCCTGCCATCTGTGGTACTGCAGTACGGCTGCACCTGTGCACAAGGTTAAGTTTCGCCCCACCCACGTGTTCGAGCCCTTGGTTTCCGCGATTGACTTGACATTCGTGCACGGGATCCAGGCTGAGGAACCTGGACCTCAAGCCATCCCCGCAGAAAGCCATTTCGTCTCTTCATTCATTGTCAGGCCTAATGGAGATCACACACTTGCCTACCCTCACTTTTATTTTAGCTCAAAATATCTAAACCTGGTGTAATAACTGGTCATCTCATGCTGACCAGACCGCAAGGAAAGTTCTAGAGCTCACAGGACAGGGAGGTGGAGAAATAGCACCAGTTGATGCTTGGACCTGAGGAATGCTGAGACTCAACCTACAAAGCATGGAGGCCATCTGAGGGAACATCACATAACGTCTGTGAGAAGTGTGGGAGCCACCTCTGAGAGTCTTCTCGCTGGAGGCCATCTGAGGGAATGTTACATAACGTCTGTGTAAGTAAAGTGTGGGAGCCACCTCTGAGTCTTCTCGCCGGAGGCCATCTGAGGAAATGTCACATAACATCTGTGTGAAGTGTGGGAGCCATTTCTGAGATTCTTCTTGCTGGAGGCCATCTGAGGGAACGTCACATAATGTCTGTGTAAAGTGTGGGCGCCACCTCTGAGAGTCTTCTCCCTGGAGGCCATCTGAGGGAACGTCACATAATGTCTGTGTAAAGTGTGGGAGCCACCTCTGAGAGTCTTCTCCCTGGAGGCCGTCTGAGGGAACGTCACATAATGTCTGCGTAAAGTGTGGGAGCCACCTCTGAGAGTCTTCTCACTGGAGGCCGTCTGAGGGAACGTCACATAATGTCTGTGGAAAGTGTGGGCGCCACCTCTGAGAGTCTTCTCACTGGAGGCCATCTGAGGGAATGTCACATAATGTCTGTGGAAAGTGTGGGCGCCACCTCTGAGAGTCTTCTCACTGGAGGCCGTCTGAGGGAACGTCACATAATGTCTGTGGAAAGTGTGGGAGCTACCTCTGAGAGTCTTCTCACTGGAGGCCATCTGAGGGAACGTCACATAATGTCTGTGGGAAGTGTGGGAGCCACCTCTGAGAGTCTTCTCTCTGTACAATTCAGTTTCTTTGGAAAACTATGAGCCGAGCAGTAGCAGGGAAGTGGTTTGGAACAAGGAAGCCTGGCATCAGGGGCGTGCAAGGGACGTGAGCACTGGTGAACCGGCTCCGTGTGAGCCCCCTGAAGGTTTTCAGCTGCTGGGGACAGCACGCCCAGCTGCAACGACGCCACCCTGTTGATGGTGAGAACGGTACAGGCTGCACAGGAGGACCTGCCTCAGGCCACAGCTCACCAGATTACTAGGAGCTTGTTTCACTTATAAAACCATGAAATATCCCAATGAGAGCAAAGGCTTTGAAGTAAAATCTTCAATTATGATCCGTCCTGTTGCCGTTCAGTCAGTTTCGACTCATAGCAACCCTACAGGACAAAGTAGAACTGCCCCATAGGGTTTCCAAGACTGCAATTTTATGGAAGTGGACTGCCACATCTCTCTCCTGCCAAACGCTGGAGGGTTCAAACCGCCAACCCTTCAGTTAGCAGCTGAGCACTTAAACACTGCACCACCAGGGCTCCTTCTAATTATGACCAGGTTCATTAAAATTTATCCAGGCCATTTAACAAAACACAGGTTAACACAGTCCAATGTTTCTTTACAAGGTCTTGTATTATTTACAGAAGATGGCCTCCGTGGCTACTGGAAGTTGACTTCCAACGCTCTTAGCTCCAAGCGTCATGGTGCTATTTCTCCACCTCCTCTCACCGTGTGCTCTAGAACTCTCCTTGTGGTCTGTTAGCATGAGATGGCCAATTATTACACCAAATTTAGAAGTTTACAAGTTTGTTTCTTTGGAAACAAGTCTCCAGAGAGCTAGTTGGACCTGAGTAACTTGGTGAAGGCTCAGGTGACGATGACAAATGGGTAGATGGCACACAGGGAGGGGCAGACACCCGCTCACAGGCCTGCAGGGCTTACAGGGGGCTGAGCACCAAAGATGGAGGCCTCACAAGTCCAGAAACAGCTCCCACCTTGATGGTTTATTTCCAGAAAACTCGAGCTCATAAAAACCCTTACACAATGGAATTTGGACAAACATCCATGCACATGACAAAGTAATTCACTTTGAGCAAGTGACACTTGGGCTCAGGGCCAAGGTCAGCTTCAGAGCACACTGGAAACGAACCACGAAATCATGGGCTTCCCAGTCGGGTCAGCTGAGGGAAACCAGTGAACGCCTGGCTCCATGTTAGTCAGAAAAGGTACAGAGAAGTAGTGGCTTTTACGTTATGAGAAGTGCTACGAAGAAGCAGCACTTTTATTTTATGGACGACCTGAACTGCAAACGTAGCTGACGTGGCCATTAAATGCTTAGCACTTTCGAGCGCCATTAAAGGATAAACACTCTCAGGCCCAAACGTACATGTCATGGTGAATCAAGCCCCTCCAGGAAGTAAGGACGACACCCAGGTCCCAAGAGTCAGAGGGGCAAACGTTCCACAAGGATCCTTATTTCAAGAGTAGAACCATCGATACCAGTGCCACACCGAGCCAGAAGTGGGATTACCATCCAGATCTTGGTTGCGCGGCTCATCTTGCCGTGCTCGTCGAACATCCAGCCGTGGTAGGAGAGCAGCACCTTCAGGGAGTAGCGCATGGTGATGATGAGCGCCACCCACAGGCCAGTGCCAAACAGGACGCCGCTGACAACGTTCTTCGTCTGGTCTGACATGTAGCCACTGCCGAAGCAAAACAAGACAAATCGCAAACACGTTAGTGTGGAAAAGAGATGGTGTGGGCCACAACTGAGCAAGACCTGTGCTAAAAGACTGGACCACCCCCTGCCTGGCAGTGTGTTGCACTGTGGTGGCTCGCGTGTTGCTGTGATACTGGAAACTATACCACCACTATTTCAAATACCAGCAGGATCACCCATGGTGGACAGGTTTCAGTGGTGCTTTCAGACTAAGACTAGGAAGAAAGGCCTGGCAATCAACCTCCGAAAATCAGCCATTAAAAATCCTAAGGATCACAACAGTATACTGTGCGACACAGTGCTGGAAGATGAGACCCCCCCAGGTTGGAAGGCACTAAAAATACACAGTGGCTGAAACTCTGGACTTGAGCATGCCAACCATCTGGAAGATGGACCAGGACTGGCAGTGTTTTGTTCTGTTGTACGTGAGGTCGCCAAGAGTGAGAGCCAACTTGACTGCAATGAACAACACCAAAAAAAAAATGGAGCAGCCCGTTCACCACAATAAAGAACACATAACACCAAGTGGGCGTTAGGCCGCGTCAAAGAGAGAACGCTGACGTGAACCCACCTCTCAAAAGGGTTACAGGCAATTTTCTTCCCACCTCAAAATGAATCAGCTCAATATGCTTTGGGGCTCCATAAAGCTAACCAAGGATAATACATGTAATCAGGAAAAAGCAACTTCTTCCTCCAGAGACTGGAGCCCTGGTGGCGCAGTGGTTAAGAGCTCAGCTGCTAAGTAAAAGGTGGGCAGTTCAAATCCACCAGCTGCTCCTTGGGAATCCTATGGGGCAGTTCTATTCTGCCATATAGGGTCGCTATGAGTCAGAACTGACTCAATGGCAAGAGGTTTCCTCCAGAGACTAGGGACGATGACATAGGGGACACTGTGAGACTGCTAACTTGTACCACACCCTCCCACAATGAAAACTACACGCCAGGACAATGTGTACTTCCTGGACTAGGGGCTTCCAGCAATTCTGAGCAATTTTTCCCTGCTGTTTATGTTTTGCTTTCTCTCACACACACCTTTGGATTTTGCAATCACTCATAAGAAACTTAAATCATTTGGCACAAATATCACTTAAAACTATTTAATCAATAGAGCTTGTTTTTACATGATTAACGTAATCAACGTCATTGACTTGTACATGAAAAAATACTGAATTGGCGCAAAAAAACAATACTCAAAAAAAAAAATTCCCCCAAAAATGGAAAAAGAAAAAAAAAAAGAGCTTGTTCTTGACAGAGAGAGGAATATTTATCATGGATAAATGAGTTGCTCATATGAATGATCATTCAAATAATACAAAAAATGGTTTCAACTGCGATGGAAAATCAAGTATTTTATGGTAAACGTGGACCTTAACAATGAGAAGAGATGCAGCTGTTCATACATCTTTGTGGTTTTGATTTTAGTTTTAGAAACTGGAAAATAATTTAAAAATAATAAATATTTAAGGGTGCTCCAAATTATTAAACCAGCCAATACCTAAACTAAAGGTATATCCAATATTCACAAACCACCAATTTTATGATACTTAAATGACACAGAAACAAATATCTTCAAGGTAAAATACTTTTGTTTCAAAACTTCTATCTTTCTATAACCTGTCAAATCTTACCTTAAAATTTAACTGCAGTCTCTACTTTAAACCCTACGTTCTTTTCTAATAATCTAATCTATAAGCAAACTTAGATTTAGGATTTAAGAAGCTATTTTCTGGATAATGTACACCTTAGATTTCTAAGTATTACATCAGTGAAGGGAAAAGACACACATACATACTCAACTCTCAAAAATCAAACAGCATTTTAGCAGAAACAAATAAATGACATGTTCAGGATTTTTTAAACATATATACATATGTCGTTGTTGTTAGGTGCCACTGAGTTGATTTTGACTCATAGTGACCCCATGTGACACAGTAGGACTGCCCCATAGGGTTTTCTAGGCTGTAATCTTTAAGGGAGCAAATTGCCAGGTCTTCCTCCTGTTGATGGACATGTATGTATATACACACACACACACACACACACACATATATATATATATATATATATATACACGCACACATATATACAATATACACATGCATACACATATGTATATGTAATATACATTATACACACACACACACTCATATATACATGTTGTTGTTTGTTAGGTGCTGTCGAGTCAGTTCCAACACACAGTGACCCTATATACCACAAAACAAAATACCACCCAGTCCTATGCCATGCTCACAATCGTTATGTTTGAGCCCATTGTTGCAGCCACTGTGTCAGTCCATCTCATTGAGGGTCTTCCTCTTTTTCACTGACCGTTCTACTTTACCAAGCATGATGTCCTTCTCCAGGGACCGATCCCTCCTGATAACATGTCCAAAGTATGTGAGATGAAGTCTCGTCATCCTTGCTTCGAAGGAGCATTCTGGTTGTACTTCTTCCAAGACAGATTTGTTCGTTCTTTTGGCAGTGCATGGTATATTCAATACTCTTCGCCAACACCACAATTCAAAGGCGTCAGTTCTTTGGTCTTCCTTATTCATTGTCCAGCTTTTGCATGCATGAAGCAACTGAAAACACCATGGCTTTTGCCCAACGCAATGGGTCTTTTGATTTCTTGACTGCTGCTTCCATGGGTGTTAATTGTGGATCCAAGTAAAATGAAATCCTTGACAACTTCAATCTTTTCTCCGTGTATCATGATGCTGCTTATTGGTCCAGTTGTGAGGATTTCTGTTTTCTTTATGTTGATGTGTAATCCATACTGAAGGCTGTGGTCTTTGATCTTCATCAGTTAATGCTCCAAGTCCTCTTCACTTTCAGCAAGCAAGGTTGTGTTATCTGCACAATGCAGGTTGTTAATGAGTCTTCCTCCAATCCTGATGCCCCGTTCTTCTTCATATAGTCCAGCTTCTCGGATTATTTGCTCAGCGTACAGATTGAATAGGTATGGTGAAAGGATACAACCCTGACGCACACCCTTCCTGACTTTAAACCACACAGTATCCCCTTATTCTGTCTGAACAACTGCCTCTTGATCCATGTACAGGTCCCTCATGAGCACAATTAAGTGTTCTGGAATTCCCATTCTTCGCAATGTTATCCGTAATTTGTTATGATCCACACAGTCGAATGTCTTTGCGTAGTCCATAAAACACAGGTAAACATATACATACACACACATATATAACACACACATATGTGTATATATATATATATATAGAGAGAGAGAGAGACACATATATGCACATACATAAATGTACTTTCATAAAAAGCATCAGCAAAAAACTTTCATTTAAAAATCACATTTTGTAACAGGCTGCTGGGGATGGACAGACGAGACAAACCCCTCCGGCCACGTCCAGCTGCTCAGCTTCTGAAAGCAGCTGCCTGGGATCTCAGAGACCCTTCCTGGAAGCCGGAAGACGCTGGCCCAGTTTATCACGATAGGTTTAGAGGGGCAAAGAAACAAATCTTCTCAAGACCCAGATTATAAAGGGCTTTAAATAGCCAACACTTCTAAATACAATCCAATGTGAACAGGCAACCCACACCAGAGAGCAAATTAAAAATCCGTGTCAAACCCGCAACAGCCTGCAGAGCACACGGGACCAACACAATGCATGTCCACAGGTGAGCTCTGCCCACAGGTGAGCTCTGCTCACAGGTGAGCGGGCTGTGACTCGTCAGTAACCAAACAGAGGAGAGAGGCGTGGGCGCCGGAGCGCCTGGGTCTCCCAGCTGCTTTCCAAGGGATGAGAGTGACAGCGTCCCTGCCACAGCTTCCCCAGTCAGACCACGGAATCCAGCAGGCATCCAAGCCCAGGCACGCTTCCACGAAAATGACGGGGAATTTTCATTCTGTCCCCTGCAGATGCTAATAAAGGCACAAACCAGGGTATGCTATCCAACTGGCGATTACAAGTCCCTCAGCTGGGCACTAAATCCCTTCCCGAGTCTCCAGGGGCTCTGTGAATAAGGAACAGGGCACGGAGGACGCCTCTCCAGACCCTTCCGCAAAATGAGGCTCAGGAGTTAGGGGCATCTATTAACATCATCGAAGCCCTGGTAGCATGGTGGTCAAGAGATCAGCCACTAACTGAAAAGGTTGGCTGTTCCAATCCACCAGCCACTCCTTGGAAACCCTATGGGAAGTTCTACTTTGTTCTATAGGGTCGGAATCAACTCAACGGCAACAGGCTTGCTTTTTCTTTGGTTTAATAACATTATCTGGATGAAGCGCGCTCATACGAATATTCATATCGCTAAGTTAAATCCAGTTAATCTTCTATTTAGAGTCATCGCAAAGAAATTCTGTGAGTGGGTTTTAATGTACATCGTACTTTCCTAGTTTATTTTCCTATTGCTTTCTGACTAAATGACATGTAAACCCAAACAACCAACAGGGCTCAATGACAAAGATCCGGAACTCCATTTTTGACTTGGCCACAATCCCAGCACTGGGAATACATGCTCAGGAAGCATGTAGACACACCCTGAGTCCCATTATGTTATGTCTCTCCTGCATCTGACTCCACCTTCCACACACAACGCCAGCCTGAACAACAACGTCCCACCATGGAACAAGGACTTGGGGAGTGTTATTTCTCTAGGCAGAGCCCCAGTGGCGCAGTGGTTAAGAGCTCTCAGGCTGCTAACCAAAAGGTCGGCAGCTGCTCCTTGGAAACTCTATGGGGCAGTTCTACTCTATCCTACAGGATCGCTAGGAGTTGGAATTGACTTGATGGCAATGGATATTTTTCTAGGAGTCCCTCAGTGGTGCAAATGGTTAAGCACTGGACTAACCGGAAGGTTGGTGGTTCAAACCCACCCAGAGGTGCCTCAGAAGAAAGATCTGGCAATCTTCTAAAAACCTTGAAAACCCTATGGAGCAGTTCTTTACTCTGTACATATGGATCGCTATGAGACGGAATCGACTTGATAGCAACTAACAACCGAACAACAGTCACAGACCTAAAATGTTTGTAAATGGAAGTATACAACACAGAAGCAGGATCACGTGTCTGGCATGGGCTAGCTGTGGACACTTCAAAGATACTGTAGTGCTTTCAAACTAGAAAATAAAAATACACATTCAAGCACAGGGGTCACAGGAGCAAACAAGGTAATGGCCCCGTGTTCCACTGTCCTGCCACTCAATAGTCACTACAGCGGTGGTGCTTGTTCTGCATTTGTCTCACGGGAAGGTTCTCTGAGAAGAGGCTTAGTGGTATATAGTCAGCCCTCCATATCTGCAGGTTCTGCATCTGTGCATTCAAACAACTCTGAATCGAAAATATTAAAAAAAAAAAGAAAAGAAAGTTCCAAAAAGCAAAACTTGAATTTGCTGCACACTGAGCACTATGCTGAATCCACGTGAAATGAAGTGACAGCACCCCCTGCTGTAGCCTCCCACCACTTCACAGATCCTCAGGCTCTCTCCAGCACTTGTTGTTTGAGCATTGTTTGCCCTGTGTCTCATTCGTTCGCTACTTGTTTTGTGTGTACCTTTTGTTTCTGGGAAAAAATGGCTCCTAAAAAGTAATGAAGTGGTCAAAGCAATCCCTCAAAGGCTAAGTGTGAGGTGTTAAGGAGAGCAGGCAGAAGGAGGTTCAGGCTAGTAAGGGATGGCTGGCTCGCTATGGAAAGCGCTGCAGGCTCCAGAACTTCAAGATCACAGGAGAACCAGCATAGGCTGATGCCCAGGCAGAGTTAGCATTCCCAGAAGAGCTCAAGAAACTCACAGAAGAGAAAGGCTACCTTCCAGAGCAGTCTTCATTTGTGATGAAACAATTACTTACATAGCATTCACATTGTATTGGGTATTATAAGTAATCTAGAGATGATTTAAAGTACGCCAGAGGATGTACATAGGTTACATGCAAATACCATACCATTTCATATAAGGGACTTGAGCATCTGTGGATTTTGGCATCTGTGGGGGTAGGGATAGGGGTGGGGGTCCTGGAAACAATCCCCCCAGATACTTAAGAAAGACTGTACTGAAGAAAGCACTGATTTTGGTGTTGAGTAGACTCCCACTTCTTCTTTCCACCATCTTGGGCGAGAACACGCATCTCCCTGAACATCTCCTCATGGATACAACAGAGATGTCTAAACAAGGCCACCTGATATGCCTACACGAGGTCACTGGGTCTGGGTACTGACCCACAGGAGATCCTGGATGAGAGTCAGGGACACCCTGGAGCTCAATGGAATAAAGGAATTGGAGGTGTTCAACCAGCGTTGACTGAATAAACACCCAGCATGCCCTTTTTTAAAATTTTTTCTTTTTCTTACCCTCCTTTTCTGAGTTGTTCCTCTCTTATTAACATAAACTCATTGCCCCCTAAAGTTCCTATCTAATCTTTCAAGTTGCTGTTGTCGCTCTGTTCCCACATAGATAGCTCTTAAAAGAGTATAATGCTCAAGGCAGACCTTTTTTACTAGTTAAGCTAAACTATTGCTTGGTTTTAAGAAGACTTCAGGGGAAATTTTTGGTTTAAGGTTTAAAGATTATCTCAGAGTAATAGTTTCAGGGGTTCATCCAGCCTCCATGGCTCCAGAAAGTCTGGAGTCTATGAGAATTTGAAATTCTGTTCTGCATTTTCCCCCTTTTGATCAGGATTCTTCTCCAAAATTTTTTATTAAAAATGTTCAGTAATTGTAGCCGGGCACCATCCAGTTCTTCTGGTCTCATGGCTCAGCATGCCCTTTAGAGCATTCCAACACACCTGCATGAGACCCAGGCACCAGGAGCTTCTTAGAGAAAAATATCCACCCACATGCACCTCCAGGGAGTCCCTGAGTGGCAAAAACGGTTACGTGCTTGACTACTAGATGAAAGACTGGCAGTTCCAACCCACCCAGAGGCTCCTTGGAAGACAGGCCCAGCAATCTGCTTCTGACAGATCACAGCCTTGAAAACCCTGTGCAGGAGCTCTACGCAGCGCACATGAGGTCTCCAGGAGCTGGAATGGACTCAATGGCAACCAACAACAACACACACAGTTTATTGGATTCCTGCCCTTGAGTTTAGAGGGAGTAGAATTTAATAACAAAGGCACCTCTGGGACAAATCTCTTGGCAAAAAGAGAGCCTGCTTTCAAACTCCTAGAAAAATCTAAAATTCTAAGAGGAGTGATAGGGGTTTCCCAGGGGGTTTCTAAACCACTGAGAGGGATCTAAGAGGCTGAGGTCACCCCATAGCACCCCACAGCAATCTGTTCACAGGGGAGCAGTTGGAACTCTCGAATGGACTCAAAAGGCACAGAAACAACCATGCTGGGAACCAACTCCCTGGGCAGAAATTTCTTTGGCAGACCCTGTTGGCCGGGCTAGATGCTCCCAGGGCTTCAGAGAGAGGGACCACAACTCCTGGGGGACCTTAATATGAGACCAGAAAACAGGAAGCAAGTCTACAAGGGGACAGTCAGCAAAAGCTTCCACTGAATCCAGAACAGGAGGAGGTCTCCACCGCCATGGTATTTGAGAAGACTGACAAACACTGGCAGTGAAGCATCAATCACTTCCAGGATCATCTACCATGTGACAGAATGACTTACGTCCTGTCCAAGGTCTGGTTGATTTTTGCGATGATTCCCAGGGAGGGGTCGATCTTGGCATACATGGTTGACATCACGCCCACCACCACGATGAGCCAGCTTGAAGGACTGGCTGGGTACACGCCTGTGATGATTCCATTCTGAAAACAAGCACACGCCATAAGCAACGCCCTTCGCATAGACGCAAACGTTAAATCAGGTTTCCCCCGGCCACAGGGACCTCCCGGCTAACTCTGGAGCTCAACAACCCCAGGCAGGTGCCAGGCAGTGGGGAGAAGACGGTTTGACGCATATGGTTTGTGACATGCTGCCACTAGCGGGAAATCTTTCCCAGTTTACATCTCTCTGCTGTTCTAACTTTCTCCCAATTTCTTCCCTTCCTCTACTTCTGAGCCAAAAAACCTCCCAAGTTTCTCAAAGACTGATCCCAGGACTTGAGAATCACCTGTGGTACCAGGTCAGATTCCTGGGCTCCACCCAGACTGACTCCCAACACCCACTGGCTGGGGATGGGCCACCAAGCCATCTGGTCTTCCCCTAGTCTGCCCTGATCTATGGTGCCCTGTGACCCTAGCTCCAGTCACCCCTCCCACCTCTCCTCAGTCAACGTGTCTGCTTGACCTCAAATATTTAAAGAACTCCTGGGATGTCAAGAATTTGCTGTAAAATGCTCCGAAACAAAAAAAAAAAAACCCCAAACCCGTTGCCATCGAGTCAATTCTGACTCATAGCGACCCTACAGGACAGCGTAGAACTGCCCCGTAGGGCTTCCAAGGAGCGGCTGGTGGATTCGAACTGCTGACCTTTTGGTTAGCAGCTGAGCTCTTAACCACAACACCACCAGGGCTCCAAAATCCCCACAGTCTCCTTTTAATACTCCAGCCTCACCTCAAAAAAGGTGAAACAGGATGATTGGCAAAATATTGATGGTTGAAGCTGCAAGATTAACAGGGAAAGTTGCTAATCTATCCTCTTTATATGTCTGTGTATGTTTGAAATTTTCCAATTAAAAAAAAACCTTGCTTACCAAAGCCATCATAATAAGATACTGATGTGAACAAGACAATGGATTTTACAAACTATCAAAGCCCGTTTATCTGAATTCCCTTAAAGATATTTGCACCCCTAAATGTTAGTCCTACTGGATCTCCAATCACTGGAAGATGTAGGAGAAAGAGATTTTAACAAAGGGGATCGTCTCCTGTTCTCAGTAATAGAAAATTTTCTCAACCATCTCACGAGCAGCAGGACACAGAGGGCCCACCTACATTTTCCATCTTGCAGGGTTTCTTGGTGAGCTGCTGTACCAGTACATGCTGCTGGCAGGTGGGGACTGTCTAACTGCTTGAAATGGAAGAAATGGGCGTGTGCTACAAATTACTGTTCCTACAGGGTATCGTGTGAGGTGTTATACCCTGAAGCTGTGATTGTGCAAAATTTTTGTCTCTTTTGGCTTTTGCACCACGAGCTAAGCGTCGTAAGCATACTTCTGGGTTCCTTGGCGTTAATTCGGAAGTTGTGTTTCTCGTGATGATCACATGTTCCCTCAAATACTGCATTTTCAGGCACCATCCACTGTATGCACCTGTCAAGGAATGCAGAAGGCGACGCAGGGCCCAGGGGGACAGATCTGTCCAGCAGAATCCTACCCCGAGTCCAGAGGGACATATGTGTCCCACATAATCCTACCCCCGCCAGAGTCCAGTGTGACAAGTGAGTCTCGCATATCCTACCCTTAGAATCCAGAGGGACATATGTGCCCACATAATATGTATCAAAATCTGTATTTCATAACAAAGTTTCTGAAATGCTCCTTGATTCAGCATGCCTTCTGTTAATGAAAACACATGGTATCAACCAATAATTTAAAAAAAACTGAATTTGTATCTCAAAAGGTTAAAAAATAAAATAATAATAATAAATTAATTAGAATTAAATAAAAGTAAATAAATAAAGCGAGAGAAGGAGGAGAGGGGAATTTTGAGGATAAACAGTCCCCGGCTCCTCATGACCTTCCCAATCCTTCTGGAAGCTCACCAAGGCCCTTGTATCGGAAGCAGCCCTGGCAGCCCTCACTGACCCCCTCCTGAGTGATCTGAGTGTCCCCTGGAAACCACCCAGTACACGTGGTCATGCACTCCTTACTGTCTATTTCTACATCTGGCCTCCTCAGCTGTGCTATAAAAACCAAACCCATTCCTGTCGGGTCAACTCCGACTCCTGGTGGCCCCTTGTGTGTCAGAGCAGAACTGCACTCCATGGGGTTTTCACTGGGTGTGCTCTTTCAGAAGCAGATCACCAGGGCTTTCTTCCAAGGTGCCTCTTGGTGGACTCGAATGGCCAACCTTTTGGTTAGTAGCTGAGCACTTAAACATTTGCACTACCCAAGGTCTCCTAGCTGTAACTAGAAAACCAAACCACCAGGCCCGCTGCCGTCGAGTCAGTTCCAATTCATGGAACTTCCATAGGGTTTTCTTGGCTGTAATCTTTATGGAAGAAGATTGCCAGGTTTTTTTTCCAGTGCCACCGTGTAGGTTCAAACCGCCAACCTTTACGTCAGTAGTTGAGCACTTAAGTGTTTGAGCCACCCAGGGACTCCTAATTTTAAAAGGTCTTTAAAATCAGAACCATCTTTTCACTGGGCTGAATATGATGGCTAGGCCTCTGGACCCACGGTTCTGTTTTCTTTAGATGTGAAGGTAAAAGGGCAAGTCCTCAGCCAAATCCTCCAGATGGCCCAGCCTAGCTTTGCCACCCTGGTTGTTCCCCACTAGATGGCACCCTCCTCCACTGCAGACGGATAACGCTGCCTGGTTGAGGGCTAATGGGATGTGACCCGTCATCTACCTGGGCCCAAGGACCCTCCGCTGAGCCCAAGACACTCCTCCTGCCAGGCTGGGGCTCGCCCACCTTCTCCTCCACATCATGCAGCCTCCTCCTCCAGCTCCTCTAAACCCTCACTGTGCCACCCTCTGAGAAGGAAGACAGAGAACCCCAACTCCGAACAGCAGTTGCCCTGGAGGTGGGCAACGCTCACGTCTATCTCACCACCCTCCTCTCCTCCAAAACTTCCTAAACACGCATTTACCGCTTCTGTGATTTTACAAAATTAATTAAGCAGGGAGCAGAACTCAAATTCTAGTGAAAAAACCAGACTTTTAACGGTCTGACTGAGACGGGAGGAACCCCAGAGAGCATGGCCCTGGACTCTGTCGACCCAGCACTAAAACCATTCCCGAGGCCAACTCTTCAGACAAAGATTAGACTGGACTGTGGGACATAAAATGATACTCGTGAAGAGTGTGCTTCTTAGCTTAAGTAGATAACAGGAGACTAAACGGGCAGCTCCTGTCCGGAGGTGAGATGAGAAGGCAGAGAGGGTCAGGAGCTGGCTGAATGGACACAGAAAATCAGGGGTGGAAAGGAGGAGTGTGCTGGCACAGCATAGGGAGAGCAACTAGGCTCACATAACAATGTGTGTATAAATTTTTGTATGAGAGGCTAACTTGAATTGTAAACTTTTACTTACAGTACGATAAAATAATAAAATTTAAAGATGAATTAAAAACAAAAGAATAAAACGTAAACGACGCTTGTGCTTAAAAGGGTGAACAAACTTCCACTTCTTCAGGCAAGCCGAACTGAGAACATGTGGCGTTAACTGTATCTGAATTTTCACAGACGTTTTTCGATGCTGGAATTATTTTATGGGCAAGACATTTATTAAAGAAAATTGCTGAAGTTTATACAATTGGAAAAAAAATCCTTTCTTCTACTAGGTGTAAAGGATTCTGGACTCAGAGCAGACGACATGGATTCTAGTCTCTCCTCTGCCTTCCACCTACATACCCTCTCGGACCCTCAGTTTCCTCGCCAACCCGCCCTGCTCACCTTACAGGATTCCTTCAAGAACTCAGTGAGCCAATACGTGTGGAAGTGTTTCAAAAACTTACCATGGAAATATAAACTGTGTGCTAGTTATAACTCTGAAATACTTATATTTCAACAGTATCTAGAAAACTATTGCTTAGATATTAAAGTGAATATTATTTTTAAAAAAAAAACAGCCGCCGTTGAGTCAGCTCTAACTCATGACGACCTCGTGTGTCAGAGTAGAACTGTGCACCAAGGGGTTTTCAATGGCTGATCTTTTGGAAGTAGACTGCCAGGTCTTTCTTCTGAGGCACCTTTGGGTGGACAGGAACCTCTAACCTTTCAGTTACCAGCCGAGTGCATTAATGCATTGTACCACCTGGCAACTGTGAATATTATATAGACTTAAACAAAGAACTGCAAACCTTGAATCTGATGAACTTCTTTTTCCAGGAATGAAGTCCAGAGAGACAGATTTGTTTAAGCGCCTCATGGCTCAGCTGGAGGTCGATCCCGTCTGGGGTGACGGTGAACTGAAAGGCCACAGCTTGGTGAGCTTCTGCCATCGTGAATGATTACCTGGGGAGGAAAAAGACTGTAGAAAATTCCTTATACAGAAATTTAGTTCACTCTGAGATTAAGTTTTTCCTCTCCGTTGAACAGATTTAATACTTTTCATAAACAGATCCAGTTCAGAGCCATCATACCTCACACCCTATTCCCCTATCAGAGGAGCCCTGGTAGTGCAGTGGTTAAGCACTTGACTGCTAATCAAAAGGTCAGCAATTCCAACCCACCAGCTGCTCCATGGAAAAAAGATATGGCAGTCTGCTTCCGTAAAGATTAACCAAACCAAACCTATTGCCATCAAGCCAATTCTGACTCACAGCGACCCTACAGGACACAAGAGAACTGCCCCATAGGGTTTCCAAGGCTGTAGATCTTTATGGAAGCAGACCGCCACATCTTTCTCACAGTCTTGGAAACCC
This sequence comes from Dugong dugon, assembly GCA_030035585.1. Taxonomy (NCBI): domain Eukaryota; kingdom Metazoa; phylum Chordata; class Mammalia; order Sirenia; family Dugongidae; genus Dugong; species Dugong dugon. The sequence continues at coordinate 134,531,891 of CM057467.1, forward strand.
CACAGGGCAGTTCCACTCTGTCCTAGAGGGTTGCTATGAGTCGGGATTGACTTGACGACAACTGGTTTGTTTGTTTGATTTATCCCCTGCCTGGTACTGTATCAACAATCACTGCCTTGTGCTTAAGAGACCCTGGATGATCAGCAGAGGCTGGGGACCCCTGAGCCTCTTGTCTGGCCTCCAGGCCCAGGTCTGTGGATCCCTCACCCCCCACTGTGACCTCCAGACCCCAGGCACAGGGGACTCCCTCACTCCCACTCCAGGCCCCAGGAGAAGGAATCCCCTCACCCCCACTCCAGACCCCAGGAGCACGGATTCCCCTACCCCCACCTGCAGTCCCCAGGAGCAGGGACCCCCTCACCCCTATTCCAGGCCCAGGAGCAGGGACCCCTCACCCCCGTTCCGGGCCCCAGGAGCAGGAATCCCCTACTGTCACTCCAGGCCCAGGAGCAGGGATCCCCCACCTCCAGACCGCAGGCACAGGGATCCCCCCAGCCCTGGCCCTAGCCATCCCAGGGAACCACACCTCCAGGCCAGCAGCCCAGTCCGCACGCCGCTCACCATGGAAGCCAACGTTTGTTTAGCAACTTACTCTGCAAAGACCTATCTCCTCTAGCCCGCCAGCCCCGAGGCTGGCCTAGAAGAAATCCTGAAGGTCCTCACACGAGTCCACAATGGCCCTGATCCGACCTTCAGGTAGGAACGCTGGGCCTAACGCCCAACGCCTTACCTCCAGTGCCTGTGGCTGCTGTTCTGAGGAGGTATTTTAAGCTTCAGCTAACGACATGAAGGGCTGTGTGAAAATAAGACGGGCCGAGTCATCAAGAGTGAGTGTTCTGAGGACGAGTCCAAGACTTCCTCCTCAGAGTTTCTGACAGAAACAACTGCCTCAAACATTCAAAGGACTGAACAGTTCCCAGGGGATTTTGCCTCACCTCCACTCAGGTCCTTCTGGGCTGGCCTCCCAGCCGGCAAAAGAAGCACACTTTGTCTCAGCTGCTCTGGAGATCTACGGTCTATTCTGTCTCCCCCTCACAAGTCTTCCTGCACAGTCCTTCCGACACCTCGCCCGCCATAGTGGCCTCACCTTCTTCCACACGCAGCCTCCCTCTCTCCCCACTGAGCCTGCTCCTCTCCCCTCTGAGGGTTGTGCTATCTCATTATCTCTGCCTACGCTGTTTTGACACCAAGTTCTAAGTGGATGTTGTTGTTGTTGTTTGGTGCCGTCAAGTTGATTTTCGACTATGACGACCCTGTGTGACAGAGGAGAACCGCTCCATAGGGTTTCCTGGGCCGTAATCTTTACAGGAGCAGATGGCCAGGTCTTTGTGCCATGAAGACTCTGGATAGTTTCGAGCTGCTCACCTTTCGGTTAGCAGCCGAGTGCTTAACTACTGCACCACTAGGGCTCCTTTATACACATTTACCACACACACACACACACAAATATACAAAAAAACAAAGAAGAAGAAGACCACTCTGTACTGAGCATGGGGTTGAGGAAGCAAGACCGGTAAGAAGATGGGCCGTCTTCCGGGCGAGTGAAGACAGGGCCTGGCCCAGAGTGGGGACAGTGGGGAGGGGAGAATGATCAGTGGAAAACATGTTTCAGAGGCACCTGGGCGGGCTTGCTGAGGAAACGGATGCTCAGACTTCGAGCTTGAAGAGCCCCTTTGTGGCCGAGAATTCACATGTGGATGACCCACTGCTTCTGAAATGTCATCAGAGGCACCCAGCGCTGAGGAGAGGGCTGGGGCGGGTGACACGTCTGAGGAGGGGGCTGGGGTGGGTGACACATCTAGGATTATCAACACCCAGAACCTGAGAGCTCTGCTTTGATGACTTTGAAAGAAAAGAGAAAGTCAGCACAACGGCATCGCATTCTATATAGCCTTAACCATGGAGTCACCAACTCACGGTGACCCCATGTGTGTCAAGAGGAGAACTGGCCTCCATAGGGTTTTCAATAGCAGATTTTTCAGAAGCAGACCACCAGGCCTTCCCCCGCACCCCTCAACTATATAACTGTAGCCTAGAGTAATTTGTAAAACACTATACAACACTTACAAATTATTTGGCAGGCATCGAGTGAACATTGTTGCCTGGTCAATGTTGAAGAAATGGACTCCATTTTAGAAAGCAATCACAGTTGTAAATAAATGTGTCCTACAGATGGGTCTATGATGTTGGAGAGGGCATTGAAGCAAACAGCCCCGAACCCATTTCTCAAAACGCTACCCAAGTGGTTCGAAGATCCCCCCAGAGTCTCAAGGTTAACTCCTAACCACCCCACCCAAGGCCTTCTTCGTCCACATTGACCAAGTGGCCCTTCCCCTCTGCTCCACCTCAGCACGTGAGGCAGGTGTTGAGTTAACTCTGCACAGTGCATATCACATCAGGGCAAATAAAACTACAGGAATGGTTACCCTTTAAAGAGTTATCAGATCTTCCCAGGGCTTTATACAGAACACAAAGGGACTGCTGATGACAGTGGATTAAATAACAGCGTTTGTAGCTAATTCTATCTGAAGGCACCTACCCGATGCTGGCAAGGAATCCAACCTCTTCTCAGGAAAGTCAGATAGACTGGCAAGAGGTATGGCTTCCTTTCCAGGACGAACACTCCCTGGCCAGAACTATCTCAATTTAACTTGCTCATTCGGATGGGCTCAAAGCAACCCTGTGTCCTAAACACCCTTAAAATGGTGTTTCTAGTTTTGCAACAGCCAAGATGGGCTGCCTGGGGCAACCTCCCTGCCTTCTAGTGCTGAGCAGGAATTAGCGAGCCCTAGGACACACACAGCTTGAGAAGCTCCATGCAAATCTAACAGGATAAATCCCACCCTCAGTCCTGGTGCCTGAAAACATGGACAATGCTGCCTCACGTGGCCATCTGGGAAATGCAGGCCAAAACCCCGATGAGAACCCCTTCACACCCACTAGTATGGCTAGAATCAAAAAGACAAGTGAGAACAAGGGATGACAAGGATCTGGGGAAACTGGAACCCTCGTCCACTGCTGGTGGGAATGGAAAACGGTGCGGCTGCATTGGAAAACAGTTTGGCAGCTCGTCCAAGGTTAGACAGAGAATTACCACATGACCAGCAGTTCCATTCGTTGGTACAGACCCAACAGAAGTGAAAACGCAATGTCCACACGAAAATATGTACACAAATGTTCACAGCAGCATTGTCTTAATAGCTCAAAAGTGGAAACAACCCAAACGTCCATCAACAAATGGATGGATAAATAAAATGCGATCCATCCACACGGGAAAATACTATGTGGCCATAAAAAGGAATGAAGTCCTGATACACGCTACGTGGATGGACTTTGAAAACATTATGTTGCGTCAAAGAAGTCACATACAAAAGATCACATAGGACATGGTTCCATATATATGAAACGTCCACGATAGGCAAACCTAGAGACATAAAGTCGACTGGTAGGGGTGGGGGTATTGGGAGGGATGGATAAAGGATACAGGGTTTCTTTTGGGGGTGATGAAAATGTTCAAAAATTGATGGAGGTGATGGTGGCACAGCTCTGTGAATACATTAAAAAACCATTAAATTGTACACCTGAAGTGAGTGAATTGTATGGATGGTATGGATAGCTCAATAAAGCTGTTATCAAAATACTGCCTCGTGAACTTGAGTGCTATCTTACTTAACTTTTCGCACTGCAAGGTGTGAAATCTCATTGCAGTTAACAGTCTGGCCTTTGGTCCTGGTTCCTAAGAATCAATGAGTGGGGGATTTATTATTCACCACACCTGAGGCCAATAAGTGGGTGTCTTGGTCACCTAGCGTTGCTAGAACAGAAATGCCACAAGTAGATGGCTTGAACAAAGAGAAATTTATTTCTTCACAGTCCAGTAGGCTACAAGACCAAATTCAGCGTGCCGGCTCCAGGGGAAGGCTTTCTCTGTCAGCTCTGGAGGAAGGTCCTTGTGGTGCAAAAGTCTTCGCTTGGTCTGGGAGTATCTCAGCTCAGGAACCTCAGGTCCGAAGGACGCGCTCTACTCCCAGCACTGCTTTCTTGGTGGTATGAGGTTCCCATATCTCTCTGTTTGTTTCTCTCTTTTATATCTCAAAAGAGATAGGCTTAAGACACTATCTAACCTCGTAGACCTCGTCAATGTAACTGCCATAACTACTGCTAATCCATCTTATTACATCATAGTGATAGGATTTACAACACATAGGAAAATCACATCAGATGACAAAACGGTAGACCATCATACAATACTGGGAATCATGACCCAGCCAAGTTGACAGATATTTTTAGGGTACACAATTCAATCCACGACAGTGGGGGATTTATTATCCACCACACACTTGGCACCAGAGGTAGATGATCTCCACCTCCCTGAACTGGTTTGATTCCGTGTGCACCTAAACCTCCTCAAAGATGTAATTCGGGGGGACGGGGGTGTGGATGAGTTGTTCCTCCTTTCACCCCATTCACTAGGGGTTAGCTGATGACATTAAGGAATTACCGTTAAGTAACTGTGGTGTTGGCAAAGGATATTGAATATACCACGGCCTGCCAAAAGAACAAAGAAACCTGTCTTGGAAGAAGTTCAGCCAGAATGCTCCTTAGAAGCAAGTATGGCGAGACTTCATTTCACATACTTTGGACATGTTATCAGGAGGGACCAGTCCCTGGAGAAGGACATCATGCTAGGTAAAGCAGAGGGTCACAGAAAAAGAGGAAGACTGTCAACAAGATGGACTGACACAGTGGCTGCAACAATGGGCTCAAGCACAGCGATGACTGTGAGGATGGCGTAGGACCAGGCAGTGTTTCGTTCTGTTGTACGTGGGGTGGCTGTGAGTCAGAACCAACTCGACAGCACCTAACAGCAACAGACCTGTGGAAAGGAGCCCTGGTGGTACAGTGGTTAAGCACTCGGCTGCTAACGGAAAGGCAGGAGGTTCGAACCTACCAGCAGCTCTGCAGGAGAAAAGTCTTGGCAACCCGCTCCCATAAAGATTATAGCCTACGAAACCCTATGGGGCAGTTCTACTCTGTCACATTGGGTTACTATGAGTCAGAATCCACTGGACGGCGCCCAACAACAACAACATACCTGTGGGTATAATCTCTTTGGGGAACAAGGAATTTAATGAGGCTCTGTCAGCATAGGGTGTGTTATGCTAATGAGGCCATTATCAGTGTAGGGTGTGTTATGCTAATGAGGCCATATCAGCGTAGGGTGTGTCCTAAACCTGATCACTTCTGAGTTATAAAAAGAGCAGATTGGACACAGAAAGATGTGCAAAGAGGAAAGACAGATGCCAGGTAAAGACTCCGCCAAGGAACTTAGGAACACCAAGGCCACAAAGGCCTTCCCCCCAGAACCAACAGAGAGAGAACCTTCCCCTAAAGCTGATGCCCTGAATCTGGACTTCTAACCTGCTGAACGGTGAGAAAATAAATTTCTGTTTGTTAAAGCCACTCACTTGTGGTATTTCTATAATAGCAGCACTAAGACATGAACAAGATTGTTTTCCGTTTTAAATCAGGAGGTATTGCACACACATACAGAAAGGCAGAGAACACCCTCTGGAAATGAATCAACAGGAACATTTTGCCACAGTGACTTCAGAATGCCCCCCTTTTTAAAGAAATGAAACATCAGCTACGGCCTCTGCCGTGGATTGAATTGTTTTCCCCCAAAATATGTGTCAGCTTGGCTAGGCCATGCTTCCCAGCATTGTGTGGCTGGCCTCCATTTTGTGATCTGATTATCCTCCATTCTGTGATGTGTTGTAAATCCTAGCCTCTATGCCTGTGGTTATGGTCCCCTTTGGGAGTGAGCTGTCCATTATGTTAACAAGGATTCATACTTGGTAGAGAGTCAGTGAAAAAGAGGAAGACCCACAACGAGATGGATTGACACAGGGGTTCCAACAATAGGCTCAAACGTAGCAACGATTGTGAGGATGGAGCAAGACCAGGCAGTGTTTTGCTCTGTTGTACGTGGGGTCACTATGAGTCAGAATCGACTCGAGGGCACCTAACAATATCAGTGAAGATTAGGGTGGGATGTAACACCCTTACTCGGGTCACAGCCCAAAAGATAAAAGGAGAGAGAAGTCAAGAGAAGGGGAAGGACCTAATACCACCAAGACAGAAGAGCCAGGAGTGGAGCGCATTCTCTGGACCCAGGGTCCCTGCGCTGAGAACCTCCTAGACCAGGAGAAGACTGACGCCAAGACACATGGAGATCTCCAAGGAACGCTGGGCCCACAGACGTTGAAAGGAGACAAGGACCTTCCTCAGAGCCAACAGAGAGAGAAAGTCTTCCCCACCCTTAATTTGGACTTCTAGCTGCCTAAACTGTGACTGGAGCCCTGGCGGAACAGTGGTTAAGAGCTTAGGCTGTTAACCAAAAGGTCAGCAGTTCAAATCCACCAGTGCTCCTTGGAAACCTTATGGGGCAGTTCTACTCCGTCCTGTAGGGTTGCTGAGTCGGAATTGACTCAACAGCAATGGATTTGTTTTTTGGCTAAACCGTAAGAGAATAAATTTGTTTGTTAAAGCCACCTACTTGCGGTATTTCTGTTATAGCAGCACTAGATGACTGAGATGGCCTCCAGAGCCCTTTCTCTTCTCTCCCCTTCCCCAGAGGTAACAACTACCTTGAACTTTGAACTTATCTCCTTCCCATCCATTTTTGAGTCTCCATAAACTATATGCTATTCTGTGTGTTAAGTTTATGCAAATGCTATCATACTATATACATCCTTCTGCAACTTGCTTTTTGTCTACACTGTACTCTGGATACAGGGCTATGCTGATCCACACTGATACAAACTGATCCATGCATTGTTGCCCTTTCACTTCACCTGCTATCCCGCACCCCACTCCCAGGAGACCCCACCATTTGGCCCTGTCTGTGATCATCTGGGGGGGGGGTTTCACTGTTGCAAACAAGGAGGTGGTGAGTGACCTCACCTCATATGGGTTAGAGCCATATTTTTTTATCAAGGGTGGGAGTCCAGGCTGAGCCCTCCCCCTCCCTCAGGCAGTGTCCCTCCTCTCAGTCTCCACTCTCCCTAACCCAGCTCCCTGGCGATGTGTTCCGTGTGTCTGCTTGGCCCTCACGGAGCCCAACCTTCTGGCTCTGCTTCCGGAGGCCCTGGCCTGTCTCCCTGGGTTTCCCAAGTCTGATTTCCCAGAGGAACCTGAGCAAGCTGGCACAGAGCCTCATGGCCGGTTTCACCTCCCAACCTGCATGGAGCGGGTGCTCACGCTTGGTGGGCTCACATGACACCTCCTCTCACTGCTTCCCTCTGAGGGGCTGGGCCAGCAGCTGGCGGCCACCGTGTCCACACCAGCCGGGGATGTCCTGACACGGCGGCAACTGTGCCGCTCTGCCTGCCTTATGCTCCCTCCTTTTCCGTGTGCCAAGAACATGCCACTTCCAACACAATGAACGTAATTAATGTCACGAACTTGTTCTCGGGTGCCGTCAAGTCAATTCTGACTCAAAGTGACCCTAAAGGACACAGTAAAAGTGCCCCATAGGCTTTCCAAGGCTCTAATCTTTACAGAAGCAGACTGCCACATCTTTTGCCCGCAGAGCGGCTGGTAGGTTCCAACAGCCAACCTTTTGGTTAGCAGCTGAGCGCTTAACCACTGCACCACCAGGGCTCCTTACTTCCAACACAGCGAACATAATTAATTAATGTCACCGAACTTGTTGCTGGGTGCTGTCATGTTGATTTCAACTCACAGTAACACCATGTGACACAGTAGAACTGCCCACAGGGTTTCCACGGCTCTAATTTCTATGGAAGCAGACTGCCACATCTTTCCCCCGTGAAGCTGCTGGTGGGTTCGAACAGCCAACTTTCAGTCAGCAGCTGAGTGCTTAACCACGGTGCCACCAGGGCTCCTCGTCTAGACACACAGAAAATGTTGAAATGGCGATTGTTTTGTTATGTATACTTTGACCACAAAATTTAAAAAAAGGTGCCACTTCTGCACCACAGCATGGCCGGGCAGCCAGCCCTCCCCAGGCTCTCTTGCCCCGTCAGCCGGCAGCAGGCACCCCAAGAGAGCACACGTTGTCTCCAACTCCCCCTTCCTGGCTCAGTCCTGGAGTCCCAGGTTCACCCCCTGGCCAGCTGGACACCACCGTCATGTCTGTCGGAGGATGGAAACCCCAGCACCGCAAGTCTTGTGAGGAAGAGGCCGGGGCGGCTCGCTGCGCTCTGGCTGGCAGGCAGGCCCGGGGCTGGATCCTGGCCGTCCAACCTATCCACCTCCCGGGCTGCGGCCGGGTCAGCCAGGGGCACGCAGGCTGTGGGCTCAGGCGGGCAGGGGCCCCCTCCCCAGACCCTCGAGCCGCGGGGGCTCTGCTGGCCTCTCTGTGTACGACTGCCGAATCATTAAGGGACATGTTCAGGCCCCACCTCCGGTTCCTTCTTCCTCCTGGATGAGGTCACCAGGCTCGGGAACACAGCTTATGGAGGTCTCTGTGCCAATGCCCTTCTCTGACCGCGGAGCTGGGTCACCTGCTCCTCTTCCCACCTGACCTCGCCCCACTGGCCTCCACACACGAGCTGCGCCCTCGGCTTAACTACAATCTGTGCACATTCACTCCAGAGACATCAAATGGAAATTAATCTCACTGTCTTTCCCACACACCTGCACCCTCCCTCCCCAGGGTACTGCTGCTACCCCCAGACTGAAGTAACCAGAGCTGGCTGCCCTTCCTCCCACCCCATGCAAATCCGGCCGCCAAAGCCTGCTTGGGTTGTATTTTGAAAGGTAAACTGGCTCCACTGTCCCGCTTCCCTTTCCATGGCCCCCACCCAGTCTAGATGCATAACACTGCACCCTGGATTATAGCTGCAGCTTCTGACTCACCCTTTCTTCTAGCTCTTCTTCCTCCACCCCACACCTGCATACAAACCTCCAAAGAGACCTGCTCAACTACTCCGTATGCCCCGTCACCCCAGTCCTTGCCTATTTCTAGCCTCTGTCATCTGGGATTTACTCCCATGCCCAGGTGTCCTGAGACCATCAGCCCAGCGTGGAGAGAGGTGGGCCCCTGGGGGACATGGCCGAGCGCGCACCTGTGACCCAACTCTCAGATGGCTAGAGGGGAGGTCCCCAAAACCCTGGTGCTGTCGAGTTGCTTCCGAGTCATGGCGACCCTGTGTGTGGAGCAGAGCTGCTCCATAGAGCTTCTCGGCTGTTGTCTTTATGGAAGGTGGCGTAGTGCTTAAGCACTCAGCTGCTAACTGAAAGGTTGATGGTTCAAACCCACCAAGTGGCTCCAGAGGAGAAAGACCTGGCGATCTGCTCCCATAAAGATGACAGCCTACAACAACCGTATGGGGCAGTTCTACTCTGTCACATGGGGTCCCTATGAGTCAGAAGCAACTCCACAGCACACAACAACAATCCTTATGAAAGCCAGCCCTTTCTTCCGTGGTGCTGATGGGTGGGTTCGAACTGCCAACCTTTAGGTTAGCGGCTAATTGCAAACAGTTCGTACCACCCGGGGGCCTCAGAGGGGACAATACGACACTAGAAAGACGAGCAGAAAAAGAAAAAGGGGAAGAAAAATTGAAAAGAAGAAACGAGAAGAGAAAATGTAGGTGGATGAAACGAGAGCTTAACCTCTCCGTTCTGTCACTGGTGGTTCCGGGAATCACCACAGAGCAACAACTGCACGCTTTCGGGCAAGAAGTCGGAAGCAGAGGGACAGGGCCCCAGAGCACGCTCTCCAGTGAAAAGCTGATCCTCAGCGGAAACAGGTCTGGCTGGGCTCCAGGACAGTGGTCCCGGGGACTGTTCCTGATGGAAGGCCATTTCTTGCTGTGCAACGCTCAGACGTAAACCAGAGGTGGCTACTTGTGGTAGCAACCCCCAGCTGCCAGGGAGACATCAGAAAGGTATCCAACAGGCGAGGACAAAAGCCCTGTCTGTCCAAGCAGTCCCGGCATGATTGCGTTTACTTTCACAGAAAGTAACAAAAACGTGTCTGCAAAGCTGGCGTGGGAGCATGGCCCTGCTTGAGCCTCTGAGCGGCGCGGTTGACCAGGTGGAGGCACCCGCTGGGAACCCCACCCATCAGTGAACTTGTACAAATCCCATCACTGCACCGGGGGGGCCACCACCTTCCATGCTGAGCTGGAGACCTGGTGACACGTCACCGAGCTGGAGCCGCTTTAGAAATTACAAGGGCTATTAAAGGAGACAGCAGCCTGGGTGGCGCAGTGGTTAAAGCGCTCGGCTGCCAACCAAAAGGTCCGCAGTTCAAACCCATCAGCCACCCCGCAGGAGAAAGATGTGGCAGTCTGCTTCTGTAAAGATGACAGCCTTGGAAACCTTACGGGGCAGTTCTCCTCTGCCCCGCAGGGTCGCTAAGGCACGGCCGTGGGTATTAAAGGAGACACTCGTTGTTAAGGTCTGCAGCAGTCTCTAAGCACCTTAAGCTAATCCGCACTCGGGCCGAGTAAGACGAGTTGAGAATGACCTATTTATCACAGTTTTTAACAATTCTCATCTCCAGTCCCTGTTCCATGATTGTTCCCCACCTGTTCCCAAGCTCATCTGTCATCGTCCCCTCCGCTTGGGCCAAGCGCACGGGCGTGGCCTACGTGTGCCGACTCTGACTCACAGCAGCGAAGCCTCTGCTCTTTCCTTCACACCTCACTTAAAGCTCACAGAGTCCCTAGGTGGCACACACAGTTAAGCGTTCGACTACGAACTGAAAGGCTGGCGGTTCGAACCCACCCGGAGGTGCCTCAGAAGAAAGCCCTTGTGATCTACTTCTGAAAAAAATCAGCCGTGGAAAGCCCTCTGGAGCCCAGTCTACTCTAACACGTGGGGGAATGAGTCAGAATCAAGTCCATGACAACGGGAACTGGAGGCTAAAGCAACCTCTTCCAGGAACCTGCTCAGCCGGAGCCCTCGTTCCCAAAACCCAAGAATCAATGAGTTAATTTGGCAATGTGACCTGCACCTGTTGGCAAATCACCCTCATTGTAAATTATTTATTTAATCTCCCAGAATAAGCTGTCAGCCTCTCAAGAACAGAAATCTTTGTTTAAGGCCCTCAAGCAAATCATGAGGACCAGAGGCTTCTTCAACAGTGAATGGTAAATTAACCATTTGGGGGGAAAAAAAAATGAAGCATCTCATTCAGTGTTGGTAAGATAATTTTAATAACTTTACCTGGTGCCCTCCACTCCCCACGAGGATAAAAATATCAAAATCACCACTTCTGACACCAGCTGTAAGGATGCATCAAAACCCCACTGTTCGCTTCTCTGCCACCACTTCCGTTCTGCCCCCAGCTGCACATGGGGCACTCCCTCCCCAACCCCAGCCACCTGGAGCGAGGGCAGAGCTCACAGGGGAAAGGGCACCATCCTCCGGACTGCCAAGTCGGCCCAAGACCTCAGACACCAGCCGCGAGCTCGGGGGTCCCCACGACACCCTCACTTCTGACCTCTGGCTGCAAAGTTCCCTCTGGCCCTCAGGACATCAGCCATAAGCTCAGAAGCATGCCGGTGGCGGTGGCGGCAGCCTTGTGGAGACACGCAGCATGCTAAGGCAAGCAGGTGAAAGGCTGGGAAAGGAGGTGAAAGGTCGTTGCGGAACAAAGTGTGCCACAAATTTCAAAACAGGTCCGGGGAGAATGGAGATGTGGAAAACACCTCTGCAAGGCAATTCGACTCTGGACTTTGACAAAGCTGTCTTCACAGCAACAGATTAGAAATATGTCACAAAAGCCTCTGTTGTCAAGTCTTGCAACGCTGCCTTGCAGTCAATAAACGCTGGGAATAGGCAGACAAGTAGATAGGTAGATAAATAGAGCAAAAAAACAAAACTCTGCCGTCTGAGTCAATTCTGACTCGTGGCAGCCCCATGTATTACAGAGAAGAACTGCCCCATAGGGTTTTCTTGCTGTAATGTATGGAAGCAGATCACCAGGTCTTTCTTCCGTGGAGCTGCTAGGTGGGTTCAAACCGCCAACATTTAGGTTAGTAGTTATTGTTGGTTGCCACTGAGTTGATTCCAACTCATGGCAGTCCTATGTGTTACAGAGTAGAAATACCCCATGGAGTTTTCTTGGCTGTAATCTTTACAGAGGCTTATCACCAGGCATTTCCTCCATGGTGCCACTGGGTGAGTCTGAACTGCCAACCTTTAGGTTAGCAGTTGAGTGCAAACAGTTTTCATTACCCAGTAGATGGACAGGTATGGCACGGGTCATTTTTGTGCTTTTAATAATGAAGATATAGAATATTCCTTTTACCAAACTCCTCGGCTGATGCTGAACAAGGTGATCTGTCTTTTACCTGCATTAGCTCATTTAGCTCCCAGGAGGACCCTATGAAATGGCTACTGTTGCTATACCCATTCACTAATGAGAGAACTGAGTCTGATTCCCAGACAACAAACAGCGGAGTTGGGGATCAGACCCAGATCTTTCTCCAAAACTCATGCTCTTCCCTACCCAGGTTAAGTGGCTGGTACTACATAAAAAGTTCCACTTAAGATTCCAGTAGCGGATCCTACTTTGGTGAGTGGCACCTGGGGTCTTAAAAGCTTGCAAGTGGCCATCTAAGATGCATCAACTGGTCCCAACCACCTGGAGTAAAGGAAAATGAAGAACACCAAAGACACAAGGAAAGTAGCAGCCCAAGACACAGAAAGGGCCACATAAACCGGAGACTTCATCAGCCTGAGACCAGAAGAACTAGATGGTGCCCGGCTACCACCAATGACCGCCCTGACAGGGAACACAACAGAGAGTCTCAGATGGAGCAGGAGAAAGGTGGGGTACTGAACTCAAATTTTAGTAAAAGACCAGACTTAATGGTCTGAGACTGGAGGTACCCCGGAAAGCATGGCCCCTGGACTCTTTTATCAGCCCAGAACTAAAACAATTTCCGAGGCCAACTCTTCAGACAGGGATTGGACTGGACTGTGGGACATAAAGTGATACTCGTGAGGAGTGTGCCTCTTAGCTCAAGTAGATACAAGAGACTAAACAGGCAGCTTCTGTCCGGAGATGAGATGGGAAGGCAGGGAGGGTTAGGAGCTGGTTGAATGGACATGGGGAATCAGGGGTGGAAAGGAGGGGTGTGCTGTCACAGTATAGGGAGAGCAATTAGGGTCACATCACAATGTATGTATAAATTTTTGTACGGGAGCCTAACTTGCAATGTAAACTTTCACTTAAACTACATCAGTTTAAAAAAAAAAAAAAAAAGGATTCCTGCAACACAGATATAAAATCAGGTCACTATGTTGTAACCAAAACAACGTGACTGCAATCAGCAATAAAACCACAGTAACTACCAACGTGGCTGGCGCCAGCTCTCAACTTATTCATACACACTGGTCTTCCTGCTAGAACTGCACAACTCACAGGCCCAGGACAACAGGCACTGCCTTCTATTAAAATCCAGCTGACAGTCGCCCACCTCATCTCCAGGGAAACTGCTGGAAGCCCTCTGAGCAAAGGTTAGCAACCGGCCGGCTCAGCATGGATACCAGGCAGGGTTTCGGGCGACACAACCTGCCTTCCTCATCAGGGCGGCCTCTGCTCATCCATACAGGGAGGAAGTAAGAGGCTGGGCAGACACGTGCCCCTACGCCTGGAAACACAGCGGACAGAGTGGATATCTTATCATCTACAACAGTCCTGGCTTCCTGGATAGCAAACGGTCCTGAGAGTTATGCCTGGCTAGGCCAAGCAGGTTTTACCTTCAGGACTGGTTCTAGCTTGGGGAAGCCACAGCCAGGCCACCCATGACTTCCAAGGTGACACTCCAGCTGACCCTTCACAGCTACCCAGAGTACTTCAAGGAAAGCAGCAGGAAGGTTCTGTAAAGCCATCACCAGCCCAGGAGTTTCCTTCAAACCAGGGTGTGCAACGAGGGGTCTTCTTTTATTTTCTTTTAATTGTGGTAAAAATACATATACAGTAAAACCTGCGTAAAGCTCAGGTATTTTCCACTAATCCAGGGTGATGGCAAAGTGGCAACCGTACCCTGTCAAAGGCAGAAAATCTGCAAGACCTGGAAAAACGAGGCAGTCCTGTCCAGTTCCAGCTCTCACAGCTTTCGCTGTATAACAGAACATTTGCCAATTTAACCACTTTTACTTGTAAGATTCAGGGACGTTGATTACGTTCATCACGTTATGCAACCATCACCGCCGTTCATTTCTAAATTATTCCACCACGGTTAACAGAAACTCAGTGTCCCCTAAGCAGTGACTCACCTTTCCCCTCCCTGCCACCCCTGGAAACCACTAATGAACTTTGGCCTTTCTGAATTTGTCTATTCTAGACACTTCTAGAAATGGGATCATACAGTATTTGGCCTTTGGTGAATGACTTATTTCACTCGGCGTAATGTTTGCAACGTCCATCCATGCTGTAGCGTGAGCTTCCTTCAGAGTAAGAAGCAAGTATTCCGGGTGTGATGCTGATGGTTGGGGTGAGAAGTTAGGTGAAGGGAAAAATCAGCAATAACAGCAAGGAAAAAAAAAAAAAAAAAAACCCAGCTCCTCTCCAACCAACGTGCGTGGACACGCATCCTCTTCGTACGCCATGAACTACTCTGTCATGGGCTCTTGTACTTTTTTAAGTAAGTATGTACACAAACATCGTTATTTCCCTAACCTGACTGGAAAGGAGACCTGGTGGCACAGCCGTTGATTGCTCGGCTGCTAACCAAAAGGTCAGTGGTGCAAGCCCACCAGTCGCTCCATGGGCGAAAGCTGTGGCCGTCTGCTTCCACAAAGATTACAGCCTTGGAAACCCTACGGGGCAGTTCTACTCTGTCCTACAGGGTCTCTATGAGTCAGAATTGACTCAGCGGGAACGGGTTTGGTTTTTTGGGGGGTTTAACCTGACTGGAGGAGCCCTAGTGGCAAAGTGGTTAAGAGCTACAGCTAACCAAAAGGACAGCAGTTCAAATCCACCAGTTGCTCCTTGGAAACCCTATGGAGCAGTTCTACTCTGTCCCATAGGGTCGCTATGAGCTGGAATTGACCCAACGGCAAGGGATTTTTTTTTTTTTTTTTTTGGTTTTTAACCTGATCGGAAGCACCTTCAAAGCCAGAATGTGAGCCTCAAAATTCACTTTATGTTTTTTGGGAAAGTATACACTTTCATTTACTAAAAGCTATATATTGACTGTATCTGTATCTTGACGTTCGGACCGAGCGTTCAATATCTGCATTATTTGAATTGAATCACACAGTTTAATTTCTAGCAGTGATACATATCATAATAAACCATTCACATGTACAGGGTAAGTCTGATGGGCCAGATCAGGTTATACAGGAAATTATGAATCATACTTTTTTCTACAACTCTCAAAAACAACACAATTTCCACCTCTCGAGGTCCTGTAAAAATAAAGCAAGTTCACATTTAAATCTTATATGGCGCCACTTCAACAAGTAATGGTTAACCAGAGAAACACTATCTTAGCAAGAGAAAGAATGGGGGACAGGTCACCAAGGATCAGACTTTTCTAAAGAGCACACCAAATGTAGAGACAGGCCTCAGCAATCTGGACTATTTGTTCAGACGTTTTTCTCTGGGTGTGCTCGGGGGTTAGGGGCCGGTGGCTTCTTTCCAACCCCTCCTGCCTTGCCTCCAGCCTCACGATGTCAGCACAACCTCAGAGGGGGCTGCTGGGAAGAGGGCTGTGTGCGGTCCCAGAGGCCTCTTCATACCCGCACGCTGTTCCCACCCAACCAAAAACACTAAACCCTTTGCCGTCAATTCTGTTCTGACTCACAGCAACCCCATTTGTGTCAGAGCAGCACTGAGCTCCATTACAGCCTAGAAAACCACATGGGGCAGTTCTACTCTGTCACACGGGGTCACTACGAGTGGAAATCAACTCGAGGGCACCTAACAATCTTTACAGAAGCAGATAGTCAGGTCTTTCTTCAGCGGAGCCTCTGGGTGGCTGCAAACGCCAACCTTTAGGTTAGCAGTGGAGAGCGAACAGTTTGCATCACCAGGGCTGCCTAGGGATGTTCCTAAAACCACGGGAGGGACTGACTCTATGCCCCACGCATGTTCTTGACCTTTGCACCCAGAAGCATCACTGATGTTGTCAAACCACACTTTACAGTTTGGGGACTGGGGAAAAGCAGTTGTATCCTTAAAACCCACCTGCAGCCGAGAGAGTGTTTGGTAGAACCTGGGTTTATTTCAAGGAGCCCTGGTGGTGCAGTGGTTAAGTGCTCAGCCTGGAAACGGGATCAAATACAAGCTCTGGAAAACAGACCTGGAGGAGGGCCCAACAGCTTCCCTCCTGTGAAACTGCTGTGAACCAGCTGAACTAACCCTGCCCCAAGGGACCCTCTATCACGCTGGGAGGTCACAGCAACCCAGGGGAGAAATGGTGCCTAAAACATTGTCGTTCATTCAACAAACACCCACATGCTTGCTCTGTGTCACTGGGATGGAAAAACCAAACCAAACCCATTGCCATCAAGTCAGTTCCAACTCATACGGACAGAGAAGAACTGCCCCACAGGGTTCCAAGGAGCGGCTGGTGGATTCTAACTGCAGACCTTTTGGTTAGCAGCCTGAGCTCTTAACTACTGTGCCACCAGGGATGGGAAGGCTAGACTCATGCTCAGCTTCCTGGGTTGAGTGGTGACCTGCAGCGCCACAGACCAGCCCCGGGGGGTGTGGATGATCCCTTTCCTTTTCGCCTAAAGATCACGATGTCCATGGATCAGCCGATAACCCCAAGGTTGTAGGCAGTACCCACCCTGTTTCCCAACCCTCAAGGTGGCAATGACCCTCCTTCACACACCAGAGAGACACACCTTACTCAGCTGCACAATTTCTTCCAATTATTAACTTCCCCAAACATTCCTGGGCGTAAGAACAAGCCACAGAAAAGAAAGGCAAAGGTGAACGGGCATTCTTCACAACTGAGCTTGTCTATCACGTTACCCAAACAGGTCAAGCAGACCACGGCCCAGGGCCAGCCGTGGACCTGATGTCCACCTGATATTTGCACAGGGTGAAAGATGAAGTTTACAAAAGGCAGCAAAATATTAGATACCGAAACGCAGATAACATTCCTCCCTTGTGTTACATGATAGACTTTTAAAAGACACCCTCTCCAACCTAGACTACCTCTAGAATCATCAAAGAAACTGCTAATAGCGGTGGCATCTAACAAAGAAACTATTAATAGTGGCCGACACTGCACTGTGTTCCCATTTGCACGTTGTCCTATTTTTTTTTTTTTAATTGTACTTTAGGTGACGGTTTACAGAACAGTCTCTCATTAAATAGTCAGTACACATATTGTTTTATGACATTGGTCAACAAACCCACGACATGTCAACCCTCTCCCTTCTCGAGTTTTCTTTTTTTGGTGAAAATATACATAGCCAAACATATACCATTTCAAAAATTTCTACATGCACAGTTCAGTGACATCGATTACATTCGTCCAGTTGTGCTGCTATTCTTACTTTAGATGAAGGTTTACAGAACAAAATAGTTTCTCATTAAACGGTACACATATTGCCCTATGACAAGGGTTAACAACCCCACATGTCAACACGGTCCCTTCTTAACCTTGGGTTCCCTATCACCAGCTTTCCTGTCCCCTTCTGCCTTCTAGTCCTTGTCCCTGGACTGCTGTACCTCATTAGTCCCATTTTGGTTTATGGGGCTGTCCAATCCCTGGAACGGTGAACCTTCGGAAGTGACTTCCGCACTGAGCTACAAGGGTGTCTGGGGGCCATACTCCCGGGTTTCTCCAGTCTCCTTCAGGCCAGCAAATCTGGTCTTTTTTGTGTGTGTGTTAGAATTTTGTTCTACATCCTTCTCCAGCTCTGTCCAGAACCGTCTGTTGTGATCCTGGTCAAAGCAGTCGGTGGTAGCCGGGCACCATCTAGCTGTACTGGACTAAGTCTGGTGGAGGCCATGGTAGCTGTGGTCCATTAATCCTTTGGACTAATCTTTTCCCTGTATCCTGCTGTCTTCATAATCCCTTGCTTCCGAAGGGGTGAGACCAGCGGAGTATCTCAGATGGCTGCTTACAGGTTCTTAAGACCCCAGCCGCTACTCACCAAGGTAGAACGTAGAGCAGTGTCTTTAACCATTTGCACCTTTTTAACTTTGCACCAAGAACATTGCTTTTATTTTTTTTAATCTTAGTTAAAAAAAAAGAAAAACTCAAGATGAACATAATTCGTTCTAAGAAAGCAGAAGTGGCCCTCATCAGCTAAAGAATGTCTTCTTGTTGTTAGGTGCCACAGAGTCGGTTCCGACTCATAGCGACCGCATGTACAGCAGAACAAAACGCTGCCTGGTCCTGCGCCATCCTCACAAGCGTTGTTATGCTTGAGCCCACACGTGCAGCCACCGCGTCCGTGCATCTGGTTGAGGGTCTTCCTCTTTTTCGCTGACCTTCTACTCTACCAAGCATGATGTCCTTCTCCAGGGACTGGTCCCTGCTGATAACATGTCCAAAGTATGGGAGACGTAGTCTCGCCCTCCTCGCTCCTAATGAGCGTTCTGGCTGTACTCCAAGTCAGATTTCTAAGGCAGAATGTCTTAGACACACTTTAAAATGACTGTCTTGAATACTTTTCTTTTTAAAGCACCAATTCATGCGGAATCCACGCTCCAGCTTACACTAGCCCAGAAACTCTGGCCTGTCAGTAACAACTGCGCACAGTGACTAAACATTTTTTCCAACAAAAGAAAAAACGTGAAGCACCTAAGCGCAAAGGCAGCCCCGAGCAGAGCGTGTACGCGCCGTTTCCGCCTCCAGCCGCCTTCAGGGCGGGACTGTACCGTCCTTGGAAGAGCACCACTGGCAACCGCAGCTTCCGCAGCCCCTCCCCCGCGCCACGTGACGGCGGAGAAAAGTAGGGGAAAGGTTACCGCCAGAGCCCCGCCCCCGGCTGCTGCGTCCTGGCGCTCAGATCCTGTTCCACTGGCCGAGCCCGGAGAAATGCTTCTGCAGAAAGCTCGCAAGCACCCCAGCGACTGCGGGCACAATGCAAAACAGCTCTGCACTGGGGCAAGGCCGAGTTTTGCCATGCCTAACTTTGGGGCAATTAAGATTTTTGTGCTCCTGATGACAGATACTGTATGGAACCAACTAGAAACGTTGGCACCGCTCCCACCATGCGCCAAAAGAACGTCCCAGAGCGTTCCACTGCGAAGCTCAAACCATGCTCCCAAGTAAAAATTAGCGGTGCTTTTATGAATGGAGAAACGGGGACAGAGTTGGGCAATCCCAGGCTCTGGCCCCAGAACTCTCCCCCAAGGCCCAGGCACTTGACTGCTGGTTGACCACTGGTCAGTCGCCAGGGCCAAGTGCAGCAGCCGCGGAAAGGGATGCTAATTTCATTCCCTTCCCCTCTCACGTTTGGCGGCTTGTTTTTAATACAAATTCAAAAGGTTAGTCTGGCCTGTGCCGGATGTCAACTTGCCTGGTGCCAACTTCCACCATTTTGATACAAAGTATGCGCACTCCTGAAGCTGGCCCTGCTTTCTTTTTCATTCAAACAGATGTTAAAATGGAGTTCAGCACATCTGTGAGTATACCAGAAACGCTGGATCGTGCACTTTAAGTGGGTGAATTGTATGGTTTGTGAATTATATCTCAATATAAGCTGCTAAATAAACACAACCCCCCAAATGGAGTTCCGTGTCAAATCCAGCAATCCTTCATTGCAGGAAACCAGTAATTTACGAGAAAAAGAGCCCAGACTGGTATAAAGGCAAAAAGACCGACCAGAGAAGCACCAACACTGAACGCTAAGTTCAGTTCATACCAAAGACTCAGAACCCATCCAAAGGCACATCGTTCCCAAGGTCATCTTAGAACTAGCCACCTACTGCCCGCCACGAGATGAATTATCAGCCACATCCATGTCACATTTATAACGACACAACTCCTACGCAGGAGTCAAGTTAAATAACGTGGAACAGGGAGTGATGCTTGCTGGCAGAAATACAAGACCAGTGGTGGGGTTCAGCCATTTTTTTATTCTTTTGGTTTATAGCTGAGAAGGAAATAAACCTGCTTGAATATCTGGAATGACCAGAAACCGGCAGGCCTGTGGAAGAAAACAGTGTAACAAAATACACTTTTCAAAAGGTTAAACGGATTTTAATTTTACTCAGGAACTTACAAAGTTACCAGTTTCCTACTAAAATCTACTCTTGGGTATTTTACTACACGGAGCACAGAGGAGCTGAAATTCAGCCTGCCCGAGTTGGGAAGATTAAGCTTGTCCTGTATTTAACCTGGTGATTACTTGGGATGCTTAACTCTTTAGGAGTCCAGTGGCGCAGTGGTTTAAGCACTGGGCTGCTAACCAAAGGTCATCGGTTGGAGCCCACCAACAGCATGGCGGGAGAAGGATGTGGCAGTCTGCTTCCCTAAAGATTGCAGCCTTGGAAACTCTATGGGGCAGTAGGAGTCAAAACAGTGAGATAAGCCCTCCTCTTCGTTTCCTAGGGCTTTGAGGAAGGCCAACTACCGATTTACAGTATAAAGACCCTGATCCAAGGCCTTTCGAGCAAAATGAAACAAACTGATCACTCGCTGAGATGGTTCTGGTTAGAGCGGGACACAGCCAACCTGCCACTCGGTGGCCAGGAACCTGATAGTTGATCGGGTCCGCACCGTCCGGTTCGCAGGCTGCAAGTTCCCGATGCCCTGGCTACATGACGTCCGCCTCCCGGCCGCCAGGCCCTGGGCAGGCTCTCGACGCCCACCTGCCCTGACCCAGCTACCTTGACCAGAGCCGCACCGGGAAGGGCGCGAGGGCGCTCGCCAGCAGGGACCCAGCCGCTGCCCCCACCCTTTTCGCGACGGGCGCTTGGGACCACACCAGGAGTCCCCGCGCCAAGGGCGTGTCCCCACGGCTGCACTGCAGGGGCGGCACGGGGAGGGGGCCGGCAGCACCCTGCCAAGTTCCGGGTAGAGCATCCTTCCCGCTGCGCTGAGACCCGCCCGCCGGCTGACCGACTCCGAGCTGAACCCAGACCCAATCCTCTCCCGGAGGAGTGGAGTGGGGTAAGGGCGCTGGCGGCTCCATGGCCCGGGTCGAGCATCCCTCCCGCTGCCGCACGAGACCGGTGCCGCGCGCTGAGACCCCGGGCGGACCCCAGACCCAATTCTCTCCCGGGGAGGGGAAAGGGAACTGAGGGCTAAGGGTACCGGTGTCCCCCCACTGGACCCGAGCTGGAGGCGCTCCGCCAAGTCCCGGGCCGAACATCCCTCCCGCTGCTGCCCAGGCCCGGGTCGCGTGCTGGCCGACCCCCCGACCCGCTCCACTCCCGGAGATGAAAGGGAAGGACAGGAGGGAAGGCGCCGGCGGCCCCACCAGCCCCAAGCCGGAGGCGTCCCGCTAAGTCCGAGGGTCAAACCTTCCTCCCGCTGCCCTGCGGGACCGGCCTGCGGGCTGAGACCCCGGGCAGACCCCAGACCCAATCTACCACAGGGGAAGGGAGCCCCGCCCCAGTGCAGCCTCTACGCACCCCGCCGTCCCTTGCCGGCCTCACCGAGTCACAGCCAAGACGCAGCTGCAGCGGAGCCGGCAGCGGCAGCAGCAGCAGCAACAGCAGCAAAGTGAGTAGCCGGCGGGAGGGTGCGGGGGCCGAGCGCACAGACGCCGGCGCCACGATTGGCTGAGGGCGAGGCCGCGGCGCGGGCGGCGGAGCCCCGGCAAGGCCTGGGAGGGGCGGGGCCGTGGGAGGGGCGGGGCCAGGCCTGGGAGGGCTGGGCGGCTTGGGAGCCTGGAGGGCCGGAGGCGGGGCCTCCTGGAGGGGCAGGGCCTAAGAGGGCCAAGCGCAGAGGGCGCACGTGTCTGGGTAGGAAAAAAGCTCTTAAGGATGCACGTAACCTCCGCATCTGCCACGATGAGACCCTGAGTGAGATGTCTCACCTTGCGAGCCTGTTTCCTCATCTATAAGACGCGCCAACTCATTAGGACTATGCCCATAAAAGTGCTTCGCCCCGTGCCTGACTCCTGTTCCCAACTACAGGCATTACCTCCTTTAATCCGCACACTGCCCTGTGGGCTGATGCTATTTATCCCCCACCCCTTTTTAGGGCACTATTAAGTGTTCTGGAATTCCCATTCTTTGCAAAGTTATCCATAATTTTTTATGATCCACACAGTCATAGTCAATAAAACACAGGAAACATCCTTCTGGTATTCTCTGTTTTCAGCCAAGAGCCATCTGACATCAGCAATGATAGATAACCCTGTTCCACACCACCTTCTGAATCCAGCTTGAATTTCTGGCAGTTCCCTGTTGATGTACTCGGCAACTGCTTGTGAATGATCTTCAGCATAATTTTACTTGCGTGGAATTTTAATGCTATTGTTCGGTAATTTCAGCGTTCTGTTGGATCACCTTTCTTTGGAATGGGTGCAAACATGGATCTTTTCCAGTCCGTTGGCCAGGTAGCTGTCTTACATATTTCTTGGCATAGACTAACGAGTGCTTCCAGCACTGCATCTGTTTGTCGAAACGTCTCAATTGGTATTCCGTCAATTCCTGGAGACTTGTGTTTTGCCAGCGCCTTCAGTGCAGCTTGGATTTCTTCCTTCAGTACCATCGGTTTCTTGATCATATGCTACCTCCTGAAATGGTTGAATGTCGACCAACTCTTTTTGGTGCAATGACTGTATGTATTCCTTCCCTCTTCTTTTGATGCTTCCTGTGATGTTCAATATTTTGCCCATAAACGAACAAACAGAAAGTTGTGGTGGAGTCAATTCCAACTCACAGCAACCCTGTAGGACAGAGTAGAACTGCCCCATGGGGTTTCATAGAATCCCTCAGTATTGCAAGTTGGGGCTTGAGTTTTTTCTTGCAGCTGAAGAAATGCCAAACATGTTGTTCCCTTTTGGTTTTCTAACTCCAGGTCTTTGCACGTTTCATTATAATACTTTACTTTGAAAAAGAAGAAGATCCTCAACAAGATGGGTTGGCACAGTGGCTGAAATAATGGGCTCAAACTCAGCAATGGTTGTGAGGCTGATGCAGGACGGTCAGTGCTTGGTGGTTTTGTTGTACATCGGGTGGCTGTGAGTTAGAACTGGGTGGACCGCACCTGACAATAACAACCTTTTTACAGATAAGCAGTCCGGCCAGAGAAAAGATCACTACCCTGGCCAAGATCACACATTTAGGAAGTGGTGGAAGCAATCACTGGGCCAGTCTGACTCAGACAGAGCCAAATCGCGACCGTATCCCGCGGAGTGACAGCTATTGCGAGGGTCGCTGGGCTCAGAGCTGAGTGGAATCCCGGGTGGCCTCTCTGAGCCCCCTCCTCACCCAGCTAGGACAAAAATACCTTCCTGGAGGGGCTTTTGTGAAATTTAGTAAAGTAAGTATTCCCGCGCCTGGAACATAGTGGGTGCCAGGAAATGGCAGTTTTGGAGTCACTTGGAGCCCCTTATGCCGGTCACTGAGCCCGGGGAAAGGCCTGCTGCCCCCAGGGGTCCAGGCCAAGGGCCTTGCGGTGCAGAGGCGACGAGGTCCCTGCGCAGTGCGGGATGCACGGGGTGGGGGAGGGGGCTCCGCGCTTCCCCTAGGGTGAGCCGCCGCTCTCCCATCTTTGCGCGCAAAGCTCCCCAGGCTCCAGCTGACAGCCCTGCATATCGCGAAACCAAAAAAAAAAAAAAAAAAAACCCAAACCCATTGCTGTGGAGTCCATCTCAACTCACAGCGAGCTGCCCCATAGAGTTTCCAAGGAGCACCTGGTGGATTCGAACTGCCGACCTTCTGGTTAGCAGCCATAGCTCTTAACCACTACACCACCAGGATCTCCAGGTGCTTAATAAAAACATTAGTTCAAGGAACAAGGGCCTGTCTCTCCCAAAAGCCACTGGCTCGCTCTCTCTGGGTATGAAAGCCCCATGCTTCCCCTCTGTCTGTCTGTATTTTCTCTCTGTATTGTTTGGCCTTTACTGCAAAACGGTTTAGAAGAGAAAAGGAAAGTTCTCTCTTAATTTCCGCCCTCCCCCCCCCCCCCCACCGCTTACGGTTGGTGCATATTCTACAGGCTCGCTATAGTAAGTACAGTCACAGGCTATGTGCTGCGCACCACACTGCTGTCATCTGCCTTGTGTCGTGGGCACAGCTCTCCGCCCAGGCACACAGCTGGACGCCCTCTTTTTTTACCGCGCTGCACAGTAAGGCATTTGACTGATGGGCTGACGCATTTCAGGGGCTTGGGACCGACATTCCCCAAAACCAAACCAAATCCACCGAAGACAGTCAATTGAGACTCATAGCGACCCTATAGGGCAGGGTAGAACTGCACCCATAGGGTTTCCAAGGCTGTAATCTTTATGGAAACAGATTGCCAGGTCTTTCTCCCGGGAGCGGCTGGTGGGTTAGAATTGCTGACCTTTCGGTTAGTAGCCAAGCGCTTAACCACTGCAATACCAGGGCTCCTTTTCTGACGGACATTAGGGTCCCCAATTTTCACCTTCGCAGATATAAATAAAGCTGCATTGGCCATGGACATATCTTTGAATGCCTGTTTCTCTCTAATAAATCCCTAAAGTGAAGCCACCAGGTCAAAAGGCAGGGACAGGTGACATGTGGGTGACATTTGGGCGTCTCTTGCCGAACTGCCCCTCAGGAAAAGCTTACTAACTAACGCCCACCCGCTCGTGGGGGGGCGGCTGTTCCTCCAGGAGCTCACTAGCACTGACCACATGGATTCTTCTCTTCTCCGACTCTAAAACCGGGGGGTAGGGGTGGGGGGGGGAGCCTTATTTTAATTTGCATTTCTTTAAGGTTACCCGTTGGGGATTTGGTCCCCTCTGCTGGCCTTTAAGCGTTGGCGGATTGGAGTCCACCCAGATGCACCTCGGGAGAAAGGCCCCACCATCGACTTCCAAAGGATGAGCCATTGAAACGCCTATAGAGCAGTTCTACTCTGACACATACGGGGTCGCCATGAGTAGGCATCTACTGGACAGTAACTGGTTTTGGCTGGCCTTTGCCTGGCCGCTTGATCCCAGGCCCGGACCTCAGTTGAGTTCATGCCCCTCAGCTGAGTTCATGCCAGGTGCAGGGCAACTGGAGCCCACCCGACCACCCCGTGCTGCCCTGCACCTGCCCTGGCCCCTGCGGCGTGCCTCTCCCTGCACGTGAGCCTTCCCCGCCTGCCCGCTGCCAAAGCTGGGCCTTTGCCCTCACCTCTCATGCATTTCCCTCGTCTCCTCTGAACCGTGCCTCTGCAGGCCCAGCTCTAAGGTCACCTCCTCCCTCATTCTGTGCCGTCGCCTGCCAGTTGGGATCCGCCCATGCTGCGTCTGTGCCCAGGCCCTACGGCCTTGACCGTGCGCCCCTCCCTGCGCGCAGCCCACGCGACCTGCAGGCCCCGCGGGGACAGGGTGGGACAGGGACGGGAGCAGGAGCCGCCCCTCCCAGCCCAGCGGTCCCGTGGTGGGAGCGCCCAGGCGCCGGCTCACCTGAGCCCCAGTGAGTCGGCCCTAGGCAGCGGTAATGAGCCCACGCCCGCCGGAGACACCGGCGGATGGAGACACCTTCTCTCCCACCGGCGACGCCCGGGCTCTATTCCCTGGGACTGCAGCTCCCCGGAGAGACCTGGCGACCGCTATTACCAAAAACTCGTAACCGGGCCCATGGGGAGTTCCAGCCACCGGCCTGAGTTCTCTCTGGCCAAAAATATCCTCGTGTCTGCCTCTGAATCTAGAATAATCTTTCTCAAGCTCTGTTTTTTGCAAATTCTTCTCCACTTTGAATCAAATACTTTAGCAGCTGCCTACAGTAGTGGAAAGAACTTTGTTTTACTCTTCAAAAAAAAATTTTTTTTTTATCGTACGTTAGGTGAAGGTTTACAGAACAAATAGTTTCTCATTAAACAGTCAGTACGCATATTGTTTTATGACATTGGTTAACAACCCCACGACATGTCAACACTGTCCTTTCTCAACCTTGGGTTCCCTGTCACCAGCTTTCCTGTCCCCTCCTGCCTTCTAGTCCTTGTCCCTGGACTGCTGTGCCTTATCAGTACCGTTTTGTTTTATGGGGCTGTTCAATTCCCGACTGAACGGTGAACCTTGGGAGTGACTTCACCACTGAGCTAAAAGGGTGTCCAGGGGCCATACTCTCGGGGTTTCTCCAGTCTCTCTCAGGCGAGTAAATCTGGTCTTTTTTTATTGTGAGCTAGAATTTTGTTCTACATCCTTCTCCAGCTCTGTCCAGGACCCTCTGTTGTGATCCCGGTCAGAGCAGTCAGTGGTGGTAGCCGGGCACCATCTAGCTGTACTGGACTCAGTCCGGTGGAGGCCTTGGTAGCCGTGGTCCATTAGTCCTTTGGACTAATATTTTCCTTGTATCCTGTTCTCTTCATTCTGCCTTGCTCCTGAAGGGGTGAGACCAGTGGAGTATCTCAGATGGCTGCTCACAGGCTTTTAAAATCCCAGATGCTACTCACCAAGGTAGAATGCAGAACATTGTCTTTATAAACTGTGTTATGCCCATTTTGAAGGAGAGAGTAGCAGGGGTAGGGGTCTGGGGACCATGCTTTCAGGGGACATCAAGGTCAATAGACATAGCAAAGCTTATTAAGAAAATGTTCTGCATACTACTTTGGTGAGTGGCATCTGGGGTCTTAAAAGCTTACAAGCGGCCATCTAAGATGCATCAATTGATCTCAACCACCTGGAGTAAAGGAGATTGAAGAACACCAAAGACACGAGGAAAGTAGCAGCTGAAGAGACAGAAAGGGCCACATAAACCAGAGACTTCATCAGCCTGAAACCAGAAGAACTAGATGGTGCCCAGCTACCACCAATGACCGCCCTGACAGGGAACACAACAGAGAGTCTCAGATGGAGTAGGAAAAATGTGGGGTGCAGAACTCAAATTCTAGTAAGAAGACCAGACTTAATGGTTTGACTGAGACTGGAGGTAAGCTGGAAGGCATGGCCCCTGGATTCTCTATCAGCCCAGAACTAAAACAATTTGCGAGGCCAACTCATCAGACAGGGATTGGACTGGACTATGGGACATGAAGTGATACTCGTGAGGAGTGTGCCTCTTAGCTCAAGTAGATACAAGAGACTAAATGGGCAGCTTCTGTCCGGAAGTGAGATGGGAAGGTAGAGAGGGTTACGAGCTGGTTGAATGGATGTGGGGAATCAGGGGTGGAAAGGAGGAGTGTGCTGTCACAGTATGGGGAGAGCAATTAGAGTCACATAACAATGTATGTATAAATTTTTGTATGGGAAAAATTTTTTTAAATAAAGGAAAAAATAAACAGTGTTATGCCAATTGAGCTAGATGTTCCCTGAGAGCATGGTCCCCACAGCCCTCCACCCAGCAATTCAGTCCCTCAGGGAGTTCGAAACTGTCTATGGAGCTTCCATGACCTTGCCTTGTACAAGTTGTACTCGCTTCCCCAGTAATGTGTACTGTTTTACCCTTCACCAAAGTTACCACTTATCTATTGTCTGTTTAGTATTTCCCCCCACCCACCCATCCCTTGTAACCAACACAGATTGTTTTCTTTTTTGTGTGTAAACTTTTTCATGAGGTTTTACAGTAGAGGTCTCATACAATATTTGTCCTTTAGTGATTGACTTATTTCACTCAGCATAATGTCCTCCAGTTTCATCCATGTTATGAGATGCTTCACAGATTCATCATTGTTCTTTCTCGTTGCATAGTACTCCATTGTGTGTATGTACCATGGTTTGTTAATCCATTCATCTGTTGATGGGCATCTAGGTTGTTTCCATCTTTTTGCTTTTGTGAACAATGCTGCCATGAACATGGGTGTGTGTGTGTCTATTCGTGTGACAGCTCTTATTTCTTTAGAGTATATTCCTAGGAGTGGGACTGCTGGATCATATGGTGTTCCTATTTCTAGCTTTCTAAGGAAGCGCCATATCATTTTCCAAAATGGTTTTCTAATTTTGCATTCCCACCAGGAGTGCATAAGAGTTCCAATCTCCCCGCAGCCTCTCCAACAGTTGTTATTTCCAGTGTTTTTGATTGGTGCCAGTAATGTCGGGGTGAGATGGTATCTCATTGTGGTTTTAATTTGCATTTCTCTAATGGCTAGTGATCGCGAGCATTTCCTCATGTGTCTGTTGGCCGCCTGAGTGTCTTCTTTGGTGAAGTGTCTGTTCATTTCCTTTGCCCATTTTTTAATTGGATTATTTGTCTTTTTGTTGTAGAGGTGTTGGATTTTCTTGTAGATTATAGGGATTAGACTTTTGTCTGACTTGTACCATCCAAAAATTTCTCCCAGTCTGTAGGTTCTATTTTTACTCTTTTGGTGAAGTCTTTTGAAGAGCATAAGTGTTTGACTTTTGGAAGATCCCAGTTACCTAGCATATCTTCTGGGGTTTGTGTGTTGTTGGTTATGGTTTGTATCCTGTCACTGCCGTATATTAGCGCCTCTAGCATTGATCCTATTTTTTCTTCTACGAACTTTGTAGCTTTTGGCTTTATATTTAGGTCTTTGATCCATTTTGAATTAGTTTTTGTATATGGTGTGACGTATGGGTCCTGTTACTTTTTCTTGCAGATGGACATCCAGTTTTGCCAGCACCATTTGTTAAAAAGACTGTCTTTTCCCCATTTGATGGACTTTGGGACCTTGTCGAAGATCAGGTGACCACAGGTGGTTGGATTTACATCTGGGTTCTCAATTCTGTTCTGTTGGTCAATGTACCTGTCATTGTACCAGTACCAGGCTGTTTTGACCACCGTAGTTACATAGTAGGTTCTGAGATCAGATAGTGTGAGTCCTCCTACTTTATTCTTCTTCTTCAGTAGTGCTTTACGTATTCGGGGCTTCTTCCCTTTCCATATAGAGTTGATGATTAGTTTTTCCATCTCTTTAAAGAATGTTGTTGGTATTTGGATCAGGATTGCGTTGTATTTTGTAAATTGCTTTGGGTAGAATTGTCATTTTCACAATGTTGAGTCTACCTATCCATGAGCATGGTATGTTTTTCCATTTATGTAGATCCCTTTGGGTTTCATGCAGCAGTGTTTTGTAGTTTTCTTTGTATAGGTCTTTTACATCCCTGGTCAGATTTATTCCTAAGTATTTTCTCTTTTTAAGGGCTATTGAAAATGGTATTGTTTTCCTGATTTCCTTTTCATCGTTCTCCTTACTGGTGTATAGGAATCCAACTGATTTTTGTATGTTTATCTTGTATCCTGCTACTGTGCTGAATCTTTCTATTGGTTCCAGTAGTTTTCTCGTGGAGTCTTTTGGGTTTTCTATGTATAGTATCATATCATCTGCAAACAGGGACAGTTTAACTTCTTCATTACCAATTTGGATGCCCTTTATTTCTTTTTCTGGCCTTATTGCTCTAGCTAGAACTTCCAGCACAATGCTAAATAGGATTGGTGATAAAGGGCATCCTTGTCTTGCTCCTGTTCTCAAGGGGAATGTTTTCAGTCTCTCTCCATTAAGAATGATGTTGGCTGTTGGTTTTGCATAGATGCCCTTTATTATGCTGAGAAATTTCCCTTCTATACCTATTGTATTGAGAGTTTTTATCAGGAATGGGTGTTGGACTTTGTCAAATGCTTTTCTGCATCTATTGAGATGATCATGTGATTCTTTTTTTTCCTTTTATTTATGTGGTGGATTACATTGATTGATTTTCTAATGTTGAACCGTCCTTGCATACCTGGTATGAATCCTACTTGGTCTTGGTGTATTATTTTTTTGGTAGGATGCTGAATTCTATTGGCTAGAATTTTGTTGAGAATTTTTGCATCTATATTCATGAGAAATATTGGTCCATAATTTTCTTTTTTTTGTGGTGTCTTTGCCTGGTTTTGGTATCAGGGTTATGCTGGCTTCATAGAATGAATTTGGAAGTGTCGCTTCCTTTTCTGTGTTCTGAAATAGATTGAGTAGTACTGGCACAAGCTCTTCTCTGAATGTTTGGTAGAATTCTCCAGTGAAGCCATCTACGCCAGGGCTTTTTTGTTGTTGTTGGGAGTTTTTTAAATTACCTTTTCAGTCTTTTCTCTTGTTATTGATATGTTTAGATTTTCAACAGCACTTTGTGATAGTTTAGGTAGGTAGTGTGTTTCTAGAAATTTACCCATTTCCTCTAGGTTTTCAATTTTTTTGGTGTATATTTTTTCATAGCACTCTGTTATGATCCTTTTTATTTCAGTTGGGGCTGTTGTAATGTCCCCCATTTCATTTCTTATTTGGGTTATTTGCTTCCTCTCCTGTTTTTTTTTTGTCAGTCAGCCCAGTGGTTTGTCGATTTTGTTGATTCTTTCTAAGAACCACCTTTTGGTTTTGTTGATTCTTTCTATTGTTTTTCCATTCTCTATTTCATTTATTTCTGCTCTGATCTTTATTATTTCCTTTCTTCTGTTGGCTGTGGGCTTTTTTTTTTTTTCCTTTTTTTGCTGTTTTCTTTCTATTTGTTTGAGTTGTGTAGTTAATGTTTCGATTTTGTCCCTTTCTTCTTTTTTGATGTGTGCATCTATTGCTGTAAATTGTCCTCTGAGGACTGTCTTTGCTGTGTCCCAAAGAATTTGGTATGTTGTGTTTTCATTCTCATTTGATTCTAGGAAGTTTTTGATTCCATCTCTGATTTCTTCTATTACCCACTGATGTATAAGCAGGGTATTATTCAGTTTCCATGTAATTGATTTTTTTTCCCTTGCTCTTCCTGTTGTTAATTTCTACCTTGATGGCATTGTGGTCAGAGAAGATACTTTGCATTATCTCAACGTTTTGGATCTTGTTGAGGATTGCTCTGTGGCCTAAGATGTGGTCTATTCTAGAGAACGTTCCATGTGCATTGGAAAAGAATGTGTACTTTGCAGCTGTAGGGTGGAGTGTTCTATATAAGTCTATGAGGTCAAGTTTGCTGACTGTGCCCTTTAGGTTTTCCATGTCTTTGTTGAGTTTCTTTTTAGATGTTCTGTCCTTCACTGAGGGTGGTGTGTTGAAGTCTCCTACTATTATTGTGGAACTGCCAATTTCTCTTTTCAGTGCTGTTAGAGTTTGTTTTATGTATTTTGGAGCCCTGTCATTGAGTGCGTAGATGTTTATTATGGTTATATCTTCATGATGGATCATCCCCTTAATCAATATATAGTGTCCTTCCTTGTCTTTAATGGTGGATTTTGTTTTAAAGTCTATTTTATCTTAGATTAGTATTGCCACGCCTGCTCTTTCTTGGTAGCTGTTTGCTTGATATATTTTTTTCCATCCTTTGATTTTTAATAAATTTATGTCTTTGTTTCTAAGGTGTGTCTCTTGTAGACAGCATATTGATGGATCTTGTCTTTTAATCCATTCTGTCACTCTCTGTCTCTTTATGGGTGCATTTAGGCCATTTACAGTCAGTGTAATTATTGATAGGTGTGAGTTTATTGCTGTCAGTTTGTAGTGCTTTTTGTTGTGATGCTGACGTTTTCTTTGTTCTTCTTACTCTCCTGTGCTGAATTCCTTTTGTTCATGGATTTTTTTTCATTTCTTTTGTTTTTGTAAGTTTTGTTTTTACTGAGACTTTATGTTTTTCTTCTTTATTTTGATGAGTAGGTTTGTTAACTTTCTTTGTGGTTACCTTGAAATTTACCCTTATCTTCCTAGATTTGAACCTGTCTATTATTAGTTGGTATCACCTAGCCTTCCTCTCCATTAGAAGGTTCTATAGCTACACCATTTTTTTCCTCTTTTATTGTTCTGATGTTGTTGTCATTTACAGATTAATTGCTCTGATTCCCTGTTGTATTTCTTTTGGTTTTGGATAGTCCTTAAGAGTTCATTTCCTAGATTAATATCTGGCTGGTTTGGTCCTGAGTGCTAGATTCAGCCTGTGAGCTGATGTTGTTTGTTCTCAGATTGAAGGGCCCCCTTTAATAATTCTTGTAAGTTTGGTTTGGTTTTTACATAGTACCTTAATTTTTGTTTATCTGGAAATGACCTAATTCCACCATCATATCTGAACGAGAGTTTTGCAGGATATATTATTCTTGGCTTGAAATTTTTTTCTTTCAAGGTTTTATATATCCTATTGCCTTCTTGCCTGATGGTTTCTGCCAAATAATCTGAGTTTAGTCTTATTGTTTCTCCTCTGTTTGTGACTTTTTGTTTTTCTTGAGCTGCTCTCAGGATTCTTTGTTTGTCTTTGGTTTTGCGAATGTGATTATGACATGCCTTGGTGATTTTCTTTTGGGTTCTATCCTAAATGGGGTTTGTTGAGCTTCTTGGATGGCCAGATTTTCATCTTTCGTGATATTGGGGAAGTTTTCTGTCAGTAGTTCTTCAGTGATCCTCCCTGTGTTTTCTATTTTCTCCCCCTGTTCCGGAACTCTGATCACTCAAAAATTTTTGCTTTTGATTGTATCCCACATAACTCTCAGGGTCTCTTCATTTTTCTTCATTATTTTTTTGATTTTTCCTCAAACAGAGTTGTATCCCAGTGTTTGTCTTCAATTGCGATGATCCTGTCTTCCACCGTTTCAACCCTGCTTCTCAGCCCTTCTATGACACTGTCCATTTCTGAAATCTTGTTGTTTATCTTTTGGATTTCTAACTGTTGTTTTTGTATGATTTCTAGTTGTCAATTTATTTTGGCATTTTGTTCTTGCATTATTTTCCTGAATTCTTTCCTGAATTTGACCATCTTTTCCATGAATTTGTCTATTTTTTCCTCATTTTTGTCTGCTTTTTGCTGCAACTCTTGGATAGCCCTGAATATTAGAGATTTGAATTCCCTATTAGTTGGTTCTAGTGCTTCTTCTTCTACTGGAAGGTCATCTGGTGTTTTATTTTGGACGCCTACTGGAACCATTCTGTCCTGTTTTTGTAAATGTTTTGATATTGTCTGCTGTCTTCAGGGCATTCGGTAGTTATTTTCCTCATTTATTGATTGCAGATTTGTTTGTTTCGTCCTACTTTTTTGTTTTATTTGGTTATGTCTGAGCAGGTGGGCTGTGCATTCTTTGTTGTTTGCTCATCTGTAGGCACGATACTTTTCTCCTTCTTCTCCAGTTGGCAGGGTCAGTTGCTCAGGTATGGTACAGCAGGGCAGGTCTAGCTGAAGAAGAGTTGCTGAGATGGGTTGTTTGTGGCACATACTACAGCCAACAGGATGGGCGGGGAATCAGTGCAGGGCAGGTTCTGGTAGGCTGTGCCTGGGCTGCTTGGTGGTGTGATGTTCCGTGCACGGTGCAGGTGGGCAGGATGGAGGGGGAGACTGTGATGTTTGGATCTAAGATGGGTATGGGAAAGAGGAGAGAGGAACAGTAGACAAAAACATACCAACAAACAAAAAAGAGTGCTCAGGGAGCTTGCCGTTAGTGCAGAGATGAGAGACTATGAAATGGAGAAAAACAAAAAAGAGAAGAAGAAAAGAAAAGAAAAAATGAATAAATAAAAATTAGAAAGAAAGAAGAAAAGCAAAGCTCCCAGGGATCCCTCCAGTGCAGCTGCGAGGTCTGGGGAAGTTGCTTCTAGGCCATGAAATACAGCCTGGCTAGAAGGGGTAGAGGTGTCACTCAGCACCAGGTATTCAGGGGAAAGGAAGAGAAGGAAAGTATAGCAAGACAAGAAACCGAGTAATGAAGAAAGACAAAAAAGG
The DNA here is from genome assembly GCA_030035585.1 of Dugong dugon. Classification (NCBI taxonomy): domain Eukaryota; kingdom Metazoa; phylum Chordata; class Mammalia; order Sirenia; family Dugongidae; genus Dugong; species Dugong dugon. The sequence continues at coordinate 134,565,539 of CM057467.1, forward strand.
AAAAAGATGGAAAAGAAAACAATACAAACAAATATATTTTTAAAAAAGAACAAGAAAAAAGAAATGCCCTCCGACATCCCTCTGCGCATCTGTGCAAACTGAGGAGGTAGGTCCCAAGCTGCGCAGTACTGCCCAGCTAGAACGGGCTCCCAATTCGAGAAAAGAAAAAGAAAACAAACAAAATACAATTGAAAACAAACAAACCAAAAACGCCCCGGGATCCCAGCAGCGTGGCAGCATGGGTGGGGACACAGTTTCACATTCGAGTGGCATTTCACAGCCTTTCAGGAAGAAGCATAGATGGTGCTCGGAGCCAAGTATTTGAGAGAAAGGAGGAGGAGGTGGTGAGAGGTAAGGAAGAAATGTAAACAAGAGGAAAAAAGCAACACCAGCAACCAACAAATGGCACTTAGGGAGCTGGCCAGTGCGGGCAGGTGGAATCTAAGTGACACTGGGGTGAAGCCAATGATTCCCGGCCAAGAGACTGTGGCCACAGGAAGCAGAGGAGGCTAAGTGGTGGTGAAGAAGGGTAGGGGTGGGAAAGTGTATATCGCTGGTTACCAGTTGTTCTGTCTCCTGCTGGAAACTCCGTGAAGCTGCTTTCTCGTGCCCTCTATTTGCTGATCTCTGATAGGAGTCCAAGATGGTGGATCCGTGCTGCAGTAGCTGATAGGGGACTCTGCATGTATCTCTCCTCACTCTCTGTTTTCTTTTTACTTTCTTATTCCATTTGATGCTTGGCTGAGTTCTTTATCTCTTCATTTGATGCTTAGGAATTCAGGATTGCTGTTTTCTCTGTTTGGCTTAGTTTTTTGGATTTTTGCTGTGGAGGAACGGTGTGGCACTTCTGCCTATAGTGCCAATTTGCCCGGAAGTCTCTTTTTTCACTCTTAAAAAAGACTTTTTATGGCAAATATCAAACATAAAAAAATTAACAAGACTAGTATGATAAAAGGTCCCTGGGTGGCACAAACGGTTTGCACTGGTCTGGTAACCTACATGTTGGAGGTTCTAACTTACCTAGCAGAAGAAAGGGCTGGCAATCTGCCTCCATAAAGATGACAGCCAAGAAAACCTGATGGAGCAGTTCTACTCTGTAACTCATGGGGTGGCCATGAGTCAGAATTTACTGGAGGGCCAAGGGTTTGGGTTTTTTTTGTTTTTTGCTTTTTTTTTTTTTAGTATGATAAACTCCTATATAACCAAAACTCAGGTTCAATACTTATCAGTGCCAGGGCCAACTTGTATGGTCGATACTCCCACCCACCCTCCACCCACCCCTCACTGATTATTTTAAATCAAGTCCAAAAACCCTACCATTTTGTCCACAGACTCTTCAGTATGTATCTCTAAAAGGCAAGGTTTCATTTTTTTGAAAACATAACCGCATTACCATTGCCACACCTAAAATAGAGAAGAATTGTAATACATACAAAACTCATAAAGGCTGGAAGGGCCTGCCAAGGGCACAGCTGAGCCCCACTCTATCTTGCCATCCTCATTTCTTGCTGGCAGCTCCCAACAGGTTTAGATCCAAAAGTGTGTGAGACTTTTGGAACTCAGTTCCCCGTGTCTCAGGGGAAACAATGTTTTCATCTCAAGGCTCAGCGCTTTGCTCTCCTCTCCAGAGCCTTGTGCCCCTCTGAACTTGAACCTTGAGCCCCAGCAGGTACCGAGTAAATAAGTGCAGTTCCACATCAGGGTGACGATAGTATTTGCTCAGTCAGCATCACTGGGGTGTGGTGAGGACAAAATGAAGTAATGCATCTGAAAGCACACCAAACACAGAAGGATGTGCCAGTGAAGGGCCAGCAACAGAAAAGTATTTTTAATGAAATTGGCCAGTGGTTAAGAACTTGGCTGCTAACAAAAAGGTTGGCAGCTCGAATCCACCAGGTGCTCCTTGGAAACCCTATAGGACAGTTCTACTCTGTCCTATAGGGTTGCTACGAGTCAGAATCAACTTGGCAGCAACAGGCTATGGCCCTGGAGTCCCTGGGTGGCCCCAACGATTAAATACTCAACTACTAGCTTAAAGATCGGAGGTTCAAGTCCATCCAGAGATGCCTTGGAAGAAAGGCCTGGTGATCTACTTCTGAAATATCACAGCCATTGAAAACTCTATGGTGCAAGTTCTCTGACACACCTGGGGTCACCAGGAGTCAGAATTGACTTGACAGCAACACGTGGTTAATGCATGGGTAATAATAGTACCCACCATCCATCAGTGAGTCCTGCTGCAGGGGCTTGTGTGTTGCTGTGATGCTGGAAGCTCTGCCACCGCTATTTCAAATATCAGCAGGGTCACCCAAGGTGGACAGGTTTCAGCAGAGCTTCCAGACCAAGACAGACTAGGAAGAAAGGCCTGGTGATCTGCTTCTGAAAAATCAGCCATTGAAAACTCTAAGGAGCACAGTTCTACTCTGACACACATGGGGTCACCAGGAATCAGAAGCAACTCAATGACCACTGATTTGGTTTGGTGTTTTAGGCCCTATGATCCTGTCATCCTGCTCCTGGGTATGTGCCCAGGAGCCAAGAGAGCACATGTCCCGACAGACTTGCACCCAAAAGCTTATTGAAGCTTTATTCAAAGTGCCAAAACCCCAGAAACAACCCAAATGCCCTTCAACAATAGAGTGGACAAAGGAATTGTGGTTTCTCCATGCCGTGGGATAAGAAGCAGCTATAAAACAAGAGCACACTATAGACACACCCACCACCCGTCTGTCAGTTGTCAAACTGCGGTGGCTTCTGTGTGGCTGTGATGCCGGAAGCTGTGCCGCCAGCATTTCAAATACCAGCAGGGTCACCCACGGTGGACAGGTTTCAGAGGAACTTCCAGACTAAGACAGACTAGGAAGAAAGGCCTGGCAATTTACTTCCAAAAACCAGCCAACGAAAACCATATGGATCACAACAGAACATTGTCCAACTTGGTTGCTTTGGCCACATCATTGGGAGGGCTCCATCACTGGAAGAGGACATCTTGTTTGGTGAAACAGAGGGCCAGTGAGGACGAGGGAGGCCCTCAGTGAGATAGATTGGCACAACAGGTGCAATGATGGACACAGACATGCTGGTAATTGTGAGAAGGACACAGGACCGAGCAACGTTTGGTTCTGTTGTACGTGATGTCACCATAAGTCAGAACCCACTCGATGGCAGTTATATGCCCATGTACTCACACACATACACACACACACCAATGTGGTTGAATCTCACAGATCTTACTATAAGCAAGAGAAAACCAGACACACAAAAGCAATATCCATAACAAAACTAACAAAATTGCTATTTTGTTAAAAAAAAATAACATAAGTTCAAGGACAAGCAGAACTAATCAGCGTGAGGGACACTGACTGAGAAACGCAGGGGAGGAGGCCTGCAGGGGAGCCGGGTGGGGTCTTCATGCTTAGGATCACACTTTAAGCTCTTCACTATGTGTATGTCATGACTCGACTTTCAAAATGAAAATAAGAAAGATTTCGAGGTGGGGCATGGCCTGTTGGTGTCAAGACCCAGGGTGAGGCCATCAGGGTGGTTATGAAATGAAAAGGAAGTGATGAAGGCCGGGCACTGGGGTCAACTGGGGAGACAGCAAGGATGGGGAGGGAAGGAATACCTGCGGCCAGGTGAGGCCAGGTGCCAGAGCACTCGCTGGTGCAAGTGGGTGTGGGGAGAGACAAAGGTCTCTTTGTCCCCTCCTCCTCCTCCTCCTCCTCCTCTCTCCTACTCCAGCTCTCTGGAAGCCCCCTAGGGCAACACCTCCACTCACCTGTTTCTGCATCTCTAGCCTCCAGCGCCCTGATGGACCGTTTTAGGTATCAGGAGGGTTGAGAGGGGTTTGCCTTCCTGGGGACCTGGAGTCAGCTTCCAGGCTGCTAGATCTGCTTTCTGGCTGGCTCTGTGGGTGCTTCCCTCCCGGGCTGGGGTCTCAGTTTCCTCATTCAAAAAGCAGGAGAAGGACTCTGGTGAGGACACCAATGACCAACATTTTCACCACAGTTTTCCTTTTTAAAATATTATTTGTTTACTTGGAGAAGCAATGATTCCAGTGCTTAGGAACATGGCCTCCAGAGCCAGATGGACTGAGTTCGAATCCTGCCTCTGCCACTCACTAGCTGAGTGATCTTACTTCCTCCGTGCCTCCTCGATTTCCTCATCTGTAAAATGGTGACAGTAACAGAAGCTGGATGTCAGAAGAGACTCTGAAACTTGCTCTTGAACGTCGAGTAGCTAAAGCGAAAGGAAAAAATGAAGTAAAAGAGCTGAACAGAAGATTTCAAAGGGCAGCTCAAGAAGACAAAGTAAAGTATTATGATGACAGGTGCAAAGACCTGGAGTCAGAAAACCAAAAGAGAAGAACATGTTCAGCATTTCTCAAGCTGAAAGAACTGAAGAAAAAATTGAAGACTCAAGTTGCAATATTGAAGGATTCTACAGGGAAATTATTAAATGGCACAGAAAGCATCAAACAAGATGGAAGGAATACACAGAGTCACTATATCAAAAAGAACTGGTCAACGTTCAGCCATTTCAGGAGGTAGCAGACGATCAGGAACCGATGGTACTGAAGGAAGAAGTGCAAGCTATACTGAAGGCATTGGCGAAAAACAAGGCTCTAGGAATTGACTGAATACCAATTGAGACGTTTCAACAAATGGATGCAGCTCTGGAAGTGATCACTAATCTATGCCAGGAAATTTGGAAGACAGCTACCTGACCAACCAACTGGAAGAGACCCATATTTATGACTATTCCCAAGAAAGGTGATCCTACCGAATGCAGAAATTATCAAACAATATCATCGATACCACATGCAAGTAAAATCTTGCTGAAGATCATTCAAAAGTGGCTGCAGCAGTATATCGACAGGGATCTGCCAGAAATTCAGGCCAGATTCAGAAGAGGATGTGGAACCAGGGATATCATTGCTGATGTCAGATGGATCCTGGCTGAAAGCATAGAATACCAGAAAGATGTTTACCTGTGTTTTATTGACTATGCAAAGGCATTCCACTGTGTAGATCACAACAAATTATGGATAACATTTCAAAGAACAGAAATTCCAGAATGCTTAATTGTGCTCATGAGGAACCTGTACGTAGATCAAGAGGCAGTTGTTCAAACACAACAAGGGGATATTGTGTGGTTTCAAGTCAGGAAAGGTGTGCATCAAAGTTGTATCTTTTCACCATACTTATTCAATCTGTATGCTGAACAAATAATCCAAGAAGCCAGACTACATGAAGAAGAATGTGGCATCAGGATTGGAGGAAGACTCATTAACAACCTGCATAATGCAGATGACATAACCTTGTTTGCTGTAAGTGAAGAGGACTTGAAGCACTTACTGATGAAGACCAAAGACCACAGCCTTCAGTATGAATTACACTTCAAAGTAAAGAAAACAAAAATCCTCACAACGGGACCAATAAGCAACATCATGATAAATGGAGAAAAGATTGAAGTTGTCAAGGATTTCATTTTACTTGGATCCACAATCAACACCCATGGAAGCAGCAGTCAGGAAATCAAAAGATGCATTGCATTGGGCAAATCTGCTGCAAAAGACCTCTTTAAAGTATTAAAAAGCAAAGATGTCACCTTGAAGACTAAGGTGTGCCTGACCCAAGCCATGGTGTTTTCAATTGCCTCATTTACATGCGAAAACTGGACAATGAATAAGGAGGACTGAAGAGGAATTGATGGCTTTGAATTGTGGTGTTGGCGAAGAATGTTGAATATACCAAGGACCGTCAAAAGAATGAACAAGTCTGTCTTGGGAGAAGTACAACCAGAGTGCTCCTTAGAAGCAAGTATGGTGAGACTATGTCTCACATATTTTGGACGTGTTATCAGGAGGGATCAGTCTCTGGAGAAGGACATCATACTTGGAAAAGTAAGAGACAGCGAAAAAGAGGAAGACTCTCGATGAGATGGACTGACACAGTGGCTGCAACAATGGGCTCACGCATAACAACAATTGTGAGGATGGTGCAGGGCCGGGCAGTGTTTCCTTCTGTTGTACATAGGGCCACTATGAGTCAGAACTGACTTGACGGCACTTAACAACAACAATAACAGAAGCCGCCTTGAGGAGCTGTAATGAAGATTACATGGGTAACTGATGAGTAGCCTTTAGGGTAGTCCCTGGTCTACCAAAAAAACCAAACCAGTTGCCCTCAAGTTGATTCCAACTCATGGTGACCCCATGTGTGTCAGAGTAGAACTGTGGTCCACGGGGTTTTCAAAGCTGTGAACTTTTAGAAGCTGATTTCTTCCAAGGTGCCTCTGGGTGGGTTTGGACTGCCAACCTTTCCATTAATGTTGTTATCAGGTGCCATTGAATCGGCTCTGACTCATAGTGATCTTATGTATAACAGAACGAAATGTTGCCCAGTCCTGCACCATCCTCACAATTGTTGCTACACATTGTTGTAGCCACTGTGTCAGTAACCCAGGTGGCACAGTGGTTAAGAGCTCTGGCTACTAGCAACAAAGGTTGGCGGTTCAAATCCACCAGGCATTCCTTGGGAACTCTGTGGGGGCAGTTCTACACTGTCCTATAGGATTGCTGTGAGTTGGATATGACTTGATGGCAACTGGTTTGGTTTATGGTTTTACATACACCTAGCCACCACCCATCCGTCAACTTGTACTGTAGTGGCCTGTGTATTGCTGTGATGCTGGAAGCTATGCCACTCTCATGGTTTGAATTATGTCCCCCCAAAAATGTGTGTCTCAATTTGGCTAGGCCATGATTCCTGGTACTGTGTGATTTTCCTGTATGTTGTAAATCCTGCCTCTATGATGTTAATGAGGGAGGATGGGTGGCAGTTGTGTTAGTAAGGCAGGACCTGATCTACAAGAGTGGATTGTGTCCTGAGGCAATCTCTTGAGATATATAAAAGACAGGAGTGAGCAGAGAGACAGGGGGGCTTCATACCATCAAGAAAGCAGTGCCAGGAGCAGAGTGCGTTCTTTGGACTGGGGTCCCTGCGCCGAGAAGCTCCTGGTCTGGGGGAACACTGAAGAGAAGAAGGCCGACAGAGAGAAAAAGCCTTCCCCTGGAGCTGATGCCCTGAATTTGGACTTGTAGCCTACTTTGACTGTGAGGAAATAAACTTCTCTTCGTTAAAACCATCCACTTGTGGTATTTCTGTTATAGCAGCACTAGATGACTAAGACAGAATTTGGTACCGAGAGAGTGGGTGCTGTTCTAACAGATAACTAAAATGTAGAAGCGGTTTTAAAACTGTGAATGGATAGACGTACGGCAGTGACAGAGGACCAGCAGCAGCTGAGAACCTACAGCAGCAGAACCAGGAGACCAGTGCGAGGTGGCACTGGAGCCGACCCACAGAGCAAGAGAGCTGAGTGCCTATGCGCAGGAGGCTTCCTGGCGGAGTGGGGTGCCTTCAGGCACTTAATACCGGTTGAGCTACTGAGCTTTGGAACACTTGCCCCAGCAGGGCAGATGTGGGCGTGAGGCCCTTAGGCCGAGAGGCCATAGGAAGCAGAAGCTGAAGAGACAAGGGACACAAGAAGCCTAGTTGCTTCAGTCTCAAAAGGTATGGCCATGACCTCAGGGGTTTCAAAGGGTGGAGCCATGGCCTCTGGTGTTTCTAAGGGTGGAATTTCTCTTGGATGGACTAGGAGAATGGTGCGCCTAAAGCCAAGGGAGCAGAGTTGCTGTCCCAGTGGGCCTGGAAGGCGGAGCTGAAGCCCAGGGCAGAGGGGCCTCCACTCAAAATCCAGAGACTATGGCCAATACCCAGAGTCTGGAGGGCAAGGCCATTGTGTAAATTGTCTCAGAGGACAGAAGATTATTTTCAAAGCCTTGAGGGCTAATGTAATGTGTTCTGCTGACTTGCTTGCTGCCTGTTATCCCTTGTTTCCCTCCAGTTTCTCCCATTCGTAATGGAAATGTCTAGCTTGTGCCTGTTCTGCCATTGTACCTTTGGAAGCAGGTAACTTGTATTCTAGATTTCACAGATGAAGAGGAATTTTTGGATTCTGGACTTGGAGTTAAGACTTTTGCTATGATATGGTGGGGTGGATATGTTTCCCATGTTGCAAGGATGTGATTTTTGGGGGGCCAAAGGGTGGAATGTCATGGTTTGAATTATGTCCTCCCAAAAATGTATCAATTTGGCTAAGCCATGATTCCTGGTACTGTGTGATTTTCCTGTATGTTGTAAACCTGCCTCTATGACGATAATGAGGGAGGATGGGTGGCAGTTGTGTTAGTAAGGCAGGACCTGATCTACAAGAGTGGATTGTGTCCTGAGGCAATCTCTTGAGATATATAAAAGACAGGAGTGAGCAGAGAGACAGGGGGACCTCATACCATCAAGAAAGCAGTGCCGGGAGCAGAGTGCGTTCTTTGGACTGGGGTCCCTGTGTCGAGAAGCTCCTAGTCTGGGGGAACACTGAAGAGAAGAAGGCCGACAGAGAGAAAAAACATTCCCCTGGAGCTGACGCCCTGAATTTGGACTTGTAGCCTACTTTGACTGTGAGGAAATAAACTTCTCTTCGTTAAAACCATCCACTTGTGGTATTTCTGTTATAGCAGCACTAGATGACTGAGACAGCCACTGATACTGCATTTCAAATACTAGCAGGGTCACCCAAGGTGGACAGGTTCAAACAGAGCTTCCAGACTAAGACAAACTAGGAGGAAAGGTCTGGTGATCTACTTCTGAAAATTAGCGAATGAAAACCTTATGGATCACAACAGAATGTTGTCTCACTCACTTGCTACGGACATGTCATCAGGAAGGATCAATTGCTAGAGAAAGACATTGTATTTGGTAAAGTAGAGGGCCAGCGAGAGCCAGGGAGACCCTCAAGGAGATGGTTGGCACAATATCCACAAAGATGGACTCAACATGTCTGCAATCGTGAGGATGACCTAGGATGGGGCAACGTTTTGTTCTGTTGTCCGTAAAGTTGCCATGACTTGGAGTCAACCTGATGGCAACTATTTACCTGTCTACACCTAGAAATACATGGTTTTATTTTAGGAATCTCTTTTACATAAACCAGATTGGGTTTTATATATAGTTCTGGAACTTGCTTTTTTTCTTTTTTCACTTAACAGTATGTTTTGGAAATTGCGTGGTCTAGTCCCACCTCCTTTGAACTGCTTTATGATATCCCACAGTTTGGATGCACCCTCATTTATTTCGAGTGGCCTCTGTTGTTTTTCGTTCGTTTCCAGTTTGTCTCTATTCAAGCATTCATCCCAAATGTGTTTATTGAGCACCTGCTGAATGCCAAATGCCCTTCAGGTGCAGGAAATCCAATAATGAACAAAGCAGACAAAATGGCACCCTGCAGAGCTCACGCCCTACAAGGACAATGGCAAATACACTGGAGGTGGGTGAGGACGGAGAATTCTATTTTCTGAAGAGGGAATACAGGTAGTCCCCTATCTGCAACCGGCTTCTGTTCTGACTACTCCATAGTAAGCTGGTTCTGACGTAAATCTAGTATCTCTCTCTCTTTTTTTAAGTTTTCATTATTATTGCCTTTTTTAAAAAAATTGTGCTTTAGATGAAGGTCTACAGAACAAATTAATTTCTCATTAAACAATACACATATCGTTCTGTGACATTGGCTGCAAACCCTGCAACATGTCAACACTCTCCCCTTCTTGACCTTGGGTTCTCCATTTCCATTTGTCCAGTTTTCCTGTCCCCTCCTGCCTTCTCGCCCTTGCCCCTGGGCTGCTGTGCCTATTTAGTCTCATATACATGGTTGAGCTACATGTATTATTGTTTATTTTGTGGGCCTGTCTAAGCTTTGGCTGAAGGGTGAACTTCAGGAGTGCCTTCAGTACTGAGTTAAAAGTGTGTCCGGGGGCCATACTTTCGGGGTTTCTCCAGTCTCTGTGAGACCAGTAAGTCTGGTTATTTATTTATTTTTTGTGAGTTAGAATTTTGTTCTACCTTTTTCTCCAGCTCTGTCTGGGACCCTCTGTTGTGATCCCTGTCAGAGCAGTCAGTAGTGGTAGCCGGGCACCATCTAGTTGTGCTGGACTCAGTCTGGTGCAGGCTGTGGGGGTTGTGTCTTTGGTCTTCCCTTGCGTCTTTGGTTTTCTTCATTCTCCCTTGCTCCAGATGAGGTGGGACCAGTGGAGTATCTTAGATGGCCGCCCACAGGCTTTTAAGACCCCAGATGCTACTCACCAAAGTAGGATGTAGAACATTTTCTTTAGAAAAAATATTATGCCAATTGAGCTAGCTGTCCCCCAAGACCATGGTCCCCAGCCCTCAGGCCAGTAATTCGGTCCCTCAGGGAATTTGGATGTGTCTATGAAGCTTCTTCTCTTGGAAGAAGTACAACCAGACTGCTCCTTAGAAGCAAGGATGGCGAGACCACGTCTCACATACTTTGGACACATTATCAGGAGGGATCAGTCCATGGAGAAGGCCATCATGCTTGGTAAGGTAGAGGGTCAGAGACAAAGAGGAAGACCCTCAAGGAGATGGACTGACACAGTGGCTGCAACAACAGGCTCAAGAATAGCAGCAATTGTGAGGATGGCACGGGAGCCGGCAGTGTTTCGTTCTGTTGTACACAGGGTCGCTATGAGTCAGAATCGACTCAACAGCACCTAACAACAACACGAAGCTTCTATGACTTTGCCCTGGTAAAGTTGTGCTGACTTCCCCAGTATTGTGTACTGCCTTACACTTCACCAAAGTTACCACTGATCTAATGTCTAGTTATGTCTCCAACATTTGTTATTTTATGTTTTGTTGATTCGTGTCAGTAACGTTGGGATGAGATGATATCTCATTGTAGTTTTGATTTGCATTTCTCTAATGGCTAGTGATTTCAAGCATTTCCTCATGTGTCTGTTAGCCACCTGAATGTCTTCTTTGGTTAAGTGCCTGTTCATATCCTTAGCCCATTTTATTACTGCCTTTTATTATCAGTATCTTTATAAATACGATCTTTGAACATCTGCGAGCGAACGTCTTAGAATAACATCAGAAAATTATGTGCTACAAAATGGTATATAGGACATATTACTAACGATAAGATGTACCAAAAACCAAACCAAAACAAACAGTCGTAAGTGTGGTTTGTCATAAGTTGACTACATCATAAATCGTGGCCTATCTATATACTCTTTTTATATATATATTCATTGTACTTTACATGATGGTTTACAGAATAGTTTCTCATTAAACAGTCAGTACACATATTGTTTTATGACAATGGTTAACAACCCCATGACATGTCAACACTCTCCCTTCTCAGCCTTGGAGGACCTTTTTTTTTCTGGTGAAAATACACATAGCCAAAGTTACACCATTTCAAAAGTTTCTACATGTACAATTCAGTGACATCGATTACATTCTTCCAGTTGTGCTGCTATTCTCACTATCCTTTTCCAAATTACTCCATCATCATCATCTTCAACTCACTGCCCCCCTAGGATTCCCATCAAATCTTTTGAGTTGCGGTTGTCAAGTTGATCTCACATAGATAATTCTTTTTTTTTTTGGTACCTTAAATGAAGGTTTGCAGAACAGCTTCCCATTAAACAGTTCGTGCATATATTGCCCTATGACACTGGTTAACACTGTTCCTTCTCAACCCTGGGTTCCCTATCACCAGCTTTCTTGTCCCGTCCTGCCTACTAGTCCCTGTCCCTGGACTGCTGTGCCTCATTAGTCCTGTTTTGTTTTATGAGGCTGTCCAATCCCCAGTTGAACTGTGAACTTCGGGAGTGACTTCATCACTGAGCTAAAAGGGTGTCCGGGGGCCATACTCTCCGAGTTTCTCCAGTCTGTCAGGCCAGTAAATCTGGTCTTCTTTTGTGAGTTAGAATTTTGTTCTACGTCCTTTTCCAGCCCTGTCCAGGACCCTCTACTGTGATCCTGGTCAGAGCAGTCAGTGGTGGTAGCCGGGCACCATCTAGCTGTACTGGACTCAGTCTGGTGGCGGCCATGGTAGCTGTGGTCCATCAGTCCTTTGGACTAATCTTTTCCTTGTATCTTGTTCTCTTCATTATCCCTTGCTCCCGAAGGGGTGAGATCAGTGGAGTATCTTAGATGGCTGCTCACAGACTTTTAAGACCCCAGACGCTACTCACCAAGGTAGAATGTAGAATACTGTCTTTATAAATTGTGTTATGCCGATTGAGCTAGATGTTCCCTGAGACCATGGTCCCCACAGCCCTCCTCCCAGCAGTTCAGTCCCTCAGGGAGTTTGGATGTTTCTATGGAGCTTCCATGACCTTTCCTTGTACAAGTTGTGCTGGCTTCCCTAGTATTGTGTACTGTCTTACCCTTCACCAAAGTTACCACTTATCTATTGTCTATTTAGCTCCCCCCCACCCATCGTATCCCTCGTAACCAACGAAGATTGTTTCTTTTTGTGTGTAAACTTTTACATGAGTTTTTACAGTAGAGGTCTCATACAATATTTGTCCTTTTGAGATTGACTTATTTCACTCAGCATGTCCTCCAGTTTCATCCATGTTATGACATGCTTCACAGATTCATCATTGTTCTTTATCATTGCATAATACTCCATTGTGTGTATGTACCCTAGTTTGTTTATCCATTCATCTGTTGATGGGCATCTAGGTTGTTTCCATCTTTTTGTTATTGTGAACAGTGCTGCAGTGAATATAGGTGTGCACATGTCTATTAGTGTGAAGGCTCTTATTTCTCTAGGATATATTCCTAGGAGTGGGATTGCATTTTGTAGTGCTTTTTTTTTTGTGGTGCTGACGTTTTCTTTGTTCCTCTTACACTTCTGTACTGAGTTCCTTTTGTTTGTGGATTTTTTTTCATTTCTTTTGTTTTCGTAGGTTTTGTTTTTGCTGAGACTTTATGTTTTTCTTCATTTTGATGAGTAGGTTGGTTAACTTTCTTTGTGGTTACCTTGAAATTTACCTTTATCTTCCTAGGTTTGAACCAGTCTATTATTACTTGGTATTGCCTTGCCTTCCTCTACATTAGAAGGTTCTATACCTACACCATTTATTCCCTCTTTTATTGTTCTGATGCTGTTGTCATTTACAGATTAACCTCTTCGGTTCTCTGTTGTAATTCTTTTGGTTTTGCATAGTCCTTAAGAGTTCATTTCCTAGTCGGTATCTGGCTAGTACAATCCTGTGTCCTAGATTCAGCCTGTGGTCTGATGTTGTTTATTCTCAGATCGAAGGACTCCTGTTAATAAGACTTGTAAGTTTGGTTTGGTTTTTACACAGTCCCTTAATTTCTGCTTATCTGGAAATGACCTAATTTCATCATCATATTTGAATGAGAGTTTTGCAGGATATATTATTCTTGGCTGGCAATTTTTTTCTTTCAAGGTTTTACATATGTCATCCCATTGCCTTCTTGCCTGCACGGGTTCTGCCGAATAATCTGAGCTTAGTCTTATTGCTTCTCCTCTGTGTGTGACTTTTTGTTTTTCTTGAGCTGCTCTCAGGATTATTTGTCTGTCTTTGGTTTTAGCGAGTGTGACTGTGATATGCCTTGGTGACTTTCTTTTGGGGTCTATCTAATATGAGGTTCGTTGAACTTCTTGGATGGCCAGCTTTTCATCTTTCATGATATTGGGGAAGTTTTATGTCAGCAGTTCTTCAATGATCCTCTCTGTGTTTTCTGTTTTCTCCCCGTTCTTGAACTCCAATCACTCGAAGATTTTTGCTTTTGATTGTATCCCGTATAATTCTCATTTTTCTTTGTTCCTTTTTCTGATTTTTCCTCAAACAGAGTTGTATCCAAGTGTTTTTCTTCAATTTCGCTGATCCTATCTTCCATAGTTTCAAACCTGCTTCTCAGCCCTTCTATGACACTGTCCATTTCTGAAATCTTGTTGTTTACCTTTTGGATTTCTAATTGTTGTTTTTGTATGATTTCCAGTTGTGAATTTATTTCAGCATTTAGTTCCTGTATTATTTTCTTGAATTCTTCCATTTTTTTGGTCTGTCTTTTCCATGAATTTGTCTATTTTTTCCTTATTTTTGTCTGCTTTTTGCTTCAACTCTTGGATAGCTCTGAATATTAGAGATTGAACTCCCTATCAGTTAGGTCTAGCGCCTTTTCTTCTACTGGAAGGTCATCTGGTATTTTATTTTGGACGCCTACAGGAACCATCCTGTCCTGTTTTTGTAAATGTTTTGATATTGTCTACTGTCTTCAGGGCATTTGGTGGTTATCTTCCTCATTTATTGATTGTAGATTTGCTTGTTTCGTCCTGCTTTTTTGTTTTATTTGGTTATGTCTGAGCAGGCAGGCTGTGCATTCTTTGTTGTTTGCTCATCTGTGGACATGATACTTTTCACCTCCTTCTCCAAATGGCAGGGTCAGTCATTCAGGTATGGTACAGTAGGGCAGGTCCAGCTGAAGGGGAGTTGGTGGGATGGGTTGTCTGTGGCACGTACCAGGGCTGACAGTGTGGAATGGGAATCAGTGCAGGGCAGGTTCCAGTAGGCCGTGCCTGTGCTGCTTGGGAGTGTGATGTTCAGTGCACGGTGCAGGTAGGCAGGAAGGAGGGGGTAGATCGTAATGTGTGGAACTAAGATGGGTATGGGAAAGATGAGAGAGAGAAGAGAGGAACAGGAGTGAAAAACATACACACAAACAAAAAAGAGTGCTAAGGGAGCTTGCTATTGGAGTGGAGAGATGAGAGACTGAGAAATGGGGAAAAACAAAAATTAAAAAAAAAAAAGAAAAAGGGTAAATGAGAAAAAATGAATAAATCGAGAACCTGGAAATGAAGACAGACAAAAAGGGAATAAGAGAGAGAAGAAAACAAAACAAAGAAACAAACAATCACAAAAAACTAAAAACAAAACCAAGAAAAAAGAAATGCCCCCAGGGATGTCCCTGTGCGTCTGTGCAGAGCAAGGAGGTAGCTCCAGGCCACGCGGTACTGCCCAGCTAAAAGGGGCTCCCAAGCTGAGAAAAGGAAAAGAAAACAAACCAACAAATCAAAACAAAACAAATCAGAGCAAACAAACAAACAAAAAAGCCCCAGAGGTCCCACCAAATTGGCAGCACGAGCCGGGAAGCAGTTTCACAGTCGAGTGGTGTTTCACAGCCTTTCAGGAAGAAGCAAAGATGGTGCACGGAGCCAGATATTTGAAAGAAAGGAAGGGGAGGTGGTGAGAGGTAAGGAAGAAATCTAAAGAGGCAGAAAAAAGCAACATCAGCAGCCAACAAAAGGCACTCAGGGAGCCAGCCAGTGCCAGCGGGTAGAATCCAAGCGACAGCAGGGTGAAGCTGGTGCTTTCTGGTCAAGAGACTGTGGCTGCAAGAAGCAGAGGAGGCTAAGTAGGGGGTGAAGAAGCGGGGGGGGGGGGGTGGGAAAGCATATATCGACGGTTACTGGTTGTTCTGTCTCCTGCTGGAAGCTTCGTGAAGTTGCTTTCTTGTACCCCCTGTTTGCTGATCTCTGACAGAAGTCCAAGATGGCAGATCTGTGCTGCGGTAGCTGATAGGGGACCTCTGCGTGTATCTCTCCTTGCTGTCTGTTCTCGGTCAGTTTCTTATTCCATTTGGTGCTTGGCTGAGTTCTTTATCTCTTCATTTGATGCTTAGGGTTTCACGATTGATGTGTGATGCTGTTTGACTTAGTTTTTCTGATCTCTGCTGCAGAGGGACGGCATGGTACTTCTGACTATAGTGCCATGTTGCTCGGCTCAGACTCTCTTCTGACATTCATTTTGGTCTTTTTTCTTCTTTCCTGTCTTTTTAATGACCTTTTGCTTTCTTTATGTATGATGTCCTCGATGTCATTCCACAACTCATCTGGTCATTAGTGTTCAATATGTCAAATCTGTTCTTGAGATGGTCTCTAAATTCAGGTGAGATATACTCAAGGTTGTATTTTGGCTCCTACGGACTTGTTCTAATTTTCTTCCACTACAACTTGAACTTGCATATGAGCAGTTGATGGTCTGTTCCGCAGTCAGCCCTGGCCTTGTTCTGACTGATGATACCGAGCTTCTCCAACGTCTCTTTCCACAGATGTAGTTGATTTGATTCCTGTGTATTCCATCTTGCAAGGTCCAAGTCTACTGTTGCCATTTATGTTGTTGGACAAGGGTATTTGCAGTGAAGAAGTTGTTGGTCTTGCAAAACTCTATCATTCAATCTCCAGCATCATTTCAATCACCAAGGCCATATTTTCCAAATACCGATCCTTCTTTGTTTCCAACTTTGGTGTTCCAATCACCAGTAGTTATCAATGCATCTTGATTGCATGTTTGATTGATTTCAGACTGCAGAAGTTGGTAAAAAGCTTCAATTTCCTCACCTTTGGCCTTAGTGGTTGGTGCATAAATTTGAATAATGGTCATATTAACTGGTCCTCCCTGTAGACACGTGGAAATTATCCTATCACTGACAGCGTTCTACTTCAGGTTAGATCTTGCAATGTTCTTTTTGACGATGAATGTGACACTATTCCTCTTCAATTTGTCATTCCCGGCATAGTAGACCACAGGATTGTCTGATTCAAAATGGCCTATACCAGTCCATTTTGGCTCACTAATGTCTAGGATTTTGATCTTTATATATTCCCTCTCATTTTTGATGACTTCCAGTTTTCCCAGATTCATACTTCGTATGTTCCATGTTCCGATTATTAATGGATGTTTGCAGCTGTTTCTTTTCATTTTGAGTCATGTCACATTAGTAAATGAAGGTCCCCAAAACTTGACTCCATCCGTGTCATTAAAGTCGACTCTACTTTGAGGAGGCAGCTCTTCTCCAGTTGCCTTTTGAGTGCCTTCCAATCTGGGGCGCTCATCTTCCGGCTCTATACCAGACAATGTTCTGCTGCTATTCACAAGGTTTTCACTGGCTAATTTTTTCAGAAGTAGACCGCCAGGTCCTTCTTCCTAGTCTGCCTTAGTCTGGAAGCTCCACTGAAACCTGTCCACCATGGGTGACCCTGCTGGTATTTGAAATACCAGTGGCAAAGCTTCCAGCCTGATAGCAATGGGCAGACTACCATACTATGACAAACTGACAGACATGTGGGGTCCACCAAGATACTGCATGCTTTCTGAGCTGAGGACAGAGACAGTCCCATTGACTGTTGTTTGCTTTCTTTCACAGAGCCACGAGCACCTTCCAAACACAGCCACCTCTTACATCCAAGCACAAGAATCTGAATCGTGTTTGGGGATGTTTGTGTATTTTTGCATTAACAAGATTCAACTTTTTGGAAAGAAAATCAAATGGAAAGTGAACAACCCACCTAGCTGGCTGGAGCTTAGGTTTTTTATTTTTAAATAATATTAATAATAATACATAATATTTTAAAAAAATATT
The DNA here is from genome assembly GCA_030035585.1 of Dugong dugon. Taxonomy (NCBI): domain Eukaryota; kingdom Metazoa; phylum Chordata; class Mammalia; order Sirenia; family Dugongidae; genus Dugong; species Dugong dugon. Next base: position 134,582,863 of record CM057467.1, read on the forward strand.
CCTACTTGCAAAAATTAGCCAATGAAAACCCTATGGACCACAACAGTCAGATCTGGAACTGATAATGGGGATGGTGCAGGACCAGGCAGTATTTTGCTCCCTTGTTTATGAGGTCGCCATGGGCCGACTCAATCGCAGCTCACAACAACTGTATCAAGGATGGTAGGGCTGAACACCTCAGTTCAACTTCCTTCAACTCAGCAGGCTTTCCTGAGTGAGGCAGAGCTTCCAAGCAGTGACAGAAGGCCTGCAGAGTGTCCTTGGGGTGGCTGAGAGCAGGTCCAAGGCAGGTGGTGGGAACAAGCGGGGTTGGGGACGCACAGATCTCCCCAGCAGGTGGAAGTGGGCTGCCTGGCCTCAAACCCTGGCGCCTCCACTTACTAGCTATATGAACTTGGCTACGTTTTTACTTCTCTGAGCTTCAGCTTCCTCATTCGGGGATTACAAAACCTATCTTCTAGGATTATGGTGAGAATTACATGGGATAATTTTGGGGATTAGATCCGTTAACCTATGTAAACTGCTGGGCACCGCCCCTGGCCTGTAGTGAGCATGTGATGACAGATTTCCACCTCTTGCCAACTGTCACTAGCGCTGCAGTGAACACGAGCGTGCAGGTATCTGTTTGCATACCTGCTTTCAAGTCTCTTGGTGTACACCCAGGGGTGGGATTGCTGTGGCCCAGACACTTTTGGTAAGCCCTGGTGGTGTTGTGGGTAAGTGGTACGGCTGCTAACAAAGAGGTCAGCAGTTCAAATCCACCAGGTTCTCCTTGGAAACTCTATGGGGCAGTTCTACTCTGTCCTATAGGGTCGCTATGATTCGGAATAGACTCGAAGGCAATGGGTTTGGTTTTTTGGGTTTGGACACTTCTGAGCCCTGGGGCAGGTCACATAGACGCCATGCCTTGGTTTCCTCTTTCATAAAGTGGGATCACCACATGGCCTGTCTTGTAGGGGTGTTGTGAAGACCAGTGAGGTGAGGCCGGGAAAGGCTGTTTAGCCCAGCGAGACTGACCGCTACTGACGCGTCTCTAGCCCTAGTGGTGCTGTGATTAAGTGCTAGCCCCCCAGCCGCTCTGAGGGAGAGAGATGTGGCAGGCAGCCTGTTTCTGTCAAGATTTCAGCCTCAGAAACCCTACGGGGCAGTTCTACTCTGAGCTAGAATCGACTTGACAGGAACCAGCGGGCCCGGATGGGGCTGCTGGGTCATGGCGTTTCGGCCGTCCCTCCCCAGGTCACCGGCTCCTTCCTGGCACTTCTCCCAGGTGTGCTCGTATATGCACTTCTATGTCCTTCCTCCCCCACTAGACTGTTGGGGGTGGCCTGGGTCGTTCTATTGGCCGAGGTTCACTCCGCATTGACTACTACACTTGGCCCAGAGGGTGTGCAGGAAGCGCTCACTGAATGAATAGATGAATGTCGCTTGCAGAACCCCTCATTCAATGCTGCTGGCGGGCCTGGGGTTGCCCCAGTGGAGGGCTGCTGCGGCGTTCTCCATGACGTGCAGACGCGTGGGGTCCCAAGCTGCACTTGAGGGTTAGTATGCCTGGCCAGTGGTGCCGGGCTAGGTGGATGTCCCAGGGGCTTTGTGGAAGCGACTGAGCTCCACGTGTCTGCAGGAACCACTGTATAGCTGTGGCTGCAGAAGCATTAAACCCACGTGTAATTGTCAAACTGCAGGGACAGGGAGGCACGGTGTTGTTCAAGGGCAGCCGGGCTGCTCACCGCAGGCCCTCTGCAGGTTGCTCCTGGCTGCTTCTGGCATCTCCACTCTCCAGGGGGGCCTCAGACTACGGGTCCACAGGCCACTTCCGCTGAGACAGGGCACCAGCCCACAGTGGTTCATGGAGAAAAACACACCCTGGGTGCCCTTCGACCCACTTCCTGCTCTGCCACCGTGCCTGGTAATGTCTTTCTGCAGATCCACAGCCAGCACCCAGTGCCAGGCACAGAAGGAGATGCAAAAACCCAGGCTGCCTGGGGACATCCCCAAGAGACTTGAAAGCAGGGACACAAACAGACACAGGCACACCAATGTTCATAGCGGCACTATTCACAATAGCCAACGGTGGAAACAACCCAAGTGCCCATCCACAGATGAATGGGTAAACAAAATGTGGGCCATTCATACAATGGAATAGTAATCAGCCCTAAAGAGAAATGAGGTCCTTAACAGCTTGCAAGTGGCCATCTAAGGAACAGCGATTGGTCTCTATTTGCCTGGAGCAACAGAAGAAGGAGAGTCAGGAATAGGAGGGAAAAATGGAACGGTGACAAACTGCCTTCATGAACAACCGCCTCCTTTGCCACGAAACGAGAAAAACTGGATGGTGCCTGGCTACCATTACTGAACGTTTTGATCAAAGATTCTATTGAAGAATCCTGATCAAAATGGGAAAATGCAGACCAGAATTTCAAATTCTCATAGAATCCAGACTTTCTGGAGCCATGGAAACTAGATGAACCTCCAAAACTATTGCCCTGAAATAAGGGTTTCAATCTTTAAAAATATCCATTGAAGTCTTCTTAAAACCAAACAAAGTTGTTGTCAGGTGCTGTTGAGTTGGTTCCAACTCACAGTGACCCTATGTACAATAGAAAGAAACACTGCCCGGTTCTGCACCATCCTCACAATCATTGTTATGTCTAAGCCCATTGTTGCAGCCACCGTGTCAATCCATCTTGTCGAGGCTCTTCTTCTTTTCCGCTGACCCTCTACTTTACCAACCATGATGTCCTTCCCCAGGGACTGGTCCCTGCTGATAACATGTCCCAAGTACGTGAGATGAAGTCTTGCCATCCTTGCTTCCAAGGAGCACTCTGGTTGTACTTTTTTCCAGGACAGATTTGTTTGTTCTTCTGGCAGTCCATGGTATATTCAATATTCTTCGCCAACACCATAATTCAAAGGCATTAATTCTTTATTGGTCTTCCTTATTCATTGTCCAGTTTTCAAATGTATATGAATGCCAATACGATTGAAAATACCATGGCTTGGGTCAAGTGCACCTTAGTCCTCAAACTGATAACTTTGCTTATTAACACTTCAGAGGTCTTTTGCAGCAGATTTGCTCAATGCAATGTGTTGTTTGATTTCTTGACTGCTGCTTCCATGGGCGTTGATTGTGGATCCAAGTAAAATGAAATCCTTGACAAGGTCAATCTTTTCTCCATTTATCATGATGTTGCTTATTGGTCCAGTTGTGAGGATTTTGGTTTCTTTATGTTGAGGTGTAATCCACACAGAAAGCTGTAGTCTTTGATTTTCATCAGTAAGGGCTTCAAGTCCTCTTCACTTTCAGCAAGCAAGGTTGTGTCATCTGCATTACACAGGTTGTTAATGAGTCTTCCTCCAATCCTGATGCCCTGTTGTTCTTCATATAGTCCAGCTTTTCGGATTATTTGCTCAGCATACAGATTGAATAAGTATGGGGAAAGGATACAACACTGACACACACCTTTACTGACTTTAAACCATGCAATATTCCCTTGTTTTGTTCCAACAACTGCCTCTTGGTATATGTACAGGTTCCTCACAAGCACAATTAAGTGTTCTGGAATTCCCCATTGTTCGCAATGTTAGCCATAATTTGTTATGATCTACACAGTGGAATGCCTTTGCATAGTCAATGAAACACAGGTAAACATCTTTCTGGTATTCTCTGCTTTCAGCCAGGATCCATCTGACATCGGCAATGATATCCCTGGTTCCACGTCCTCTTCTGAATCTGGCTTGAATTTCTGGCAGATCCCTGTCGATGTACTGCTGCAGCCACTTTTGAATGATCTTCAGCAAAACTTTACCTGCATGTTATATTAATGATATTGTTCGATAATTTCCGCATTCAGTTGGATCATCTTTCTTTGGAATGGGCAGAAATATGGATCTCTTCCAGTTGGTTGGTCAGAAAGCTATTTTCCAAATTCCTTGGCATAGACGAGTGAACACTTCCAGTGCTGCATCCGTTTGCTGGAACATCTCAGCTGGTATTTGGTCAATTCCTGGAGATTTACTAGTTAAGCTAAACCTAACAGTACTTTAGCTTAACTAGTAAAGAGTCTGCCTTGAGCACTGTGCTCTTTTAAGAACTATCTATATGGGATCAAATTGACAACAGCAACTAGAAAGGTTAGATAGTAAGCTTGATGGGCAGCAAGTTTTTGTTAATGGGGGAGGAACAACTCAGAAAAGGAGGGTGAGAATGGCTGCACAACTCAATGTAATTAATGTCACTAAATTGTACATGTAGAAATTGTTGAATTGGTGTATGTTCTGTTGTGCATATTCTCAACAACAATAACAAAAAAACCATATTAAAAAAAAGAGAGATGAAGTCCTGACATGTGCTACAACATGGACGAACCTTGAAAACATTAGGAAGTTAGACACAAAAGAACAAATATTGTATGATCTTACTGATATGAAATATCTAGACTGGGCAAATGCAAAGAGATCAAAGTTGATTAGTGGCTATCAGGGGCTGGGGGTGGGGATGAGGGAAGTGGGCCATATAAATAAATAAATAAACATTAAGTAAATAGTGAAAAGTTCAGCTACAGATTACATTTGCTGTCTATAGATAACCAACAAGTACAAAATACAAAACAATTGAGATTATTTTAGAAAACTCTCCTATAAACTAATAAAATAATAATGCTATAAAAATAAAGACAAAAGAGAACCCAGGATGCCTGTGTTTCCTGGAGGTGCCTTTCTTCTTTCTTTCTTTCCCCGTTGAAGAAACCCAGGGACACAGATGCCCGCCTCGGGAACCAGGCCAAGGATGAGAGGCCTCTGTGTGCTGGACATAATTGAGCAGTTCTCGCCTTCCACCCAGGCTCCTTATCACAGCTTAGGGCGGTTATCGTCCTTACCAGGTCATCTCTCGTGAAGATCTCCAAGGGACAAAGATCGCTTCACCAAGGGCTCATTTTTGAGTAAAATTACATCATGTGGAGGCCTGCCATGAGGCCAGCACACCCAGGAGGGAATGGTGAGAGCATGAAAGAAGCAGCCCGTGAACCGGACAGATGGACAAAGGACACACACAGTGTGGGACATCCAGTACCCCTGGTCCAGGTGAACAGGGGCTCGGAGCCAAGATGGTCCAAGAAGGTGCTTGAGGGGCCGTGACATTGGAAAGAGCTGATGTTTGTTGAGCACGTACTACATTGTAGGCACTGGGTGAAGCATGTTACGTGTGTGTCACAGATTGAATTGTGTCCCCCCAAAATTTGTGTCAACTTGGCTAGGCCATGATTCCCAGAATTGTGTGGTTGTTCTCCATTTTGTGATCTGATGTAGTTATTCTCCATTTTGTGGTGTGTTGTAAATCCTAACCTCTATATGTTAATGAGGCAGGATCAGTGTGGGGTGTATCTTGAGTCACGCCTTACAAGAGGGTGTGACTCAAGCCACACACTTACTCAAGTCACACCCTTGAGTCACACCTTTTATCTTATAAGAGATAAAAGGAGAGAGAAATGAGCAGACAGGAGAGGGACCTCACGACAACTAAGAAAGAAGAGCCAGGAGCAGAGCATGTCCTTTGGACCTGGGGTGCCTGTGCTGAGAACCTCCTATATCCCGGTAAAAGATTGATGCCAAGACACGTGGAAATCTCCAAGGAACACTGGGCCCACAGATGTTGAAAGGAGACAAGGACCTTACCCCAGAGCTGACAAAGAGAGAAAGCCTTCCCCTAGAGCTGGCACCCTGAATTTGGACTTCTAGCCTCTTAGACTGTGAGAGAATATATTCTTTGTTAAAGCCACCCACTTGGGGTATTTCTGTTATAGCACCACTAGATAACTGAGACCCATGTGTTAACTTATTTAAACTTGTAACAGCCCTGTAACATAGACCCTGGTTTTTTACACAGTTTTCACAAAGACTGAATCTCAGGGGTTAAGTCACTTGCCCAAGGTCACACACATAAATTAAAAAAAAAAAAAAAAAATCAGTTACTGTAGAGTTGATTCCCACTTGTGGTAACCCCATGTGTGCAGGGTAGAACTGCTCCATAGGGTTTTCAAGGCTGTGACCTTTCAGAAGCAGATCACCAGGTCTTTTTTCCAAGGTGCCCGTGGGTGGGTTTGAACCACCAACCCTTCTGCTCATAGTTGAGTGCTAAACAGTTTGTGCCACCGGGGACTCTATCCATGCCCAAGGTCACAGAGCCAGTTAAGTGGCAGGACTGAGTTTCAAACCCAGGCAGCCTTCAGAACAGCAAGTCTCACCCCTGGCCACACCTTAGAACCATCTGGTATCTTCATCAGGATAGGCTACGCTGCACTATCAGAACAGATAAACCCCAAAGTATCAGGGGCTTACTCAGGAAGATTTTATTTCTTGCTCACGAAAAACCTGATGCAGATCAGGCAATCCTTCCTAACTTGTAGCCATGATACCTGGGACGTGTGGGCTACTGGTTGCCACAGCCAGGGAAGAGGGCTAGAGAATGGCCAGGGACGTTTTTAACGGCGGGCCTCAGTGGGGTTTATATCACTCCTACTACTTTCTTCGGCCAGAATGGAGTCACATGGCCTCAACCCAGCAGCAAAGGGTGACAGAAGTGCAGTTTCCCTGGGTGCCAGGTGTCATGGATTGAATAGTGTCCCTCCAAAAACGTGTATCAAGTTGGCGAGGCCATGATTCCCAGTTTTGTGTGGTTGTCCTCCATTTTGTGATCTGATGTGATTATCCCACGTGCTGTAAATCCTAACCTCTACGATGTTAATGAGGCAGGATTAGAGACAATTATGTTAATGAGGCTGGACACAATCTACAAGATTAGGTTGCATCTTGAGTCAATCTTTTTTGAGATATAGAAGAGAGGATCGAGCAGAGAGAAGGACCTCCTACAACCAAGCAAGAAGAGCCGAGAGTGGAGCGTGGCCTTTGGACTCAGGGTCCCTGCTGAGAAACTCCTAGACCAAGGGAAGATTGATGACAAGGACCTTCCCCCAGAACAGAGAGAGAAAGCCTTCCCTTGGAGCTGGCGCCCTGAATTTGGACTTCTAGCCTCCTAGACTGTGAGGGAATAAATTTCTGTTTGTTAAAGCTACCCATTTGTGGTATTTCTGTTACAGCAGCACTAGATAACTAAGACACCAGGGAAAGAGTCAGTGTAGCAAGAGGGTGACACTGTCTCCACCACACACAAAACAAACCAAAATCCCAGCTGCTGTGGAGTTGATTACAACTCACGGCGACCCCATGTGTGCAGAGTAGAAGTGTGCCCCATACGGTTTTGACCTTTCAAAAGTCAATTGCCAGCCCTTTCTTCCAAGGTGCCTCTGGATGGATTTGAACCTCCAAACTTCTGATTAGCAGTCGAACAATTAACCATTCGCACCACCCAGGGATTCCTTCCACCACACGTAGGAGCTTTAAAAATACCACTACTGGGCCCGCCCCAGAAATTCTCACTCACTTGGTCTGGGGTGAGATCCGGACCCGTGCTGGTATTTGAATTTTTCTGAGTTCCCTGGGTGGTTCTGACTTCAGGGGCCAGGGTCAAGGACTTCAGTGGCTGAGACTACCGGCTTAACCCAGGAGGCAGGGGAGCTCCTTGGGGCTGAAGGTTTTGGATAAATAAGTACTTGGGCGGATTTCTACAGACCCCTGAATTGTCAAAAGCAGAGGCTGTGTCAGCCGGGCAAGGGTGAACCCCACTTCTACTCTGAGAAAGCGTATGTTGCATGCCTCAGTTCCTGATCTGTGCAGTGGGGTACTGATGGGGCCCACTTCACAGGGGTGCTGGGGGTCCTGCAGAGGGCTCCGAGTGGTGAGCTCCTTACCCAGTGGGCGTGTGGGCGTGGGCTCTGCCTCCATCACTGTGGTGTTGGAAGGCTAAAGCATGCAGCACCACGGCATGCTGACAGAACCATCCAGAAAGTCCTCTTCTCACAGGACGACCTCTGACAGATGCAGACACAGAGTCTCATGGAGATGGGGACTCATCTGCCCCTATAAAGGCAGACCCTCCAGAATTGTCAGACCCATGCCTTGAAATTGAAACTGGCATTTCAACAGAGCAGGAATGTCTTCCTCAAGAAAATCTCTGAAGGAATCAAAGAGGACGGACATGTTCTCCTGAAGGACCAGTCTCCAGCTGAATTTGGAAGCCAAGCGTCTAACAGTCCCCCTCTGCCCATACCAGGAGGCTGACCTTGCCTACTGCCCCCGCACGTCCTGGTCCTCAGTGTGATGACAGGAATTGCTGAGGACTGGAGTGGCGTTCCTCCCAGGAATGTTGGAATTGGACCCAAAGTCCCAGGACATCCAACTACATGGGATCCACAAGAGACCCACTTTAGATCCACAGACACACGTAGGCTGAAGTGAAGGGATGGAACAAAATATTCCATAATACATAAACCCGCTGCCGTCGAGTCAATTCTGACTCATAGCGATCCTACAGGACAGAGCAGAACTGCCCACAGGGTTTCCAAGGAGCGGCTGGTGGATTCGAACTGCCGATCTTTTGGTTAGCAGCTGACATCTTAACCACCAGAGCTCCGTGATACATCCTGGAATATTATTCAGCCAAAAAAGAAAGAAGTACTGACCCATGTTACGCCACAGAAGAACCTCAAAAAGATGACGCTGAGCAAAACAAGTCAACACGAATGGATGAAGACTGTACGATCCCGCTTAGACATCCGCAATACGGAGGTGCATAGAGACAAGAGCTTATTAGCGGTTAGGGTCGCTAAGAGTCAGAATCAACTCCATGGCAAAGGGTTTGGGTTTGTTTTTTTGGGGGGGAGGGGGTTAGCAGGGGTTGGGGGAGGAGGGAATGGGTGTTATTGCTGAAGGGGGACTGAGATTCTGCTAGGGGGGATGAACAAGTTTGGCAATGGACAGCGGTGATGGGAACACAACGTGGCAAGTGTAATGAATTTCACTGACTTGTACAGCTGAAAATGGCGATGGTGGCAAGCTTTTCCTTATCCATGTTTCGTCGCAATAAAATAAAAGTCAGGATTAGAACCAAACCTAAGCCGGCTAACCCGCAGGGAGGGGCCACGTTTGGCATCCCAGGGCGAGCAGAGGCAGAGATGGACCAAGACTTAGAGGAGAGTGGGTGTCAGAGCTCAGAGGGGGGCAGGACAGAGGGACGGAGCACTGAGGGGTGGACGGTGGGACCAGGAAGAAGTCGCCTTCTGCTGTGATTGCCCAGTGCTGGAGCGGGCGTCCCCCTTGGAAAGCCTATACCGGGGAGTCTATTCCGACTCATAGCGTGTCTATAGAACAGAGCAGAACTGCCCCACAGGGTTTCCAGGAAGCCCCTGGTGGATTTGAACTGCCGACCTCTTGGTTATCAGCCAAGCTCTTAACCACTAGGCCACCAGGGATCCTCCCCCTTGGAAGTACCCCATAATACTAGGCTAACCCTCTCTGGCGGTGCCCGGCAGGCACTGCTCTAGACCTGTCAGCTTGAAGAATCACACAGCGCCCTCTGCAGAAGGTTCTGGTATCACTTCTACTTCACAGGTGTAGAAGCCGGCAGATCCTCAGAGATTCGCCTGAAGGCACACCTGGGAAGGTAGAGGAGGTGGACTTCACCTGCACAGTGTGATCAAAAGCCCTTGGGTCCCACACAGGCCCTACTGGTCCTACCTGTCCCCTTTCACAATCTGCAGACGCCCTTCCCCTGGGGGCTTGGCCGGGAGGTCCTGTTCTTGAGCCCACACAGCACGAACTCTGAGGAGCAGGTCAGGGCAGGAGGGGCCAGGGTGGCCTGTAAACCAAGGTCAAGATGGGGGCTGGCTGGGAGGTGGGGCTGACTGGGAGGCAGGCAGGCAGGTGCTTGGGGCCCCTGAGAGGCAGAGTCAGGGTCAAGCCCCAGGACCTAATGAACAGCCGTGTTCCTGTGACAAATGGGACAAAGAAGTTCTCCAGCCAACCGCCAGCCTCTGGGATGAGCAGCAGTGTTGTGGTTATGGGCCGGGGGCAGCCTTCCGCCTGGGGTGGGTCTAAGGTCACCTGTCCACAGTCATCTGCAGTCATAGGCGCCTTCGACGTAACATTCATGCTGTGTGAAGACACTGCTGTGTAAGGTCATCGCCTTCGCTTTTTTTTTTAAGTCAAGAGTCTCATAAGGAGCCCTGGTGGCACAATGGTTAAGCACATGGCTGCTAACCAAAAGGTCAGCGGTTCAAACCCACCAGCCACTCCATGGGAGAAAGATGTGGCAGTCTGTTTCCGTAAAGATTACAGCCTTGGAAGCCCTATGGGGCAGTTCTCCTCTGTCCTACAGGGTTGCTGTAAGTTGGAATCGACTAGACGGCAACAGGTTTTGTTTTGGTTAATGCGTCTCACGGGCACGCAAAAGCTGGACAATCAACAAGGAAGACTACAGCATAGACGCCTTTGAATTGTGGTGTTGGCGAAGAATATTGAATATACCATGGACTGCCAGAAGAACGAACAAATCTGTCTTGAGAGAAGTACATCCAGAATGCTCCTTAGAAGCGAGGATGGTTAGACTTCATCTTTCGATGTCATCAGGAGGGACCAGTCCCTGGAGAAGGACATCATGCTTGCTAGAGGGTCAGTGAAAAACAGGAGGACCCTCAGCAATATAGACTGACTCAGTGGCTGCAGCAATGATTGTGAGGATGGTGCAGGATTGGGCACTTTGGTTCTGTTGTACGTGGGGTCGCTATGAGTTGGAACCGACTTGACAGCACCTAACAATGCATCTTGTTAACCTAGCCCAATTTTTAAAAGAAAATCTCACCAGTTCAAGCCTGATATTACCACCTGACAGGCACAGCCTGGGACAGCTCCATGGATTGCCGCTTGGCTTCATTCTGGGTGACGCAACAGCCGTGCCACTGTGCACTCCCAGAGGCCTGGGGGCGGTACTGGTGTCCCTGCCATTTGACAGATGAGGAAGTTGGGGCTCAGGGGGGGAGCAGCTGGCCCAAAGCACACCTGGCTCTTTGGGGGGTAGGTGCGGGACTCACCCAGCTCTGTCCGGCTCCAGGACACACTCATACCGCTAGCTAAAATGCCTTAGCAGAGCGGGTATTTTCATTTTGGTGCCCCATTTTGGTATCCCTGGGTGGAGCAGTAGTTAAGAGCTCGGCTGCTAACCACAAGGTCGGTAGTTTGAATCCACAAGCTGCTCCTTGGAAACCCTATGGGGCAGTTCTACTCTGTCCTGTAGGGTCACTCACTGTGAGTCAGAATCGACTCCACGGCCATTGGTTTGGCCTTTTATTTTGCTTCTCTATTTCAAGCACAGTAAGAAATATGGACTAAGTGAATGAACTCCAGACGTGATTCCTCCCTCAACATTCCACCACCAGAGGGGGAGACATACAGACGCCTGCACGGGGCTCCCCCATGAACAGTGCCCGTGACCCGGAGACTGAGGAAGGACCAGGAAGGGGATGCCGGCCACCGGGCTCCGGACTCAGCTGTGGGCTATGGCTGCCAGCATGAGCTACAGCATCTACAAGCTTATTAAAAACTTCCAGACGTGGTGGCACAGAAGACGGGAGAACCCCGTGTTCTGAGGTTGGGTGTCACCCCGCGTTGCCCCAGTCAGTGCGGGCTCACCCGGCCAGCACGGCTACTGCCCCCTGCTGTCCACAGAGGACACTGCGGGGACGGGGGCCAGCTGGGGCCAGAAGGTGAAGGTGGCAGTGGAGGGAGGTGGACAGCAGAGAGGGGGATGGCTGAGAGGGGAGAGAAGACAGGGCTAGAGAGGGGAGGGACAGCGAGTGAAAGAGACAGAAGAGACGAGGGAAGAGAGAGACAGGGAGGGGAGACAAAATGTCTCGGAGAAGCTTCTCGGCGAGTAGTGCTGCCCTGTTTCTCTCTCCGGATCACAGGGATGGCCCCCATGTCACCTGAAAGCCCGAACTATCCTCTGGGAGGAAGACCCTGTCGCCGTGAATGGGGAAACAGGGGTGGTGGTAGGTGCCTGGGGCTCACCTGACCGCCCACCCTCCCTCCCCCAGCTCCCCCAAGCCCTCCTTCCTGCCTCTGGGCTCCCGCGGCCACCCTGGGTTCAGGACCTGACACTTCTCACCCCCTGGACCCACTTCTGAACTGCCTCTCCACCCCCTACCCCCCTGCCTGCCCCACCCACCTGAAAGAGACCTGGGTGGCCCCAAACCTGTGGAAGCTCACACGGATGGGGACCAGGACCAGCCCTGGGTCTCTGCTGCTGTCCTAGAAGGCCCCCCTTAGGCCATCAAGTCACATGAGTCCCCAGCCCCCAGGCCCAGACACACAATTCCCATCACCCTGAGGGTTGCCCCTGAGGACTGCCCCTGAGGACTACCGCCTCCCCAGTCGCCCTCCCTGAAGGACCACGAGCAGGACTCTGGAGCCATGCTGCCTGGTTCGAACCCCAGCTTTTAAAAAGGCAGATCATCAGAGAAGGTGCTTTTTGATTACTTGGGGATGGAAGTCTCATGTTCCGCTCATCTTGCCCAGAAATGAAGTCTAGATGGCGCCTCTCTTGACAGTGGGTCCTGGTCCCAGCTGTGCCCCACGCCCAGCCGGAGGGGAGTGGGGAAGATGGCCAAGAGCGTGATTCTGTCTTTTCCGCAGGCACACAGACCCTCAGCGGCCACACGTGTAATTCTTCCCCCAGTCCTGTTTTCTCTGGCTCCAGGAGCAGGCGGTGTGTGCTGAGAACAAGCCTGTCACCACGGCGCTGAGGTAAGCGACTGTGCGTAACAGGCTCACACGGCTTCCTGTACGGAACACAAACCCCGTCTCCTGCGAAAAGGGGTTTATTTTTGTGCATCTGTAAACATGAGCTCCCGTCACAACAAGCAGGGAGCAATCTCCACGGTGTTTATTCGGAGCACCGTCTGTGGTGTGACAATAACTGCAGGAGAGAGAAAACACAGTGACAGGCTGGTGGCAAATTCCGTGCTGTCAGGCTGCGGCGCAGAGCAGACACGGCCCGCTCTGCCCACACAGGCCCCGCTCTGCAGGCAGCGCCAGCCCCTGGCAAGGCGAGGTCACCTGGGCAGGGCACGAGTTCCCTGTGATGCTCCCGTCCCCCATGCCACGTGTCCCACGATGCAAGCTACATCAGTTCTGTGGCTACCTGGACGTTATTGCAGAGACTGGAATGCCCAGAGCCCTCATGGCCTGGCACCTAGCCTTCCTTCCCCTCACAGAGCACACTTGGTGACCTCACCTGCCTGGGGTGGGACAGCCTCCACTGGGTTTACCTGGAGGCCACCTGGAAGCTTCCAGGTTTAGGAGAGGCTCCCCACTAAAGGGGTTTTAAGGTAACACAGAGCCGCCATTGTAGGGGACCCTAATTCACTCATGCTGTAGTGTAACAGTTGGCAATGCTATGGTTCCAGGTATACGTTAACTACGCCCCGCTAACGTTAGGGGCAGCAGGGGTGCAGTGGTAGGATTCTCGCCTTCCACGTGGGAGACCTGGGATCAGTTTCCGGCCAACGCACCTCATGCAGCCACCACCCGTCCATCAGGGGAGGTTTACAAGTTGCTGTGATGCTGAACAGGTTTCAGCGGGGCTTCCTGACTTAGACTAGGAAGAAAGGCCTGGCAATTTTCTGAAAACCAGCCCCTCCAGGAGACATAGCCTGGGGCATGGGGTCCCCATGAGTAGGGGACCGACTCATCAACAGTTAACTACAACACTGGTAGTTCAGGCTGGCAGTTACTTTTGCAGACAAGAATTGTAATAACCACTGCCCACGATAGGACTCCACATCTACCCACCATCTGCTAGCCAGGCCCTGGGCCACCCCAAGGAGCCCCCACCCCCCAGGCTATGTCTCCTGGAGGGGCCTCCCGGCGTGGACGTCCATTAACTGCTTCCTTGGGGGTAATGCTAGGTGTCCAGGGCTGGAATAGAAGTGCAGTGCAGGGGTACAGTGAGAGCTTCGGCCAAGCCTGGGATCACAACTCTCTCAGGACGGGAGGAAGAGGAGGGGCTATGGGGGGCCGGAGCAGGACAGGCCCGGAGCCTCCTCTCCCGAGACCCCACCTTCCCCTGCCCTCCCTGTGGGTGTGTTGGTGTTGGATGAGAAACACTTGACGGACACCCCAGTCCCCTGTGCCTGGAGAGAGCTGGAGATGCTCCAGCTGCCCTTGCTTCCCCGTCTCGGCCACCAAGGAGCCCAGGTGGTATCTCCTGTGTCACAGCCACAGCCTGACGCTCCCTTGCTTCTGTGGCCTGGACCAGAATGCAATCAGGCCCCCCGTCTCACGCTGTAGGGCCCTGTTTACACTGTTGTGTAACGGCTGTAATGGCTGCGGCGCATTCCCCGCGCAGCTGTGAGAACGCACGGAGTGGGTCTAGCTCAGCGAATCCACCCCTGCGCCTCGGGTGCTAGGGGAGGCACTTCCAGCTTTTTGTTCCCGTGAACAAAGCTGTTGCTGATATTCTCGTCCGCATCTCATGGTGCTTGAGCGCGAGAGTCTGGCTGGGGTGGAGCAGAACTGCTGGTCACGGTGTGGGTGGGTGTTCAGCTAACCACAGGGGTCGTCTGCATCACGGCCCTGGCGGCAGTGTCTGCAGGCTCCCAGAAACCCTCCCCAACCATCCTGGTGCGGCTGAGAAGGAATCCTGACAGACCCAGGGGCCTCCCCACCCCAAATGGCAACCGGCAGAGGGTAGGGAAGCGCCCGGCCTGGCTGAGCAGGACACGGGACAGCAAGCAACACACACCAGTGCCACGGATACCAGCTACGCTCTTGCTAACTTACTTCTTTTTCTCCTGTAGTTTTTCCTTCTCTTGAATTTCATATTGACTTTTGGCCACGATTCTGTCTTTTCAATGACTGTGGCTTCTACTTGAACAAGATCCTTTCTGGAAGGAAGGAGAACAGACAATGATAGACCGTCTCATTATTTTTCACCTTCACTCACGCCTCATGGGAGGATGTCTAAAGCGAAGTTTTACCTTCCTTTCTGTGGGTTATTAGAGTAAATGCGGACATTCTGAAAACTACAAGAGCACGCAGGAAGCTGAGTGCTGAGGAATTCGCCAGCCAGCCTTAAAAGGGCCACGCCACCAGCGACCTGGCTCGAGCGCTCTCCTCGGGGGGCGCTTACCGGTACTCTTCACCTTCTGAAGTATGAAGGCGCTGTGTGTGCCTTTACCGCGAGTGGGACCAGAACCCCCCCACCCCCGGCCTAGCCGCACTGTTCCCTTGGTCTGCACCCCCAGCCCCAGGCCCGAGACCATGCCCGTCACCTAACAGCACGTACCCAAGGAGCGGCTTGCCAAGTAACGTGAAGTTGTCAGACCCAACCAGCAGGACCTTGAAAAATCACATGGGAGCCTTTATTTAATCACTGACTCATGACAAATCAGTAACAAAACAGTCTGAGGACAGGCAGTGAGGATAACGTCTCACGTGACCGCACTGCTAAAGGGGCAAGGAGCTGATTAGCTGGTACTGCAAACACTTTGATATGCATTCGATTTATGTAATGAATTCTTCTTTTAACATCAAAAACCTGGGCAGGCAAGCGTCCAGCGTTGTGGTCCCGAACACCGTGGGGCACTCTCACGGTCAGGCCCCGGCTGCCCGAGGGGGGATGCATAAAGACATGACTATCTTTCACGGTGGCTCCGCACCCACCTGACTGTGTGAACCTCCTACAGAAACTGGGGCCTTTGCGGCAGTTCACGGCCCTGCCGGTGCGGCCGAGAGTTAGGCTCCGCTGTCTCTCTGAATGGCTGCGAGCTTCCGGACAGCCAGGCAGCCATTCTCTGTGTCAGGGAAATGACGATGATACTTCCCTGTTGCTGAGGAAAACGGCTTTCACTCCAAGCGCAACCGTTTCCTCATTAGACACTAGGAGACTGGCTTAAATTTTACTGATGAGGACAAAATCCCATCCTAGTCAATGCAAACGTCTAAAGGCAGAGTGTATTTTATAGCAACGTCAATAGACGATGTACAGTAGATAGTAATCATAATAGAAATCTCTAGAGCTGATTTCAGCATGACATGTTGTTACTGTTACTGGTTTCCTAAGGAATGCAAAGCCATCTGCATTACGTGGGCGTCCTGTAAGCTTTCTGGTAACAGGGAGTGGCTCAAAATAACGTCTTTTAAAAAATCCTCACAAACACACCCCTGAAGTCTTCTATTTATTTTGACATTAAAAACGCGGGTGCCCTGGCCTGTGTGTGTGTGACAGGGTCCCCGATGTCCCTGCTCTACTGGCAGCTGGGGCTTCAGAGAACCAGTGAGCTCAGCTCACAGGCTGCGGGGTGGGCCTTTGAGATGCAGTTCAGTGCTCGCCCTGGTCTCTACACACGGTAACTTCACCATCACAGAAGGAGGAGTAGTTGTAATTAATAGTCATACATGTTAATGATTAAATACATCCTAGAAAAACCATCCACCGCAGAGATCATTATAATTTTATATATAAGTTGATTAACAGAAAATAGAGGAGGCAAAAATCAAGTAGACCCCACAGAGCACGTGGAACAGATGAGGGGTAGAAGGGCTCCGCTGAATCAACAGACAGACCACTGGGTGCTGACTGGTCAGGGAGGTGAATCGGTGCTGGAAATGCCTCTAAACAGTCACTGTTGAAACCAGCAGCTGCAGCAGCCAAACCTACCATCAGAACAGTGTCCTGGCCAAAAGGCAAGCTTCTCCCCCTGACAGGGGGGCTTAAAGATGCCTTCCGTACTTATCTGTGATGTTTGCTGTATCTCGGGGTCAAACATTTTCCTATGGGAACACGTTGGTGAGTGGAAGGCAAACCATGGACACGCGCTTTATTCTGTAGGGAACATGGCGGGCAGTCTCTAAGGAGGAAACACCGTGGGTTCCGGGGTGCCCCGGGGTGCAGTAGCCTCGCCGGCACTTCCTTCTCCCGTCCTTCCCTGAGGGACGCGGGAACCCCCGAGCGGTGGGCTGGGCCCGAGCGCGGAGACCACGCCTTACCTTCTCCAGGCGGATCCTCTCGCCACAGGCGGCGTCCAGCTCATTTTCTATCAAAATCAGGTCCTCACTGGTCACTTTCCACTGGTGGCCGGCGAAGTGCACCACGGCAAAGAGCCTGCCGTACTGGCCCGTGGCGATCAGCTCGTTCACCTTGCCCACGACCTCTGCGGGGGAGCCGAGAAGGGCAGTGAGCCCGTGCGGGGTCTCACCGTGCAACCCTCCGCTCTCCGCACGGGGACCAGGAGCTCCGTGAAGTGTCCTGGGCTAACGTGACGGTGGCACGCCCTCTCGGCTGACGGCCGAGCTCTTGCCCCCGAGGACGGGTGGCACCAGTGCCAAGCACGGCAGGGTCCGCCCCACGCCCGGGAACACCGGGACTTCACCACCAGGGGCGTGCACAGACCGAAGCCCCTCCGCGCATCAGAGTGCCGAACCGCCTCACGCAGTTCTCTGGCCCACGCACCCAGCCTACATGGCTCCGTCTCTACGAATCTGGGGCCATCTTTCTGGGGTGGGGAGGAAAAACTTCTACCTTGCTAGGCTCACACTCATTATTAACAAAGAGCTGGAGGACTGAGGGGTGTCAAACTCTAGAAGTAAAGGGAGGCCTTCAGCACACGAGGAAAACCTGCCGTTCCATCCCGGGATAGAACTAGCCGGGAAGGACTCTAGCCCACGCCCTGCCTGCTCGGACCCCGGGCTGTGTCCCCGTAGCTGCCCCGGGCTGTGTCCCCGTAGCTGCCCTGACTCAGCCCCAAACTTTCCACCAGAGCTGTTCGCCCTCGGGACAGACGCTCCCTGACGCTCCCTGTATACCAGCGCAGGGGCCTGGCCTGGGGCGGGGCACAGGGGGCGTGACTGTCCCTGCCCCCGACACATCATTGAGGCCATAGCTGCACCCAGCAGCACAGGCCGGATGGACACAGCATACGGCTGATGGCCATGGTGCGGTATAGGGCTGCCCCGCCACAGCACGCTCCTTTGTCCTGCATTGTGTCTGAGACAGTATCATAAAACTGGAGGATTCCACACGATAATCGTGATTTCCAGCTTTTCTGAAAACGGAAGGTCTGGCACAGGCTCACGGCCGAGGGGGCTGCTGGCTGCGCTCTCCTCCTAACACCCCGACAGGTCACACAGCTCCAAGGGCCCTGCCGTGTCTCTAGTAGGAGGATGTGCCAGCCCCACTGGCCACCATGCCTGGTGCTCTCGTGTTTGGAGGGGGGTCTTCCTCTGAACCCACACTTCTACCAACAGACAGGAGGGCTGCCCTCACCCTAGTACCTGCTCGAAGCACAGCAGGTACTCGGGGCCATCTGCGAGGTGAACACACGTTTCACATTTTGGTGTCAACTGGCAGGAAACATGCTATGTCCCAGAGCACCCGGCGGCAGAACTCTTCGACCCGGGCCAGGGGGCACCTTGGCTGGAGGCGCAGATGCCGGCTCGAGCGCCAGCCTCGCGGTAAAGTCTGTTACCTGCATGGTGCTTCGTCTCCTCCACGGGGTCGGGCAGCACAATCTCTGGCCAAGGCGGTGAACTCAGGGATGTCTTAGGAACATATCTGTGAAGCCGATTTTACAGATGCACGTCACACTCATGGGAAAAGGTGTGCGAAACCCCTAAGAGGTGATGTGCTCAGAAGGGTAGGAAGGACAGGGTCTGACCAAGTCATGCAGTCGGTCTACAGCGAGGTGCCTACAGAGAGGGGAGGAGCAGGCAGAGCCCAAATCGCAGGATCCAGACTGTTTGTGCTTTTTGCTGTGGCTGCCACCAGAAAGTGAAGTTTCAGTCTTTCTATTCCAGGGTGGCATAAAACACAACAAAAACAAAACCAACTAGCTGCCTGCAGGAAAAGCTGCCTGCCTCTCTCTCGGGCTCTGGCACACAGGAGGTCTCAGCACAAATCCGACCACGGGTGACCACTGCTCATCGTGGTGGCAACTGAGCATTCCTGCAGGCTCCTCGGTCGGTGGCAGGGCAACGGGCCGGTGACCAGGAGGAGGCCGGTGACCTGGGTGGGGTCTGGCCTCCTCGGCCGGGCCTGGGAAGACCCAGCTGAAGACTGAGAAAAGGAGGAAACCTACACCTGGGCCCTGGCAGTGGCTCGGGACCTTCATAACAAGAAACAGGAAAAACAAGCGGAATCCACTAAAATGCCCACTTGTGATGTCTTCCTGTGCTCTGACTCGGTTTCTCAGCTTCTCCTTCTGAGACCAAAAGACTCCTCTCCCCCTCCCGAGATTCACTGGAGCAGAAGCAGCAGCAACAACAGCCGACATTTTCTGAGTGCTCAGTCCACACCAGGCACTGTTCTAAGCTCCTTGAACATACGAATTTACCAAATGCTCACCAAAACTCACCAAGAGTGGTACTGACGCCGCTTTCAGCTTGTAGAGAGGAAACGAAGCCCAGGCTGGCTGAGCCTCTGGCTCAGTGTCCCTGGCCAGCAAGCGGCAGAGCTGGGATTTGGCCTGGGGGGGTTTCCCTACACACAGCTAAAACCCTGTACTGCCCCTGCGGGTGGCACAGATGGTTAAGCGCTCAGCTGCTAACCGAAAGGTTGGAGGTTCGAACCCACCCAGAGGTACCTCAGAAGAAAGGTCTGGTGATCTACTTCCAAAAAAAATCAGCCACTGAAAACCCTATGGAACACAGTTCTACTCTGCAAAATGAGGTTGCCGGGAGTTGACTTGACCACAACTGCTTTTTTTTTTTTTTAATCCCACCGGTGAATCAAATGTTGTCAAAACTTACTTCTGCTGTTTATATTAAACTTCTTTTTCTTTTCCAAGTATAACATTTTAACACTGAGTGTGCTTTTTCAAATCACATCAGTTCCTCCTCAAAATACTGATGCAACCTCCTGCTCTCCCCTCCCAGTTGGAAACTTCTGATCAGGAGTACCAGTTTTCCCTTCATGAACCACAGCTATGTAAGGCCTAGAACGCCTTTGTCCTGGGGTGTTTGCAATGCTGTCTGTATTTAAAGGGCCTAAGGAAAATACTATCAAAAAGCCAAATTTAAATATTCTTGACAACCTGATGCACCAAGCTCTGAATTTAGAAAGCCAGTCCCACCAACGAAAGCACAGTCTCCGCGCCCGCGTTTGGCATTACCCTTGTGGAGGTGACGTGCTCTGGGAGCGGAGCCGCCGGGCAGCAGACCAGAGGGGAGCTGCGGGAAGAAGAAAGACCCGAGTGATTACCAGTGTGGAACGCACACTGCCCTCTACCGCGCTAAACAGGCAACTGCAGTCACCGCTGACAGCCAATTTAAACGATGGCATCACAGCCGGGCGTGCAGAAAAATCTAGCCCTCCAAGCTCAAAGAACCTCCTTCCAGCTGCTGGTTATATGTGGAAATGGGCTCCTCACACCACGTCAGAACACCAACGGCAGAATCATCCGCCCACATACGCGGTCCTACGCCTCGTTCTATGCTCACCTCGGGGAGCAGCCTCCAGGAGGGCCCCAGTGAGCCCGCCTCCTGGTGTTCTCAGCCTTGTGTGGACCTGCCTACACGGTGGGTGTGGCCAATGGCAGATAGCAGAAGTGACTGCACGTCACTTCTGAGATCAAGCTCTAAAAGAGACTGTGGCCTCCGTCTTGGGTGCCCGTCCTCTCCCTCTCTCTCTCTCTCTGGCTGTGGGAGCTGCCATGTTGTGAGCAGCCCACGTGGGGAGGAAGTGAGGCCTGCTAGCCCACGCGGTGAGCCTGGCAGCACTCCAGCCCCAGCGGAATCCTGCAGTAAGTGCTGTCCCAGCGGACTGCTTCACTGCAACCTCTTTTGCTTTTGTGGCTTTAACAAAGAGAAGTTTATTTCCTCACAGTCAAAGTAGGCTACAAGTCCAAATTCAGGGTGTCAGCTCCAGGGGAAGTCTTTCTGTCTCTGTCGGCCTTCTCATCAGTGTTCCCCCAGACCAGGAGCTTCTCGGCGCAGGGACCCCTGTCCAAAGGACGTGCTCTGCTCCTGGCACTGCTTTCTTGATGGTATGAGGTCCCCCTGTCTCTCTGCTCACTCCTGTCTTTTATATATCTCAAGAGATTGCCTCAGGACACAATCCACTCTTGTAGATCAGGTCCTGCCTTACTAACACAACTGCCACCCATCCTCCCTCATTAACATCATAGAGGCAGGTTTACAACATACAGGAAAATCACACAGTACCAGGAATCATGGCCTAGCCATGTTGATACACATATTTTTGGGGGGACATAATTCAAACCATGACATTCCACCCTTTGGCCCCCCAAAAATCACATCCTTGCAACATGGGAAATATATCCACCCTACCATATCATAGCAAAAGTCTTAACTCCAAGTCCAGAATCCAAAAATTTCTCTTCATCTGTGAAATCTAGAATACAAGTTATCTGCTTCCAAAGGTACAATGGCAAACAGGCACAAGCTAGATATTTCCATTACGAATGGGAGAAACTGGAGGGAAAGAAGGGATAACAGGCACCAAGCAAGTCAGCAGAACACATTACATTAGCCCTCAAGGCTTTGAAAATAAACCTCTGTTCTCTGAAACAATTTACACAATAGTCCTGCCCTCCAGACTCTAGGTATTGGCCACAGTTTCTGGATTTTGAGTGGAGGCCCCTCGGCCCTGGGCTTCAGCTCCACCTTCCAGGCCCACTGGGACAGCAACTCTGCTCCCTTGGCTTTAGGGGCACCATTCTCCTAGTCCACTGGCATGACAACTCCACCCTTAGAAACACCAGAGGCCATGGCTCCACCCTTTGAAACCCCTGAGGTCATGGCCATACCTTTTGAGACTGAAGCAACTAGGCTTCTTGTGTCCCTTGTCTCTTCAGCTTCTGCTTCCTATGGCCTCTTGGCCCTCGGGCCTCACGCCCGCATCTGCCCTGCTGGGGCAAGAGTTCCAAAGCTCTGTAGCTCCACCGGTATAAGTGCCCGGAGGCACCCCACTCCGCCAGGAAGCCTCCTGCTCACAGGCACTCAGTTCTCTCACTCCATGGGTTGGCCCCAGCGCCATCTCGCACTGATCTCCTAGTTCTGCTGCTGTTGGTTCTCTGCTGCTGCTGCTTCTCTGCTTCTGTAGGTTCTCTGCTGCTGCTGGTCCTCTGTCACTGCCACAGGTCTATCCATTCACAGTTTTAAAACTCTTCCACATTTTAGGTATCTGTTAGAGCAGCACCCCACTCTCGGTACCAAATTCTGTCTTAGTTATCTAGTGCTGCTATAACAGAAATACCACAAGTGGATGGCTTTAACAAAGAGAAGTTTATTTCCTCACAGTCAAAGTAGGCTAAAAGTCCAAATTCAGGGTGTCAGCTCCAGGGGAAGTCTTTCTGTCTCTGTCGGCCGTCTCATCAGTGTTCCCCTGGACTAGGAGCTTCTCGGCGCAGGGAACCCTGCCCAAAGGATGCGCTCTGCTCCTGGCACTGCTTTCTTGATGGTATGAGGTCTCCTTGACTGCAATCTCTTGAGAGACCCTGATCTAGAACCTCCCAGCCAAGCTGCTTCTGTATTCCTAACCCTCAGAAACCGTGTGAGATAGTAAATGTTTGCTGTCTTAAACTATGAGATTTCGGGTAATTTGTTACGTAGCATTAGATAACCAATAGACCAAGGGACAAAGGCACTCACAGTCAGAGCGGAGAAGGGCAGACAAATACAATGCACAGTGCCTAGACTGAAAAAGCAGGAGAGAGTAACTACAGTCCCTGGAGAAGGACATCACACTTGGTAAAGTAGAGGGTCAGCGAAAAAAACGAAGACCCTCAACGAGATGGACTGACACAGTGGCTGCAACAATGGGCTAAAGCGTACAACAATCATAAGGATGGCGCAGGACCGGGCAGTGTTTCCTTCTGTTGTACGTGGGGTCACTGTGAGTCAGAATCGACTCAATGGCACCTAACAGCAACACTTTTTAAAAAACTGAGATAGAATTCACATAGATAAAATTCACCCTTAAGGGCTTTTTAGTGAATCCACAAAGTTGTGCAGCCAGAATATTTTCATCACCCCAGAAACCCTGTACCTATTAGCAGCAACTCCCCATTCCTCCTCCCCGCCCCAGCCCCTGACAACCACTCATTTACTTTCATCTCTATGGATTTGCCTTTTCTGGACATTTCATATAAACAGTATCATACACTATGTGGCTTTTAGTGACCGGCTTCTTTCACTTAGCCTAATGTTTTCCAGGGGCATCCACGATGTAACGAGGATCAGCACTCTGTCCCTTTTTATTGCTTGGTAAGATTCCACTGTGTGGATGGACCACATTTTGTTCCTCCATTCGTCAGTTCATGGGCATCTGGGTTGTTTCCACTTTCTGAAGCCAAACTCCTCAAAAGAGCTATTTGCTGTCTGTTCCAATCCCTCTGTCTCAGCGCAGTCTGATCAGGCTCCTCTCCCGTGACGTCACCGAAACTCCTCTCACCCAGGACTGCTCAATCCAACGGAGACTACTCAGTCCTCTCCCAGCGCGGCCTGGCGCTCTCCAGGCTCTCCTCCCTCCTGCAGTGGTTGCTCCTTTTCTGTCTCCTGTGCTGGCTTCCCCTCCCTTTGCTGATCCTGGCAGTGCCGGGGGCTCTGCCCGCGGGCCTTACTCTATCCCTCTCTGTCTGTGGTCCTTCCTCTGGTGATGGCATCCAGACAAACAGAGTCAAATGTTCCCTACATGCTGGTGACTCTCCAGCTTCCACCTCCAGCCTGGACCTCTCTTTGGGAACCTACACCTGTACATCCAATTGTCTACACACCATCACCACCTGGATGTTTAAGAGGCATTTCAGAACCCTCCAGGAGCTCCTGATCTTCCCCTCATACCTGCTTCTGTCACGCTCCTCCCCATCTCACGTAGTGAAAACTTCATCCTCCCAGCTGCTAAGACCAAAAATTGCAGGCATTTTTGAGTCCTCTCTCTCACATCTCAGTCAACCCATCAGCAAATGTCGTCGGCTCTCCCTTCAAGAGATCCAGAATCTGACCTCTTAAGTTGCCCAAAAAGGAAAAAAAAACCCAAAACCAAACCCACTGCCATCGAGTTGATTTCGACTCATAGCGACCCTATAGGACAGAGTAGAACTGCCCCATAGGGTTTCCAAGGAGCAGCTGGCGAATTCAAACTGCCGACCTTTTGGTTAGCAGCCACAGCTCTTAACCACAGTGCCACGAGGGCTCCAAGCCACGATCACCTTTTGCCTAGATTATTTAACTCCCTTCTCCACAGCAGCTACAGTGATCCTGTTAAAACTTCGGTCAGATTGTGCCACTATTTTGCTTAAAATTCTCCAATAGTTCCCATTTTATTCAGAGAAAAAATCAAAGTTCTTATAGTGCGCAAAATAAGATTACAAGTTTTGTTTTAAGAAAACAGAGCTTTCTTTTACCCATGACACCAAAAGTCATCTTATTAAATGTTAGAAAGCTCTGTGCTGTATAATCGTTCAAGTATGTGTACGTGTGTGTACGTGTATATACACACAAAAGAGGGCTTAACCACTGCACAGCCTGGGCTCCAAATACATATATATTAATGCCTGTAGCTATGTAGCTATGTCAGAAAACCTGGTTGCATAGTGGTTAAGAGTTCAGGTGCTAACCAAAAGGTCAGCAGTTCGAATCCACCAGGTGCTCCTTGGAAACCCTACGGGGCAGTTCTACCCGACGGCAATGGGTTTGGTATTTTTTTTTTATGCATATAAAAGCATATTAAAAAAATTCTACGCCTATCAAAGCGCTCAGCTGCAGCGTTGGTGGTCCGAAGCCACCAGCCACTCCACGAGAGAAAGATGTGGCAGTCTGCTTCTGTAAAGAGTCGCAGCCTTAAAAACCCTATGGGGCAGTTTGACTCTGTCCTATAGAGTCGCTATGAGTTGGAATTGACTTGACGGCAATGGGTATAGCTGTCTGGAGCGCTGATGGTACACTGGTTAAGCACTTGGCTGCTAATCAAAAGGTTGGTGGTTCCAACCCACCAGCCGCTCTGCGGGAGAAAGATGTGGCAGCCTGCGCCCATAAAGATTTATAGCCTTGGAAACCACAGGGGACAGTTCTACTCTGTCCTATAGGGTTGCTATGAGTCAGAATCTACTTGATGGCAGTGCATTTGGTTTTTTTGGTATAGCTATGCCTTGAACTCTAGTTTTTAGAACTAGCTTGCCTAGTTTCACAGAATTGTATTTAGGTGACCGGGCTTACTCAAACACTTGAAAATTTATTCTTTCAGAAAACAATCAAAGATTAATGAACGTGACTCCAGAGGTCTTGTAATCATGGCTCACAGCTCTTGTTATGTCTTATAAGATTTCTACTTTTTATCCTTTATAATGTTTGAGCACATACTGTTCTCTTACAAGATTTATGTATTCTGACATAATCCTCAACCAATCAAAACTTTTCGTTCAAAGTTCCTGATTAAATTATATACAAATACCCTGAAAAATCTCAATTGGTGCACTGATTTACTCAGTAACGATATGATGTCCATCTTTAAAGCTGTGTATTAAACCTGCACGTTGTCGTTGCCCTTGCCCTTAGGTGCCATGGAGTGGGTTCCAACTCATAGCGACCCCGTGTACAACACAACGAAACACTGCCCGGTTCTGCGCCATCCTCACAACCGTTGTTACGCTTGAGCCCATTGTTGCAGCCGCTGTGTCAATCCATTTAGTCAAGGTTCTTCTTCTTTTCCGCTGAGCCTCTACTCTACCAAGTATGATGTCCTCCTTATCCCTCCTGATAAACCTGTACAGCAATCTGTTAATGTTGTTCTGGGTGGTTTATTTTGGACCAGTGGCCTGCAGAGCTGGGGTAATGCGATCTCCTTCTATCTGTGAACCATCTCTCATGCCCTTCCGCCTTGCACCCTGCACCTGCCGCTCTAGCTTCCTTGCCATCCCTGGAACATGCCAGGCACGCGCCTCCGTCCGAGAGTTCGCCTTGTATTCTGCACCCGACGGGCAAACTGTGTAACTCCTCTGAGCCTCACTCCCCACCCCCAACCCCGTAACACAGACATTATACAGGAGCTGAAGAGCCATTGCAGAGTTTAAGCTACTAACAGGAGAAACCGAGATCTGAACCCGGGTTCCCCTAACTCCAAAGCCCGTGCTATAGCCACCGCGTCAAAAAACGCGATCAAACAGAAGGCACCAAGTTGAACAAAGACGCACACGTGGCGGGAGGGCAGGGAGCACCGCCATGCTTCCCCCTTCACCCCGCGGCCCGGGTCTCACCTGCTCCGGGCGCCGAAGCTCTCAGGATGCTGCGGCTGCACGCGGACGCCAGCCGCGCGAAGGTGACCGTCAGAGCCGAAGCTGCTACGGCCGCCGCCATCTTCCCGCAGCCCCGCTCGGAAGCGGAAGTGGCGCAAACGCCGTGAGTTGGCGCACTGGGTCCGATAGGGAACGCCGGCCGGCGAGGAGCGCCGGACAGGTTGGGAGCATCGGCCCGGCTCGGGAACGGGAGCTCGGCGGGCTCCGGGGCCGGCGGCAGCCATGGCTTCGGCGGCTGTGGAGAGCTTCGTGACCAAGCAGTTGGACCTGCTGGAGCTCGAGAGAGACGCGGAGGTCGAGGAGCGCAGGTACGGCCGGTGGTTTCCTGCGGCCCCCGCTCGCCCTGCTCAGAGTTCCCGGCTCCTCCTGGCCTGACGGGGCCACAGGGCCCTGCTCGGCCGCCTCCGGAGAGGGGACCCTCATTAGCTCCCGCGGCAGCCTGTTTGCGTTTTCATTTTCAGACCCCTAGAAAGCCCCTTCTTTTCTCGACCTGAAATCCCTTCTCAAAACGTACGCTCAGAGGGCGGTGGGGGTTCATGGCAGGACTGTCGTCTTCCCTGAGGGGCCCCGGCTTCCCTTCCCAGCCTGTGCACCTCACATGCCGCCACCACCCTCTGTCACTGGAGGCTTGTGTGTTACTGTGATGCCGACCACGTTTCACTGGAGCGTCCAGACTGACATGGACTAGGAAGAAAGGCCTGGCGATCCTTCCCCAAATCAGCCAGTGAAAACCCTGTGGAGCACAATGGTCTGATCCCGTTGTGTATGGGACCCCTCTTAGTGGGGGCCGACTGGAGGGCAGCTGACAACCACCAAAAGCTTACAGCCCTGGGTACTGGTTCTAGCCCCAATTCCACGCTCAGCTGTTCACAGCCGTTTTCCTTATTCATCCACTCAGTAAGCATTGCCCACGCCTCTTCCACGCCAGGCCCCGGCAAAGCAAGTTAAGACACAGCGTCTGTCTGTGATCTGGTTAGTTGGGAGGCTGGGTGTCAGCAGAGAGGGTAGATGGAAACGCAAACAATCCCCTCCCAGCGTGAGAAATGCTGGCAGGGAGGCAGAAAGTGGGGGGGGCTGGAGGAAGAACAGATGCGTCCCCTGGGGGGAGGGCCAAGGATGGCTCCGCGGAGGAGGTGATGTCTGAACAGAGCTTGAAGAAAGAAAAACAGGGGTTTAGCGGGTGAACGTGGGGAGGTGGAGCAGAAAAGATGTGAGAGGGAAAACATGCCTGCGTGGGAGAAACGGGAACACGCGTGTGGCTGAAATGATACGAGCCAGCACCTGCCTCAGGGCCCTATGGAGCAGCTCTACTCTGCACACCTCGGTCGCCAGGAGTCAGGATGGATTTAATGGCTGCTAGCATTCCTTTACACCTCGCTGCACCCCTGTGAACGGGTTACTGTTGTCACACTCGCTTGGCTGATAAGGAGACTGAGCCAGAGAGGTTAAGTAACTTCCCCAGGGTAACACAGGCTGTCAGGCTTTGAGGGGAGGCAGTCCGATTCTAGAGTTTGCCCTCAACCATCACATCGCATACAGTGATTGGATTTGTTTGAGAAGGTATCGATTGTGACGGTTAAGTCAGATCGACCTTATTGGAATCCCAGCTCCTCCATTTATGGTTGTGTGACTCTGCAGGTTCCCTTTCTGAGCCTGAGTTACCTCATCTGTAAAATGGGAATGATTCCCACCTGGCAGCCGTGCTCTGAGAATGAAATGCTCTGTCACGTGCTCTGCGTGGCAGCCAGCACATCTGGTTGGTAGCTGTTCCTGACGGTGCGCGAGAGAGGGGCCTCACACCGGGAGTGTCTGTTCTATTTTGTGTGCAGAGCGTGGCTAGCAGAGCGGTTGAGCAGGTGAGGGAGGGGATACATCTGCATTTTAGGAGTCACTCTGGTGCTGCTGCTGGACAGCTGGACTGGGAGATGCCAGAGCTTAGGCAGTTACCGTTACAGCTGCTATGGAGTTGGCTGATTCACGGCACCCCCCCCCCCCCCGCCATGTGTGTCAGAGTAGAACTGTGCTCCATAGGGTATTTGATAGCTGATTTTATGGAAGTAGCTCACCGGGCCTTTCTTCCGAGGTACCTCTGAGTGGACTCGAACCTTCAACTTTTCCATTAGCAGCCGAGCGCATTAACCATTTGCACCAATCAGGGACTCTGGTGGGGCTAAGTTAGGAGACTGTTCAGTTCAGGCGAACAGGGACGTGAGCTTAAACCAGGGCTATAGTGGTGAGCATGAGAGCTAGAGATGGACTCAGGGTATGACTTGGGGGGAGGGCGGTTGATAAAACTTAGTGACTGATGGGCGAAGGAGAGGGTAAAGGTGACTGAAGGTTCTGTCTCGGGTAACTGGGAGGAGGGGCCTGGTGTTATGGGCACCAGGGATCAGAGGAGGAGGAGCAGGTTTGCGAGTGGGCAGTCCTGAGTTTCGTCGGCCCAGATCTTTCTCTGCTTTTCTCTCCCTTTTACTTCCCTCCTGCATGGACGGAAGTAAAAACTGGCAAAGTACAAATATTGAGCATCAATGCTGTGTGTCTTCCAGGTCCTGGCAGGAAAGCATCTCCCTGAAGGAACTCCAGAGCCGAGGCGTTTGTCTCCTGAAGCTGCAGGTGTCCAGCCAGCGGACCGGGCTGTACGGGCGGCTGCTGGCCACCTTCGAGCCCAGGAGGTGCGGGTCTGCAGCGGTGCTGCCCAGCAACAGCTTCACTTCTGGTTTGTGCAACGTTTAAAGATAGCTTTATTGAGATAGAATTTACATGCCATGCAATACACCCAGTTAAAGTGAACAATTAATGGAAGAAACCCAGTTCTCTTTAACTGTCACCTCCCCACCGCCCAGCCCTCCGAGCCCAAAACCCATTGCTGTCCAGTCGATTCTGACTCATAGCAACCCCATACGACAGAGTAGAACTGCCCCACAGAGTTTCCAAGGCTGTGATCTTTATGGAAGCAGACTGCCACATCTTTCTCCTGGGATCGCTGGGGGGTTCGAACCTCTGACCTTTTGGTTAGCAGCCGAGTGCTTAACCACTGCGCCTCCAGGGCTCCTTCCCCAAGCCCTGGGCACCCACTGATCTACCTTCTGTCTCTATGCATTTGCCTACTTTGGATGTTTCATATACATGGAACCTACACTGCGTGACTTTGTGTGTCTGGCGTCTTTCAGTTAGTGTGCTGTTTGCGGGGATCACGGTGTTTTAGCGTGTATCAGAGCCTCATTCTTTTTTACATATTTTAAACAGTTTTATATGTAAGGAGCTCTGGTTGTGCAGTGGTTAGAGTACTCAGCTGCTAACTGAAAAGTCGGCAGTTTGAACCCACCACCTGCTCCGTGGGAGAAAGATGTAGCAGTCTGCTTCTGTAAAGATTTACAGCCTTAGAAACCCTGTGGGGCAGTTCTACTCTGTCCTATACCGGGCAGTGCGAGTCAGAATCGACTCGATGGCAGTGGGCTTGGTTTTGGTTATTGATATATAATTCACATAAAGAATGGACTCATTTAAAGCGTATCATTCAACGGTTTTTAGTATACCCACACATGTGTACAACCATCACCACAGTCAATGTTAGGACATTTTCATTTCCCCTAAAAGAAACCTCACGCCTCTTAGCTGTCATCTGTCAATCCCTGCCATCCCCTCCCAGCCCTAGGCAACCACCGATCCACTCTCTGTCTCTATAGTTTTGCCTGTTTCATATAAATGGAACTGCATGCTGTGTGGTCCTTTGTGACCGACTGGCTTTCTTTCACTTAACATGTGTTCAGGGTTCATTGGTGCTATCGCACGTGTCAGGACTTTATTCCTTTTTATGGCTAAGTAATATTGCCCGAATATACCACATTTTGTTTATCCATTCATCCATTGGTGGACATTTGGGTTGTTTCCTCCTGTTGGCTATTATGAATAAATGCTGCTGTAAACATTCATGTACAAGTTTCTGTGTGGACATATCTTCATTTCTCTTGGGTAAATACCCAGGAGTAGGATTACTGGGTCATATGGGAAAGGTTTGTACGTTTTCTCACGTGGAAATGTGGTGGCTATTGCTGGCGTTCAGCCTGTGACTTTTATTTTTGTAAAAGACTGGATTACACATGACGAGGTGGGGGGACCACATGAGAAACTCCTCAGCTCTGTGGCTTCCTTGTAGTCTAGAGCAGCACCGTCTGCAGGGGCAGCCGTGGGCCACAGTGCCTGTCGAGCACTTGAAATGTGGCGAGTGATGTGTTGAAAGTGTAAAATATCGCCCTGTCATGGATTGAATTGTGTCCCCCAGAAGTATCTGTCAACTTCGCTAGGTCATGATTCCCAGTGTTGTGTGATTGTCCACCATGTTGTCATGTGATGTGATTTCCCTGTGTGTTGTAAATCCTATCACTATGATGTTAATGAGATGGATCAGCGGCAGTTATATTGATGAGATCTACAAGATTAGATAGTGCCTTAAGCCAGTCTGTTTTGAGATATAAAAGAGAGAAGTGAGCAGAGGGACAGGGGACCTCAAACCAAGAAAGCAGCACTGGGCGCAGAGTGCCTCCTTTGGACCCGGGATTCCTGTGCGGAGGAGCTCCTAGTCCAGGGGAAGATTGATGAGAAGTACCTTCCTCCAGAGCCGACAGAGAGAGAAAGCCTCCCCCTGGAGCTGACACCCTGAATTTGGACTTCTAGCCTCCTAGACGGTGAGAAAATAAATTTCTCTTTGTTAAAGCCATCCACTTGTGGTATTTCTGTTACAGCACTGCTAGATCTAAGATACCCCTGATTTTGAAGACTTGGTACAAAAAAAAGTTTAGAACATCTCTTGAATAATTTTTTGCATATTGATGCATATTAAATGGGTCATATGTTTTTCATTTCTAGGGTTAAGTGAAATATACTATTTTTAAAATTAAATTTAGCTATTTCTTTTTCATTTTTGTTTTTAACGTGGCTCATAGAAAAATTTGAATTACATGTGGTTCTCGTTACATTTCTGTTGGACGGTGTTGGTCCAGCTTGTTGAACATGCAGTGTATGTAGTTCTCTACTCCTGCACTTTTCTTGTGCTGTATATACTTTGGCTAAATGTGTGTGCCTTAGTCATCTAGTGCTGTTGTAATAGAAATACCACAAGAGGATGGCCTTAACAAACAGAAATATATATTTTTTTTTTTTTATATATATTTTATTGTACTTCAGGTGAAAGCTTACAGAGAAAATAGTTTCTCATGAAATAGTAGTACACATGTTGTTTTTTGACATTGGTTAACAACCCCACAACGTATTAAGCCTCTAAATTCTCAACCTTTTTTTTTGATAAAAATTACAGATGGCCAAAGATACACCGTTTCAAAAATTTCTACATTCACAGTTCAGTGACATTGACTACGCTCTTCCAACTGTGCTGTTATTCTCACTTAAGATGAAGGCTTACAGAACAAAATAGTTTTTCATTTAACAGTTACTACACATGTTGCCCTATGACAATGGTTAACAATCTCACAGCACATCAAGAATATCCTTACTCCACCTTGTGTTCCCTATCACCAGGGGGCTTCCTTGTCCCCTTCTGTCTTCTGGACCTTGTCAGTGGACTATTGTACCTCTTTAGTCTCATTTGTTTATTTATTTATTTATTTATTTTTATTTTATTTAAACACCATTTCAAAACTTTTTACTTACACATTTAAGTGATATTGACTATGCTCTTCCAATTGTGCTGCGATTCTCACCCAAGATGAAGGCTTACAGGACAAAACAGCCTCCCATTTAATAGTTACTACAAATGTTGCCCTATAGCAGTGGTCAACAATCTCACAATACATCGACAGTGTCCTTATTCAATTTGTGTTCCTTATCATCAGTTTCCTACTCTCCCTCTGCCTTCTGGCCCTTGTCACCGGACTCCTGTACATCGTTAGTCCCATTTAGTTTTACTGGGGTGTCCATTCCCAGGCTTAACATCGAACCTTGTAGGTAACTTCACCTCTGAGCTGAAAGGGTGTCTGGGGGCCACACTCTCGAGGTTTCTCTAGTATTCTTTAGGCCAGTATATCTGGTCTTCTTTTTTTTTTTTGGGAGTTAAAATTATGCTCTACATCCTACTCCAGCTCTGCCCAGAACCCTCTGTTGTGATCCTGGTCAGAGGAGTCATTGGTGGTAGCCGGGCACCATCCAGCTGTACTGGGCTCAGTCCCGTGGAGGCCTTGGTAGCTGTGGACCATTAGTCCTTCGGACTAATCTTTTCCTTGTATCCTGTTCTCTTTGTTCTCCCTTGTTCCCGAAGGGATGAGATCAGTGGAGTATCTTAGATGGCCGCTCATAGGCTTTTAAGACCCCAGACACTACTCACCAAGGTAGAATGTAGAGCATTATCTTTATAAGTAGTGTCATGCCAATTGAGCTAGATGTTCCCCGAGATCATGGTCCCCAGAGCCCTCCGTCCAACAACTCAGTCCCTCGGGGGGTTTGGATGTGTCTGTAGGGCCTCCATGACCTTTCCTTGTGCAGGTTGTGTTAGTTTCCCCTGTACTATGTACTATCTCATCTCTCACCCAAGTTACCACTTACCTATTACCTATTTAGTATTCCCCCCCCCCCCCATCCCTGGTAACCAACAAGGATTGTTACATTTTGCATGTGAATTTTTTCATGGGTTTTTACAATAGAGGTCTCATACAATATTTGTCCTTTTGTGATTGACTTATTTCACTCAGCATGATGTCCTCCAGTTTCATCCATGTTATGAGATGGTTCACCGATTCATTGTTCTTTCTCGTTGCATAGTACTCCATTGTGTGTATGTACCATAGTTTGTGTATCCATTCGTCTGTTGATGGACATCTAGGTTGTTTCCATCGTTTTGCTATTGTGAATAATGCTGCCATGAACATAGGTGTGCATATGTCTATTCGAGTGATGACTCTTATTTCTCTAGGATATATTCCTAGGAGTGGGATTGCTGGATCGAATGGTACGTCTATTTCTAGCTTTCTGAGGAAACGCCATATCATTTTCCAAAATGGCTGTATCATTTTGCATTCCCACCAGCAGTGTATAAGAGTTCCCGTCTCCCCGCAGCCCCTCCAACATTTGTTATTTCCAGTGTTTTTGATTCGTGCCAGTAATGCCGGGGTGAGATGGTATCTCATTGTGGTTTTAATTTGCATTTCTCTAATGGCTAGTGATTGCGAGCATTTCCTCATGTGTCTGTTGGCCATTTGAATGTCTTCCTTGGTGAAGTGTCTGTTCATTTCCTTTGCCCATTTTTTGATAGGATTGGTTGTCTTTTTGTTGTAGAGGTGTTGGATTTTCTTGTAGATTATGGGGATTAGACCTTTGTCTGACTTGTACTTTCCAAAAATTTTTTCCCAGTCTGTAGGTTCTCTTTTAACTCTTTTGGTGAAATCTTTTGAAGAGCATAGATGTTTGATTTTTAGAAGATCCCAATTATCTAGTTTATCTGTTGGGTTTTTTGTGTTGATGTTTATGGTTTGTATCCTGTTAATGCCATGTATTAAGGTCTGAAGTGTTGGTCCTATTTTTTCTTCTATGAATTTTATAGTTTGAGGCTTTATATTCAGGTCTTTGATCCATTTTGAAGTAGTTTTTGTATATGGTGTGAGGTATGGGTCCTGTTTCATTTTTCTACAAATGGATATCCAGTTTTGCCAGCACCATTTGTTAAAAAGACTGTCTTTTCCCCATTTGATGTATTTTGGGCCCTTGTCAAAAATCAGGTGACCGTAGGTGGATGGATTTACATCTGAGTTCTCAATTCTGTTCCATTGGTCAATGTCTCTGTTGTTGTACCAGTACCAGGCTGTTTTGAGTACTGTAGCTGTATAGTAGGTTCTCAAGTCAGGTAGTGTGAGTCCTCCAACTTTATTCTTCTTCTTCAGTAGTGCTTTACTTATTCGGGGTTTCTTCCCTTTCCATATAAAGTTAATAATTAGTTTTTCCATCTCTTTGAAGAATGTTGTTGGTATTTGTATCGGAATTGCATTGTATTTGTAGATTGCTTTAGGTAGAATTGCCATTTTCACAATGTTGAGTCTGCCTATCCATGAGCATGGTATGTTTTTCCATTTATGTAGATCCCTTTGGGTTTCATGCAGCAGTGTTTTGTAGTTTTCTTTGTATAGGTCTTTTATATTCCTGGTCAGATTTATTCCTAAGTATTTTATCTTTTTAGGGGCTATTGAAAATGGTATTGATTTCCTGATCTCCTTTTCATCGTTCTCTTTACCGGTGTATAGGAATCCAACTGATTTTTGAATGTTTATCTTGTATCCTGCTACTCTGCTGAATCTTTCTATTACTTCCAGTAAATTTCTCGTGGAGTCTTTAGGGTTTTCTATGTATAGTATCATATCATCTGCAAACAGGGAGAGTTTAACTTCTTCATTACCAATTTGGATGCCCTTTATTTCTTTCTCTTGCCTTACTGCTCTAGCTAGAACTTCCAGCACAATGTTAAATAGGAGTGGTGATAAAGGGCATCCTTGTCTTGTTCCTGTTTTCAGGGGGAATGTTTTCAGGCTTTCTCCATTAAGAATGATGTTGGCTGTTGGTTTTGCATAGATGCCCTTTATTATGTTGAGAAATTTCCCTTCTATACCTATTTTATTGAGAGCTTTTATCAGGAATGGGTGTTGGACTTTGTCAAATGCCTTTTCTGCATCAATTGAGATAATCATGTGATTTTTTTCTTTCCTTTTATTTATGTGGTGGATTACGTTGATGGATTTTCTAATGTTAAACCATCCTTGCATACCTGGTATGAATCCTACTTGGTCGTGGTGTATTATTTTTTTGATATGATACTGAATTCTATTGGCTAGAATTTTGTTCAGAATTTTTGCATCTATATTCATGAGAGATATTGGTCTGTAATTTTCTTTTTTTGTGATGTCTTTGCCTGGTTTTGGTATCAGCGTTATGCTGGCTTCATAGAATGAATTTGGAAGTGTTGCTTCCTCTTCTATGCTCTGAAATAACTTGAGTAGAACTGGTACGAGCTCTTCTGTAAATGTTTTGTAGAATTCTCCAGTGAAGCCATCTGGGCCAGGGCTTTTTTTGGTTGGGAGTTTTTTTATTACCTTTTCAATCTCTTCTCTTGTTATGGGTCTGTTCAGATTTTCAATATCACTTTGTTGTAGTTTGGGTAGGCCGTATGTTTCTAGAAATTTATCCATTTCCTCTAGGTTTTCAAATTTGTTGGAATATAGTTTTTCATAATATTCTGTTATAATCCTTTTTATTTCAGTTGGGTCTGTTGTAATGTCCCCCATTTCATTTCTTATTTGGGTTATTTGTGCCCTCTGCTGTTTTTCTTTTGTCAGTCTGGCCAGTGGTTTGTCGATTTTGTTGATTCTTTCAAAGAACCAACTTTTGGTTTTGTTGATTCTTTCTATTGTTTTTCTGTTCTCTATTTCATTGATTTCTGCTCTGATCTTTACTGTTTCCTTTCTTCCGGTGGTTGTAGGCTTTTTTTGTTGTTCTCTTTCTATTTGTTTGAGTTCTGTAGTTAATGTTTTGATTTTGTCCCTTTCTTCTTTTTTGATATGTGCATCTATTGCTATAAATTGTCCTCTGAGGACTGCCTTTGCTGTGTCCCAAAGGTTTTGGTATGATGTGTTTTCATTTTCATTTGATTCTAGGAATTTTTTAATTCCATCTCTGATTTCTTCTATTACCCATTGATGTGTAAGCAGATTATTATTCAGTTTCCATGTGTTTGATTTTTTTTCCTTGCTCTTTCTAGTGTTAATTTCTACCTTGATGGCATTGTGGTCAGAGAAGATACTGTGAATTATCTCAGCATTTTGGATCTTGTTGAGGATTGCTCTGTGGCCTAAGATGTGGTCTATTCTGGAGAACGTTCCATGTGCATTGGAAAAGAATGGGTACTTTGCAGCTGTTGGATGGATTGTTCTATATATGTCTATGAGGTCCAGTTGGCTGATTGTGTCCTTTAGGTCTTCTGTATCTTTGCTGAGTTTCTTTTTAGTTGTTCTGTCCTTTACTGAGAGTGGTGTGTTGAAGTCTCCTACTATTATTGTGGAACTGTCAATTTCTCTTTTCAGTGCTGTTAAAGAGTTTTTTTTATGTATTTTGGAGCCCTGTCATTGGGTGCATAGATATTTATTATGGTTATGTCTTCATGATGGATCATCCCCTTAATCATTATATAGTGTTCTTCTTTGTCTTTTATGGTAGATTTTGTTTTAAAGTCTATTTTATCTGAGATTAGAATTGCCACTCCTGCTCTTTTTTGATAGTTGTTAGCTTGATATATTTTTTTCCAACCTTTGATTTTTAATAAATTCACATCTTTGTTTCTAAGATGTGTCTCTTGTAGACAGCAAATAGATGGATCCTGTTTTCTTATCCATTCGGCCACTCTCCGTCGCTTTATGGGTGCATTGAGTCCATTTACGTTCAGTGTAATTATTGATAGATGTGAGTTTGTTGCTGTCATTTTGTAGTGCTTTTTTTTGTGATGCTGAAGTTTTCTTTGTTCTTCTTACTCTCTTGTGCTGAGTTCCTTTTGTTTGTGGATTTTGTGTTCATTTCTTTTGTTTTTGTAGGTTTTGTTTTGGTTGAGACTTTATGTTTTTCGTCTTTATTTTTATGAGTTGGTTTGTTAACTTTTTTTGTGGTTACCATGAATTTTACCCTTATCTTTATAATTTTGAAGCAGTCTACCGTTACTTGGTATCGCCTTGCCTTCTTCTCCTTTAGAAGGTTCTATACCTATGCCGTTTGTTCCCTCTTTCATTGTTTTGATGTTGTTGTCACCCTTTGATTGATTTCTCTGATTCCCTGTTGTATATCTTTTGTTTTTGGAAAGTCGTCTGTAGTTCAGTTCCTAGAATGGTATCTGGTTCATGTTAACCTGCGTCCTAGGTCCTAGGTCCTGCCTGAGGGCTTAAGCTGTTTGTCCTCAGATCGAAGAACTCCCTTTAATAATTCTTGTAAGTTTGGTTTGACTTTTGCATATTCCTTTAGTTTCTGTTTATCTGGAAATGACCTAATTTCACCATCAAATCTGAATGAGAGTTTTGCAGGATATATTATTCTTGGCTGACAATTTTTTTCTTTCAAGATTTTATATATGTCATCCCATTGCCTTCTTGCCTGCATGGTTTCTGCTGAATAATCTGAGCTTAGTCTTATTGTTTCTCCTCTGTATGTAACTTCTTGTTTTTCACGAGCTGCTCTCAGGATTCTTTGTTTGTCTTTAGTTTTAGCGAGTGTGAATATGATATGTCTTGGTGATTTTCTTTTGGGGTCTCTTCTATATGGGGTTCGTTGAGCTTCTTGGATGACCAGCTTTTCATCTTTCATGATATTGGGAAAGTTTTCTGTCAGCAGTTCCTCAGTGATCCTCTCTGTGAACAAACAGAAATTTATTCTCTCACAGTCTAGGAGGCTAGAAGTTCAAATTCAGGGCACTGGCTCCAGGGAAGGCTTTCTGTCTTAGTCGGCTTTGGAGGAAGGTCCTTGTCATCAATCTTCCCCAGGTTTAGGAGCTTCTCAGTGCAGGAACCTCGGGTCCAGAAGATGCACTCCACTCCCAGAGCTTCTTTCTTGGTGGCTCGAGGTCCCTCTCCTCTTGGCTCGATTCTCCCTTTCATATCTCAAAAGAGATTGACTCAAGATACAACCTAAGCCTGCAGATTGAGTCCAGCCTCATTAACGTAAATGCCTCTTATCCAGCCTCATTAACATCATGTTGTCGTTAGGTGCCACCCAGTCAGTTCCGACTAATAGCCACCCCATATACAACAGAACAAAACACTGCCTGGTCCTGCGCCATTCTCACGATCGTTATGCTTGAGCCCATTGTTGCGGCCACTGTGTCAGTCCATCTCGTTGAGGGTCTTCCTCTTTTCTGCTGTCTACTTTACCGAGCATGCTGTCCTTCTTCAGGGATTGGTCCCTCCTGATAACGTCCAGAGTATGTGCCCTACATCCTCTCAGGCGCCTGGTCTCCTTGTAGGTGCCCAAGCAGGCATCTCTGTGCCTCTCAGGGGCTGCCTTTGGTCACAGCACGAGCCCACCCCTGCTGTGCTCACTGCAGTCAGGGGCACGCGGAGCCCTTGTTGCTGGCATAGGCTTGGGTCTGTGCGCTGTCCCCAGAGTTGGGTGAGGCCCCTCAGATCACCTGGCAATGGACGGGTCACCAGTTATCCCAGGAAGGAGGAGATCCATGCGGAGTGGGCAATAAACAGCTGCCGTCCTCCATCTGCCTTTCGTTTCTGCCAGGAATGTTCCTCCCCAGCCGTGCTGACGGCCCTTGCTTTTGTGGGGTCCCCGCTGCTTACCTGTCACTCCTCAGAGAGGCCTTTCCCTATGCTCTTTCTACAATAGCTCCTTGTCCCTCTCCACCCCCTTCCTGTGCCTTTCTTTCCTTTATAGCACTGATGACATCTTAGTGGTTTGAGGACACGGGGCTGTGTTTTGTTCACAGTTCAGAGCCAGTGCCTAGGATAGCGCCTGGTCCAGACAGGCTCTTTAAATAGCTTATTGATTATCATGTTTGTTTAAACAGCTCCTTGTTCCTGAGTAAATTTTCATACGGTTTAACCAAACCTGTTGCCATCAGGTTGATTCCGACTCAGAGTGACCCCATGTGTTAGAATAGCTCCGTAGGGTTTTTTTTGGCTGTAATCTCTACTGAAGCAGATCGCCAGGCCTTTCTTTTCCGATGCTGCTGGAGGTTCGAACTGCCAACCTTTCTGTTAGTGGTCTAGCGCAAACCATTCCTGCCACCCAGTAACCTTAGGTGTTAATTTTTTTTTTTTTTTTTTTACTGTTACTGATTTTGTTTACAAAAAAAAGTAACAAAGATGTAGTATTGGAAGTAGAACGGAATTTATTCTATGAGATAACTTGTATTTAGCTTTCCTCAGTGTTTCACATCACTTTGAGCTGTTGTTTTTACAGGCGATATAGTGGGGCTGTACGACGCCGCTAATGAAGGCAGTCAGCTGGCCACAGGGATTCTGACCCGGGTCACCCAGAAATCCGTCACGGTGGCCTTTGACGACTCCCATGATTTCCAGTTGAGCTTAGAGCGAGAGAAGTCCTACAGACTGCTCAAACTTGCCAACGATGTCACTTACAAGCGACTGAAAAAGTGAGTGTGTGTGTTGAAATCGGAGGTAACATTTTCCTTAAGCACATCTAACTCCCTCCCACTGCTTTTCCTGTTGAGCAAACTAACAGCAACCATGGTCCCAGGTGGTTCTTGGCGGGGCTGGGCTCGGGGTGCGGGCTGGGGTGGGGGCTGGGGTGGTGCATGTGAGTGGAACTGGGGCGGGGCTAGTGGCTGGGGTTGACCTGGGGGCTGGAGCTGGGCTTTGGGCGGGGCTCGGAGGTGGGGCTGGGGCAGGGCTCAGGGGCTGGGCTTGGCGGGCTAGGGTGGGGCTCAGGGTGGGAGCTTAGGATGGGAGGATTGGGGGCTGGGGGCGGGGCGGGGCTGGGGACCAGAATGGCCAGTTCTCCCTGGCTCCTGACCTCCCTATCCTCCTTCTGCAGAGCTCTGCTTGCCCTCAAGAAGTACCATTCCGGCCCAGCGACCTCCCTCATAGAAGTGCTCTTCGGCAGCTCAGACCCCAGCCCTGCTGATGTCACACGTAAGAACTTCAGATTTTTCTTTTTCAAGCGAAACTACTATTGAAATAATCTAGAACAAGACCTCGGGCCGTTTTAGCAGGCATTTGAAAATGTATAGTTAGAAGAAATCTATCCTTACCATCCTTTTATGAATGTCTTTGCGCGACTTGTGTGCATTAGATTCTTGTTCTCAGTACTTAAAAGTAGCTAATTCCATGGTTTTTTAAAATATTCTTTCTAATGTATCTAAACATCATGTTTTGAAATATAGGGATATTTCTTCTCGCTCGGTACTCTGTGAGATTAGAGGACAGCTGATCGTACTTTATGCTTGATGTTTGTGTGAAAAATCTCAATTCTACAAGCATTTGATTCTTTTCTCAACGTCCTTTAAATTAAAGATAGTCTGTTCCTGACTGTGGAGTCCCTGAGTGGTGCAGACATGCTCGGCTGCTAACTGAGAGGTTGGCCATTTGAGTCAACCCACTGGCAACTCGGAAGAAAGGCCTGGTGATCTACTTCCAAAAAATCTACCACTGAAAACCTTGTGGAGCACAGTTTTACTGTGACACACGTGGGGTCAGCAGGCAACTGTTACTGTTGTTGCAAAAAGTTTAGAAATAAAGAAGCATATAAACAAAGGGAAAAAAATCACTCAAAAATACGTTGTCTTAGTTTGCCAGTGCTGGTGTAA
The DNA here is from genome assembly GCA_030035585.1 of Dugong dugon. NCBI lineage: Eukaryota > Metazoa > Chordata > Mammalia > Sirenia > Dugongidae > Dugong > Dugong dugon. The sequence goes on from CM057467.1 coordinate 134,623,366, forward strand.
CAGAAGTACCACAAGTAGATGGCTTTAAGGAGGTTTGGAGGCTAGAAGTCCAAATCAGGGTCTCGGCCGTGTCTGTCGAGTCTTTTGCCGGCCTCTCTCCTAGTTTACAGGGCCTGCCGGCAGCCTTTAGTAGGTGAGTCCTTACATGGGGTTTCCCTGTATGTGTCCCTGTGTCTATTCTGCCCTGTTTATAGACACCACTCAGGAGTGATTATTAGGTTTAGAGCCACCCTACACAGGCATGGCCTCATTAACATAACAGAAGAAAACTCCTATTTCCCCAAAGGGTCATATTCACAGGTACAGGGCTTAGGACTGTCATGTTAGGACATCCACATTTCTTTTTGGGGGACAGAGTCCTATCATTTAGAGTGAGCCCCAGTAGTATTTGAGGTGTATTTTTCTAGTCTTTTTCCTATACCCATATAGAACAATGTACCTATTACACACACACGCACACATGCACACACACACACCCCCACTCTTCAGTTTTCACTTTCAGTGGTCTATGTACTTAAGTGTTCTTGAGGAACATCGTTTTTGAGAGGAGTTTGTATCTCATCAGGCAGCCGCGTATGATTCATCTAGTCCTATAGACGGTGGACTTGGGCAGTTTTTACAGCAGTGACTTGGGTCAAGTCTAGTGTGAGGGTTAGTCCACAGCCATTGTGTATCACACCTGTGTTAGCGTTAGCTTTAAAAATACAGGGCTGCTTTGTAGTGCTTTTTCAGCTTTCGGTCTTCATGATTTGTTGTCCTATAAATATGCATTTTCTTTTTGTGTTTGCCTTTGGCAATTGCAGAAGCACTCACGTTTCAATAATACCATTTTTTTTCAGCTAATATTTATTGAGAGGTTATGGATTGCATTGTGTCCCTCAAAAATATGTGTTGTAAATCTTAACCCCTACACTTGTGGATGTCATCTCATTTGGGAATAGGGTTTTCTCTGTTATGTTAATGAGGCCATATCCACGTAGGGTGTGTCTTAAGCCAATCACATTTGAGGTATAAAAGGAGCAGCTTAGGCACAGAGAAGGAAGCACAGATGGGGGAAGACAGATGCCACAGCACGTGAAGATCCCCAAGCAACTGAGGGACAGAAGTTGGAAAGAGACAAAGACCTTCCCCCAGAGCCAACAGAGAGAGCTCGAGAGCCCTCCTCTAGAGCCAGTGCCCTGAATTTGGACTTCTAGCCTCTTAAACCATGAGAAAATAAATTTCTGTTTCTTAAAGTCGCCCACTTATAGTATTTCTCTTATAGTAGCACTAGATAACTAAGACAGGGCTACTGTGTGCTTGACACAGAATTAGAAATGTGCTTACTCTGTGTTAAGGAACATGGTGTGTGTTAATTATAGCTGTTAGCTAAAGACAGAGGGCTGCGATGAGGAGCAGCAGAGCGGACACTGGAGCTTTAGATCAAACGGACCATGCCAACCCCACATTCCACCGTTGTAACTGTTTGTCAGGTTTGTTTCAGCCGTACTTACTCGCTTACTGACATCTCTGTGTCCAGGTACTGGGGACACAGCGGAACGCACGGTCCCCGTGCTCAAGCAGACAGAGCAGAAGAAACAAATCCTGGGATTTGTTATTAGTTGTATTTTGTCATTTGTCTGTGTCATTTTTTTTGGACACTTAAAAAAGGAACAATATGTTAGAAGCTAGTATGTTCCAGGAAGCATTTACTTCAGAAAAGTCTGTTATTCTGGAGCATAAGTTGGCCAGCTTTTTCTGTAAAGGGGTGGATGTTAAATATTCTAGGCTTTGTGAGCCTATGGTTTCTTTTGCAGCTCAGCTCTGCCATTGTTCTGGATAGCAGCCACGTAGACAATATGTCAATGAGGGGGTGTGGCTGTGTGCCAATAAACCTTTATTTACAAAAACACACAGTGGGTTGGATTTGGCCCCTGGGCTGCAGTTTGCTGATCTCTGTTCTGGAAGAAGTTGTTTGAAAACAAAGCAGATTGTTTTGTGTTGATTGAGTTTTCCTCCTGGGGAGGTTGTTCTTGGTGTGCATCACTGCCTTCCCTCAGCGTGCACTCTGAGAGGAAGGAGTGCCGGGTGAGGGAGAGCTGCGGTCTAACCACTGTTGCTTCTTCTCCAGACCCGCTAACCTTCTACAACACCTCCCTGGACACCTCCCAGAAAGAAGCGGTTTCGTTCGCGCTGGCCCAGAAAGAGCTCGCCATCATCCACGGGCCTCCTGGCACTGGAAAGACCACGACTGTGGTGGAGATAATCCTTCAGGCTGTGAAGCAAGGCTCAAAGGTGGGCAGGGGCGCCTGTGTCTGTCAGGTGACCGTCCATGCTCAGCAGAAGCTCAGCCAGGCGCCAGCCGTGGTCCTGCTGAAGCTGGTCAGGAGCATTACTGAGTGCTTATTTTTTTAAGAGAAGAGGTTTTAATCATGAAGGATTTATAACAATGTATTTATAAAATGTGAACCTGGAAACAACGTAGATCTCCAACAACAGGGGTTTGGGGAAAAAAATTATGACTCATCTACAAGGTGGGCTGTTGTGCAGTCATTGAGAAGTGAGTTTGTGTCCAATATGTGACACATACACTGGGGTGACCAGCTGTCCCGGTTGACCCAGGACTTCCCCGGTGATTGCATCACTGAGGGTCCTATGTCTGGGGAAACCCCTGGGTCCTGAGCAAAAGGCCAGGTGATTCCCCGAGGTGACTGGTTGCTGCTGAGTTGATTCTGATGTGTCAGGGGTAGAATTCTGCACGACTTGCTGATCGAGCACTGGACTGGGCCCTTGCTGATTCTGACTGGCCCCAGGACAGCCAGGAGGCCCTGGTGTTGTCTTTGTGCTCAGAGAGTGTCCGCCTAGGCCGTGCAGAAAGGCTCCTGGCAGCCTTTGTTGTGGACCAGGCCTCGGTCTGGGATGCAGCTACTCGTCCTGCTGGCTGTGCTGGGGGTCTGACTGGGGCTGGCGCTGACCACGGCCCTGTCTGCGCCTTCGGGAGCTCAGGGTCTGGCTGGGGCAGACAGTCGGATTGCAGTTAATCAGGTAGTGTGGTTAGTGGGTAGGAGGCCACATGCAATCACAGAGCCCTGGTTTTCTGACATACGGAATGTGATATTGTGCATTATTGCTTATAGCCTTTTTTTAGGTTCCCATTCAACAATTTCTATACAGATTGTTCAGTGACATTACGTTCTTCACAACGTGTGAACATTCTCATTATTTCTGTTCTGGTTGTTCTGTTCCCATTAAACTAGTTCCCTTACCCCCTTACGTTCCCATCTTTGTTTTAAAGTAACTGTAGACCATTTGATCTCATATAGATGATTTTTTTAAAGGAGCGCAGTGCTCGTGGGTGATATTCTTTATTTTGTGAGCCAGTCTGTTATTTAGCTACAGGGTGACCTCAGGGGCTAGTGTTGGTTCAAAGCTGAAAGAGTATCTCAGGGAAGTAGTCTCTGGGAGTCGTCCAGTCTCAATCAGTCCAGTGAGTCTTTTTTTTTTCTTTAAGAATCCGAGTTCCGTTCCATATTTCTCTCCCGTTCTATCAGGATCCATCTACTGTAGCCCTGATTAGAACAGTTGGTAGTGGTAGCCGGGCACCATCTAGTTCTTCTGGTCTCTGGATAGGTGAGGTCGTGGTTCCCATAGACTAGTTTCTTCTCTGAGTCTCTGGTTTCCTCCTTTCTCTTTTGCTCTGGACAAGTAGAGACCAATAGTTGTGTCTTAGATTGTTACATCCTTTTTTAATGTTTGAGGAAGGATCTCTTATCCCCATCGTCATCAACGTGAGTCATCTTGGCTCTGAGCACGTGGAAGGTCTTCAGAAAGATTGCGGGTTTATAAAGGGTTGGATAATGATGAGGATTGGACCAGTGATGGTCACCACGTGCAGGTGGACGCTGACCGAGTGCTTTGTACCACCTGGGCTCTTGGAAGTGCTTCCCCTCCGCTCCTCACAGACACCCCGTGAGCTGGTGCTGTGGCTGCCCAGACAAGAAAGCTGAGAAGCAGGGTCAGGTGTCCCAGGCCCTGAGGGCAGAGCCAGGATGAGAACTCGGACAGAGTTCTCCTTGAGCCTTGCTCCCTCCCTGCTGCCTCTCAGAACTGAACAGAAGGGCACATTGCTTCTGCAAAGGGACAGAGAGTGAATCTTCCACGCTTCACAAGCCACATGGTCTGTTTTGCAAACTGACCCTGCTGTCGTAGCAGAAAGTGGCCACAGGTAACACGTACCGGGAAATACGTCCCTCAGTTGGGGAACTGCCATCAGTGGTTTTCTGGCCAGTGTGCCTCTTGGTTGGCCTAGGCATCTGGAAGGTGGGAAGAAAAGATGGCTTATTGGCAGGAAGCGGATTGGTGGTTTTGGTTGGGCGCCTCTTGTTTCGATAAACAAAGCGAAACAGCAGATGCAGTGCTCGCTGCTTCCAGCTGTGTCTGTGGGGATGGAGGCCACGCCAGGATGGCGCGGAGACGGAGGCCGTGCTGGGAGCATGCAGGGACGGAGGCAGTGCCGGGAGCGCGTGGGGGTGGCAGCTACTGCCTCCTTCCTGGTCTATCCTCTCGGCCACCTCTGCCCGCTGCCACCTGCTTCTAGGAGTAGAGTTGTAGTTTCTGAAGGAGGTGGAGCCCATTCAGGAGGAAGTCCCCTTTTTGTCCCAGTCAGTGATAGGATAGTCTGGTCGGTGGATGAGTGCCCCAGGCCTGATGGTTTCAGGGCACACTCACCCCCGCCACCCGTCCTTTTTTTTCCTTCCGTGAGTCACTTAACCCTGCTGGGGCCTTGGTGACCGGCACGTTTTTAACACATAGCTTGTCGTTACCCACATACTTTGTCAGTTTGCAGTCAGGCATGTTATTTAGACTATTTTTACCCATCCTTACAGCTGCACACTCACACATTAAAATGACCAGTTACACACTCCACCCTTCTGTCTATATTTTTCAGGCTTTCGGTTTGTTTTAGTGTGAACTTCAGTAGTTTGATTAAGATATAAATGAGCAGGCCACAATAGATGGACCCTGATAGAATGGGAGAAAAATGTGGGCCTCAGATTCCTAGGGGAAAAAAGGAGAGTTACTGGACCAGTTGAGACTTGAGGACTCCCTGAGACTATTACTCTGAGATACTCTTTAAACCTTGAGCCAAACTAACCCCTGAGGTCACCTTGTAGCTAAATGACGGATTGGCTCACAAAATAAAGAAGGTCACACTTGAGTACTGTGCTCTGTTAAAAAAGTCATCTCTCCACGCGAGAGCAAATGGTCAGCAATTATTTAAAACTAAGACGGGAAGGTAAGGGAGCAGGGAAACTAGTTTAACGGAAGAGGAACAAGCAGAACGGAAACGTTGAGAATGTTCACATGTTGTGAAGAGTATAACTCATGTCACTGAACAATTAGTGTAGGATTGTTGAATGGGAACCTAAACTGCTGTGTAAACCTTCACTGAGAATACAATAAAAAAAATTTTTTTTGTTTATTGTTGTAGTTTAAGTCTATGTTTAAATATAGTTTACATTTCAAGTTAGTCTCTCATGCAAAAATTTATACATAGATTGTTACGTGACCCTAATTGTTCTCCCCATATTGTGACTGCACACTCCTTCTTTCCACCCCTGATTCCGCATGTCCATTCAACCAGCTGCTAATCCTCTCTGCCTTCCCATCTCATCTCCGGACAGAAGCTCAGAAGCTGCCCGTTTAGTCTCTTGTATCTACTTGAGCTAAGAGGCACATTCCTCACGAGTATCACTTTTTAAGTCCCACAGTCCAGTCCAATCCCTGTCTGAAGAGTTGGCCTCAGAAATTGTTTTAGTTCTGGGCTGATAGAGAATCTGGGGCCCATGCTTTCCGGGGTTCTTCCAGTCTCATTCAGACCATTAAGTCTGGTCTTCTTACTAGAATTTGAGTTCTGCACCCCACTTTTCTCCTCCATCAGGGACTGTCTGTTGTGTTCCCTGTCAGGGAGTCATTGGTGGTAGCCAGGGACCATCTAGTTCTTCTGGTCTCAGGCTGATGCAGTCTCTGGTTTATGTGGCTCTTTCTGTCTCTTGGGCTAATACTTTCCTCGTGTCTTTGGTGTTCTTCATTCTCCTTTACTCCAGGTGGTTGGGACCAACTGATGCATCTTAGATGGCCACTTGGGAGCTTTTAAGACCCCAGATGCCACTCACCAAAGTAGGATGCAGAACATTTTCTTAATAAGCTTTGTTATGCCAGTTGACCTAGATGTCCCCTGAAAGCATGGTCCCCAGACCCCTACCCCTGCTACTCTGTCCCTCAAAGTGTTTGATTGTATTCAGGAAACTTCTTAGCTTTGGTTTAGTCCAGCTGTACTGACTTCCCCTGTAGTGTGTGCTGTCCTTCCCTTGACCTAAGATAATTCTTATTTACTATCTAGTTGGTAAATAACCCTCACTCTCCCTCCCCACCCTCATAACCATCAAAGAATGAGAAAACAATAAAATATTATTTAAAAAATCTACATATGTACGTAGACATATATGTAGATGTGAAGAACTAAACCCGTTGTCATCAAGTCAATTCCGACTCACAGCGACCCTGTAGCCCAGAGGAGAACTGCCCCATAAGGCTTCCAAGGCTGTAATCTTTACAGAAGCAGACTGCCACATTATTCACCCATGGAGTGGCTGGGGGATTTGAACTGCTCACCCTTCGGTTAGCAGCTTAGTACTTAACCACGGTGCCGGCATACACATATGTGTAAAGTGATGAACGACCAGAGCCTGGTATGAACTTTGTGCTGCTTTCCCTAGGTCCTGTGCTGTGCGCCCTCGAATGTCGCGGTAGACAACCTCGTGGAACGCCTGGCCGGCTGTGAGCAGAGGGTCCTGCGCCTGGGACACCCGGCCCGCCTGCTGGAGTCCATTCAGCAGCACTCCCTGGATGCGGTTTTGGCGCGGAGTGACAGTGCCCAGATTGTCGCAGACATCAGGAAGGACATCGACCATGTCTTTGTAGGTGTCTCTTCACCAGGGCCCTCTTGATTTCCAGTCTCTTTAAGGAGTGTGCTGTGTCTGGATGTTGTCCTCTTTGCTTTCTCCTGCCTCTGTCTGTTCAGTTAATAATTTCAGCAACTGGGACTGCTCCTTTTTTTTTTTTTTTTAGCTCCGATCATAAAATGCTATTATTAATCATTACTTTTTTTATAGTTTATTTTCACTGTTGTTGAAAGTATACCCAACAAAACATACACCAGTTGAACAATGTCTACATGTACAATTCAGTGACACTGATTACATTCTTCTAGTTGTGCAACCATTCTCCCGCTCCTTTTTTGAGTTGTTCCTCCCCCATCAACATAAACTCGCTGCCCCCTAAGGTTCCTGTCTAACCTTTGGAGTTGCTGTTGTCAATTCGATTCCATGTAGATAGATCTTAAAAGAGCACAATGCTCAAGGCAGATGTTCTTTACTAGTTAAACTGAACTATTGTTTGGTTTTAAGAAGACTTCAGGGGATATATTTGGTTTAAGGTTTAAAGATTCAGGGCAATAGTTTTGGGGGTTCATCCAGCCTCCTTAGCTCCAGAAAGTCTGGATTCCATGAGAATTTGAAATTCTGGGACGGCCCATTTTTGACAGAGAACTATACTGAGTGTTCTGTAGGGACCTAGCTGTCGTTGAGGTAAGTTTGTATGTAGGTGAGGGATTATCGTAAAGAAGACATGTTTGTAAATGCCTCCCCATAACTAAGCACATTGTCTAGATAATTGCAAGAAAAAAAAAAAAAACCCTAAAAATAAAAGTTCAAAGTGTATGTATTCTTGGGGAGCCTTTTTTGCCCGTTTTTATGTTGTCATTGCAAAAGAGAGCACCTGTAGCCTGGGAGCTAGGTAGGTGGGGATTCCCTTTGAGATGCATTTTTTCTAGAAGGCAAGTCCAGTCCTTTCGAGCGTTTGGCTTCTCTGGTTTACACGTTCCCCCAATTTCCCTAATTACTCATCCCGTCCTGCTGAGTCCCCATTAGCAGCCTCCCTGCATCTCACGATCCCTCCTTGACGTCCCAGCCTTGGACAGCTGGTGATGGCAGGGCAGGTTGTTGGGCGCCAGTAGCCTTCCCTGGGGCCTCCAGCAGAGAGGCTGCTCTGGTGCCAGAGGAACATCCGTGGCCACGGTAGGGCCAGTTCACACGCTCTGGAGGTGGGGAGCAGGGCACAGCATCTCTCTTTGCTAAAGGCGAGTGGGAACATGCTGTGAGGCGACCTGCTGTGTCTCAGATTGGGGTCACTTCATTGTCTTGCTCCTGTTTAAGTCCGTGCTTTTCAGAATTTTCTTCTCCGCGAATTAGGCATGAGAAAATGTGTGCTGTCACATAGAGTAAGTTATGTCCTGTTACCCCTGCCAAAACCCGTCTCCAAAACAGCCGTCACAAATAAGGAAAGGGTTACATGTCTTTCAGAAGAAAGGCCTGGTGTTCCACTTCCAAAAGGTCACAGCCTTAAAAACCCTACGGAGCACAGTTCTCTGCATACGTGGGATCGCCATGAGTTGGGATTGACTTGGCAGCCTCAGGCCTGGTTTATAAGGCAAGTGAGGATGTCAGGGGCTTTGTCACTTGTGTGTATCTGTTGCTTCTTCAAGAAAAGTTTTTGACATTTTAGTGCTTTTGAGGAGCCTGCCGAGCTGGATGAACTGATTATAAATAAAAGCTGATCATCAATGAAAAAGAGCTAAATAAGTGTGGAGTATGTCAAAATAGTCATGTTTTCTTTGCTTCCCCTTATAGGTGAAAAACAAAAAGACCCAGGATAAGAGAGAGAAAAGTAGTTTTCGAAATGAGATTAAGCAGTTAAGGAAAGAACTGAAGGAGAGGGAAGACGCGGCCGTGCTGGAAACCCTCACCTTGGCCCGCGTGGTCCTCGCAACCAACACCGGTGAGCAGCCCTTCTCCTCCCTCTCAGCAGGCCTCAGCCAGCTGGGAGGCATTTCCTCCTCTTGAGGTTTCTGGAAGAGTTTGGGTAGAAATGGTATTATTTCTTCCTTGAATGTTGGGTATAATCTACCTGTGAAGCCTTCTGTACCTTGGGGTTTTCTTTGCAGGAAGGTTTTTCACTACGTATTTGATTTCCTTAATAGACACAGGACTATTCAAGTTCTCTCTTGTTTTTTTTTTCAAATGATATTTTATTGTGCTTTTGGTGAAAGTTTACACAGCAAATTAGGTTCTCTACATACTATTCCGACTTCCAGGAATTGACTCCACGGCAGTGGGTTTGGTTTTGGTTTTTGACGTGAATCGTTCAGTGACATTTGTTACATCTTTCACGGTGTATCAACATTCTCTTCATTTCCAATCTGGTTGTCGAGTTCTCTCTGCTTGAATGAGCTCATATCTTTCAAAGAATTTGTCCGTTTTACCTTAGTTGTCAATTTACGGGCATGAAATTGTTCACAGTAGTCCTGTATTATCCATTTACTTTCTGTAGACACTCTAATGATGTCGCCTCTCTCATTGCTGGCATTAATAGTTTGTAATCTCTCTCTCTTTTTTCTGATTATTTTGGCTAGAGGTGTGTTAACTTTATTGATCTTTTTAAAGAAATGCTTTTGTTTTCATTGCTTTATTATTTTTCTGTTTTCTATTCCATTGATTTGTGCGTTGATCTTTATTATTTCCTTTTTTGCTTACTTGGGTTTAATTTGTTTCTCTTTTTTTTTTTTAGCTTTTTAAGGTAGAAGTTGAAGTCACTGAGCTGAGACTTTTCTTTTTTTTCTGACACAGACACTTAGTGCTGCCACGGTCCCCCTAAGTACTACTATTTTGGCATCCCCCATTTTCTGATATGTTGTATTTTCATTCATTTCAAAATTCTTTCTAATTTCCCTTTTGATTTTTTTCTTTGACTTATGGTTATTTAGAACTGTGTTATTTACTTTCCAAACATTTGGAGATTTTTTTAGATATCTTTCTGTTGTTGATTTCTAATTTAATTCCACTGTAGTTAGAGGACATGTGTTACATGACTTGAGTCATTTCAGATTGAATTGAGACTCCATTAGGAAATAGAATGTGGGTATCTTGGGAAACGTTCCATGTCCACTGTTTGCTCATGTTTCAATTAGTGCTTCTCAGGATTTGCTTTTCTTTAAATTTTGTTGTTGTTAGGTGCCATTGAGTCAATTCTGACCCACAGTGACCCCGTGTACAACAGAACAAAACACTGCCCGGCCCTGTGCCGTCCTCACGATCATTGCTGTGTTTGAGCCCATTGTTGCAGCCACCGTGTCAGTCCATCTCATCGGGGGTCTTCCTCTTTTTCACTGACCCTCTACTTTACCAAACATGATGTCCTTCTCTAGGAGCTGGTCCCTCTTGATAACATGTCTGAAGTACCTAAGATGAAGTCTCGCTATTCTCTCTTCTGCCTGTAGTTCTTCCAAGACAGATTGGTTTATTCTTCTGGCAGTCTGTGGTATATTCAATATAATTGAAAGACATCAGTTCTTCTTCAGCCTTCCTTATTCACTATCCAGCTTTCACATGCATGTGAGGCGAGTGAAAATAACAAGCTTGGGTCAGGCGCACCTTAGTCCTCAGAGTGACATCTTTGCTTTTCAAACTTGAAAGACATCTTTTGTAGCAGATTTGCCCATTGCGATACGTTGACTGCTGCTTCCATGGGGGTTGATTGGATCCAAGTAAAATGAAATCCTTGACAATGTCAGTCTTTTCTCCGTTTATCATAATGTTACTTATTGGTCCAGTTGTGAGGATTTTTGTTTTTTTTATATTGAGGTGTAATCCATACGGAAGGCTATGGTCTTCGATCTTCATCAGTAAGTGCTTCAAGTCCTCTTCACTTTCAGCAAGCAAAGTCGGGTCATCTGCATATCGCAAGTTCTTAATGAGTCTTCCTTCAATCCTGATGCCAAGTTCTTCTTCATATAGTCCAGCTTCTCGGATTAATTGTTCAGCATACAGATTATATAAGTATGGTGAAAGGATATGACCCTAATGCACACCTTTCCTGACTTTAAACCACGCAATATTCTCTTGTTCCGTTCGAACAACTGCCTGTGTACAGGTTCCTCATGAGCACAGTTAAGTATTCTTGAATTCTCATTCTTTCCAGTGTTATCCATAATTTGTTATGATCCACGCAATCGAATAGAACCCTGTTGGCACAGTGGTTAAGAGTTCAGCTGCTAACCAAAAGGTTGGCAGTTTGAATCCACCAGCTGCTCCCTGGAAACCCTGTGGGACAGTTTTACTCTGTCCTATAGGGTTGTTTTGAGTCAGAATTGACTCGACGGCAACGGGTTTGGTTTACACAGTTGAATGTCTTTGCACAGTCAATAAAACATAGGTAAATGTCTTTCTGGTATTTTTTGCTCTCAGCCAGGATCCATCTGACATCAGCAATGATATCCCTTGTTCCACGTCGTCTTCTGAATCTGGCTTGAATTCCTGGCAGTTTCCTATCAATGTACTGCAGCAACGGTTTTTGAATGATCTTCAGCAAAATTTTACTTTTGTGTGATATTAATGATATTGTTTGATAATTTCCACATTCTGTTGGGTCACCTTTCTTTGGAATGGGCACAAATCTTGATCTCTTCCGATCAGCTGGCCTGGTAGCTGTCTTCCGAATTTCTTAACATAGACGAGTGAGCGCTTCCAGTACTGCATCCATTTGTTGAAACATCTCGATTGGTATTCCGTCAATTCCTGGAGCCTTGTTTTTTACCGTTCCCTTTAGTGCAACTTGGATTTCTTCCTTCAGTACCATCGGTTCTTGATCATCTGCTACCTCCTGAAATGGTTGAACATCGACCAGTTCTTTTCGGTACAGTGACTCAGTGTATTGCTTCCATCTTCTTTTGATGTTTCCTGCAATGTTCAGTATTTTGCCCACGGAATCCTTCAGTATGCAACTCGAGGCTTGAATTTTTTCTTTAGTTCTTTCAGCTTGAGAAATGCGAAGCATGGTCTTCCCTTTTGGTTTTCTGACTCCAGGTCTTTGCATGTTTCATTATAATACTTTACTTTGTCTTCTCAAGCCGCCTGTTGAAATATTCTGTTCAGCTCTTTTACTTCATCATTTTTCCCTTTGGCTTTAGCTACTCCATGTTCAAGAGCAGGTTTCAGAGTCTCTTCTGACATCCATTTTATATCTTTTCTTTCTTTTCCATTTTTTTTTTTTTTTTAATTGTACTTCAGGTGAAGGCTTACAGAACAGATAGTTTCTCGTGAAACAGTAGTACACATATTGTTTTATGACATTGGTTAACAACCCCACAACATGTCAACCATCTAACTTCTCAACCTTTTTTTTTGGTGAAAATACGCATAGCCAAAGATACACCATTTCAAAAATTTCTACATGCACAGTTCAGTGACGTTGACTACGCTCTTCTGATTGTGCTGCTATTCTCACTTAAGATGAAGGCTTACAGAACAAAATAGTTTGTCATTTAACAGTTACTACACATGTTGCCCTATGACAATGGTTAACAATCTCAGAACACATCAACAATATCCTTACTCAACCTTGGGTTCCCTATCACCAACTTCCTTGTCCCCTTCTGCCTTCTGGCCCTCCTGTCTTTTTAATGACCTCTTGGTTTCTTCATGTATGGTGTCCTTGTTGTCAGTCCACAGCTTCTGGTCTTCGGTCATTAGTGTTCAGTGCGTCAAATCTGTTCTTGAGGTGATCTCTAAATTCAAGTGGAATATACTCATGGTTGTACTTTGGCTCTGGTGGACTTGTTCTAATTTTCTTCAGCTTCAACTTGAACTTGCATATGAGCAATTGATGTCTGTTCTGCAGCTGGCCCCTGGCCTTGTTCTCACTGATGGTATTGAGATTTTCCATCATGTCTTTCCACAGATGTCATCGGTTTGAGTCCCGTGTGTCCCATCTGGCGAGGTCTAAATGTATAGTTGTCGTTTTTGTTGTTGAAAAAAAGGTGTTTGCAGTTAATAAGTATTTTCAATGAATAGATCATTGGTCTTCAGAATTCTATCATGTGATCTCCAGCTTTGTTTCTCTCACCAAGGCCGTATTTTCCAACTACTGATCCTTCTTTGTTTCCAGCTTTTGCATTCCAAACACCAGTGATTATCAGTGCATCTTGATTGCTTGTTTGGTCAATTTCAGACTGCAGAAGTTGGTAAAAATCTTCAATTTCTTCATCTTTGGCCTTTGTGGCTGGTGCATAAATTTGAGGAATAGTCGTATTAACTGGTCTTGCTTGTAGGCGATAGGATGTTATCCTGTCACTGACGGCATTGAACTTCAGGATCAATCTTGAAATGTTCTTTTCGATGATGAATTTCTCTTCACTTTGTCATAAGATTGTCTGTTTCAAAATGGCCAATACCAGTCCTTTTCAGCTCACTAATGCCTAATACATCAATCTTCAAGCATTCCATTTAGTTTTTGACAGCTTCAAATTTTAGATTCATACTTTGTACATTCCACGTTCCGATTATTAATGGATGTTTGTAGCTGTTTCTTCTCGTTTCGAGTCATGCCACATCAGCAAATGAAGGTCCTGAAATCTTGACTCCATTCCTGCCATTAAGGTCGACTCTACTTTGAAGAGAGGCAGCTCTTCCCAGTCATATTTTGAGTGCCTTCCACCTGAGGGGGTCATCTTCTGGCGCTGTGTGTCAGAACTGTTCCCTTGCTAATCCTTGCTGATTTTCTGTCTGCTTGCTCTGTCACTTATTGAGAGGGAGTGTTGAAACCTGTGACTCCAAATGCTCGTTTGTCAGTTTCTCCTTGCAGTTCCATTGTCTTATGTTTCATGTCTTTGGAAGCTCTGTTATTAGGGGCATTGTTAGGGACTGAATTATGTTCCCCCAAAAATGTGCGTGCCAACTTGATTAGGCCATGATTCCCAGTATTGTGTGGTTGTCTTCCATTTTGTGATAGGAATTTTATGTTAAGAAGGATTAGGGTGGGATTGTAACACCCTTACCCAGGTCACATCCTTAATCCATTGTAAAGGGAGTTTCTCTGGGGTGTGGGCTGCACCACCTTTTATCTCTCAAGAGATAAAAAGGGAAGTGAGCAGAGAGGGGACCTCATACCACCAAGAAAGCAGTGCACGGAGCAGAGTGCATCCTTTGGACCCAGGGTCCCTGCAAGGAGAAGCTCCTAGTCTAGGGAACATTGATGAGAAGGCTGACAGAGAGAGAAAGCCTTCCCCTGGAGCTAATGCCCTGAATCTGGACTTTTAGCCTACTTTACTGTGAGGAAATAAATTTCTCTTTGTTAAAGCCATCCACTTGTGGTATTTCTGTTACAGCGGCACTAGATAACTAAGACGGGCATAAAAGTTTAAGTTATGATCTCTTGATTAATTAACCAATTTTCGTTATGAAATGGCCTTCTTTATTCCTGGTATTTTTTTCTTTTTGATCTGTTTTGTTTGATATTAAAAGAACCACTCCAGCTTTTGTTTGACTGGTGTTAGCGTGGCGTATCTTTTCCCATCCTTTTATTTGTAACCTATTTGTGTCTTCACATTTACAGTGATTTTTTTTTAGACAGCACATAATTGAGTGTTGCTTTTTTATACAGTTTGACAGTCTCTGCCTTTTAATTGGGGTGATTAGGGCATTTATGTTTAGTGTTGTTAGAAGCCACAACCCCCGTAAAGGCTTTGGGTTCTTATTTCAACCAGGTGCTTCTTCTGATGGCCCTTTAAAATTGCTGCCGGAGAACTACTTTGACGTGGTAGTCATTGATGAGTGTGCCCAGGCCCTGGAAGCGAGCTGCTGGATTCCTTTGCTGAAGGCCAGGAAGTGCATCCTGGCTGGGGATCACAAACAGCTGCCCCCCACTGTGATCTCACACAAGTAAGTCCCCTCCGCATAAAGCACCTCTCTACTCCTCCCCTCCCCTCTCTCCTCAGCCTTCGTGGTCCTGGGTCACCCTGGGCTCCCGAGGAAGCTGAGGTTGTGCCCTTGTTTTTGTAGTTCCTGATGCGCCCCCTGCCCATTTCAGTGCATTTATTCCTTCAGACATCTCACCTTCCCTCAGGCTCCGTGCTCTTTGAGGGCAGGGTTGTACCACATTCGTCAGAACCTGCACAGCGACCGGCTTGTTACCAGTGCTCGGTCAGGAGTCGTTGATTTAAATTAAATCTCTCCTGAAGAATCCCACGGGTTGCTGGGTGGTGTAAACGGTTAAGCACTTGACTGCTAACCAAAAGGTGGGTGGTTCAAACCCACTCAGAGGCGTCTGAGAAGATAGGCCTGGCGATCTGCCTCTGAAAGGTCACAGCCTTGAAAACCCTATGGAGTAGTACTGTTCCTCACACATGGGGTCACCATGAGTCAGAATCGACTTGACAGCAGCGGGTTAATGAGTCCGACAGGCTTGATGCGAGCGTCCATGCTGTGTGGAATCCCGCGTGGAGGTGTGTTCTGTGGGTCGTGCTAGCTGACCTCCAGATCGGTGAGCACGTGACCCAGCAGGGATTCCTCCAGTCATGACCGTAGGCTCGTCCATCTAGGGGGACGGAAGTAGTAGACGTGGTGAGCTGTGGGCTGCCCACTGCGGAGATGCAGTGTTGGTGAGCATTGTGACCCAGCTTAGACTCTGTCCAGCCTGGGCCCCCCACCTCATTTCCCACCACTCGGCCGCAACAGCTACCTCTGCCTGGACCACTGCTTCCCCAGAGAGTGGGTAGGTTGCGTCCGCCCTCGTTTGGTTCTCTGCTCAGATGAAAACCCAGCGTGGTCTCCCGTCGCCGCCCTGTCTGAACAGTATCCCTGTCAGCCTCAAGCCCCTTCTGCAGCTTCCTTAGTTCTTCTCTCCCCCAGTCGCTGACTGGCAGTGCTGTGTATTTCTCTCTTCGTTTGCTTGTCTGCCCGCCTGGCACGTCAGTTACGTGTGGTCTGGGAACAGGGCCCGGCATGGGGGCTCTGTTAGAGCCGGTGCCCGCTCCCGGGAACAGGGCCCGGCGTGGGGGCTCTGTTAGAGCCGGTGCCCGCTCCCGGGAACAGGGCCCGGCGTGGGGGCTCTGTTAGAGCCGGTGCCCGCTCCCGGGAACAGGGCCCGGCGTGGGGGCTCTGTTAGAGCCGGTGCCCGCTCCCGGGAACAGGGCCCGGCGTGGGGGCTCTGTTAGAGCCGGTGCCCGCTCCCGGGAACAGGGCCCGGCGTGGGGGCTCTGTTAGAGCCGGTGCCCGCTCCCGGGAACAGGGCTCGGCGTGGGGGCTCTGTTAGAGCCGGTGCCAGCTCCAGAGTCTACGTCCAGAAGGATATTTGTGTCATTTTCTTCTTGATTGTCTTCTTACGTCTGTTGGTTTGCGAATCGGTTCTCTACCTCACTATGTGTGTCTAGAAGTCACGATTGAACTTGAGGGCTAGAAAAAGTGACGTGCAACAGCGACTTCCAAGGGACCTCCCGGAGGGCAGGGGAGGGTTGTCTAGGCCAGGTGCCTCTGAGAAAGAGGCATCGAAAAGTACTTGAGTCACTCAGGCCCTCTTCCTGTTCCTCTCTGGGTGCAGGGCCGCACTGGTGGGGTCCCCCTGTTCCTCTCTTCCCAGCTGGCCCCGGGGTCCTGCCGTGGCCCCTGCTCAGGCCCTCTCCCCATTCCTCCCTGGGCACAGGGCTGCGCTGGCGGGGCTGTCGCTCAGCCTGATGGAGCGCCTGACTGAGCAGCACAGTGAGTGTGTGGTGCGCATGCTGACAGTGCAGTACCGCATGCACCGCGCCATCATGCAGTGGGCCTCCGAGGCCCTGTACCACGGACAGCTCACAGCACACCCCTCTGTGGCAGAGCACCTCCTGAGGTGAGTGACGCACTCGGCTCCCACCCCAGCCTCCCCGCCTTGTCCTTCTGCCCTGACTGACCCATCCGTGTGACCTGTTTCTAACCAACAAGCTGAGGTAAAACAGGTTGTCTAAAGATTTTGGTGTCAGAGGTCCCCTGTGAGACTTATTTTCTCAACAGGAGTGTGACCCTGCAGTGGGGGCTGGTCTGGGTGCTTCTCCATCTCTGGTAGCGCAGAGCTCCCTGGGGGTGATGCTGCCGTGTTCCTCTGAGGCGGGCTTCCGAGGAGTCCCTCCGAGGCGTCCCTCTGAGGCGTCCCTCTGTGGTGTCCCTCTGAACTGTCCCTCCAAGGCATCCCTCCGAAGTGTCCCTCTGAGGCATCCCTTCGAGGCGTGCCTCTGAGGTGTTCCTCTGAGGAGGCTTGGTGCCGCAGGAGGTGAATGGCGTGCGTGCTTGTCCTGGGAACTTCAGCCCCTTGTATTGCCGTGAACTCACTTGCTGGCTCCCCCCATGCCAGGGACCTCCCAGGAGTGGCTGCCACAGAGGAGACGGCCTTGCCCCTGCTGCTCATCGACACTGCCGGCTGCGGGCTGTTCGAGCTCGAGGGGGAAGAGGAGCAGTCGAGAGGGAACCCAGGTGGGCGCACTTGGAAAGGGCCAGCCCTGAGCTCTTCTCTTGCATCAAAATCAAACCAAACCCATTGCCATCAAGTCGATTCCGACTCATAGTGACGCTATAGGACTAAGTAGAACTGCCCAATAGGGTTTCCAAGGAGTGGCTGGTGGATTCGAACCAAAAGCCACTTTGAAGTGCCCGGTTCAGAGAGGAGCTGAGGAAGAGGGTGGCAAACGGAGCGCATTATTAATGCGCGACGGAGTATTTGTTCTATATGCTTATTTATTTTGCTTTGAGAAAACACGCATGACAAAATCTAACAGGAGTTCGGTGATAGTTTTAAACGAATTTACATTTTATTTTATTCATCCCTCCACATCGACCCTCAATCTGTGGCCATTATCCACACGTGAGACATACTGTTTATTCTGTCTGTAGTCCAGGCTTGGTCCACTTAGGAATTTGCTGACCTCTGCAGTGTCTGAGGAGCCCTGGTGGTGCAGTGGTTAGTGCTTGACTGACAACCAAAAGGTCGGCAGTTCAAACCCATTAGCCTCTCCTCAGGAGAAAGCTGTGGCCGTCTGCTTCCACGAAGATGACAGCAGCCCTGGAAACCCTGCGGGGCAGTTCTGCTCTGTGAGTCGGCACTGCTGTGAGTCGTGAAGGATTTTGAAACAGATATCCTAGATGGTTGAGCCATGTCAGTATTCTTCTCAAGGAGCAAGCAGAACCGAGGAAGGAAAATAAACAGGCCTGGGCGGGCTTTTCTCCCCGTGGCCTTACAAAGCAGCCTGACTCCACCTGGTTAATCTTACAGTGACAGTCCTCACTCAGCTAACGGTTCCAGTCTCCTGGATTCTGTTGATCAGGTTGCCAGATTACACAGAGGACACGTGGGTCACACTTACACTGAAAAGTTAGTTGCTGCTTGCGTGGAGTTCAAGTTTACCTGGGGTCCTGGGTTTTCATTGGCTACATCTGGCCCCTTGCCTTGGGACCCACACTCAGATTTTGGGCCCCCAGGAAGTTCCCTTAGGCCGGGGGTGAAGTCAGCTCATGCCCATAGCAGGACAGTGCCCCAGCCAAGTGCTGACTGGTGATGGGTGTCAGCTGAAGGCGTCTCTCTGCTGGAAAGCCTGCTGTCTGTTGTCCCTCCAGGTGAGGTCCGCCTCGTCAGCCTGCATGTCCAAGCTCTGGTGGATGCCGGTGTCCCAGCCCACGACATCGCTGTCATCACGCCATACAACCTCCAGGTGTGGAGGGCCTTCGTCCGTCATCCCTGTGTCAGTTGGGACTCAGCCCGCAGTGGCTGAAGGGAAGGCTCCACAGGCCCTCGTGACCACAGGGTCCAGGGGGATCAGCACAGCTGCAGTCAGGGTTCAAGTCCGTCCATCCGTCTCTCTGTCTCCCCTGCCCCTCCTCCTCTCTCAGCCTGGTTCCTCTGTGTCGGCTTCATTTCCGGCAGCTTTCCCCGGGGCCCGGCAACCCCAGCCGTCCCCTCAGTGGTGGTCCCGCCGGAAAGGCCTGTCATGTTGATAGTGCTTCCCACGGGTGCCTCAGCTCTGACCCTCATGGCCTGACTGAGGCCATCCCTGTGGTCAGGTGGGGTCGACTTGGCTGTCACCCTGCCTCTGAGCTGATCACTGTGGCTGGGTGGGGTCAGCTCAGCCGTGCCCCGTGCCCCCGGCTCTGAGCTCATTGCTGTGGCCTGGTGGGGTCAGCTCAGCCGTGCCCCGTGCCCCCCGCTCTGAGCTCGTTGCTGTGGCCTGGTGGGGTCAACTTGGCTCCAGTGGAACCCCACAGGCACTGGTGGAGGTAGGAAGTTTCTCACAGGAAAATCGGGCGTGACCTGGAGGACAGGAGCAGTGGTGGCTCAGAGGTAGAACTCTCGCCTTCCATGCAGGAGACCCGGGTTCCATTCCCGGCCAATGCACCTCAGGCACAGCCACCACCCATCTGTCAGTGGAGGCCTGCGTGCTGCTGGGATGCTGAACGGGTTTCAGCGGAGCCTCCAGACTAAGATGGACTAGGAAGGAAGGCCTGGAGATCTCCTTCCGAAAGTCAGCCAGTGAAAACACTGCGGACCACAGTGATCCAGTCCCACCGTGCGTGGGGTCACTGTGAGGTGGGCCTGACTCGATGGTAGCTAACAGTGGCCTGGAGAAGCAGGGCAGGCCGTGGAGAAGCAGAGCAGTAGGTGTCTGCTCCTCCCCTCCTCCCCCGGCTCCTCATGTTTCATAGAGCCTGTGAGCTTAGGGAGGAAGCCCATCTGATCTGGTGGGACAGACACCTCTGCCTCACCTCCAGCCAGGTCTGTGGGAGCAGCGGCCCCTCCCGCCACAGAGCACCACATGGAGGGTGCGCTCAAGCCCAGCAGTGTCTTGAGTCAGAAGGAGCAGTAAAGCTTCCGCAGTGGCGTCACATTGGGCACGTTTGCGAGTTTGTCTCTGTTAATCTGGGGCCTGTGAGCAGGGCCAGCGCTGAGGCCGTGTTTCCGAGGGTGGCTCCCACAGGGCGCTCCCAGTTGTGGCGTGGAAGGGCAGGGGCACGGCATGTGCTGAAGCTGCGTCCTCCCTCCCTTGGTGTTTCAGGTGGACCTGCTCCGGCAGAGCCTCGCCCACAGGTACCCGGAGCTGGAAGTGAAGTCAGTCGATGGCTTCCAGGGGCGAGAGAAGGAGGCTGTGATCCTGTCCTTCGTCAGATCCAATTGGAAAGGTGCGTGGCCTTTGCAGGGTCCCTAGGGTGCGGTGTGGAAGTGCATTTACTTGTTCAGAGGGCGAGGAGAGTCTGGGTGGCGCACACGGCTAAGCACTCGACTATGGGCCAAAAGGGTGGTGGTGCAAACCCACCCAGAGGTGCCTCGGAAGACGGGCCTGGTGATCTGCTTCCGAACGGTCACAGCCATTGAAAACCCTGTGGAGCAGTTTTACTCTGCACACACTGGGTCGCTGTGAGTTGGAACGGACTTGACGGCAGTTGGCAACAGCAACGATTTGGAGTGCACAGTGGCTTCTCGCGGATGCCAAGCCGGCCGCTGGGACCTTGGTGGTGGAACAGCGTCTGTCCTTGGCAAGCTCCCCGTCAGGCAGCCGTGGCCAATGTGGAGTCGAGTGGGGCGGTGAGATGGGATGCGTGGCCTGGTGGAAGCCTGCAAGGCTGGCATCCTGAGGAGGCAGCGTCTGAGTGGTGTCAGAGCATAAGCGGTGTGAGCCCGGCGCGCCAGGCAGGGGCAGAGTGCACAGAGGGGAGGGGCAGGGCGTGTGCCAGGAGGGGCTGGGAAGGGCCACAACGCCAGCAAGAGATGGGACTGCCTAGCCCAGAGAGTGTCTCAGCCTCTAGGGATGGTTTCTGTGCTGCTGCGGTTCAGTGTGAAAACTGCCCACGTGACGTTGGGAGCTTTCAGGAGAAGGGAGGTGCGGTGATGGTGGGGAAAGGGGATGAAGCTCTGGAGCGCCCCCTGCTTTCCCTCACGTGTCAGCCGCAGCCACACCTCGTGCTGTCAGTCCTGAGTCTGGGCTTCGGGGGAGGATATGTACTCACTTGGAGATTAGGAACAGTGTGAGAGCTACCAAGACCCAGATCTGATACCGCAGAGCTGTGCTCGAGTCGCGGTGGAATGTGGTAGAATGTGTGTGAGGCCGTGGCGTCATCACAGCTGTTCGGTAGGCTGTGCATCGGCCGCGGTGGAGGGAGAGCGGGTGGTGGCAGAGACCACGTGCAAGAGGCCGACGGGCAGTGTGATGCCCTTTAGGACTGTCACTGGCTAGGGCTGGCAGAGCCTGACCACCCCCGCCTGTCTGGGATCTGCTCTTTAGCTCTCCTGTGGCTCCATTTTAGGTGAAGTTGGCTTTCTTGCTGAGGACCGGCGCATCAACGTGGCAGTCACCCGCGCACGCCGCCACGTGGCGGTCGTCTGTGACTCACGCACTGTCGCCAACCACACGTTCCTGAAGACCTTGGTGGGCTACTTCACGGAGCATGGGGAGGTGCGCACGGCCTTCGAGTACCTTGATGACATCGTGCCTGAGAACTACTCCCACGAGAGCACCCAGGGCCCTGCAAGTGTGAAGGCCCAGGGCACAGCCCCGGTGGTGAGGGGGCCTCCGGGCAGTGGGCAGCAGACTGGAGGCCGAGCCCCCAGAGCTGCCAGGCTGGACGGGAAGAAGCCGGGCGCTAAGGCTTCAGACTCCGAAGCCACTTGTCAGCCCAGCCTAAACGGAGGCGTTCCAGAGCCAGTGGAGGGAAGAAACAGTGTGGAGCACTTCAAGGCCATGATCACAGCGTTTGCGGCGAGTGAGGAGACGCGGCTGGAGTTTCCTCCTTCCCTGAACGCCCGTGACAGGATGTGGGTCCATCAGATTGCTGAGGAGATGGGGCTGAGGCACAGCAGTGCCGGAGAGGGCAGGGGGCGGTGCGTGACTGTGAGCAAGAGTACTGGCCCAGCCTTGCTGCCCCCCAGCCCCACGCAGGCCGAGCGTCCCCCCAGCCCCGCACAGGCCGAGAGTCCCCTGAGACCCGCGCAGGCCGAGTGTCCCCCCAGCCCCCTGCGGGCTGAGCGTCCCCCCAGCCCCACGCAGGCCGAGCGTCCCCCCAGCCCCGCACAGGCCGAGCGTCCCCCCCGCCCCACGCAGGCCGAGCGTCCCCCCAGCCCCCTGCGGGCCGAGCGTCCCCCCAGCCCCGCGCGGGCCGAGCGCCCCCGCAGTGAG
Organism: Dugong dugon; assembly: GCA_030035585.1. Classification (NCBI taxonomy): domain Eukaryota; kingdom Metazoa; phylum Chordata; class Mammalia; order Sirenia; family Dugongidae; genus Dugong; species Dugong dugon. The sequence continues at coordinate 134,645,423 of CM057467.1, forward strand.
CTTAGCAGTAGCGGCGGCCGCGGCAGGGACCCACTGGACCTGAAGGCGCTGCACCTGGAACGGCTGCAGAGGGAGGCGGGCCGGCAGGAGCAGCTGGCCAAGAAGGGGCAGGTGGGCGCTGGGACACGGAGGCTGTCAGAGAAGAAAAAACAGAAAGAAGGAAAAGGTAAGTGGGCCACTGACGGGGCCACGGCGTGTGTGTCCCAATCGCAGCGTTTGCCACCCTTGAAACCCACCTGCCAGCCTCAGAATCGGCACCACCACCTCTGTTCCGCATCCCGCCCCTTATTTTAAACTGCGTCGGGGGGGCCGCCACAGGCTGGGGTCAACATGGCTGGCTGGGTGTCGCCCGTTGCGCCCGGTGGCAGAGCCTTTACCAGGCTCTCGTTGTCTCCGTTTGCCTGAGTGACTGACTGTGTTCTTCCTGTAGGACGCGTGGCCATAGCTTTGCCCGTGGGCGAGGACTTCGATGCCCTGGTTTCTGCTGCCATTAAGGCTGACAACACCTGTGGCTTTGCCAAGTGCTTGGCCAGCGTTGTGACCCTGGGCCAGCTCTGCCTGCACTGCAGCCGCCGGTACTGCCTCAGCCACCACCTGCCCGAGGTACCCAGCCAGCTGGGAGTGGGAGGGGCCGTCGTCCAGGGCGGGGAGGAGCAGGTGGTAGGAGACGTACTCTCCTCAGACGTGTCGGCTATGCGGCCTGGGGTGACAGCTGTCCTGCTGGAGTTGAGTCACTTTCTGGGGGTGGCGTCCCCCCAGATCCAGGCTGGTGGCCGTTTTTCCACTGTGTTTTGCCCAGCCCTGCCCCCTCCTGAACCTAGAAGGGGCCCTCCCTGGTGAGGGGCTTCCTCCCACCCACATCCTTGTGGTCCTCCATGCACGCCTGTTGGTGGAGCGGCTGGTGGTAGAAAGATCTGTGTCCAGAGCTTAAACTGGGTCAGGTGTGAGGTGTGGGTGGCAGCTCCCAGACCTGGGCCAGCACCTGCTGGCCGGTGGTCCCTGCTAGTGGGCCAGGGCGGAGGGCCAATACCCTGGCTGTTCTTCCTGCAGGAGCTGCCTCCTGCCTCTAGACTGTGAGGTCCAGACTTCCCACCATGGGCCCTGGTGCCCCAGAGGAGGGGCCCCTGTTTGGCTGTCCCATGCGGCTTGCTCGGGGGAGCCCTGGTGGGCAGAGTAGGTGCAGCTCTGAGACGGGCACGTGCAGGAGAGGCTGCACAGAGGCGCACAGGGCTTGGTGTCAGGGACTCAGCCCTCCCCTCTGAGCCTCCACCCCCCTTCATCAAGTGGGGTCGTGGAGTCTGATCCCCGTCACCTAGACGCTGTGTGAGGCAGCTGGGATAATGGACTTGGTGTCCTGGGCCACGTGGAAAAGACAACACCGCCCGCCCATGTTTGTGGGAGAGCCTGGTGGGCAGGCAGGGCCCCTGGGGGCTGCAGGGCGGCAGGTGGGCACAGGCGTCACTGAGGTGGGGAGGGAGGATGGTGAGGATGTGGGCAGGCACCGATGCGGAGGCCACCAGGTCTGGGACACACGGTGCCAGGCTGGGCAGGCAAATCCTGTCAGGTCTGAACGGGCCCAGCCAGCAGCTATGAGGGCAGCCCCTCTGTGTGGTAGGGGCAGCACCCCCTCTGTGTGGTGGGGACAGACGCAGGCTTTGGTGGGGGAAATGTGAGGCCAGTGGCCCCAGCATGTTCTAGTACACAAGATGGGCCCACAGAGCACCTTATGCGTGTTTTCTTCCCCCTTACTCTCTGGGCCCCCCTGCCCCTTTTAAAGACGGAGGGGCCACAGGAGTGTTTAATTGAAACCCATCAGGAAGTGGAGGCTGTGTGCCCAGCTCTTGTGTGACGTAAAGGCAGGTAGCTGTGGCTCTGGCGAGGGTGGTGCTGATGTGGGGTGCACGTGAGATAACGAGGTGCAGAGGCAACACTCCCAGCCGCTGGGTGCTTGCAGACTTCCCATGTCAGGTGACAGCATGGTGCCTGGGAAGGCGCGGGAGTGGCCTGGACCGGATCTGCATGGAGGGTGGTGGGCAGCCGTGCAGAGTGCGGGAGACGGGCCGTGGGGGCCTCTGTCCACGGCAGTCATGTCTGGGAAGGACCCTCGGTGCTGCCATTCCCGTTCTGCACACTGGGGAGACCGAGCTGGGGGCTAAGGGTGATGGGTCACTGCGGGGGAGGGTCATGCTGGGCCCCCCAGGTCTGCCCTCCACTCCTGACGTGCCGACCGCTGTGTCCTCAGGTCCATGGCTGTGGGGAGCGGGCACGTGCCCACGCCCGGCAGAGGATCAGCCGGGAGGGTGTGCTTTACGCTGGCAGTGGGACCAAGGACAGGGCCCTGGACCCCGCCAGGAGGGCGCAGCTGCAGAGGCGGCTAGACACAAAGCTGGACGCCCTGACCAACCAGAGGAAGAGCAAGAGGAAAGACAAGGAGAAGTGATGGGCGGGCTCCACGTGGCTCCCAGGGCCTCTGTCCACAGCGGGGGCGGAGGAGCGGGGCTGTCCCCCAGGAGAACCCACCCCTGGGGCCTCTGTCTGCAGTGTGGGTGAGGGTGAGGGGCTGCCCCCACGGAGAACCCACCCCCTAGGGCCTCTGTTTGCAGTGTGGGTGGGGGTGAGGGGCTGCCCCCATGGAGAACCCACCCCCTAGGGCCTCTGTCTGCAGTGCGGGTGGGGGTAGGGGCTGCCCCTCGATAGGTTACACTCTACAGCCTCATCTGTCCACTGAGCACTGAGGGGAGATGTGCTGGGGGGGACTGCTGGGCTTTTGGTCCCCAGTAGTAAGCGCTCTGACATGACAAAATGGGGGAAAGTCCCTTCAGAGCAAAGCAGTTAGGGCCAGTTGACCCTATGTGGGGTGGGCCGGGAGGTGTGTCCCCCATCTTCCCCCGACTCTCGCCCAGGTACCACTTCCCAGTCCCTTCTCCACTCTCTGTCAGAAGAACTCCAGCCTCTGGGTCCTCGGAGCGCTCCCATGAGGCCCGGAAGGTTTGGCCGTCTTGGAGATCTGCCTCGGCCTAAAAGCCAACTGTCACAGCCCACTAGGGTCAGGCACCTAAAGGGAGCAGGGAGCCCAGGCCCGTTAGTGGGCACGCAGGTGCGTACTGAGAATGTTCCGGCACTTCTCCTGCACGGTCCGAGGCCATTTTGCATCGTCTGTCTGTCCCCCTGGTGCTGCTGGTACCATCTCCGGGGTCTCCTGCAGCGCCACAGACAGCCTGCCCCCCGCGCGCTTGGGGTCCAGAGGGTTTTGGGCGCCCCGGGGACATCCTCCTTGCTCCCAGAGGGTCCCTGGCTCTGCCTGCGCTTGCCCTCCCTCTGCTCGGGCCGCAGTGCGGGGAAGTGGGGGTGCAGCTGCCCCAGGTGACCGGCCCGGGAAAGCCTCTAGAGTCCACGCTGGCAACACCTTCAAACCCAGAGCCGGGCAGAGATGGCTTCCTCGCCCTCTGCCAGCTGTTACTTAAGAAAACCTCGGGGTGGTATTGTCTCAGCTCAGGTTGCTTGTTTCAAAGGGATGTAAATTATTTAAAATAAAAACATATGCGTCGTCCACAGTCCGCTTGTTCGTGTGTCTGAAGGGAACCTCCTCCTCCCTTTTGCTCAGTGTCACTTTGTCGCGTGGCGGAGGTGCGAAGGCTAACTCCATGTCCTGGGTGTCAGCAGGCGTCCGGGACTCCCCAGCAGGGGACTTCTCAGTAGCAGATGGCAGGGGGGAGGAGGAGGAAAGCAGCCCTGGCTTCCTTCTGCCTTTCCTGCGACCAGAATGGAGGCTTTAGACCGGGCATTTAGAGTCAGAAAAGGAGCCTGAGCTGAGCCCAGGGGGAGAGCGGAAGCCCAGGGTGTTGGGGGGCCTGCCTCTGTGGAGCCACTGCTGGTCCGAGGAGGCCGGGGGGCTGGGGGGAGGGGCCGGTATGGGAGGTGGGGGTGCCTACCGCTGAGGGGCTGGCCCCCTGCTCACTCGCATCTGCCTTTTCCCGTCCACGCTGTCATGCCTGGGTCTGCTGACTCCTTGGCTCCTGTGGACTGTCCCTTCTGAGGTCCCCCACCCCTGACTCCTCACCACAGCCTCACGCCTACTGACCCTGACCGCCGTGGCTGCTCCCTGGACTTTGGAGCCAAGCTCAGCCCCCAGTGGCATCCAGGGCCCGGGACTGGGGCTCCATCTCACCGGGAGCCTCCTCTGCCCCGTCACAGCACAGTCCTCCAGGTGCCATAGTTCAGCCTGGCCTCCGTGCCAGGCACAGCTTCCTGGACAGTGCTGCCTTTGCCCGTGCCTGACCACACTCCTGGGGGCACCCTCCCACTGCTCAGGCGAGACACCCCACGCTGTGCCTCCGCAGCCCGTCTTCCCCTCACCTAGATGCTTTCCCTGCTTGCCACCACCATGGAGGTTTTAGACTGAATCGCTGAGGAAGGAGGCGGGGACCACTGTAGTTTATTCCATTATTTAAGTAAGCATCGAGGGAACATGACCGCTGCTGAGCATGGAGACAGTCAGCAGCTCTCGCTCACCTTGAGGACCCAGGCTGGTGGGACCCCTGTGTAGACGGGTGATTACGGGGCCAGGAGCACATGTGACTGGGTGTCACCCTGTGGTTGTTGAGGTGCACTGTGGTAGCTGCTTTGCCTGCTGAGGACTTAGGCTTCCTCTCCCTCTCTGGCCCTCGGCCCTGACCCCCCAGCCACAGGGAGGCTCACCTTCCCCGGCTGGATCGGTCAGAGCACCACTGTTTCCTGGCCACAGCCGGGGTGGTGCAGGGACGTGCCAGACTCCAAACACGGCCAGTCAGACTTCTTCCCTGGGGTTAGCACCAAAGAAACCAAACCCGTTGCTGTCAAGTTGATTATGACTCATTGGGACCCTACAGGACAGAGTAGAGTTGCCCCACAGAGTTTCCAAGGAGTGCCTGGTGGATTTGAACTGCAGCCATAGCACTTAACCACAACACCACCAGGGTTTCCACACAGATGCTGAAAATAGGGGGTGGCTGGCAGCCCCCCACTCCTGCCTCCTAGAGGGAGCTGTCTGCCGGAGAGGAGGCCAACACAGGAACAGAGCTCAAAATGGAGGCTGGGATGGCCTGATAACATACGATTGTATGAGCACCTGGATCCAGCCACACCTGACCCCCCCACACCATCTGTCCCCATATCCCAAACCGATGCCCTCTATTGGCTGAAGAAGGGCTGAGGTGGATTTCTGTCACTTGCAGCTTTAAGAACTCTATTGGCAACGTCTGCACATCTTATTGGGTAGCCCCAGTCCCAGCCCAGACGGTGCTGAGTCAGCACCCTTCTGCCCATTACAGAAAGCAGAGCTGGAACCCAGCCCTGGACTTTTCCTCATACTCCTTTCATGCGCTGTTCCTCTTCCTGGGGGGTACGGGGGGGAAGCACGGGACAGCAGCGCGTGGGGCGAGGTGGTGGGAAGCCCCTGGAATCGCAAGGACTTGAGTCTGCCAGCACCACCACTGAGCGTGTGTGACATCAGCATGCCCCTTCCCGTCTGTGCCTGTTTCCTTATCTGCACAGTGGGCGTGAGAACCGTCGCGCGAGCAGGGCTGTGAGGAGAATTCAGGGAACGAGGGGTGGGCAGCACCATGCACTGGTGAGGCTGGACTGGGGCCGGGTTCCACGGCGGGGCCCTCGCTCCCTGCCTGCCCCCTCCAGCCCTGACCTCCATGCAAGCCGCTGCTGATGCATCATTAAAATGTTAGGGCTGAAGGCTGCAATGCAAAAAGTTTCCATTTCTCACCCCAGAGAGACCTTGTTAGGAAAATGTTAGTAGCTGGTTGCTTGAAAAATGTCCTACAATTTGGCCTGGACAGGATAGTCCAAAGAGAGGAAAAATATCCCACGCCAAAATTCCTCCCTGCCGGTGGACGTGATCTTCCTGACAGCAGCCTGCAGCCCTTTCAGAAGGAAGAGTCCTGAGCTGACGGTTCCCTCTGGGGGCATCAGGAAGGAGGCCCTGCCGTTTTCTTTTTCTGATAGCTTGGGGCAAAATGGCACAGGATGGAGCCCTCGGCTTGGGGTTCGCTCCGGGGTTCACCTCTCCGGTGTTGCAATGCCTGTGCCTCAGTTTCCTCATCTGAAAACTGGAGAAATACCAGGACCTGTGTGGTTGTGAAGAGTCAGCGAGTTAATCTGTGCAAGGCACTGGGAACAGTGCTCGGCACTTAGTAAGAGTGCAGGAAGCATTTCCTGTCGTCGTCATCCAAAGAGATTTGCACGTTCTGCAGGAGACCTGGGTTCAATTCCCAGCCAATGCACCTCACAAGCAGCCACCATTCGTCTGTCGTTGGAGGCTTGCGTGCTGCTAGGATGCTGAGCAGGTTTCAGCAGAGCTTCCAGACTAAGATGGACTAGGAAGAAAGGCCTGGCGATCTACTTCTGAAAATGAAAACCCCATGGATCGCGGGGTACGATCGGAACCTATCACCGGGATGGCGCAGGACCTGGCAGTGCTTTGTTACGTTGTGCATGGGGCATCACGAGTCGGGGGCCAATTCAATGGCAGCTCGCAACAACGGGTTCAGCAAGTGGCATTTTCCTGCTTAAGGCAGAGACGAGGGTGCTCCCAGCCTAGGAGCAGTCAGCGGCCTGCAGAAGTCACTGGAGCTGGAGCCCCACCCTCAGCTCTGGCTCCTGGTCTCCTTCCAGGCAGCAGAGCTCATGCCTGTCCCCTGCTGGCCAGCTGAGGGGCTGGGCCTTGCTCTGTGTTTACTGGCGTTTGGAGCGGTCCCCAGGGGGATCCGGGCTGAGTGGACTGATAGGCACCGTGCTCCTTTGGGGCATTGTGGGCCCAAGTTATAACCTGGCACTTAAAAGGAATTGTGTTCCATGCCAGGCCCATTGCAAAAGCCACAGCCTTATTTGGTCTGGAAATTTCTTTGCTTGGAGGAAAAGTGGAGCAAGTAAGCAGACCTCTCATGGACGGGCAGACATGCAGCCAATTCTTAATTGCCCCAGGAATGGTGGTTCAGCTTATAGATTATTTCGATCACTCGCTCTCTGGCTAGCTGCCTCTTTCGTCAGCGACTCCCCCCTTCTCCCCTAGAACCCCAGCTCAGCTACCTCTCTGCCCTCAACTGCCAACACGTGGTTTGACTTACAGCTTTACTGAGGTATAAGTTATCTCCTGAAACTCACCCATGCTAAGTGCACAGTTCAGTCTGTTTTAGTAAATTTAGAGGGTTGTGCAATCTACCACCACCATGAACTTCCCTCAGACCGGTTTGCCGTCAGTCCCTTTCCCAATCCAGGAAATCACCGATCTGCTTTCTGTCTCTATAATTTGCCTTTTCCGGAAACTTCGTATAAACAGAATCACACAGTATGTGGTCTTTTGCATCTGACTTCTTTTACTTAGCACAACGATCCTCCATGTTGTATGGATGCTTCATCACATTTTACAGCTGAATGCTATTCCACTGTGCGGATAGACTGCATTTTGTTTACGCAGTCATCCATTGATGGGTATTTGAGTTTTGGCCATCATGAATAACGCTGCTGGGTTCACATCTTTGTGTGGATGTGTGTTTCATTTCTCTTTGGTAGATTCCTCGATATAGAAGTGCTGGGTCATACGGTAAGCTTATCTTTTTAAGAAACTACTGAACTTTTCCAAAATAGTTGTTCCATTTCATAGACTCACCAGCAATGTGTGAGCGTTCTAGTTTCTCTACATTCTCGCCAACACTTAGTTTTGTCCGTATTATTTTTTAAAATTGTAGCCATTCTGGTGGGTGTACAGTAGGATTTTATTGTAGTTTAAATTTGCATTTCTCCAATAACTAATGTCTAATAACTCATGTTGTCAGTAGGGATCAGTCCCTGGAGAAGGACATCTTGCTTGGTAAAGTACAGGGTCAGCGAAAAAGAGGAAGACCCTCAACGAGATGGTTTGACACAGTGGCCGCAACCATGGGCTCAAGTATAACAACACTTGTGAGGATGGTGCAGGACCGGGCAGGGTTTCGTTCTGGGGTGCACAGCGTCGCTATGGGTCAGAACCGACTTGACAACACCTGACAACAACAATGACTAATGATGAGCACCTTTTCATGTGCTTATTAATATATCTCGGCACTGGAAGCCCTCACTCGTCTATGCCAAGAAGTGTGGAGGACAGCTGCCTGGCCAACTGACTGGAAGAGATCCATATTTGTGCCCATTCCAAGGAAAGGTCATCCAACTGAATGTGGGAATTATCGAACAATATCACCACTGTCACACACAAGTAAAATTTTGCCGAAGGTAATTTAAAAAATGGTTGCAGCAGTACATCGACAGGGAGCTGCCAGAATTTCAAGCCTGATTCAGAAGAGGACCTGGAACCGGGGAGATCATTGCGGATGTCAGATGGATCCTGGCTGAAAGCAGAGAATACCAGAAAGATGTTTACCTGTGTTTTATTGATTATGTAAAGATATTCGACTGTGTGGATCATAACAAATTATGGATAACATTGGGAAGAATGAGAATTCCAGGACACTTAATTGTTCTTGTGTGAAACCTCTACATAGACCAAGAGGCAGTTGTTCGAACAGAACAAGGGGATACTGTGTGGTTTAAAATCAGGAAAGGTATGTGTCAGGTTTGTAATCTTTCACTATATTTATTCAATCTGTATGCTGAGCATATAATCCAAGAATCTGGACTAAAAAAGAAGAATGTGGCATCAGGATTGGAGGAAGACTCATTAACAACCTGCGATACACAGATGGCACAACTCTGCTTGCTGAAAGCAAAGAGGACTTGAAGCACTTACTGAAGAAGAACCAAGACTACAGACGTTGTCAAGGAGTTCATTTCACTCGAATCCACAATCAACGCCCATGGAAGCAGCAGTCAGGAAATCAAATGACGCATCGCATTGGGCAAATCTGCTGCAAAAGACCTCTTTAAAGTGTTAAAAAGCAAAGATGTCACTTAGAGGGCTCAGGTGCGCCTGACCCAAGCTATGGTGTTTTCAATCCCCTCATATACATGTGAAAGCTGGACAATGAATAAAGAAGACAGAAGAAGAATTGATGCCTTTGAATTATGCTGTTGGCGAAGAATACTGAATATACCATAGAAGAATGAACAAATTTGTCTTGGAAGAAGTACAGTTGGAATGCTCATTAGAAGCAAGGAGACTTCATCTCATGTACTTTGGACATGTTATCAGGAGGGACCGGTCCCTGGAGAAGGACATCATGCTTGGTAACATAGAGGGTCAGCGAAAAAGAGGAGGACTGTCAATGAGATGAATTGACACAGTGGCTGCGACAATGTGCTCAAACATAGCGATTGTGAGGGATGGCGAAGGAGTGGGCAGTGTTTTACAGAGGGTGGCTATGAGTTGGAACCGACTTGATGGCACCTAACAACAACATTAAGATATCTAATTCTTTTAGACATTTTATAATGTCAGCTTTACAGTTAAGTCTATGATCCATTTTGTGCTAATTTTTATGTATGGTGTGAGGTAAGGATATAAATTTTTTTTTTGCATATAGATATCCAGTTGTTCTAGCCCCATTTGTTGAAAAGATTATCCGTTCCTCATTGGATTGTCTTGGCATTTTGTGGAAAATCAATTGAGCACAAGTGGAAGGGTTTATTTCTGGACTGTCAGTTCTGTGCCATTGATCTTTATGTCTATCCTTAAATCAATCCAACAGTCCTGAGTACTGTCGCTTTATAGTAAATTTTGAAATTGGGTTGTGTAAGTCTTCCAACTTTATTCTTCTTTTTCAAGATTGTTCTGGCTGTTCTAAGACTTTTGCATTTCATATAAATTTTAGGATCAGCTTGCCAATTTCTACAAAATGCCTGCTGGGATTTTAATAGGAGTGCATCATATCTACAGATCAACTTGAATATAATTGACATCTTAACGATATTGAGTCTTCCAATCCATGAACATGCAATATTGCTCCATTTAATTTGATCTCTAATTTCTTTCAGTAGGGTTTTGTGGTTTTCAATATATCACTCTTGAATAATTTTCCTTAAATGTATTCTTAAGTAGTTTTTTTTTTTTTTTTTTTTTGGATGCTATTGTAAGTGGGATTATTTTCTTAAATTCAGTCTTGGATTGTTCATTGTAAGTGTATAGAAATACAGTTGATTTTCGTGTAATAACTTTGTTTCCTGCAAGCACACTAAACTTGTTTATGAGTTCTGGTGGCTGTGTTGTGAATTCCTTTGAATTCTCTACGGAGACCATCATGTTGTCCGTGATTAAAGACAGCTTTATTTCTTCCAGTGTTGACATCATTTTTAAAAAACTTGTTTTATTGTAGTGAAATATATATAACAAAACATTTGCCAAGTTAACATTTTTTTGTGTAAAATTCAAGGACGTTGATTACATGCATCATGTCATGCAGTCCTCATCACTATCTGTTTCCAAATTATTCCATCACCGTGAACAGAAATTCAGTGTCCCCTAAGCAACGACTCCCCTGTCTCCCTCCCTCTTGCCCCTGGTAATAATGTCGATAGCTTTTAAAGTTTTTTTCTTTATTGCACTAGCTAGAACCTCTAGTACAAGGTTCAACAGAAGTGGCAAGAGCAGACATCTTTGGTTCTCTGCCTTGAGGGGAGTTTCAGTCTTTTTTCATTAGGTATAATGTTAACTGTGGAGTTTTTCTGTTTTTTGTTTTTTTTTTTTAAAGCTTTTTCTCAGGTTGAAGAAGTCCCTTCTATTCTTAGTTTCTTCAGGAAAAAAAAAAAATTTTTTTTAACTGTGAGTAGGTTTTGGGCTTTGTCGTGTGCTTTCTCTGTGTCTGTTGAGATGATCATGAGGTTTTTGTCCTTTATACGATTACTGTAGAATACTGCATCGATTGATTTGTAAAATGTTCAACCAACCTTGAGTTGCTAAGTCCCACTTGGTCATGGTGTACAATTTGTTTGCTTGTTGTTGATGATCAATAACATTTGAAAAGCACCGTTTTGGGGTCTTTCCCAAAGCAGAAGTGAATCTCCTTATGGGGAAGCCACACTTGGAGTCTTCTTATGAAATGAGACAGAAATTTCAGAAACCAGAGGAAGAGAGGTCCATGAAAGGCTCGCTCAAGGTCCTTCCTTCCCGTTAAACACCTAGATTCTATGTGCACTTGTTTTAGCCTGTGGCCCAAAGGTAGAAAATTTGAACGGTTGGAGTATTATGGATTGAATTGTGAGGTTGAAACCCCTATCCCTGTGAATGTGACCTTGGTGGGGGAAATAGGGTCTTTCTTTGCAGATGTGATCAGTTGACAAAGTTGCAATGGAGTGGGGTGGGTCCTAATCCCAATCCCTTCTGGGTGGTGCCTTATAAGAGAGAAGGACAGACGGAAACAGTCATGCGCACAAGGGGAAGACGGCCTGTGAGGATCCGTATCTAGGCCAAGGCATGTCAAGAAACGCCCAGGGCTACCAGAAGCTGGAAGAGACAAGGAGGACTCTTCCCCCAGAGCCGACAGAGAGCATGGCCCTGCTGAGGCCCTGAACTCTGACTTCTAGCCTCCAGAACTGTGATACAATGATTTCTTGTTTGTGAAAGCCGCCTACTCTGAGGTATTTTGTCACGGCAGCCCCAGGACACTAAGGCACGGTGATGCTGGCTCTGAGCCAGCATTGCTCACACCTGTTGGGGGTGGACAGAGCAGTGCACCTGTGCATGGCCGTGCAGATTGGGCTGTGAGGGGGTGGGCAGGGCTCAAGGCCACCTGTGCCCTCCTCACCCAGTCATGCACGCAGGCTGCAGTCACTTACAGGACGGACTCTGTCTCTGATTTGCATGAAGATGCGTGTAGGTTGCCAATGGCCCTGGGCAGACGGAGGTGGGGGTGGAATGGGGTGTGGGGCTAGAACATATAGCTGAGCCTGTGTAGCCTGTGCAGGGAATACGGAGTCCATCATCTTTAGTGAATGGAAGGAGGGTCCTGGTCCCCTTTGAAACCCTGTCCTGGAGTTAAGAGGACCGAGTCTGTGGCTTGCTGGTGACGTCTACTTCTAGCCCCCCAGTGCTTAGATCCAGCAGAACTTGAAGGACAAAGCTCTTAGCAAATCCTCCACAGAGTGCTGACCCTCTCTGTAAATATACTTCTGGAGAGACACATTCACTGGGAGGGGCCAGAAGCGTCCCTGGACAAAAGGACTCCCATCAGGGAATGAATCTGTCTCATGCTCCCACGGTGCGGAGATGCAGACATCTCCCAGGTCTTGGCGATGACCTTCTGCACGTCACGACAGGAGCACCGGCAGTGCCATTGCTGTCCTTCACCCTTGCACAGTGAGGAAGAGAAGTGCAGGCCCCCTGGTGAGCTGCCCCCAAGCCCCCCATTGTAGAGGGCTGCCCATTTTGCAGGAGGCATAGAAGAGAGACTTCTGGCCCACGACGGCATTACGAGTTTATGCTGAGAGTCACAGTCCCTCACCCCCACCCCAGCCCAACTCTCAGCAATGATACAAAAATGGAAAAAGAGCTTTAAAAACATGTAGCCACACTCAAAAAAAGATGGCTGCTATTGTTAGTTGCCGTCGATCGAGTCCGACTCACGGCGACTTTATGTACAACAGAAGGAAATGTTGCCCGGTCCTGCGCCATCCTCCTGATCTTCGATATGTTTGAGCCCATTGTTGCGGCTATTTCGTGCTTCTCATTTTGAGTCGTATCACGTCAACAAATGAAGGTCCCGAAGGTTTGACTCCATCCACGTCATTAAGGTCAACTCTATTCTGAGGAGGCAGCTCTGCCCCAGTTGTCTTTTGAGTGCCTTCCAACCGGAGGGGCTCATCTTCCAGCACCATGCTGGACAATGTCCTGTTGCTATCCGTAAGGTTTTCATTGGCTAATTTTCAGAACATCCCTGACTTCCCGACAACAGACAGAGATAGTGCAGTCAGAGAGTGGAGGCAGGGGCCTTGAGGCTCCGGGATGGTCAGGCAGAGGTGGCCCTGAGTTCTTGTCCTGTGGGTCACAGAGACGAAAAGGGCCAACTCCGAGTGGGGATCAGAGCCAAGCTCACACTGTGAAACTAGGTGCTGGGCAGGGCTTTCTGATTCACAGGGGAAAAAAAGTCTGCTCCTGTTACTATGGCTGCATAACAAATTTGCCCAAAACTCCGTGGTATGAAACAGCTATTTATGCTCATGGATTCTGTGGGTCAGGAACTTGGAGAGCACACAGGGGGACATGAGGGTGCCAAAGGCCAGCCCTGGCCTCAAGGGGGACTGAGCTCTGTGGTGGAATTCACGTCCCGAGGCTCCCGTGGCATCAAACCCAGGCTTGTCAGCAACTGAGACCCCCACTTGGCTTGACTTGTCCCCCTGGCTGGCCTGTTCCCCTCTCTCTTCTCCTCCTGGGCGTGCTCACCCAGTAAATCCCACATTCCCCAACCCCCATCTCAGGCTGTTTTCCAGGAAGCCAGACAGAGCCACTCTCCCCCCTCGGGGCCTTAAATGCCAGTTATCTGCTGATGACTCCCGAGGGAGTGTCTTTGCGTGGACTTCTTCCAGAGCTCCATGTCCACTTGGATATTTAATGCTGTTGTTGTGAGAGCCGTCCAGCTGGCCCCTGACTCATGGTGACCCCATGGACAATGGAACAAAATGCTGTCTAGGTATCTGAGACTCCACGTGTCCAAAACAGAACGCCTGATCTGTTCCCTGTAGTGGGCTGAATGGTGGCCCCCCGAAAGATAAGTCCATACCCTAACCTCTGGAACCCGTGACCATGACCTTAGTTGGAAAAAGGCCTTTGCAGATGTGATGAAGTGAAGGATCTTGAGATGAGAGCATCCTGGATGAGCGTAGACCCTAAATTCAATGACTGGTGTCCCTGTGAGAGGAGGAGAGGAGACACAGATGCACACACAGAGAGACGGCCGTGTAATGGAGTGATGCAGCCACAAGCCAAGGAATGCCTGGGGCCACCAGGAGCTGGAAGAGACTAGGAAGGACCCTTCCCTGGAGCCTTTGGAGGGAGCACGGCCCTGCTGACACATTGATTTAGGACTTCTGGCCTCCAGAACTGTGACAGAATAAATTTCTGTTGTTCTAAAGTTTGTGGTCATTTGTTACGATGACCCCCAGAAGCTCATACACCCTCTAAATCTGTAACTCCAGCTTTCAGGTTGCTCATCCCTAGAATCTTGAAGTCATCCTAGATACCACTCTTTCTCTTACCCCACCCCTGATCTACCAGCAAATTCTATTTTCTCTGCCTTCAAAGTACACTCAGAAGTTGACTCGTCTTCCCATCCCACTGTCCTACCCTGGTCCAAGACGCCAGCATCTTTCCCTGAGTTCCTGTTTAGCCTCCCAACATTCACCTCCTCTTCACCTGATGATCACTGGGTATGTCCACATCGTCCTTCTCCAAGTCCACTGTACTCCACTTCCTGATGTTAGCTGCATTATGGGTTGAATTGTGTCCCCCTAAAAGATACGTTGAAGTCCTAATCCGCAATGTGAACTTGTTTGGAAATAGGGTCTTTGCAGATGTTATCTTCACGTAATCTTCTAGCAGAGTTGGGGAGGGGGCATCACAGACTAGCTAGCTAAATGATAGATAGATAGACAGATAGATGATAGATGAAGATTGTCATGGATTGAATTGTGTCCCCCCAAAATATCTGTCAGCTTGGCTGGGTCGTTTCCTGGTATTGTATGATTGTGTACCATTTTGTAATCTGATGTGATTTCCTTATGTGTTGTAAACTCTCTTGCTATGATGTAATAAGATGGACTAGCGGCAGTTATACTGATGAGGTCTACAAGATTGGATAGTGTCTTAAGCCAATCTCTTTTGAGCTATAAAAGAGAGAAGTGAGCAGAGACACATGGGAACCTCATACTATCAAGTAAGCAGTGCCGGGAGCAGAGCTTGTCCTTTGGACCTGAGGTTCCTGCGCTGAGATGCTCCCAGACCAAGGGAAGACAGATGCATCACAAGGACCTTTCTGCAGAGCCAACAGAGAGAGAAAGCCTTCTTCTGGAGCTGATGCCCTGAATTTGGACTTGTAGCCTACTGGACTTTGAGAGAATAAACTTCTCTTTGTTGAAGCGATCCACTTGTGGTATTTCTGTGAGAGCAGCACTAGGTGACTAAGACAAAGATAAATAGATGATAGACAGATAGAAAGATAGATAGACGCTAGATGATGGATAGACAGATGACGGATAGATAGACAGATGACGGATAGATAGACAGATGACGGATAGATAGACAGATGACGGATAGATAGATGACGGATAGATAGACAGATGACGGATAGATAGATAGATGACGGATAGACAGATGACGGACAGATAGACAGATGACGGATAGATAGATAGATGACGGATAGATAGACAGATGACGGATAGACAGACAGATGACGGATAGATAGACAGATGACGGATAGACAGACAGATGACGGATAGACAGACAGATGACGGATAGATAGACAGATGACGGATAGATAGACAGATGACGGATAGACAGATGACAGATAGACAGACAGATGATGGATAGACAGATAGATGACGGATAGATAGATAGATGACGGATAGATAGATAGATGACGGACAGATAGACAGATGACGGATAGACAGATAGATGACGGATAGATAGATAGATGACGGACAGATAGACAGATGACAGATAGATAGACAGATGACAGATAGACAGACAGATGACGGATAGATAGATAGATGACGGACAGATAGACAGATGACGGATAGATAGATAGATGACGGATAGATAGATAGATGACAGACAGATAGACAGATGACGGATAGACAGATGACGGATAGATAGACAGATGACGGATAGATAGATAGATGACGGATAGATAGATGACGGATAGACAGACAGATGACAGATAGATAGACAGATGACGGATAGATAGATAGATGATGGATAGACAGATGACGGATAGATAGACAGATGACAGATAGATAGACAGATGACAGATAGATAGATGACGGATAGATAGACAGATGACAGATAGATAGACAGATGACGGATAGACAGATGACGGATAGATAGATGATGGATAGATAGACAGATGACGGATAGATAGACAGATGACGGATAGATAGATGACGGATAGATAGACAGATGACGGATAGATAGACAGATGACGGATAGATAGATAGATGACAGACAGATAGATGACGGATAGACAGATGACGGATAGACAGTTGACGGATAGATAGACAGATGACGGATAGATAGACAGATGACGGATAGATAGACAGATGACGGATAGATAGATAGCTGGCATTGAGTTGGCTCTGACTCATAGCAACCCTATGAACAACAGAATAAAACATCACCTGCTCCTGCATAACCTTATGATCACCAGCATGTTCGGGTCCATTGTTGAAGCTATTGGGCCAATGCATCTCACCAAGGGTCTCCATCCCCCTCACTGGCCCTCTGCTTCACCAAACATGCTGTTGTCCTTCTCCAGTGATTGACCCTTCCTGATGGCATGTCCAAAGCAAGAGAGTTGGACAATGTTCTGTTGTGATCCATAAGGTTTTGATTGGCTGATTTTCAGAAGTCAACTGCCAGGCCTTTCTTCCTGGTCTGTCTTAGGCTGGAAGCTCCGCTGAAACCTGTCCACCGTGGGTGATCCTCCTGGTATTTGAAATACTGGTGGCATAACTTCCACCATCACAGCAACATGAAAGCCACCACAGTAGGACACACTGAGAGATGGATGGTGGTGGGGATTGGAGGATCTGATTGCTTGGTTAAACAACTTTCATCCTTCCTCCTCATCTTTGCACCTCCCCACCCCACTTCCTGAGCACCTGAGCTCCCTTGTTCCTGAACCTTTTGGCGAGTTTGTGGTATAAGTTGGGTTGGTTCTCAGCTTCTCCCACTGCCAGCTCAGAATTCAATTTTCAGAGACTGTTCGAATCCTTTCCTGCTTCACATCTGCTTCCTAGTGATCCATCCTTGTGGACGACTTTTTTTTTTTTTTTTAATCCCTTTACTCTGTTTAGTGGGCTTGAGTAGATGTGTGTTCAGTCGGCCATCTTGACCTGGAAGTCCTTCTATAATATTTAAGAATTCTCCTTTCTGCAAATGCTTTGTAAACACCTGGAGTTTCTGGGTGGTGCAAATGGTTAACGTGCTCGGCTGCTAACTGAAAGGTTGGTGATTCAAGCCTACCCAGAAGAAAGGCCTGGCGATCTACTTCCAAAAAAACCAGCCATTGATAACTCTACAGAGCACAGTTCTACTCTGACACACATGGGGTCACATGAGTTGGAATCAACAGCAAGTGATTTTTTTGTTGTTGTTATAAGCACGTAGACGAGCCTTTAAAGCCAGCCAGGATAATCATTCTATAATCACGATCTATAACCACACTCTATAATCACATTATGTAATTGCTTATGTTAATGTTTCATGATAAAAGTAGCATAAGAAACTATATATTCAATATGCTCTAGCTTATGTAAGACACCCATATACTCATAGAAAAGATAGAAAGGTGTAATGCCAAATTGTAAGCACCTCTGATCTTTGGGATTTGGAGTGATTCTTATTTGTATTTTTATTTTGCATTTTTAAAGTTTCTGCAGTGGTGAGCACGAGCTTTGTAATCAGAACAGAACAAAACAATCCCCGCGGGCTGGTTGGTTTTCTAGTTGGTTGTCTGGCTGATTGAGCTAATTGCTCGGGTTTCCATGAGTGCCAAGGTGTGGACAGATCCCTCGTGGGCCCAGGGTCCCCTGGGCCCTTTCTCCATCCTGAACCCCATGTGGCCCAGTTGACTGTGGCTCCAGGTGGTGGGTGGAAGGAGGTGGCAGTGGGCACTGAGGAGGGGGTGATAGGGCCTCTTATGGATTGAACTGTGCCCCCGAAAGATAAGTTCAAGTCCTAACCCTGTCCCTGTGAATGTGACCTTGTTTGGAGAAATAGGGTTTTTCTTTTGTTATCAGTTGGGCCAAACGAGGTGGTGCCCGAGTAGGATGAGTCCCCATCCTAATCCCTTCTGAGTGGTGTTTTGTAAGAGAGAGATGCACAGAGGAAAGAGAGACACCATGTGTCAATGGAGACAGAGCATCTAAGACAAGCCCGACGTGTGATGGATCCCTCTGGTTACCACCTCGAGGAGAAGGTCCCCAAGTGGATAAGAGTTTCCATGAAGACCCGCCAGGAGCTGAAGCAAGCGTCTGGGGAGGAGACAGGCCAGATGGAGGGCAGTGGTGGTCCAGTCGGTGTGGACTGGCACATCTGCCCAACAGTCACGTGTTAATTCACTGGAACTTGGCTGACCCACCGGTCACGAGGGTATGGGCCCGGGAAGAGCGCCTTGTTTCTGGCTTGGGTGACTGGGTGACTCAATGGCTCAGGAAGTGTCACCCAAATGTTCTTAATAACAATTGTTATTTCCTCCACACGTGCTTCCCAGAAGTCCGGGCTTCCTGGAAATGTCTGTGGGTGGAGAATTTTGGATTTTCTAGTGGTGTCATTTAGGCCTCTTGACAACTGCCAATGATATGTTCTACTGAGCTCATAGGGGCCCTCAGCCATGGGCAGCGTGGGGACCGAGGGTGGACACAG
Organism: Dugong dugon; assembly: GCA_030035585.1. Classification (NCBI taxonomy): domain Eukaryota; kingdom Metazoa; phylum Chordata; class Mammalia; order Sirenia; family Dugongidae; genus Dugong; species Dugong dugon. Next base: position 134,663,976 of record CM057467.1, read on the forward strand.
GGAGAGGGGACCCTCGGCCATGGGTAGTGTGGGGACCGAGGGTGGACACGGTCAGGGGTGGGGTCACCTCGGTGGAGAGGAGCTTCCCAGAGCTCTGTGTCCTCTTGCAGCGAAGTTGGAGGCTGCCCTGGGGTCGGCGGTCCCCTTGCGGACCCAGGCTCTGGACACGTCTACTGGAGGGAGACCCAGTGTGTTTAGCTGCATGGTGTGCTAGTGGTGTTGCCTCAGAACATCCTGCACCCTGGTTGCCGGGGAGACGCCTGACAACTCCAGTGCTGCTTACCAGAGCGATGGCTCTAGGCCTCGTGTACTCAGCCGCAGGTGGTGGGTGTCCACTGGTCTACCCAGTCGTGGTGAGCCCCTTCTCCTTACCTGGGCGTGTCTGGGATGGACTGGGGACCGGGCTGGTCAGTGAGGTGGGGGTGGAGGGACGGGAAGGTCAGCTGGGGCCCTCTGGGAAAGGCCTTCCTTCCCCTAGAAGGAAGGTCATTTGTGGGGTCTCCTCTGTCGCCTTGGTCTCCCCTGCTTCCAGCCTTTGAGTGCAGTGCCACGGGGACACGATGCTCAAAACTGAAGCCACTGTGTGCCGACGAATACGCCTGCAGACCGGAGGCAGTGCCTGTGGACGGCGCAGTGTCCTGGATGGCTCCGTGCAGCTGCCGGACCTGCCCCCAGGCCAGCTCCCCTGGACTTTTTATTTCAGTTGAGGTGAAAGAATGAACAAATCTGTCTTGGAAGGAGTTCAGCCGGAATGCTCCTTAGAAGCAAGGACGGCGAGACTACGTCTCCCATACTTTGCACATGTTGTCAGGAGGGACCAGTCCCTGGAGAAGGACATCGTGCTTGATAAGGTAGAGAGTCAGCAAAAAAGAGGAAGACCTTCAACCAGATGGACTGACACAGTGCCTGCAACAATGGGTTGAAACATAACAACAATTGTGAGGATGGCGCAGGACTAGGCAGTGTTTCGTTCTGTTGTTCATGGGGTCGCTATGAGTCGGAACCGACTCCACAGCACCTAACAACAACACCAAAGTTCACATACCATAAAATCGACCATTAAAAAGGGCACAAATCGGTAGCATTAAGCACATGCACACTGTTGTGCGATCATCACCACCACCTAGTCCCAAACCATCTTCATCACTCCAAAACGAAGCCCCACGCCCATCGCAGCCACTCCCCACTTCCCGTCCCCCAGCCCCAGGAAGCTGTAATCCCCTTTCGGTGTATGCATATTTGCTTACTCCAGAGATTTCACATAAGTGGGGTCATACAAGATTTGTCCTTTTGAGACTGAGTTCACTCAGCCCTCAGGTTTTCAAGTCTCATCCATGTGGTGGCAACACGTCAGGACTTCGTTTCTCCCCACGGCTGACCAATGCTCCATTGTATGCATGGACCCCGCTTTGCTTATCCAGTCCTCTGCTGATAGACATCTGGGTTGTTTCCACCTCTTGAATGCTGTGAATAAGGCTGCTATGAACACGCATGTGCAGGGTTTTCTGTGGGCGTGTGTTTTCGTATCTCGTGGGGTGTATACTTGTGTCTTAGTCATCTAGTGCTGCTATAACAGAAATACCACAAGTGGATGGCTTTAACAAAGACAGATTTATTCTCTCACAGTTTAGTAGGCTACAAGTCCAAATTCAGGGCGTCAGCTCCAGGCGAAGGCTTTCTGTCTCTGTCGGCTCTGGGGGAAGGTCCTTGTCATCAGTCTTCCCCTGGTCGAGGAGCCTCTTCATGCAGGAACCTCGGGCCCAAAGGACGGGCTCTGCTCCCGGTGCTGCTTTCTTGGTGGTATGAGGTCCCCATGTCTCTCTGCTCGCTTCTCTCTTTTGTATCTCAGAAGAGATTGGCTTAAATTGTCGTTAATCTTATAGATTGAGTTTACATAACTGCTGATAATCCCATCTCATCAACGTCATAAAGACAGGATTTACAACACATAGGGAAATCACATCAGATGACAAAATGGTGGACAATCATACAATACTGGGAATCATGACCAAGCCAAGTTGACAGGTATTTTGGGGGGACACAATTCAAGCCGTGACAACCTGAGAGTGGTGTGGCTGGGTCATGTGGTAACTCTGTGTCCTCTGGACTCCTTGAAAAGCAAACAATGGTTTCAGGGGCACTGTTAGTCAGGGCTCCTGTGGAATTCACCTGTCCCTAGGGTAGCCCTGTGTCCCAGTCAGCCAGGGACAGTTCCTGGTTTACCTCTTGTCCCTGAGTAATTTCATTCTCAAAAGGGCCCTGCTTTATTTATTTTATTGTGCTTTAGGTGAAAGGTTACAGAGCAAATTAGTTTCTCATTAAACAATTAATACGCGTATGGTTTTACAACACTGATCCCCAGCCCTGCTATGTGTCAACACTCTCTCCTTCTCGACCTTGGGTTTCCCGCTTCCGTTCATCCAGCTTTCCTGTCCCCTCCTGCCTTCTCGTCCTTGCCCCTAGGCTAGTGTGCCCATTTCGTCTCGTATATGTGGTTAAGCTCCAGGTACGGTTGTTTATATTATCGTTTGTCTAATGTTTGGCTGAAGGGTGAGTGTCAGGAGTGACTACAGTATGGAGTTAAAAGGTATCTAGGGGCCATACTCTTGGGGTTTCTCCAGTCACTGTCCAACCAGTAAGTCTGGTCTTTTTTGTGTCTGTGTGTCTGTCTGGGACCCTGTACTGTGACCTCTGTCAGAGCAGTTGGTGGTGATACCCGGGCACTATCTATCTAGTTGTGCTGGGCTCAGTCTGGTGGAGGCTGTGGTAGTTGTGGTCCATTAGTAAAAATGGCCTGCTTTAAATGATGAGTTACACGTTCACTGTTACAAGTTCATGTCCCGCCTGCTTAGTTAGAGTGCTTGGCTGGGTGAGCACTTCATTCCAGGGATGAAGAGCAGTAACCACAACAGTAATAATAAGAGTGCTCTTTATAGCCAGCCCTCTGAGCTGGGCTCTTCATCACTGTAATCCCATTTGGCCCTGATTTCTCCTTTCTGGGGGAGTGTTATGGATTGAATTATGCCCCCCGTCTACAAGCCCAGGAACGCCAAGCATTGTCAGCAGACACCAGAGTCCAGGAGACAGGCCACAGGAAGACTCAGCATTGGCCACGACCCTGATTTGGACTTTTAACCTCCAGAATTGTGAGGCTCGCCACCCCCAAAGACTGAGGGAGACGGTCACCGTATGGAGTGCGGGGAGGGGCGTGGGTGAGGAGGCCTCCCCGGGCTCCATCGGTGGTCCCCACGAGGGCTCGGGCAGGAGAGGCGTGACTCCACACTAGCAACATTGGCAGTTTCCCCACCTCAGGCCTCTGCCCAGCGCCTCCCGCACCTTCTCACGTCGCCCTCACAATGTTCCTGGGAGGGGACCCGTCTGTCATCAGTCGGTCCCCAGCTGAGGTGCAACCAGAGATTTGCTCAAGGTCCCACGACTAGTAAGGACAGAGCTGGGTTCCAATCCAGGCTAAGGTCAAAGGTTATGATTCTAATCCCTGGCTACGCTGCTTCCCCAAAAGGAGCCCTGGTGGCACAGCAGTTAAAGCTCTCGGCTGCTAACCGAAAGATGACGGTTCAAACCCACCAGCGGCTCTGCCGGAGAAAGCAGTGGCAATCTGCTTCCGTAAAAATGACAGCCTTGGAGACCCTGCGGGGCAGTTCTCTACCCCCAGGGGAGGGTTACCCAATAAGCAAGGTAAGCACGGACTTACCTGTGCTTACTTACTAATCTGTAGTGAACAATTTCACATTTTGCCACCTCATCAGAGATTCTGCTCCTCGCTATAGCTGGCATCTGCCTCTCTCCTAGCCCCACAGCACCTTCCTACAGAATCAAAGCCTCTTCTCACTTTAAGTGGCCTCATGGTATGGCAGCACTGGCTTCCCATACTTCATGAACTCATTTTCCTAATGTTTGTTGTTCAGCTAAGGAGTTGGCAAAGTATTGCCCAAATCTGGTCCACTGCCTGTTTTTGTATGGCCTGCAAGTGAAGAGAAAGGAGCCCTGGTGGTACAGTGGTTAAGCACTCGGCTGCTAACTTACAGGTTGATGGTTTGAACCCACCAGCAGCTCCGCGGGAGAAGGATGCGGCAGTCTGCTTCTGGAAAGATTTACAGCCTTAGAAACCCTATGGGGCAGTTCTACTCTGTCCTCTAGGGTTGCTAGGAGTTGGAATCTACTCAACAGCCAACGGGTTTTTTTGGTTTTAGAGCTAAGAATGGGTTTTGCATTTTTAAAAGTTTGGAGAAAAATAAAAAGAAGAATATTATTTCCTGACGTGACCATTATACAAAATTAAAATTTCAGTGTCATTAAGAAAGTTTTATTGGGATTCAGCTGCACCCATTGTATTCTCTGTATTGTCTATGGTTCCTTTCTCGTTATAACAGCAGAGTAGCCGAGACAGAGACCTCGCAAAGCCAAAAATATTTACTCTCTTTTCCTTCACGGAAAAAGTTTGTCCACCCAGATTTAGATGGTGTACGATGGTTTGGTTTGATTATTTCTTCCAGGTGTTTTGTGCAGTGCCAGGCGCTGTGCCAGGCTCTGAGGTCCCGTGGGGCATGGAGTGAACAGAGCACGCAGGGACCCTGAACTCTTGGTGCCTGAGGGAGGGTGGCAGTGAAATAAGACCATCTCAGAGAGTGGCGGGGGAAGGTCCCCGAGGAGGTGACACCTGAGGAGGTGATGTTAGAACCGGACTGGTTTTTGAGGGGCCTGGGGGAGACGTTCTAGTAGAGAGACGAGTAATAGAGGAGGCAGACGTCCCTGCTGAGGAAGGTGAGTGCGGATGGCCCAGAGAGGGGAGGAGCAGCACTTTCTTCAAGACTGGTGTGATTTTCAGTAAACTATTCCTGAGTACGAAATCCTCGTTTCTCCCCAGACTAAACGGCAGCTTTCGGAGACGTGACTATTCTTGGTAGAGGTCTGCTGAGGTTCTGATCTGCAGCGAGAGCAGACGTGAGCTGTGTGCCTGGTTTGGTCATCGTATCCCCTGGGTGTCCCTGGTCTCTGACACTTTGCTCTGGGATCAGGCCCCCTTCTGCCGCCTCCTGGCATTGTAACCAGCCACTCAACCCGTCTGCAGCTCCGTGCCCGACCTGACAGCGGGGATCCTAGAGGGTACCAGGGACATGGGAGGGCCTAGAGCCCGCCTGGCCCCTAGGGAGCGCTGAACAGCTGACGACTGGGGAGTCACACCTCTGGAATCTATTCCGTCCGGGCACTCTGCTGAGCCCTTTACTGCGTTACCCCACGTGGTCTTCACCGCAGCCTCGTGGGGTCGCTGTCGTGAAATCGCCACAGTGGCTGGTTCTCAGTGCAGTGGGGTCTCCACCCAGCTCGACCCTCCTCTGTCCGCCTGGGGTGGGGGAGGGGACGTGGGCGTCGCTGGGATCCGAGGCCCGGGGGTCACGGAGGGAGCAGGGTGGGGATGGGACCGCCTGAGGCCATGCGCATGAGGGGTCCTCAGTTTGTGGCTGAGCTCTCGTGGGCTGCTTTTGGGCTCCGGGGGGCCTGCTGCAGCCTTCTTCCGCCCCAGCCAGGCCCCGCCGTCCTCCTTCACCCAGGCAGGCAGACAGACAGACAGACAGACAGGACGGGCTGCTGAGCCTCCGCGGCAGAGCTCTCGTCACTTCAAGGGCAGTCCTCTTGGGAGGAAGAGGAAGGGGCGAGGGGCTGGCCTGGGGCGAGGGCGGGAGGTGGGGCGGGGCTACCTGTGGGGATGGAGGAAGGGGCGGGTTTGGGGGCGGGGCCTGATGATGCAGTGGGGGTGGGGCAGGGGGCGGAATGGAGATCCCAGGCTGGGCTGCGGTGGGAGCTTGTGGATGGGATACGGCAGGGCGGGGGTGGGGATTGAGGGTGGGCCGGGGCGGGGCTGGGGTGGGAGATGGTGGATGGGACGGGGCAGGGCTGGGGTGTGGATTGAGGGTGGGCCAGCGGGGGCAGGGCTGGGGTGGGAGGCGGTGGATGAAATGGGGAAGGTCTGTGGTGGGGATTGAGGGTGAGCCGGGGCGGGGCCAGGGTGAGCGGCGGTGCTTGCACCAGGTCAGGCTTCAACTCTCTCGGGGTTACAGTGCTGTGTTTAAGCACGAGGGGTGCAGCCCGATTCGGTGGAGGGCCAGGCTCCAACAGCCCGGTCCCCTAACGGGGTTCCCGCGGGAGGCCCGGGCCCCCTTTGGTGGGGTGGGAGAGCCGCATCTGTCCCCCACTCCTGTCTGTGGAGTCTCTGGCCTTCCTCGAGTGGCCCCTACTCGCACCCCTGGATCCCTGCTGATGAGGAAGGAGCAGGGGAGGAGGGGGCTGCTCCTGTCTCTCTGCGATCCCCTCTCCTGGGCTCCCGGCTCCTCCGGGCACAGCGAGCTGGCCTGGACCAGAGCGACATCGAGGGGCGGAGGGTGGGCGGCCTGGCTGGAGCAGAGGCTGCAGCAAGCACCGGCTGGGTCACTGCCCTGGTTCTCTCTCGCGGGAGTGGGCCGGACTCTCCCAGTTGGAAGTGGAATTCCCGAGAAAAGCGTGGTGTTGAGCTATAACACAGGAACTGTAGTCGTGCCAGAGGGGCCCTAGGCGAGGCCTTATGCCAGCAAGAGTTTGTCCTCTGAGAGCCTGCCCATCCCCTGGGGTTTGACATCTTTTAACTGAATCTCAAGGACCCAGGGATGAGATGGGGGCCAGATGGCTCAGGTGTGGCTGGGTTGGCACGGAAGGGGGCAGCTGCAGCCTCATGCTGACCCCTGGGTGTGCACTGAGACAGTAGCCCACCCCAGGCCTCTGGGGCTGGAAGGACCCAGGTTCCACCTCAGAAGACACTTCTCAGCACCCAACGATGGATGCACGCACGGGCCATCACATCTCTTCTTCATACTCCTCTGCACAGCAGAAGGTGGGCTGATTGTCCCCATTTTACAGATGAGAAGACAGAGGCCCAGAGAGGAAATGAGATGGTCCCAAGAGCACCCAGAAAGGCAATGATGGAGCCAGGACCCAAACCCAGAGGTGGGCCCCTTCCTTCGATTGCTGTGGCCTTTCAGGTGAGCGCTAGGCCTTCCCACCTGCTCACCTGCAATCCGAGAGGGCTGATGCACACCCAGGTAGCTCTCACCTGACTCAGGGGACTCAGGACACACAGGCCCGTTTACTGTGGTGGTGGATTTATTTCTCAGAGTCGTAGCTCAATTCTGGATCATTTACAAGTGATACATCTAACACTTGAGGATACAGAAATGCTGAAAGTCAAAGGAATGAAAAGATACCCCGTGCAAGCGCCAACCAAAAGAAAGCTGATGGAGTTATATTCATATCAGACAAAAGAGACTGCGAGGAAAGCAACGTGAACTAGAATTAATGCAGGTAACTTTATAATTTATCATTAAAGGTCCAGTTCCCCAGGAAGATATAACAATTCTAAATTTGTACGCTCCTAATAATGTAGCCTCGAAACATGTAAAGCAAAGTAGCAGCTCATGCACAGTTTGCTTGTTCATTCTGGAAGCCAGATTTTGTTGATGGATTGCAGTCTTTGCCGTCAGTCCTGGGCAGGGTTGAAGAGATTCAGGCCTTTCTCTGGGAGGCTTTGCCCTACAGTGGGGAAAAAAAGAAAAAACCCCACAAATGCGAGAAACAGCTGGAGACCGGTGGCAGGTACCAGCTGAGGAAGATGAGAGTTGTATATATGTAGACACACACCCACAGATGCACACCACTAAGCAGATACCCTCATTACTCACCCTCATTCACAGTCCTTGCCCACCCAGGTGCAAGTTCAAGGGGGCCCCACATGGAATTGAGCCTTGCCGTATTCAGGTGACAGATGCCTGGTTTCCCACACCCGCTCCACGTCCATGGCTGCTGTTCCCTCCTTCTCCTGGACACCCAGGGCCTGCTTGCAGAGTGGGTCAGGGCTCCTGGGTGAAGTTCCCAGGCAGTACCCTCCCCCATGGGCTCTGCGACCCTCTCTGCCCTTTCCTCCCCCACTGCATCAGGTAGTGGCTCCTCCACGTCAGGGAGACAGCTCAGTCCCCTGATGGGCTATACCAATCCCCAAGTGCAGGCAGGGGTGGTTCCTTTCTCCTCTCTGCAGGCCTCAACGCCCTGGCGAGGGGATAGAGGCCAGGGCTGGGGCAGGAAACCCTGTGTGTTGCCGTGGCACGCCGGGAAACCAGAAGTTACGCCACTTACAGGCAGGTTACAGATGTCTCCAAGAGACCCAGACTTCTGGGACAACTAGTCCTTGCCCCATTGCAACCATCTACTTGACCGAGGGCATATGTGTGTGCGTGCATGTGTGTGTGTACATGTGTGTGTGTGTATGTTACATTCTTTCATACAAGGGGGCCAGGGAAGGCCTGAAGAGGTGGCATTTAGCAGCGACCTGCAAGTAGCGAGGGAGAGCTCTGCGCATGATGCGAGGAAGAGCATTCTGGGCAGAGGGAACAGCAGGTGCAAAGGCCCTGAGGCAAGTGCGTGCTGGAGTGGAATGAGTGCGGGGGAGTGGCAGGAGAGGAGGGCAGAGGGATCGAGGAGGCTGATCACGTGAGGCTGAGGGTATGACCAGTCCTGCCCGCTTTCCATGCAGAAGAACACGGAAAAGTCCCCTGGAGAGGAAGAAATGAAGTCATGGTGTGCATGGAAACGTGCTGTGAGCTGCCAGGCCCAATACAAGGGGAGTTATTCTTACCTTAGCAAGCACTCATTAAATGCCCACTGTATGCATGGTCTGCACAAGGTCCTGGCTAAGCACTAATTAATCACCCACCATATGCATGGTTGAAACCCTGGTGGCATAGTGGTTAGGTGCTATGGCTGCTAACCAAAAGGTCAGCAGTTTGAATCCACCATGTGCTCCCTGGAGACGCGATGAGGCAGTTCTACTCTGTCCTATAGGGTCGTTATGAGTCGGAATCGACTCAACAGCAATAGGTTTTTTTTCTTTTTTAATATGCATGGTATCTGCAGGGTGCTTGGCGTCCATGGGTTTAGGATATAGCTAAGCAGAAACCACCTCATGTGTCTCCAGGGGGCACTGACTGTAGGGGGGCAGCAACTTGGAGGACTGTGCCCCCTCAGCTGCTCTGCAGGCCTCTGGGTGAGCAGAGCTGGCACAGAGACCCATGGTCGTGATGGGTCATGTGGCCCCTGAAAACTCCCTCCTTTTGTTCTCCACCCACCCCCCTGCCCCGACCCCATGCCCCCGCCGGGTCACCTTACCCATTGCCACGCCCACCCCAGGCTGTCCACTCAGGGAGTGAAGCTTCCTGGCCCCTCAGCCCCCATGCTCCCCGCTCAGGCCATCTGTGCAGCTCAGATGGGCTGAGTGCACTCTGCCAGCTTTTGCTCAGGTGCCCTACTGGCATTCAGCTGGTGCAGGGATGGTAAGGCTGTAGTTGCTGTTAGCTGACAGTGAGTGGGCCCATGCACAATGGAACAAAACGCAGCCCTTTCCTGCACCATCCCCACCATCGATTGGGTATCAGATCCGACCACCACTGTAATCCATAGGGTTTTCATTGGCTGATTTTCGAAGTAGATTGCCAGGCCTTTCTTCCTAGTTTGTCTTAGTCTGGAAGCTATGCTGAACTGTCCAGCATCCTAGCAACACACAAGCCTCCACTGACAGATAGGTGGTGGCTGCCCATGAGGTACATTGGCCAGAATCGAACCTGGATCTCTCACATGGAAGGGGAAAATTCTACCCCTGAACCACCACCGCCATACAGGAAGGCTGTTGAAGCTGCTAACACACTGAACCCTCTCTGTACCGGCTGATAACCAGCCATTTCCCTGAGCCCCCTGAGTGCCCCTCTTTGCCCTGGTTGCCCCAGCCTCTCCCTCGAGTCCCCGGACCTCAATCTCAACGATCTGGCACCCTAGGGGGCTCCTCCTTTCCTTCTCCCTCCCAGGATATGGGGCATCTCTTCTAACTGCTCAGGGCCCATGTTTTAACTGCCTCCCACCCCACCCCCCCAGTGCCTGGCCACCCTGGCTTTTTGCCAGTTAAGTGACTGCTGGGCTCCAGGGTCAGGAAGGGCAGGCAGCCAGGCAGGGCCGTGCATGGCTGGCCTTGGACTCGGGGACCAGCCACAGGCAGCTCAGGGCAGGCTCTGAGCGCCACCTTGTTGGTGCCTGCAGGGGACATCTCTTTTCCCTCCTGCTCAGGCTCCTCCTGCAGCGCCCTGCTGAGCACAGCCCCCAGGGGCTCCCGCAGGCTCTGGCACCCCTGACTGCCCCCCAGGAAGTAGATGAAGGGGTGGGCACTGCTGTTCATGGACAAGGCGAGGTGTCCGAAGGTACTGAGCATAGCCTGCGTCTGCCGTGACGGGGCACCCAGTAGAGGATGACGCTGGTGATCCCCAGGGGCAGGGCGAAGACCAGGAACACCAGGTCCAAGGCCAGGATGCCCAGGAGCAGTCTCCAGGGCTGCCGGCGCCACTGCCGGGGGTCTCTGTAGACCTGGACAAGGAAGACATTGGGCAGGGTTTTCCTGGGCATGAAGCTCAACAGCGTGAGGATGTGGAAGATGGTGTCCACCGTGGCGCCCTGCGTGGAGTCAGCATCCCAAGGCCCTTTGTAGAAGTACAAGGCCAGCATGGTCAGCAGGAGGGACAGCACCCAGAGCAGGGTGCACAGCAGGGCTGACAGCTGTTGGGGCCGGTGACACCTATCCCAGATGGGGAAAAGGATGGAGAAGCAGCACTGGGTGGTGAGGACCATCAGGAGGCTCAGGCCCGCTGCGTACGCCAAGTACTTGGTGCTCCTGGTGGCCAGGAGGATAAGGGGCTCATAAGGGACTTCGTTGAGATGGCACACAGGACCGTCAGCATTGCCATGCACAGCAGGAAGAGGAGGTCAGCCGCCGCCCTGTTGAGGACGTAGACCCTGACCGGGCCCCTCTGCACATGGAAGCTCAGCAGCTAGACAACCCCGCCATTGCCTGCCACGCCCCACAAGCAGGTGAACATGGTTTGGGCATTGACCACCTCCCGGGCCGTGTGTGTGGGGTCCTCTGCAGAGCTGGGCTCTCTGGGGCCACTGCTTCAGTTGCTACTGCTGTTGAAGGGGGTATCCGTCATCCCTATGGAAGGAAAGAGAAAGATGTCAAGTCCTCAGTGGACCACATCACAGAGCTCAGGCACCGCCATGTGGCCTACATTCTGGGGCCTCTTTCTAGAAGACCAGACCCAGAGTTGCACCCTAGCTTCTTCCTCTATCTTGCCACCCACTCCAAAGTCCAGCACAGCCCAGGTTCCCACATGAGTCACTATGCAAGGATAGGAGGGATTTCAAGCACAACCCGTACAGCTAATGAACCAACTGTCTAAGTGACTAAGTAGTGTCTAATGAACAAACTATCTAAGTAACTTATGTATGTGGTTTTTGCTTTGTGATCAGCCTAAAACATGGCCAGATACTCTCCTTGGCACTGCCCCTTTTTCTTTGAATCACAAGGTGGTAAAAATAACCAAGTGCCCCCTTACCGCGATCCTCTGCTCTGAACAGCCCCTCGGTGTCCCGCTCTAACTAAACCGGCCCGCCCTGAGCATCCCGCCCAGCTGCAGCCTGCTGGACTGGTGCTTGACGGCCCTCCTGCCTCTGGGTTGGAGGTGGAGGGCACTCCTTGCACCTCCCTGCCCCTTGCAGAGCTTTCTGCCTGCTCTGACTCTCAGACCACCTGATTGTCCACCGTCACTCCTCGTTGCCGTCACTGGCCACCCCCAGGTCACTTCCCCCATTCCTTATTCTGGTTACATGCTCAGGGCTTCGGGGTGCTCCAGTGCCCACATTCCTTCCCAAGCACTGGGGAGAGGGTTCCCCGAGCATCTGCCCCTGGCCCAGCCCTGTAGGCCCGGCCGTCAGTGCTGGGCACGGGCCTGGTGACGTCCTGCAGAAGCCTGGTCCCTTGGAGCTTGGCTTGCCCAGCTCTGGGCCCCACAGAGGTCAGCGTGGATGCACAGGGTGACTGTTAATGACCGGGCACCCTCTGTGTGGCTGAGCTGGGTGGTGGGCTTTGTCTTCCTTAGCTGGGTGCCCCGAACCTGACACCTTCCACCCTGGCTCAGTTTCCCCTTCCCTACGGGAGGTTCACAGTGTCCCTCCACTTCACCGGGTGGTGATGATAGTTGTGATGTGTTAGGCACAGCGCCTGACACTTAGCAAGCTCTCAACAATGACCTAGTGAGCAAATGGATGGGCCGGATGTCCCCGTGCATGTCAGGTACCGTGTGCACCCGGGGGGCATCACAGTCCCCTCTGCAGCTACTGCTGGTCCATCTCCCCAGCCAGCCCAGGAGGCCCCCGCCGGCCCGGGAGGCCCAGGCTGTGTTCCGCCACTGCTCCCCGCTGACCTCCACTCTGCCTGCCACAGGGTTCCCCTCAGGCACAGTTTTGGGCACGGGCAGGGAGCGCCAGGAACATCTGTGGGCTAAGTCATGGCCTCGACCCTGATGTTTTGTAAGGCGCTTTGTGGGCCTGGAGTGTCTGTCTGCACACCGCTTGTTTGCTCCTTGTGTGAATCTCCTTTCTGGACTACAGTCCCTCACCCCACAGCACCCTGGGGGGTTTTGAGCTCAGGACCAGAGATCTCGTGGTGGGGAGGCCCAGGGAACCCCAGCACCTGGCTGGGGTACGGGTGGGGGAGCAAGGGGCACTGTTTCCACCTGGATCCCACCTGAAGTGCCCATCTGGAATGGGTGCCATGCCCTTAAGGCAGGTCTCCCCTCCTCTAAGCACCCCTGTTCAGCTTGGACAACTCAGACACCAGCAAGTGCACCCCAGCCCTTCTGCAGCACCCACTTCTTGGTGGATGGAAGAGGCTGGAGCCCAGACCTTGTCTCTGGCCCCCTCACAACCTGTGTGTGTGCAGAGAGGGCAGGCAGCCCCCATGCCGTGGTCTTCTGTGGGGCAGGGGCCCCACAAGTACTGGGCATCTCCGGGCAGCCTCAGCACCCCAGGGTGTTTCCCAGCCGAGCAGCCCAGCCCATGAGCACCACCATGGGCCTGGTGGGTGGGAGAGAGGGAGCCAGGCTGCAGCCACAGCCAGGAGTCACCCCAACCACGAGCAAGCTTTGCGCCCTGCCCTTCCTGCCCTGGGCCCCGATGATTTATGAACGACTGGCGGGAACTCTGGGAAAGCACCTCAGAAAGGACTGCTCGCCTCCATGGCTCAAGGTGTCACCAACCCTGGGAGGAGGGGCAGAAACCCACCCTGGATCTGCTTGCCTTTCCACAGACAGAACTAGAACATTCCAGGCGTCCTGTCTAGGCTGTCTCCTGGTGACCCAGGAGGAGTCGCCTCCTAACGGTGTGCACAGCAGCCCTGGGGGAGGCCTCCTTACACCCATTTTACAGATGCAAAGTAGAGGCCCAGAGAGGCCCACGCTGCCCGAGGGCAGAGCATGGACAGATGTGGCCCCTGTAACAGCTCCCCACAAGGAACGGCCATCAGTGGCCCTCTCACCTGCCTGCTCGCGCCTCTGGTCTTGGAGGATCTGTCATCCCGGGGTGCAGTGGAGGTCCCAAAGCCACTGCAGCGTCCAGCCCAGCCCTGGCTGCTCTCCCTCCGGCCAGCGGATGTGCTTTCTATCTCCTCTCTGCCTCCTGAGGAAGCCCGTCCCCAGGCTCCGCTGAGAAGTGGGAGAGGCCCAACGCAAGGATGGGAAGCCCAGCCCTCAGAGACCCAGGGGCCCCCACAGGAGGCTGGCTGCATTAGCCTCCCCACCTGCACCCATCCCTGCAGGATGCCAGCCAGGCGGGCTAAAGGCTGCACTGGAGGCCTTCTGGCCCAGTGCCTCGGGGAAGAGTCGGGCTGGGTTCTGAGAGGAGGGAGGGGGCAGCGCCTGGGCACACACCTGGCCCTGGCCCGCCCTCTCCAAGATGCTGGTCCAGGGACGGCTGTCCTGCAGCCCCCAGCACTACAGGGCGTCTCCTTGATGAAAACTTCTGGGTCCCTGAAGCTACTTCCAGATGGGGGTGGGGACTCTGGACTGGGGATCCTGAGACCCCGGTTCAGCCATGGTTGGCCTTGGGTGACTGTTGGGCGGGTGTCTTAGTCTGCTCGTGCTGCTGTACCAGAAACACCCCACACGGGCGGCATCAAAGAACAGAAATTCATGTTCTCGCAGTTCAGGAGGCTAGAGGTCTGATTTCAGGAGAGCGGCTCTTGAGGAAGGCTCTCTCTGCCGGCTCTGGGGGGAAGATCCTTAGCTTCTGTAGGCAATGGAGTCACTAGGCTTGGTGTCACCCAGAGCAGTGACTCCTGGTGTCACCCCTCGCCCATGCTTACTGCCACAAGACTGCAGCTAAGACACCAGAAAATTTGACAAAATCAGCGACTATAGAAACACCAGCAGCAACGAAAACAACAGCAGTGTGCTTGTGCAGAGGAAACCACATGATCCCAGGCATCACTGTCATTGGATAATAAGGACAGCTCTGACAGGAGCATATTAGAATGTTCAAAAAGTAGATCAGCATAGAGTTTTAGTCTTGTAGGTATATTGATACAGGTAAGCTGGGCTTATGAAAAAATTTTTTGTTGTTATAACTAACTACAGGGGTATTTTTAATAAAAAAAAATAAATTTCTGCTGAAAGACTGCACAAAAATTTAATAGACAGTCATTTTGGCGTGTCCTCCTCTGACGGTGCCACCCAGTGCAGTCCATACCCTCCACACCCTTACTGATGCCACTGTCTGCAGGCCCAGCCTTCCTGAGTTCCTTGACGATCTCCAGGAGCATCTATCTTCCCTGTAACGACCCTGCTTATTACAAGTCAAACAAGGTCATAGTCCCCCCCTGGATCCCTTAGCTTTGAGGATTGTGACTCTCACATAGATATGAGAGAAGGCATGACTTTAACTCTGGTGGTTGAAAAGTCTTCCTAAAATGGCCGAGTCCTCTTTCTTACCTCAGCAAATAAAAAAACCTGAATGTAATTCAGTCTTCTGCAGAACAGAGATTCATCCATCCATCCATTCATCCATCTATCCATCCACCCACCCACACATCCACCCATCCAACCACGAACCCACCCACCCACACACCCATCCATCCATCCATCCATCCAACCACCCGCCCACCCACCCATCCATCCATCCATCCACTCATTCATTCATTCAGTATACATTTATCATTCATTGAGTACCTATTGTGAGCCAAGGTCTCTACTGAGCTTATAGTTGTTAGTTGCCATCACGTTGGCTCCAACTCACCGTGCCCCCATGCACAACAGAACAAAATGTTGCCCAGTCCTATGCCATCTTCACGATTGTTGGAATGCTTAAGTCTATTGTTGCAGCCACTGTGTATTTTGACTGACTTCCAACCTAGGGGGCTCATCTTCCAGCACTATATCAGACAAGATTCTGTCGTGATCCCTAGGGTTTTTATTGGCTGATTTTTGAAAGTAGATCATCAGGCCTTTCTTCCCAGTCTGGAAGCTCTACTGAAACCCATCCAGCATGGGTGACCCTGCTGGTATTTGAAATACTGCTGGTATAGCTTCCAGCATCACAGCAACACGCAAGCCATCACAGATGAGTGGTGATACTGTGCTGGATGCTGGGAATACAGTGGACAAGCTTGTGGACAAGAAACAAGTAAACAACTGAGCAAGAGGACCATGAGTGCTGCCCGGTGGTAGTTGGAAAGTACAGGCCAGGCACCACTTAGAATGTGTGGCAGGGAAATGAGGCCCAGATAAGTGAGTCGAGGTCTTAATGGTGCAACAGAGCCAATTATACTGAGATCAGGAGAATGAGTTCCAGGCAGAGAGAGCAGCAAGTGTGAACACTCCCATCTGAACTGGACTGGGCATGTGCGAGCAGGAAAGAGGGCTTAGGGGAGGGGAGAGAGGACTGCAGAGATGACAAAGGCAGTTGGATGGATCCTGCAAAGCCTCAGGATGGGCAGGAGCTTGAGTCGTGTCCTAGGAAATTGGGGGAGAGCCTGGTTCTCCTCTTGTGTTCCCTGTCCCCCAGCAGCAGGGCTGGTGTCATGGCAGTGACAGTGCAGTCGCTGAGGGGCTGTGCTCAGAGGTCCCCATGCTTGGATTTTTTGAGCTATGATTCATAAACCATGAAATTTACCATTTGAAAGTGTACAATTCAGGGGCGGGGAGGGAAAAACACTAACTAGATAGTAGATGAGTGGTAACTTTGGTGAAGGATGAGACAGTACACAATACTGGGGAAGTCAGCACAACTTGACCAGGGCAAAGTCATAGAAGCTTCATGGAAACATCGAGATACCTTGAGAGACTGAGCTATTGAGCTGAAGGCTGGGGACCATGGTCTCGGGAGACATCTAGCTCAGCTGGCATAACATAACGTAGTCTATAAAGAAAATGGTCTACATCTGACTGTGGTGAGTAGTGACTGGGGTCTTAAAAGCTTGTGGGGGCCATCTAAGACACATCTACTGGTCCCATCCTGGCTGGGGCAAAGGAGAATGAAGACCAAAGACATAAGGGAAAGATTAGTCCAAAGGACTAATGGACCACAACTACCACAGCCTCCACCAGACTGAGTCCAGCACAACTAGATGGTGCCTGGCTACAACCACCAACTACTCTGGGAGGGATCACAATAGAGGGTCCTGGACAGAGCAGGGGAAAAATGTAGAACAAAATTCAAATTCACAAAACAACATCAATAACAAAAACCAGGCTTGCTGGTTTGATAGAGACTGGAGAAACCCCGAGAGTATGGCCCTCGGATACCCTTTTTAACTCAGTATGGAAGTCATTCCTGAGGTTCGCCCTTCAGCCAAAGATTAGACAGGTCTATAGGGCCAACAATAATACAGGAGAGGGACATGCTTCATAATTCAATCATGTACACGAGACTAATAGGCACATCAGCCCAAAAGCAAAGACAAGAGGCAGGAACAGACCGGAAAATTGTATGAACGGAAACAGGGATCCTGGGGTGGAGAAGGGAAGAGTGTTGACACATTTTGGAGTTGGCAACCAATGTCACAAATCAATTTGTGTATTAACTGTTTAATGAGAAACTAATTTGCTGTGTAAACTTTCACCTAAATCACAATAAAAAACAAAACAAGAAAGTGCACAATTCAGTGGAGGTTAGTATAGTCACAGAGTTGTACAATCATCACCACTATCTAATCTAGCACTCTCTATTCTGTTGTTAGGAGACATAGAGTCGGTTCCGACTCATAGCAACCCTATGTACAACTGAATGAAGCACCGCCCAGTCCTGCGCCATCCTCACAATCGTTGCCATGTTTGAGCTCATTGTTGCAGCCACTGTGTCAATCCATCTCGTTGAGGGTTGTCTTAGTCATCTAGTGCTGCTATAACAGAAATACCACAGGTGGATGGCTTTACAAAGAGAAGTTTATTTTCTCAAAGTCTAGTAGGCTACAAGTCCGAATTCAGGGCGTCAGCTCCAGCAGAAGGCTTTCTCTCTCTGTCAGCTCTGGAAGAAGGTCCTTGTGATGCATCAGTCTTCCCTTGGTCTGGGAGCACCTCCGCGCAGGAACCTCAGGTCCAAAGGACGCGCTCTGCTACCGGCACTGCTTTCTTGGTGGTATGAAGTTCCCATGGGTCTCTGCTCGCTTTTCTCTTTTATATCTTGAAAGAGATTGGCTTAAGACATTACCTAATCTTGTAGACCTCATCAGTATAACTGCTGCTAATCCATCTTATTACGTCATAGTGATAGCATTTACAGCACATAGGGAAATCACATCAGATGATAAAATGGTAGATAATCATACAATACTGGGAATCATGACCTAGCCAAGTGGACAGATATTTTGGGGGGACACAATTCAATCCATGACAAGGATCTTCCTCTTTATTGCTGACCCTCTACTTTACCAAGCATGATGTCCTTCCCCATGGACTGGTCCCTCCTGATAACATGTCCTAAGTATGTGAGGTCCCTCCATCCTTGCTTCTCACTGTCCTTGCTTCTAAGGAGCATTATGGCTGTACTTCTTCCAAGACAGAGTTGTTCATTTTTTTGGCAGTCCATGGTATATTCAATATTCTTCTCCAACACCACAAATCAAATGCATCAATTCTTTGGTATTCCTTATTCATTGCCCAGCTTTCCCATGCATATGTGGTGATTGAAAACACCTCAGTCACCTTGGGTCAGGCGCACCTTAGTCTGCAAGGTGACACTGTTGCCTTTTAACACTTTAAAGAGGTCTTTTGCAGTAGATCTGCTCAATGCAATGTGTCGTTTGATTTCTTGATTGCTGCTTCCATGAGTGTTGATGTGGATCCAACTTAAATGAAATTTTGACAACGTCAATCTTTTCTACATTTATCATGATGTTGCTTATTGGTCCAGTTGTGAGGATTTTTATTTTCTTTTTATTGAGGTGTTATTTATACTGAAAGCTGTGGTCTTTGGTCTTCATCAGTAAGTGCTTCAAGTCCTCTTTGCTTTCAGCAAGCAAGGTTGTGTCCGCTACATTTTGCAGGTTGTTAATGGGTCTTCTTCCAGTCCCGATGCCCTATTCCTCTTCATATAGTCCAGCTTCTCGGATTATTTGCTCAGCATACAGGTTGAATATATATGGTGAAAGGATAAAACCCTGACCCACACCCTTCCTGACTTTAAACCATGCAGTGTCCCCTTGTTCTGTTCAAACGACTGCCTCTTGATCTATGTGCAGATTCCTAATGAACACAATTAAGTGTTCTGGAATTTTCATTCTTCGCAATATTATCCATAATCTGTTATGATCCACACAACTGGATGCCTTTGCATGGTCAATAAAGCACAGGTAAACATCTTTCTGGTATTCTCTGCTTTCAGCCAGGATCCATCTGACATCTGCGGAGATATTCCTGGTTCCACGTCCTCCTCTGAATTTGGCTTGAATTTCCACCATTTCCTTGTTGATGTACTGCTGCAGCCACTTTCGAATGATCTTCAGCAAAATTTTACTCGCATGAAACAGTAATGATATTGTCCGATAATTTCTGCATTCGGTTGGATCACCTTTCTTTGGAATAGGTATAAATATGGGTCTCTTCCAGTCGTTTGGTCGGGTAGGTGTGTTCCAAATTTCTTGGCGTAGATGAGTGAGCACTTCCAGTACTTCATCTGTTTGTTGAAACATCTCAGTTGGTGTTCTGTCAGCTCCTGGAGCCTTGTTTTTCCCCGAGTGCCTTCAGTGCAGCTTGGACCTCTTCCTTCAATACCATCAGTTCCTGATCATATACTATCCCTTGAAATGGTGGAACCTCTACCAGTTCTTTTAGGTATAGTGACTGTGTGTATTTCTTCCATCTTCTTTTGATGCTTCCTGCATCATTTAATATTTTCCCTGTAGAATCCTTCAATACTACAACTTGAGGTTTCAATTTTTTTTCAGTTCTTTCAGCTTGAGAAATGCTGAGCATGTTCTTCCCTTTTGGTTTTCTAGCTCCAGGTCTTTGCACATGTCATTATAATACTTTACTTTGTCTTCTCAAGCTGCCGTTTGAAACCTTCTGTTCAGCTCTTTTACTTCATCATTTCCTCAATGTACTTTAGCTACTCGATGTTCATGAGCAAGTTTCAGTGTCTCTTCTGACATCCATTTTGCGCTTTTCTTTCCTGTCTTTTTAATTACCCTTTGCTTTCTTCATGTATGATGTCTTTGATGTCATTCCACAACTTGTCTGGTCTTCCGTCACTAGGGCTCAATGCGTCAAATCCATTCTTGAGATGGTCTCTAAATTCAGGTGGGATATACTCAAGGTTGTACTTTGGCTCTTGTGGACTTGTTCCAATTTTCTTCAACTTCAGCTTGAACTTGCATATGAGCACTTGATAGTCTGTTCTGCAGTCGGCCCCTGGCCTTGTTCTGACTAATGATATTGAGCTTTTCTATCATCTCTTTCCACAGATGTAGTTGATATGATTCCTGTGTATTCAATCTGGTGCGGTCACTTGTATGGTTGCTGTCTATGTTGGTGAAAAAACGTATTTGCAATGAAGAAGTTGTTGGTCTTGCAAAATGCTATCATGTGATCTCTGACATCGTTTCTGTCACGGAGGCAATATTTCCCAACTACCGATCCTTCTTCTTTGTTTCCAACTTTTGCATTCTAATCACCAAGAATTATCAGTGAATCCTGATTGCATGTTTGATCAGTTTCAAACTACAGAAGCTGGTGAAAATCTTCAATTTCTTCATCTTTGGCCTTAGTGTTGGTGAGTAAATTTGAATAATAGTCGTATTAACTGGTCTTCCTTGTAGATGTATGGATATTATCCTATCACTGACAGCATTGTACTTAAGGATAGACCTGGAAATGTTCTTTTTGACTATGAGTGCAACACCATTCCTCTTCAAGTCGTCATTACCAGCATAGCAGACCATATGATTGTCTGATTCAAAAATGGCCAATACCAGTCTATTTCAGCTCACTAAAGCCTAGGATATCAATGTTTATGCATTCCGTTTCATTTCTGATGACTTCAAATTTCCCTAGATTCATACTTCGTACATTCCACATTCCGATAATTAATGCAGCTATTCCTTCTCATTTTGAGTTGTGCCACATTAACAAATGAAGATTCCGAAAGTTTAACTCCATCCAGTCCTTAATGTCAACTCTACTTTGAGGAGGCAGCTTTTCCCCAGTCGTCTTTTGAGTGCCTTCCAACCTGAGGGAGCTCATCTTTCAGCACTATATTGGACAATGTTCCGCTGTTCTGCTGCTATTCATTAGGTTTTCACTGGCTAATTCTTTTTAGAAGTAGACTGCCAGGTCCTTCTTCCTAGTCTGTCTTAGTCTGGAAGCTCAGCTGAAACCTGTCCTCCATAGGTGACCCTGCTGCCATTTGAATACCAGTGGCACAGCTTCCAGCATCAAAGCAGCATGAAACCCCAACAGTACAACAGACTGACAGAGGCATGGGGAATGCTCTATTCTAGCACTCTCTAATCTAGCATTCTTTAATCTAGCACTCTCTAATCTAGCACTCTAATGTAGTACTCTCTATTCTAGCCCTCTCTAATCTAGTACTTTCTAATCTAGCACTATCTGATCTAGCATTCAATCTCATACCCATTGAGCAGTCACTCCCCATTTCCTTCATCTCCCTTACCCCTGGCACCCACTAATCTTCATTCTACCTCTACGGCTTTACCTATTCTGGACATTTCATAGAAGTGGGATCATATGGTCTTTGTCATTTTGTGTCTGGCTTCCTTCACTCAGCATCATGTTCTCCAGGTTCGTTCATGCTGTAGCCATGTATCAGAACTTCATTCTTCTTCATGACAGAATAATATTCCCTTGTATGGATGGATCATATTTTGTTTATCCATTCATCTGTTGATGGACACTTAGGTTGTTTCCATTATTTTTGACTGTTGTGAGTAGTGCTGCTATGAACATCCATGTACTTTTGCATGGAAACAAGTCTTCATTTCTCTTGGGTGGAGGTGAATCTAGAGCTGAACTTGATGTAGGTGAAATTTCCCTCATCTTCCCTCCCCTGTTTCCATTCCTCCTCTGCCTGGCCTTGGAATCCTTCAGAGAATCTTCTCTAGGCTCCCTCTGTGAGCTTGGAGTATAAATGCAGGAAGGGCCCCTACCTCACCCACTCAGAGTGGCCGAGAGTTGGGGGTCTTCCCAGCTCATTAGTGCTCTTCCCAGGGCTGAGGCTGCCTTCCAGGAACACCCAGTGTGAGGACTTATCAGAGGCACAGAGAACTGGGGTGAGGACGCTTCCTGGAGTTTGACTTGGCCCCTGGAGCCTTCCCCAGAAGGCTGAATGCTCCACACCCCAAGCCAAGCTATCTGGGATTGGCTGGTCCCCTCCTCCCGGCGTCAGGGTGGAGGCGGATGAAGGGATGATCACGGGCAGCAGGGGAGGACATCCTGGCATCCCTGGGCTGCATGGGCAGAGCCTGGGCACTGGTCAGAAGTCCTGGGTGCCCCCACCGCGCCATCCTCAGTGTGACTGGCCATGTCCCTGAGATGCTCCGAGGCTTTGTCCATGATATGAGGATCCTAACCTCGTCTCCCCGTGAAGATAAACTGAGGCAGGACATGAGGAAGAGCATGGAGGCTGCTACACTGAGGCTCTGTGTGTGAGAGGGACCATTTCAATGCTGGCTGTTGACCATTTGTATCTGGGACCAGAAGGCATCCTGGGCTCTGCAGGGGGTGTGATGAGACGCTACGACCAACTTAGCTCCTGCACATGAGGGCCAAGATCCCCACGCACATGGCACCTGGAGGAGTCAGTGGCCCTGGGGACGGGGCACCTCCTTGGGCAGTGGCTGTCCATCCCTGCGTACCCTGCTCACATAACAGAGTACACAGAGGTGGTGTTGGTGGGCGAATCCGTGTGTCCTGAACAGCCCCCTCATCCTGCCCTGGCCCTGGCACAGATGCAGGTGCCCACCGTGTTTGCAGCTTGTCTCCCTGCTACTGGGCAGAGTCCTGGGAATGGGCTGAGCACTCTCTGTCTTCTGGACACCTGGCTGGCTGGCTGTCACCACCCCGGCAGCCAAGTGAGCAAAGTAAGCAAGGGGACAAGCTGTCGCTTTGCTGCGGAAGTGCCCCCACTGAAGCCATCCTGCTTGGTGACTCAGGTTCCCCAGACCCTCCCGGGGTGCAGCACAGGGAGGCTACCTAGTTGGAATGCACCTGGCCCCTCCCCTAGAGGTCGGCGGCCTGAGGGAAAAGGGCCGGCTCTCAGAGCTGGGGGCCTGGGTTCTCCTGGTCCCTTTGGTCAGCCACTCTGGGCTCTAGTGACCATTGACGCTGCCCTGGCCTTCTCTAGGGCTGCAGGGGGTGTCGTCTCTGCCCCTGACAAGGAGGTGTCCCAGTGAGGGCTGATTCCCGTGGCCAAGTTTTAACCTGAATAGATCTCGTTTGTTCAGAAATGGGTGCTGACCACAATTCTTATATATTGAGTTTTTAAATGTATATACATATGTTTTTGAGTCTGTAGGTGGTGCAAATGGTTAAGCACTCAACTACTAGCCAAAAGGTTGGGAGTTTGAACCCACCCAGAGGCGCCTTGGAAGACGGGCCCGGCAAATGGATTTACTTCTGAAAAGTCACAACCAATTGAAAACCCTGTGGAGCAGTTCTACTATGCACACGTGGGGTCACCATAAGTAGGAATCAACTTGGCAGCAACTAACAGCAGCGTATGTTTGAACCATTTTTTCCCAGCCTCTAGATTTTGCCAACCTCAATATGTTACAGGTATATTAGCTAGGGTTCTCCAGAGAATCAGAGCTGCTCCCTAAAGGAGGTGGGTTTCGACCCAGGCCTCAGGTGAGAACGACTGGGCAAAGAGGAGCCGGAAACAGGCATGTGGGTCAGAGACGCCTCCTCCTTCATTACTGGCCTGAGTCTAAGCCTCCCTTGCTAGACCACATGGACTCCAGTCCTCACAGACCAGGGTGGACCTTGAGAATCTCCCCGATGGCAACTGGCAGAGAGAGTAAGGGCAAGGGGGATGAAGACAGAGCTGAAACTGAGGCCATACACCTGGGCACAGAGCAAATGTATTTGCACCGCAGTAATAATGAAAGCATTTACACAGACAGATGTAAGCGTTGTTTTTGGTTTTCAGCAACTGGAATCCATCGATCGTGGAAGCCACAGAGGTCTTGTCAAGGACTGCAACTGTATTTAGTAGGACCCTTTAGGGTCGCTGTGAGTCAGAACTGGCTTGATGGCAGTGGGTTTGGTTTTCTGGTGCCTCAGAGTCCATGAGTTATGCAAAGGGTCAATATGCTTGGCTGCTAACTGAAAGGTTGGGGGTTGAAGCCCACCCAAGGTGCCTTAGAAGAAAGGCCTGGCAATCTTCTTCCAAAAAATCAGCCACTGAAAACCTATGGAGCACAGTTCTACTCTGACATGCACGGGGCGGCCATGAGTTGGAGCTGACTCAATGGCAGGTGGCTGTTTTAGAGGTTTTGCCTTCTAGGATGTGAAAGGTTGACCTCAGGAAGTCAAGTGTCCGCTTTGGGATATCTGGCTAATTTATGACTGCAAAGCACCCAGTGGGACTCTTTCTGCTCAGTCGCTGTGTATGGCCACTAAAGCTGGTCAGTCTTCTGTGTTCTTAGAACAGTTCCTACATTTCTGGGGTTTTTCGGCTCACTAAATTCTTTGAAGTTTGTCCATTTCTAGAGTCACTGGGTGAGCAGAACAGTAAACAGACATTGATTTAATAAAACCTACAAACTCCCTGGTGTATTAATGCTGACTCCTTCTTCACACTGAACACCTCCTGTGATATTAAATTTTTTCTTTGGTGTTACCACTTCCTCTCAATATCTTCTGATGGTAAAATGTACAAGGAGACACCTACGAGAACATCCATGACAGCATTTTGGAAAACTGGCTCACATATGATAAACTATGTGTCTCCATTAAGAGAAGAAAGGACAAATAAATCATGGTGTACCAAACAGTGGTGTGCAGCAAATAATTTAAATTAATGAACTTGAACGCATGTGCCAATGTGGATACATCTTAGAAATACAATGTTGGGCAATGCAAGCAAATTGCTGAAGGGTATGTACAGTGTGATGCAATTTATATGTGGTTTGAAAAGGAAAACAATTCTTTGTATGATTTATGAACACGTAATATGTAAGAACAGTAGGAAAGTATGCAGGGGAGTGATAAACACCAGTTAGAAGTAGTGGTTACTTCGGGTGAGAAAGGAAAGGGGAGGGCTCACATGGGGGATATGCTGGAGGTTATAACGGTATCTGTGATGTTTTATTACTTAAAAACATCTGAAAGTGTCAAGGTTTGATAAAGCATTTCCATTTCATGCAACAGAGTAGATTAGTTGACCAAACTAGCTATCCATCTGGAAAAAAACAAAAAAATCCAAAACGTGCATATTGATTTCCTAGGGCTGCTGTGACAGAATACACAAAACGGTAGCTTGTAAAAACAGAAATTTATTCTCTCTCAGTTCTGGAGGCCAGAAGTCCAAAACTGGGGTGTTCGCAGGGCTGTAATCTCTCAGAAGGCTCTAGGGGAGAAACTTTTCTTGTCTCTTCAAACTTCTGATAGCCCCAGGTATTCCTTGGCCTATAGGTGCTCCTTCAGATGGTTGTCCTCTGTTTGTCTGTCTTTCTGTGACTGTTCTTCTAGCTAACTGGACTGCCCAGCCATCTGACGAAAAATCCAAAACGTGTGTATTGGTTTCCTAAGGCTGCCGTGACAAAATACCACAAACTGGGTGACTTATAAGAACAGAAGTTTATTCTCTCACAGTTCTGGAGGCCAAAAGTCAAAATTAACATGTTGGCCAAGCCATGCTCTCTCTCTGTCAGCTCTAGGCAAAGATCCTTCCTTGTCTCTTCCAGCTTCTGGTAGCCCCAGGCATTCCTTGGTTTGTAGATGCTCCTTCACATGGCTGTCCTCTCTCTCTGTCTGTCTTTTTGTGTCTGTTTTTCTGTTTTCTAAGGATACCAGTAATATTTGATTAGGACTCACGCTACTACAGAATGACCTCATCTTAAATGATAATGTCTTCGAAGACTATTTCCGAACAAGGTCATGTTCACAAGTATGGGGTTTAGGAATTCAACATATCTTTTGAGGGGACACAGTTTAAGCCTTTACAATGTGAGATAAAATATAAATAATCGTCTTGAAGGCATCCATGAGCAAGCAAGGAAGCAAAGCATCCTCTGGCCAGGGATGGAGTGAAGGTGGGGACCAAAGACGGACACTGAGCCCTGAAGATTGCTTCATGAACAGCTCAGTCTAAATCCCTGTGGTCTCATGGGAATCACAGGACACACAAAGTCCCGGGCTGCCGAGGTGGGAGTTCAATAGGAGACCAATTGGCTTAGCATCAGTGTGACGGTGAGCTAGAAATACCCTTCCCAACACACAAAGAAGAGAGTAAGGAAACTGTCCATCTTGAACTTTGAAATTGAGTGGTGGGGAAAAAGTCCCCCTTAGAATTTACCCTATAACCTGATCCTCAGACACAGCCCAATTCCACACTCACAGAATGCCTGAAAAGTCTCAAAGTCAATAATTTAGTGTAAAGTAAACTTGGACTGGCACTGCCTCATGACACTTAGCAGATACAAATATGAGTCACTACTCCAAGAATTGTCCATAGATAGGGATTAAGTAAAATAAGCAGTTTATAGCAATCACAAAACACTCAAGAAAGCAAGGAATCATAAAGGCAAGCCATAAATCAGACCCATAAAACATTCTGTCTTGGGCTGTCCCTGAACTTTGAGTTCTATCTTCTGTGTCTCATCAGGCCATGGAAACAAGTGCTTGCGTTGACCACGTTCATGAAACGGATGGCCATAGAATATAAAATAGTTATGTTTTGTAAGTTTCAAGAAATAAAGGAGAGGTTTAAAAATATAAGCAAAGGGTGAGGAGTTTTGTAAAGGAACCAAATAGAACTCCTAGAAATTAAAAATATAATAATTGAAATAATCCCTCCTCCCCCAATAGATGGACTCAATAGCAGATTAGACACAGCTGAAGAGGGAATTAGTAATGTGAAATGTAGAACAGAAGAAAATATTGGGAATGTAGCCCTGGGAGATAAACAGACAACTTAGAGGGGGTTAAGAGACATGGAAAATAGAGCAAAAGGTCTCATATAATCTAGACAAAATTTTAGAAGGAAAGAAGAGAGAGAATTAGGCCGAGACAGTGTTTGAAGGGATAATGGTTGAAAATTTTCCAGAAATGTGGAAAACACCAATTTATAGGTTCAAAAACTCATGGTAAATAAAAAGAAATCCTTCCCTAGTTCTATCAAAGTGAAATTTCAGGACACCAAAGAGAAAAAAAAAGGCCTTAAAAGCAGCCAGAGAGAATAAAGTAACTACCTTTAAATGAACCACAGTTAGACTGACAGCTGAATTCTCAGCAGTAACAAAGGAAGCAAGAAGATTGTGAAATTATATCTTCAATAAACTGAGATAAAATAGCTGTCAACCTACAATTCTACACCCCGAAAAAAAGATCATGTACAAGGGTAAAATAAGGATATTTTCCAACAAATTAAAAGCTGAAAGCTTGCCACCAAAAGATCTTCCCTAAAGAAAATTCTAGGTGTGACTTAGTCATCTAGTGCTGCTATAACAGAAATACCACAAGTGGATGGCAAAGAGAAATTTATTTTCTCACAGTCTAGTAGGCTACAAGTCCAAATTCAGGGCATCAGCTCCAGGAGAAGGCTGTTTTTCTCTGTTGGCTCTGGAGAAAGGTCCTTGTGATGCATCAGTCTTCCCTTGGTCTGGGAGCATCTCAGCGCAGGAACCTCAGGTCCAAAGAACGTGCTCTGCTCCCAGCACTGCTTTCTTGGTGGTACAAGGTCCCCATGTCTCTCTGCTCGCTTCTCTCTTTTATATCTCAAAAGAGATTAGCTTAAGTCACTATCTAATCTTGTATATTTCATCAGTATAACTGCTGGTAATCTATCTTATTACATCATAGTGACTGAATTTACAACACATAAGGAAATCACATCAGATTACAAAATGGTACACAATCATACAATACTGGGAATCATGACCCAGCCAAGCCGACAGATATTTTTGGAGGACACAATTCAATCCATGACAAAGTGGCATATTTTAGGCCAAGGAAAATGATCCTGGATGGGAAGGTCTGTGATGCAAGAAGAAATAAAGAGAAGAGAAAATGGTAAATGTGTGGGAAAATCTAAACAACTATATTAAATAACAACAATAATAATGTTGGGTTTAAAAAGATAGAATTAAAACTAGCAGCAATAACATACAAGTTGATAGGGGAGTGATTTGAATTAAAATGTTCTGAGATCCTTGTATGGTTGAGAAAAGACTAAAAATATTTGGTTAACTCTAGACATTGATAAGTATGTTAAAAATTTCTAGGCTAACTACCAAGAGAATAGAAACAATGGAATGTCTAGACAAGGAGAGGAATAAAAATGGAATGAAAAAAGAATCAATCCAAAGAAACAAAGAATGGAGACAAAAGAGAGAGAGAGAGAGAGAAGTTAAGACAAAGAGAAACCAGCCCAAATGTGTCAGTAATTATACATATATCTTAATGACAGTATAAAAGCAATTGGTCTTAATGAATTACCAAAATTGCTATCATAAAACTTACATTCTCTGACCGCAATGCAATCAGTAAGAAATCAATTTTTACAAACTGGAAAACTCTTATGTTCTAAATAACTTCCGGGTTTGAGAAGAAATTATAAGGAAAACTGGAAAATATTTGGAATCGAGTGGAAAGAAGTTACTACACATGTGGAATGCAGACAAAGCTGTACTCTCAGGAAAATTGATAGCAAGACCCTATGTAACCCAGCTGCTTGGAATATATTTCTGCATTTATCATCGTGGTTTACACCTCATTTTCTTCTTCACTTAGGTCTTGTTCAGATCCTTCCGCCTAGAGAGGCCCTCCCTGACCACCTTTCCATGTCGCTCTCCATCCCTTTACCGCGTTTTGTTTTTCTTCACGTTTCCCAACCCCAGGACAACCGCATAATTTGTGGGGTCCAGTGCAAACTGAAAATGCTGGTTCCTTGCTCAAAAAGCAGGAAAAAAAGTGCTGCTAAAGGCACTAAACCATCAAATGTTTTCCTTTCATCCAGGATCTCTCTCTGGACCTATCAAGGTGTTTTTAACTTTCTTGTTTGCTATTGGGTCGCTAGGAGTCGGAATCAACTCGACAGCAATGGTTGTTTTTAAATTTAGTGTCGCGATCCTTCGGAAGCAAAGGTACCCGCTGGTCAAATGCGGTCCCTCAAAGGCCCCTGGGAGCCCTAGCCACGTCCCACCTGCTGCTGTGATCCACATCACCAGCTGTGTCTGGCTAGGGCGAGAAGTCCATCTCTTCTTCTGGTGTAACCTCCACACTGGGACACACTTGCTACCTCGATCAGGATGGGCGAAAGTGTTAATGTACCCTACCCCGACCCTCCTGCACCCACATCCAGGTCCTCTTTGGGGGCAGACAGTGGTGGTGGGTGCTGGGTTGTGGTGGGGAGAAGGGGTCCTTGCAGGCCTGGGCACCAGGGGGAGGCAGAGCTGTCAGCTGGGAGCGATCCCAGGAAGGTGGGGAGGCAGTGGAGAGCAGGACTGTGAAGGAGCTGAGGCCCCCAGTCTCTGGTGCGCATTCCACTCGCTGCCATCCTACTTCCCTTACAAAACATTAGTTCAAAGACAAAATCATTAAGAATTTCAGGATGGGGACCACAGAGCATTAAACCCCAAGCCTTGAGTTCGGTTCCCGGCCAGTGCACCTCAAGTGCAGCCACCAGTCATCTGTTGGTGGAGGCTTGCATGTTGCTGTGATGCTGAACAGGTTTCGGGGGAGCCTGCACATTGAGACAGACGAGGAAGAAAGGCCTGGCCATCTACGTCCAAAACCAGCCAATGAGAACCCTAATGGCCAGATCTGCAATCTGTATGGGGGATGGTGCAGGACCGGGCAGGATTTCACTCCATTGTGCACCAGGTTGTCATGAACTGGGTACTGACTTGACAGCTGACAACAACCACCACAACAACAACCACAACAACAACTACAACAACCACAACCACAACAACAACCACAACAACCACAACCACAACCACAACAACCACTACAACAACAACCACGACAACAACAACCACGACAACAACCACAACAACAACAACCACAGCAACAACCACAACTACAACCATAGCGACAACCACCACAGCAACAACCACAGCAACAACCACAACTACAACAACCACAGCAACAACCACAACTACAACAACCACAGCATCAACTACAACTACAACTACAACCACAACAACAAGAAGAACAACCACAGCAACAAAAACGACAGCAACAGCACAGCTCTTCTGAGCCAGGGCCCTGAGGGCTGCGCTGGTGGCCACCCCTGAAGCTGTCCCCTCCTCGCCCCTTCTGACAAGCATTCATCCCAGCAATGACTCCCTGTACCCGTTTGGTCCGTGTGACTGATTTCAGGGTACCGGGCCCCCAACACGCAGCTTTTTCAGAGGAAATCGCCCCCAGACACCCCCACCACCCTAGGAAGGTAGATGGGGAGATTTGGACGAAGCTGCTGCTGCTTGTGAGCTCTGCCCCTTTGGGGAAAGTTGGTGGGGGCGTCAAACTTGTCTCCTGAGTGGGTGAGGGGCCCGGGCGGGGTGCAGTTGGA
This sequence comes from Dugong dugon, assembly GCA_030035585.1. Lineage (NCBI taxonomy): Eukaryota > Metazoa > Chordata > Mammalia > Sirenia > Dugongidae > Dugong > Dugong dugon. Next base: position 134,694,138 of record CM057467.1, read on the forward strand.
A